>CM050514.1:104897424-106097424 GCA_027563665.1 Antrozous pallidus | reverse complement strand
AGCTTTAACTTAGTTTTATTTTATGTAAAGAGCTTTACTCATCCTATCTAATGAAAGAATAATATGCAAATTACATCACTCCGTGACAAAATAGCAGTGCCCATAGCGGCCAGGGCAGAAGCTGGCGGCGGCGCCCAGACAGTGTGAGCCCAGCGTCCACTCCTTGGTCACAGAGGGGAGGGAGGGGCCTCTAGCCAGAGCCCATGGTAAGGTTAGCCCAGTGCCTCCGCCCCAGCTGTGCAGAGGAGGGCAAGACCCAGAAAAAGGAATCTTTCCAGCTCCTGACACTGATGGAGCCAGCAAAATGCATCTTCCCAGTTACTGACGCTGATGGAGCCCTAATCGCAGACTGGAAGTCCCCTGCCCACAATGCAGATGTGACCAGCATTGCGCTGCAGTGGGTCCGGCAGGCACACTGCAGACATCAAATCACTGCCACTGCAGCTGTCTCTTCCCCCAACCCCCCAATGCCCGCAAGTACAGTTAAAGGGGGCAACTCCTGAGGCGTGGCTTCCGTGGTAGCTAAGGTGCACCAGCCAGCAGAGAAAGGGGACCTGGGACTCCAAGCCCCCGAGTACCCGACTTGCTGGGCGATGTGGGCCAGGACCCTGAGGAGGCCCTAGGACAAGGATCTTCCCAGAGGCTGTGCAGAGAGAGGGGAAGAGCCTCTGGCCAGAGGCCAGGGCGAGGGATGCTAGGCTTGCAGTAACACAAGTCCAGGTCTGAGCTCCAGCAGCGCGGATGGAGGGGAGGGGCCTCTGGCTAGAGGCCTGGGTGAGGGATGCTGGCATCGCAGGCTCGGCTAAGGCAGATTTCCCATCCCTGTGCCCTCATGCACTAATTTCATACACCGGGCCTCTAGTAGCTATATAAGAGGACAGGTAGCTAATATGAACTCTATACAGAAAATAGTTTATCTCCTAGTAAGTATTATTATGTAAAATATGTGTTATAATTATATGTAATATATAAAATGTAATGTGTTCTTTTTCTTTTGACTTTATTAAAAATTTAAAAAAATATAGAGCAAAAATGTCCATATCATCTGAAATAGCAGGGGTACTAAAAGGTCTAAAGGTAAACTTACATTTGGGGAGATTAAGTTTGATTATTAGAAAAAGAATGAATTTTTAAAAAATAAAAATATGTCAGGAAAATACCAACCAATGGAGCAGATAACTGTTTAATCTTCCATTTTTGAAGGGGAATTCAGAGGTCAGATTTGGGGTAGCTGGGACAAGTGAGAAGCCCTTGAAAAGGCTTTTGTAGTAGTAGGCTGTCGGTGACAGTCCATTCTGAGCGTGGAACACTGGACACCCGTATCTGAAGAGGGCAACACAGTATCTGAAGCAGCCCAGCTAACATGGCCTTGCCCAGGTATAGCTGGCATAGGTCTTTCTAAAACGATGGGTTTTGTCAAAGGCTCCCATTTGGCAGGATTAGCCAATGATTAATAAGTGCTTTCACTTCCAAGAAGAAATTATGTAGATGCATATGAATTCAGGATTGTCTTTAGTCAAGCACAGTTTGCATCTCTAACACATGGCACAGAGCGATGGCTTTGGAATACAAAGTGGAGACCTAAGGAAGGGGATGTATTTTAAATAAATACTAGTTTGTTCAGTTTTATCTTAATATTAAACACTATTTACTGACAAATTTTTGAGGAGTAACACTGTCCTAAAAAACACAGAAAACATATTTGTAGCATGACCTCAGTGACCTCAAAGACTTGGGAAGTGTTAGGGACACATAGCTCATGAATTTATATTAATTTTAGCATTCTCTTTGCTTTGTATCATTGCTTTGTTTAAGTTAACTTGATATGTTAAGCACCTCATTTAAAATTATGAAAGCACTCTTCAGTTAGTTAACATATTTAAAGATGAATCTGTCTGTTTTTTTTAAATATTTCTTTTTATTCAGATATTGATCAAACATTTTTTAAATCACTTGTATGACCAATGTGTGAAATAAATGAAAACAACAATGGATTAAACACAGAGCCTACCCTCAATGAGCTTGTGTATAAAATAGCAACACAGGTAACCCATAAGGGGATTAAGAGTAAATTTGTCACCAATCAGAAAAAAAGCACACATCCCTATTTTCATAGCAGCACAATTTACAATAGTTAGGATCTGGAAACAGCCCAAGTGATACAAAAGTGGATTTAAAAAGCTGTGGTACACTTATACTATGGAATACTATGCAGCAGTAAAAATGAAGGATCTCTTATCCTTTGAAACAGCATGAAGGGATCTAAAGAGTATTATGCTAAGTGCAATAAGCCAGTCAGAGAAAGTCAAGTATCACATGATCTCACTCATACGTGGAATCTAATGAACAAAATAAACTGATGAATAAAATAAACTGAGAAACATAGAAGCATAAACAGATTGGTGAATCTCAGAAGGAAGAGGGGTGTGGTGGGTTGGGAGATAAACTAAAACATATATTTGCATATATGCAAACCCATGGACACAGACAATACTTTAGTGAAGGCCTGGGGAGGGGGATGGGTACAGTGTGGAGGGGGTCAATGAGTACAAAATATATCTTTAATACTTTCAACAATGAAGATTTTTTTAATAAGAGTAGATTTGTGCTATCATAGAAGTGACTGCAGGGACAACGTGGATCACACAGAGAAAAGGAATATCTCTTGCATTTGACAGATTAGGTTTGATTAAAAAGATGATACTGGTATCAAGTGTTAAAAATGAATAAAGTTCTTGAGTGCTCAGGATTAGAATAAAATTTCTTGATAAATTTACCTCTTGTGGTAGAAACAACCTATTGTTTGCCTTGTGTTTGCTTTAGGATTAATTATCATCTATTAGAAATAAGTACACTAAAATATGTTCTTAAACAGCTATTAATGCTTGAGTAATTTATCCTTATTACACTTCTCAGAAATGTCCTAAGTTCCCCATATATGTCCCCAGTTTAATTTTCCTACTCTTGCACCTTGTTTCTCTTAACATATACTTTTTGTATAATATGAGTTTTATTCAAGACATTTTTGTAACACCTCAGGAAAATACTAGCCCTGAACAGAGATTGAACCCACAGTCTAGATATGTGCCCTGATCAGGAATCAAACCCTGTGGTGGAAAGGCTGATGCTCCAACCAACTGTGCCAGGACTAATATCTACTGTTTTCCCCCAAAAAATAAGTATAAATAAATAAAAGAGGAGCAAATAGAATAATTTGCTTTATTTTCTTTAGGCAGTATGACTAATATCATAATCAAATATTTATAAAGTATTTAATTATACTATCTAAACCTGTTTTTCTCCCTATATGATTCTAGATTCTTATGTATTTTTCATGTTTAGCCCTAGATCAATTTTTGCAGTTATTTAATCTAACAATTGTGTATAATTTAAAATATTATAATAATTGTGCTTGTACCTCCAAATTAATTCTCTGGTCAACATTGAATTAGTATTCCTGGCACTTGCTAATGAGAAATTAACTTGAAGAGCTTAAAGTATTATAACTAACCTTGTGTAATAAGTGGCAAAGAAAGAAATTAATTTAAGTATCCTGATATCAACTTTAGTGAATCTCCTAATTCTCCATCCAAAGTTATTTGCTTTGCAGCTATATACACACTCTTGCCAAACTCTAACATGTGAACTAAGTGGTGTCATTTATTAGGAGATAAGAGCAGGACTCACCCTGGGTAAAGTATGCTTTTAGTAGAGCTTATTTACTCTTTAATTAATTTTGGTTCAGCATTAAAGTCAGGTTCCTGCCACCTAAGTTTCCCCCTGTCCATTCAGTGTTTGCTTTTGTTCCATCTATAGTCCTCTCCATTAGGCTAAAATATCCCTGTATTCTTCAATATCACTTCCTTGAGTTTCACGTGTCAGGCACCTTCCCACTTCTCCATGAGTATCCATGGTCCTCTGTGAGTGGAGTGGGCTTCCTCACATCACAGTATTTTTAAAGTGTTAAACTTCTTAGTTGGTGTTTTACTTCTCCATCTTCCCTTGATCCGGAGGGACGATCTGGGCAGCAGCTGCAGCTCACAGGCACTGACAGCACTGGCCCCACTGGCATTGCTTTGTGCCATCAGCAGGTGAGAGCGGGGCCAGTGCCGACAGCACCTGGAAGCAAGTGGCAGTAGGAGCAGGGCTGCTGGCAGAGAGGGGACCAGGGGCTGCCGCAGGTGGGGCCCAGACCTGCCCTTGTGCCCACCACAGCCTCGAGGCCCACAGTTCCTTTCAAGGTGCATGAATCATTGTATTGAGTAAAAATGTGGGAAAACAATATACATAAAAGTAGGAAACCAGTCTTTGGGATGTAAGTACAAAACAAGCTTAGATTTTAAAGTTTGAGTTTAAATGTTGAGTCCTATTTTATCAGGTTATTAATTTGACCTAAGGATAAGAATAGCAAGGGGATACAAGAGACCTAGACTAGCACTTCATAATATGAACCTATGTCACCAAATTATGACTTCCTAAGGTTTAATTATATTCATTCTTAAAGTCTTGAAGATCACCAAATTGTCACATTTCTGTTCTCATCTGGGTTCACCTACTTCTTCATTCCAATCCCATTCCTCATATCACCAGTATAAATACTTCATCATTCTGGCATTTTTATTAATTTGACTTAAATATCAGGGTGATACATAATGCACAGCCTTGTTACTCCCTTCTCTGACCAGCACTGTCAAAATATTACCTCCTGATAATGCTTTCTCAGAGTCAATAACACAATCCCAAAAGGTTTAGAAGATGTCCAGTAGGCCCTCGGATTACGTTGGAGATCCATTCCTACTGCGCAATGTGACACGATTGTTGCCGTAAGTCAGAACCCACCTACATAAGCATCTATGTCACCCACATGGAGCACATACACAGCAGTAATGAAGTGAAACAATAAAAAAAAATTAAAAGAAAGATAACAATGCCTGACCTTTACTTGTGGTAAATAAATAATAAAAAACATAAAGCACATATGTACATACATTGAAATGACAGAACATTTTTTTTTTTATAAATAAATGGGAGATGGCAACATAACCACAAAACAATGTATGTTGAGACTGATGTAACCCGGTAAGCCGAGGATTGCCTGTAATAAGCTTCTGACTGATTCTATTTTGTAAATTTTTCTATTTTCATCTAGCAGAAAGCAACAATAATAAATATAAATGTTTTACAAGCTATTTTTAATTATGTGGTTAATGAGACATTAATAAAGTATCATCTATTCAGCAAATACTGTAAAACAAATAGTGTATTTCACAAGGTCAAGAAAGTGTTAAACTTCAATCAAATTTTCAATGACCTATCAAAAATTTAAGAAATAACATTTCAAAGAACAATTAGATTTTATACCAAGGCAAATATCTTATATTATATTCCATTATTTAAGAAAAATGATTTTTCCTCTCATTACTTTCATGACATATTGCATTAAATGATTAATTTCTTGCTCATTTTTTAAACTTTCTTTTTTAAGAGAAGTTTTAGCTTCACAGCAAAATTAAGGTGAAGGAACAGATTTTTCATGCACCCCATGTGCCCACACATGCACAGCCTCCCTATTATTGGCATTCCCCACCAGAATGGTCAATTTGTTGCAACTAGTGAGCCTACAGTGACACATCGCAATAAGCCAAATTGCATAGTTTACTTCGGGTCCACTGCTGGCATAGCACATGTTATGGTTCTGAAAAAAATGTACACTGTCATATATCAATCATGATTTCAAACAGAGTATTTTCACTGTTCCCAAAACCCAGTCTCCTTTTCATTCTCCTTTCCCCTGGTCATTGTTATTTCTTACATCTAAAATTGAATTTAGATTTATTGTTTAAATAAATCTCAGAATATACAAATTTTCAAGTTTATAATTTCAAATGACAAAAACTACACATGTAAACATATGTAAACTCATTTTTTTCAATTTCAAAGTTCTATGAATATTGTAAATATGAATCAAGAGCAAATTTGAAATTTTTTTCTAAACCTTAAAAATCTGCTTAAAATTGTCTAAGTGTAGAATTAAAGTAAATTTGTCCAAAGTAATTTTAAATTATTATTTAAAAAAACATTTTGAATATAAGCCTCTAAAATAAATAGTTCATCCTGAGCACAAATTCTTTTAAAGCAAATTTAGTAAACTGAGATTCCTTTATTTTTCCAAAAAGTAACAATACTGAGAAAGTTAATGAAGACTATAACATCTCATTTTTACTATTTATAGCATGAACATGAAAACCTACTTACTATCGGAAGGGGACAACAAAGTGTCATAAATATTAAGGATATACTTGGAATAATTTAGGGATGATGGAAATTCTTTACATTTAACCTATTTATTTTTTAAAAAATAATGAAATAATGTTAGCACTACATAATTTTCTGCATTCTGAGATGTGTGCTGTGTGTGTGTGTGTGTGTGTGTGTGTGTGTGTGTGTGTGTGATCTGGTATGTACTTTGTGGGCTTCTGGCTTGTGTCCTATGTTTTGAGGGCAGTCATGAAGGGATGGATTGGGATGTGTTGTTAGTAGCTGTCATCTATTTCTAAATATTTTTCTCTTATCTGAAAATTAAGTAAGGGGAACTGAACTGCATGTTCTCTAAAGTATCTTAAAATTGTAGCAATTCTAGGCAAAGTTTGAAACCATTCTTTGTTTTGTTTTAAATCAGCAATCATGTCTGGATTCTCTGTTTACTGAGTCCCAGCTAGATAAAGGGAAGGACATTCCTTCAGTGATCTCTAATACAACAGTGTTTTTCATTTTGCAGTCTTCATGTGCCTCCTTCACTTTTTACTTATTTTTATTCCTTCATTTTCTGATTTCTGAAGGTGAACAAACCACTTGCCCTAGACCCTGATAACTATGAAAAGCAATCTTAGCTTAAAATCAATTTAATGACATGTTCTTATGGGATTAAGGTCCACTGCTCACATGCATTTGCCAACGTTAAATGCTAAGGTGATCTACTATAACACCTATAAATATAAATCTCACAGCACTGAGAGCCCATGGAAATCCATAAGGCAGCCACCCAGAACTTAACACTATAAAGTCTTTTCCCCAGCTCCACGTTCAGTAAGAGATTAAGAAAGCCTGGGAGTCGGCGTTCAAACGTAATTTCATAAAATATTATAATCCTCTTCTCTTTCTGGAAGTGTGTAAGTGCCAAGGAAATCAGCACCTTTTGGGAAAATCTGCTGTTGAATCTGCTGGCACACCATTGATTGTGCTTGGCTCTCTTTCCTCTGCTGATTTGTCATTGAGGTGAAGAGTACTGAATATCAGGGCACAAGCACCAAGATAGTCCTGTTCTTTGTTTTCAAAATTACCATCCTGTTTCCCCACTCCTTCATTTATTGTTTTTCTAAGAAGACAAAAATGTCTTCTTTAAAAACTATTTTTACTTGATTTGATTATGACTACTTTGTACATTCTGTGAAGTTCAAAGAAATCTCAAAATATCTAATAAATATTTTTAAAGGAAAGTTAAAATCAGAATCATTCCTTTTGTTTTTGCTTTTTATAATGTCATCCATGATGTTTCAATTTTGAAAACTATATTTTCCTTGAATAATTGTGGAAATATACTGTGTATTCCCAACGACTGCACAGTCCGAGTCTAAGGAAAGGTGGAACCCCCCTGCTTTGCTGCCTCTCGTGTGTCATCAGCAGAAGCAGCTCTATCTTACAGCTGCTGAGACTTTTGAGTCTCCGGTCCCACCCGGGACCCTGGTTTTACACATCCCCAGGTGACTCTTCTGCACATGAATATTTGAGAAGCACTGCTCTAACAATTTTTAAATAAATAATATTTTGATGCTGTGCTTTTATTTTGACTTCCAAACTGTAGCTTGATACGTTTTATATTTTGTTTAAAGATATGATCTATTATTTACTAATATGCTTAATACACTCTATAAAAAAATTGTAGGATTTTATTTTTGATTCTAAAGAATACCTTGTATTTCCTTGATGTATTGACTAAGAGTCTTGTATAATGTCAAGACTGTTTATGTAACAATCTTGTCATAGTTGACAGGAACTCTACTTGAGCTCAAATTCTCACATCTATCCAAATTTGAAAAAAAAAAAGTGGATATAGAAAAAAATGTGAAATATCAGGTGATTATTTCATGCATAGCTTTATCATCTACCAAGAGATTCCCAATAATTTCCTTGTTTCATTTATAATTCAATTTATAATGATTCAATTTACATACAATTGCTGACTCACATACAGGTAGCAAATGCATTATGGCAGTAGCAATTGTTTAGGGGTCATGACATCACGAATGATTCTATAGATAGACTATTGGATAGGGAGGTAGTGCCAAGCCTTCCTCCAGGGTCAGCCTGAAGCTTTAAACATTTCTCTGCATAGCTATTTAAATCCTAGGCACTTTTACCTTAGTTTTGCCAAGCAAAATTTATAATAACTTTCTGATAGTACTTTGGGAAAGAAAATGTATATATCTATATCTATATCTATCTATCTATCTATCTATCTATTTATATATAGAAAAGATTGCTAAGTAAATTAATATATATTAATATATATATTAAGAAAAGTATTGCTAAGTAAATTCCATATTAAATTATGAGCAAATGAATTATTTCATACTAATGTAAGACTGAATGGTTATTCTTATGTACTTACATTAGTGTTGTAAACCAGAATGTTATTTGTCCATTTTATTTTTGCTATCTTTTATTTTAAGTAAATTATACCAGTCTCTTAGAAATCTAGTCTCTAGTCTAAACCAGTTTACCAACTGTTGTAAAGATTGTGTGATAACTTCCAGATTTTAACGCTAAATTTAAATAACTCTATCCATAAATGAATAAATGTTGAACTCATTTTTTAAATTGCAAAACATATAGTTAAACTATCTTAAATAGTTTTCCTCAAACTAAAAATAGCAAATGACTAATTTAATTGATTTTGTGTTAATATGTATCATCATATCAAAAGCAAAACAGAAGACATATAACACTTTACTCTTTTATGGGTTATATAAATACCAAACTCTTAAATTAATTTTCTTCAATTTATTCATTTAAGCCTAATGTGAATTAAATGGAAGGAATACAGAAACTATTTCACAAATACTACTATAAAATTAGAATTTTATATAAAATTATTAATAGGAATCAGCTATGTTAAAATTACATACAGATACAAATTTATCTGTTTTAAGCTATTCGTTTTCTCTACATTCACATCAGGATTGGCTGTTTGTGTTGTTTGTTTGTTTTTTTCCCTAGCTTCACATTATGAAAGGCATAGGTATTTTAAAATAAGATTCTGAGAAGCTTATTCATGAAATTTTACTTATAGTGAAGTAACATCTAGAAACATACTCCAAAGTTGTTTTTATGATAAAAATTAGGTTAACATAGAACTGTAACTGAATCTTTGAAAGAAAGAGGAAATATCCCACCAGCCCTGACACCTCTCTATGCTGAGCTCTAAAGAGGCTCCACCAAGAGGCTCCACCCTTAACTTACCTCATGGCTGGATGGCAGGTGGGCGAGGAGACCCTGTGAAACACTGCCCACAATTGCCACATCTTTCTCTAGCAGATGATCAAGTCTTTTCCTAAAGTTCGAAGAATGATGTTTTAGGTGTCAGCCCTCCCCACATCCCATTCTCACTCTTCCCCCAAGAATTAATTTATCTTAGTGTCCACACATATTTTCCTGCAATCACTAAAAATGAGGTCTTTTTCCTGATGAAATCCAGGGCACTTTGTTTCTCCCATTCCCAACCCCTTTCACTATCCCATAGCTTCAAAGTCCCTCTCTTCCTATAAATATCCAATGTCTTTATTTCTCATTCCCAACATGCCTTTCCTTAAACACAATATCCCCTTCTAGAGTTACTACTACTGCCATCTACTTAATGCAATAAAGACCACACATGGTCTATTAGTTATTAATGACTTGTCTTCAAGTCTTGTCTTACTAGTTCTCTCTATTCTTCATAAACATTAGCCAATATCATCTTCTTCCTACTTACAATGTTTTATATCTATTCAAATTATCTTACTCTGTATTCTTTGTAAACCTGTGAATGTCCTTTCTATGACTCTTCTCCCTTATCTTCTAATTTTATACCTTTGCTTTGTGACCTCACCGTTTTCTGTGCCTTTAGGACTGTCTGAAATTACCTACTGACATCACAAGGAATTAACACTGCCAACATCCTGCTATCAGACTTCCAGCTTCCATCACTGTGAGACAGTAAATTTCTGTTGTTTGAGGTTATCCAATGAGTGGTATGATATTACGACAGCCCTAAAACACTAATACATAGCTGTCTACCTCTACTGAGAATTCAGGTAACTCACTGAATCACAAGCCTTTCAGTTTGATGCATAAAGGCCTTTTATAACCATATCTTCCTTAGTCTTCACTTTTACTGATTATCACCTCCACTTCTAACCTTAACCCTAAACCTTACCCTAACCTTCACCTACTTCATGTACCAGAAATACAGTCCAGTGAATTTTCCCTATAGTACTCCTGCTCTCTTGTCCTTCTGCGTTATGGCATACATTGATCACATTGTCTATAATGCTTATTAAATCTTGCTAGAGAGGAAAATGGCCTTTTGTTCTACAAAAGCCAATTCAGATTTCATTTTGTTATTGATGACTTACTTGATCTCTCTTCTGTAATTGTTCATCCACCTCCAGATTTATTTTCTATCTCTTATCTGTGCCTGTTATGAGACTGGATTTGGGAAGGTGTTTGTTTATCTCTCCATCCTTCATCTCTAACATATTGACTAGCCTAGAGCAGTTAGTGACTTTATTATTCAATCTAATTCAATAAAGACTTGTGTACTTATTCAAGCAATCTGATTTTATGACTGAGAAACAAAAATGAGACTATCATCTTTTGTATAAGAGTTTGGTGTTTAATAACAAGATAAGGGTTATTGTAGTATATAAATAAATATGTAACATAATATGAGGTGTTTATGCAGCAACAAGTAGTAAAACAGATCAATTCTAAATCAAATCAGTATATACTTTATGAACAATGCTGAAATGTATTGACTCAATAAAAGTATCTGGCAATTTTAATTTTTAAGCTATTTTTATTCAGGATTTAAAATAACAATGGTTAGTCTTCATTAAATAAATGTATGGAGTTAAGTACTAACGTGTACAATATAAACAGCTAACATCATGAATATTTTATTCCACATTATTCCTGGGGGTTCCAAACATCATGAGCCATGTTGGGGTCTGAGTTTTCACACTAAGTGACTATCTGTAGGTACAAAGTACTCAGAGGCATCATCAAGAAAATGAGAAATAAAAAAAAATACATTCTTAAATCAGCAAAATTTTAAGTATTTTGCCATAGTTCTTAGATTTTAATGCATCCATAGGTGGCTCATAAAGACTAGTAGACCTGAAAATTAGAGAATGAGAAGACCATAACTAAGGACATTTTGGATACATCTTAGTCTATTGTTCCAGATTTTACAAATTTAGTGTCTGGAGGCATGCTCAATACAGATCAACCAATTTGACGCTTTCTGTAACTGGTGTTGCAGCAGCAGCAAAATAATTGGACCTGTAGTCATTTACAGGAATAAAACATTTGTTTGAATTTTCATCCTGGAATGGGAGGATATACCTAAACATTATTTGAATGAAGGCAAGTTTGATACAGATTTTGCAAATAGTGTAAGGATTACAAATATAAACTACGGCCTTTTATCAGAAACAACTACTGTATCTGAATTGTTTCATAATTAAAGGTCACACAAAGATCACCCAAGCAGAAATTCAATGTTAATTGCTGATGCTGTTAACATTATATTGATGCTGTTTAATTCTTCTTACATGTTTCATGATCATAGATCCCTTCCAGACTTTTCCAGTACTGCCTGTTAATCCTCTGACTTTCCTCTTATGGAAGAACTCTTATGAGTTCTCTTGTCCAATTCTTTTATAAAGATTTTAATCTTTTCACTCTCTTTCATGATTTACCACTATACTACCCAGACTTTTATTTCACAGAGGAAATAACCCTATGCTCAGCCACTATCTACTAACTTGGCTCATCTACTTACATATTTATTCCTTTCACTATCTATCTAAAGGAAAGTCTATCATCTACCCTTTTCAGGCTTTCTTGAAAATCTTGTGTCATTTATCTTTAGTATCCCCAGTATATTCAAATTCAACCTCACTCTCTAAAGGATCCGTTCTTTCTTTCTTCTTTTTTCTTCCTTCTCTCTCACTTCCTCTCTGACTCTATCTTTATCTCTCTTTCTTTCTTTATTTTCATTCTTTCATACATTTATTTAAATTCCACTGCTGGGTATTATTCTAATTGTTAATACAGTGCAGTTGAAGAGGGTCACTGCTTACAGCCCAGTGGGGATACACTGGTATATAGGAGTATATCTACCAAATTATTCCCATAAGCCTGTAGACATGCTTTAGCCTCTACTATTTAAAAATAAAACAGAACAACCTACATATTAACTATAAATTTTTCTGCATTCATGTCTCATCTCTATTTTCTAATTTAAAGATAAACTTTTACTGGGTTCTTAAAATCACATACTTTATTTTCTTATTCCCCCACTGTGATGTTTAATTTTATGTGTCAACCTGACTGGGATATAGGCTGCCCAGGTAGTTGATAAAACACTTTTTAAGGCTGTGTCTGGGATAATATTTCTGAAAAATATTAGCATTTGGATTTGTAAAGTGCATGAAAAAAATCACCCTGTCAATATGGAAGAGCATCATCTCATTTTTTGAAGATGTGAATAGAACAAAAAAGCAGAGTAGGGACAAGTCTGATCTCTGCTGAAGCTGGAAATCCATCTTTTCTTTCAATGTACATTGAAGCTCCTGGTTCTTGGGACTACAGACTTGAATCCGGACTTACAGCATTAGCTTCCTGGTTCTCAGGCCTGAAAGTGCACCAGGTGGCTTGGTCTCCAGCTTCTACACAGGAGATTGTGAGCTTTTTCAGCTTCCGTAATTACATGACACAGTTTCTCATGAAAATCTTTTTCTGCTTATCTGTATGTTTATATCCTACTGATTCTGCTTTTTTAATCAGCATACTACTAAATTTTATATAGGAACAAAACAGTTCCTACTTTGTAAATACACTCTCTTTTTAAACAAAAGATTCTTTTCTATATCTCTGGCCATTTATTTCAAGTTTTTTTATGCTTGCCACTTCTTACCAATTCTTTGATATTTCTAATTGTTTGGCTTCAAATCTTTCTATCTTTTAAGTTACATCCTTTCTGATAATTTTCTTTTTTAAATAAATTTTTATTGATATCAGAGAGGAAGGGAGAGCGAAAGAGAAAAATATCAATGAGAGAGAATCATTGAATGGCCACCTCCTGCCCACCTCACACTGGGGATCAAACCCACAATGGAAGCATGTCCCTGACCAGAAATTGAACTGAGACCTCGTGGTTCATTGGTGGGTGCTCAAGCACTGAGTCATGCTGGCTGAGCATCTGATGATTTTCTTAAAACAATGGCCCTAATTAATATCTTGCACTTCTAAACACTAAGACTCTTCTTTTTCAGGTCCAATCATGTAGATCAAATTAAGTACTTAATATTTCTACTTGGATAGCACAGAGACATCACAAACTTATTTAATATTCAGTGCATGGTCTTTCCCACCAATATTGGTTATTTTAAGAGTTTTCCTACTTAACCATAAACATCACCTTCCTTCCTTCCTTCCTTCATTCATTCATTTCTTTAACCTTGAAATCTAAGAACTTTAAAAAGACCCCTCATGTTCACTTTCCATTTGAAACAGTTATATCACTTTCTTATCTTTATTTTTCTTGTTTTCTTTCGTGTGTGTGTGTGTGTGTGTGTGTGTGTGTTACCCCAAGCCACCATTATAATGTCAAAGATTATGATTATTAAATGTTCTCCCACTATACATGTTTAACTTTCATCAATTTTTTTCTCTACGTAGAATGGACAAGACTAAAAAAAAATCTTATCATGTCACTCTCACATTTAATATTCTTTGGAAGCTTCTATTGCTTAGAAATTCCTACGTTACCTTGACTCATTTAATCAGCCACAGGTCTTATTATCCTTCTACCTTCCTTATTATGCACTAACTATATTGCCCCTACCCATCTATAATTTTTCTCTTTACTGATACTTCTTTTTTCCATGCTACTATTATTTACCTATTTACTTATACAACTACACTCATTTTTAGTTCTCAGCTTTGGTATTATAAGCAACATTATTAATTACTACTGTGTGAAATATTTATAGGATCTAGTTTATGCTGATCCTATAAACTAGAATAAGCCCTCCTACTTGTTCCTCAATCATGCATCTTCATACCACAGATTATATATTTAATGAATTAATTAGCAATATAAATATTTTGGTTGATCTTAGAGAGTATAAATTCTCTAAAAGCAGGCATCCTTGTGCATTTTCTTACATGAAAAACAAAATAATGTCCTGCAGATTGGAAATGTTCAGAAGTCATTTTAATATTGGAAAACTCTGTATACCTTGGGCCACCAGAAAGATAAACAAGTAAGTCCTAAGGCAAATTAAGCCTGAAATATTATTAGAGGCAAAATGACAAAACTGAAGCTGTCCTACTTCAGATATACCCTGAGAAGGCAGGGTTCTTTGGAGAAGAAAATAATAGTGATGGGGGGAAATGAGGCAGCAGGAAAAGAGGAAGACCAACTGTGAGATGGGTTGACTCCACACAAGAAGCCAGAGTCATGAGTTTACAAGAGCTGAGCAGGGCTCTTGAGGACAAGAGATGGTAGACATCACTCACTCATAGGGCCCTTAAAAGTCAGAACAAACTCAACAGCATCTAAGACACACATATTTGTTAGTCATAGCAATATATGACATGCTTACTATATCATAGTTGCTCTAAATAAATGCATATTAACTAAGCAGAAAATAAAATGTCATTAGACAAAAATGTAGTAAAAACTTTATGAGTTCAATTATTTCTAATGCTAGAAGAAAATATGTTTACTTAAAATTTTTCACTGAAGGTTGGTAGTTTTTTGTTTGCTTGTTCATTTGTTTGTCCATTTAATATAAAGTGACTTCAGCTTTCTATAGGTAGTTTTCCATTTCCGTATCTGAATTATTGACTCAATGACCATTTGTTATCAGAAAAGAATAGATCAACTAATGAAATCACCTCAGTGTAAACGTGTCCTAGTGATGCTGTATATTATCTTAGTGGATTGTGTTCCTTTATAACAAATAATAACATCTAGCAATTTTTAGGTGTTACTCACAGGGGTTACATTATTTGAATGCTTTCAGTTTTCTCTGTAAAGAAGTTTATTCAATAGCAGTGACCCCTGATCTCAACTGCTATTCTAACTCCTAATTTTGCTTGTTTTTTTTAATATATATATATATATATATATATATATATATATATATACTTGTTTCTCTAAAAATAAATTACCATGTACAGCTATGAAACAGTCATTTCTGGGTGTTCAGCAGTTCCTTAGTATCAGGGAATTGGGTCTTCCCTAGGAACCACATTTCATAGAACTCTACCTAAAGGAGAGAAAGGGTTTTTCCAGACAGAACGCCCTTTCTGGATTCTCTCTCTCTCTCTCTCTCTCTCTCTCTCTCTCTCTCTCTCTCTCTCTCTCTCTCTCGTCTCTTTCAGAAAGAATGCTCATCAGATTTTTCTTCATCTCTAATTGAAACAATTTGGTCACAGTGACAACATTTAGCTACAAGCTAGAGAACTAGAACTGAGTTTCAGATTTTTATAGCCTCTACAAACAAGAGGCAGACAAGAACAATAGGCTGGTGCACTGGGCTGGCACAAGCTTCTAACGGGCCACCCACAATTAGCTGTACCTATGTAAAATAAATGCTGAAACATCAAAGATGAGAGAAAATCATAGATTGGATGCCTTCTGCATGCCTCCTACTGGGGATCAAGCCCATAACTTGGGCAAGTACCCTTAACTGGAATCAAACCTGGGATCTTTCAATCCACAGGCTGATGCTCTATCCACTGAACAAAACTGGCTATATTATCCTATCTAATAAAAAAGCAATATGCAAATTGACCATACCTCCATTCAAGCCATATCCACAGCCACACCCACCAGCCAATCAGGAGCAAATTATGCAAATAAACCCCAACCAAAATGGCTGCTGCCACTGAGAGCAGGAGGGAGGCATGGGTTTCCCCGGCAATGGAGGAAGCCAAGCTTTCCGCCTGCCATTGTTGGCCTAGGCCTCCACTCAATGCTACAAAGTTTCAATTATAGAATATATATTGCAACAGAAATGGCAGCAGTCATGGACCTGGAGAGAGAAGAGGCCAGAGTTGCCAGGTGATGGAACAAGCCAAACTTCTGCATCCCTAGCCTAGGCTTCCACTCTAGGCTACAAAGGTTCAAACAGAAATGGCTGTGGCCATGAAGTGAGCAGGAGGCTTGGCTCTGCTCTAGGCTACAAAGTTTTAATTGTAGAATATAAATTAATTCCAAATCCCAGGGCCTCCACTTGGGTCACTGGGGGGCATGGCTGGCCTGCAAACCACCATAGGCCCCTCGCCCAGGCTGTCCCACACCCCAAGGGAACTCCCACCCTGATCCAGGACACCTTTCAGGGCAAACCACCTAGTCCCCACACATGCACCAGGCCTCTATCCTGTCTAATAAAAGAGTAATACCCAGATTTGCCACCACTCCAACACACAAGAGGGCTGCCCCCATGTGATCAAAGATCCTTCCTCCATGTGGACACAAGATGGCCAGCAGAGGAGGACAGTAGAAGGTTCCAGACCTCCAAGGGAGGGCAGCTGTGGGTCATCAGGCCAGCAGGTGAGGGCAGTTGGAAGAATCCAGGCCTGCAAGGGAGGGCAATTGGGGGTGATTAAGCCTCCAGGGGAGGGCAGTTAGGGGTAACCAGGCTGGCAGAGGAGGGAAATTGGGGCCAAACAGGCTGGCAGGGAGCAATTAGAGCTCAATTAGGCTGGCAGGATAGTGGTTAGGGGGTGATCATGCTGGCAGGCAGAAGCGGTTAGGGGCAATCAGGGAGGCAGGCAGGTGAGCAATTTTGAGCTAGCAGTCCTGGATTGTGAGAAGGATATCCGACTGCCCATTTAGGCCCGATCCTACTGGTATCAGGCCTAAACGGGCAGTCGAACATCCCTCGAGGGGTCCCAGATTGGAGAGGGTGCAGGCTGGACTGTGGGACACCCTCCTCAGTCCCCCTGTGCAAGAATTTTGTGCACCAGGCCTCTAGTTTTCTTATATATCATTCATTGATATTTATTTTAAAGTTTGTGTATCTTTTCAGTTTACAGATAGATTATCATTTAACAATTATCTAATTTATGATTATTTCATTATTGCTATTCTTATTTATTCAATCCTGTATTTTATTTACTAGTTTTATTAAGATTTAAAAGTAACAGATAATATTGATTTAAAAATTGTATACTATTAATTCTTGACATTGGATAACACTAAATCCATATGAATATGTGTATTAATCTCATAAATATTGATTTGAATGTGCTAGCTAGCATTTTAAGTCTGAAATGACTTGGTTTAAGGAAATATTCAAAATAAGTACTTTTCTGTTACTATTCCATCTTAACAAGCCTAGAGAGTAAGGATGTCACTGTTGAAGTTTGAGTAGTAGAAACATCAAGCCATAGAGAATTGTTCTGGGGTCTGGAACCCTAATTAATGGAAATTACCTCACTGAGTTTTGAACTTAGTTGGGTTATGATCCCTTTTTCCTTTCAGTTTTACCTTCTGAAATGGTAATGTCTATCCAAGGCCTACACATTACATTTTGGAAGCAGACAATTCACTTCCAAGTTCTCATCTCTACAGATGAGGAGGAAATTCTCTCCAGAATGGGTTTTGCCCATATCTGACTTAGATAATTTGGATTTAGAGTTGATGATGAAATATGTTAACTTTGAGGGATGTCATGAAAGCAGTTTGCCTGTGGAAAGGGCATGGATTTGGGGGGCAAACAGTAGGTGGGTTAAATTGTGTCCTTAGAAAGTTATGTTCAAGTTCTAATTCCCAGTGCTTATAAATATGACCTTATTTAAGAATGATGTATTTACAAGATGTAATAGAGTTAAGTAGTTTTAAAACGTGCTCATAGCCGAAGCCGGTTTGGCTCAGTGGATAGAGCGTCGGCCTGCAGACTGAAAGGTCCCAGGTTCAATTACGGTCAAGGGCATGTACCATGGCTGCAGGCATATCCCCAGCGGGGGATGTGCAGGGGGCGGCTGATCGATGTTTCTCTATCATCGATATTTCTGACTTTCTATCTATCCCCCTCTCTTCCTCTCTGTGAAAAAATCAATAAAATATATTAAAAAAATAAAATAAAATGTGCTCATACTGGATTAGAGTGGGCCTAATCCAGTGACCTCTGTCTTTAATAAAGAAAAGAGAGGAAGACTTGAACACTGAGACATGGGACTTACAGAGAAGAAGGCAATGGGGCACCGGAGGCAGAGATTATAGTGATGTAATTAGGAGATGTCCAGAATTACCAGCATTCACCAGCAGCTAGAAAATACAAGGAGGCATCTTCACTGGAACTTTCAGAGAGAGCATTTCCCTGTCAACACTTTGATTTCAGAGTCCTAGTCTCCACAACTCTGAGAAAATAAAATTTATTTTAAGCCACCAGTTTGTTACCGAAGACTTAAAAAAACGAATGTAGGTTTTGGTAGGTCTATTCAAAGTAGTGCATTCAAACTTAATATTGAACAAATGTACCATGAGGGAAAAAAACAACAAGAAACTCAACTGAAAAAAAAAGAAAATTTAAATCAACCCTAAGGATATCTTTCTAAATTTAGAGCACTTCAATGTGTAATTTTTTATGTTTTATAACTTGTCACATTTGCTTAGAGATAATATTCAGAAAATTAACTTTGTATTTTTTAACATTAAATCATATATGTGATATTTTATATAATTTATTAGTTCATTTGTTGGTATTTTTACCTTTTGGCTATTAATTTCATTGTATGTATTAAAAAGAGTGCCATGATGGAATATTGGAACAGTTTGGAGAAACAAGATCAGTATAAACTGAATAGCTAGTAAAGGATTTTTATAGATTTGAGATGAATGTTTTTAAAAAGGTAGAAGATAAGAGGAGAGAAAAAAGAGATCAGGAAATAGCCACATTTTATTAAAAGAAATTGTATCAGCAAAGATGAATACATTGGAGATTTCATATTATGTCAGTGGACATTAAAAAAAAATCAACCCAGTATACTTAATTTTCTGGCCTATTTGATTAATCGCCTATACAAATAAGTTAGGTTCTTTTTTCTCATTAATTGGGATTCATTATCTTATCTAATAAAGGGGTAATATGCAAATTGATCTTCACTCCATCACAAAGGCGCCCATAGCTACAAGATGGCAACACCAAGTCCCTTAACCCCACTGGAGTTTCCAGTTTTTTTAGTCCTGCCTTCATTGAGAAGGCAAGCAGGCCCTGCAGACATCAGACAGCAGGGTCTGTTAGCCCATCGCTGTGGCATTGAGCAGGCAGACCCCACAGACAGCAGAGAACCATGGGGAGTGGGCCTAAGCCATCAGTAGGACATCCCTTGAGGGCTCTCAGATTGGAAAGAGTGCAGGTCTGCCTGAGGGACCTCCTGCCCCCGTGCATGAATTCCATGCATTGATCCTCTAGTTAATTATAAAGGGAACTAGAAAAAGTAATTTTATTTCTTTACCTGTTTAATCTTACTTGTCAGGTATATAGTTATTCCTGCTTAGGACAGATAAGTGCTTTAGAATGTAAGTAACTGAAAATTAGTACCATAATAATTAACCCTACATACCTCTGTGTTTAAAAAGCATAACATTAGGAAGTAACATTTACAGCATTTTAAATCTTTAATAGGATAAATGATAGTGAAATTTAATTAATTTGCTTTTATGAATATATATATACTTATGTCAAATTTTGTCCTCATCGTGAATTTTCTCATGCAACTTCACCTTTTATTTTGCCAAAAAATTGTGTATATTTCAGAGGCAAAGAAATTCCTTGGGTCTATTTCTACCTACTGTGCTTAAAGACCGTGTTTTAGTAAGGTAGATGATATACTCAAATAAATATTTCAGAAGTTCTTGCAAAGGCAATTGGAGAGGTGTGAACAATAGGTAAGTACTCTC
Organism: Antrozous pallidus; assembly: GCA_027563665.1. Lineage (NCBI taxonomy): Eukaryota > Metazoa > Chordata > Mammalia > Chiroptera > Vespertilionidae > Antrozous > Antrozous pallidus. The sequence continues at coordinate 106,077,179 of CM050514.1, read as the reverse complement.
ATCTTACCTTGTCTGAGTAGTTAGCAATTCTTCTGTGTTCACTAACCTCTATCATCCTTACAAATGGCAATACTACAAGATAATATAGAGTTCTACTTGTTAATATTGGAGTAGGAAATTGAAAAATATATTTTCTTCTCAAATTTATTAAAATTAGAAATTAATTTTAAAGGAGAACAATACATAATTCAAAGTTTTCTGATTAATATATGGTATTAACAATTTGCATAGATAATTAAATTACTAAGAAAGAGTAAATGACTGTAATATAAAATTTGTTAGAGAAACTGTGACAGTAGTGTACATAATGTATTTTTTCTCTATATACATTTTATGGAAGTTAAATTATCAGTCTAATCTTTCAGTTGTCATATTCATTGTTAATAGAATAGTACTTTAGTTATTTGTAATTAAGCAAGATATTGTGTTTTTAAGTTTTACATAATTAATTATAAAGCAGTAACATTTACAACATTTTAAGTCTTTAACAGGATGAATAATAGTGAAATTTAATTAATATATTTAATTATTGGAGCCATTAATTGTACCTCTTTAAAGCAAATGCGTTTAACCTCACCCATATAAAAGTATATAATTAAAATATTTGGATTTAAAGTCTCTTGAATACTGAAATTATGAAAGAGCTTCTACATTACCTAGGATTTGATCACTGGAACCTAACAGTAAGCCAAGCTATAATTGTCATCTTTTTGCTTTCTCTTTGCACATTTTTAAAATATATATATATATATTTTATTGAATTTTTACAGAGAGGAAGGGAGAGGGATAGAAAGACAGAAACACTGATGGGAGAGAAACATTGATCAGCTGCCTCTTGCACACCTCCTACTGGGGATGTGCCCGCAGCCAAGGTACATGCCCTTGACCAGAATTGAACCTGGGACCTTTCAGTCCTCAAGCTGATGCTCTATCCATTGAGCCAAACTGGTTTCAGCTACATACCTTTTTTTTTAAACAACACATTTTAAAAACATTCAATAGACAAATACCACATGATTGCAAATATATGTGTAATCTAATGAACTAAACAGTAAACAAAAACACATAAAAATGATTCGATAGAAATTTTGTTTCTACAGAACATTACAATCATGCTATATCTTAGCATCCCTCCCTTTGAATATACAAATATTGTTATTTTTTAAAAAACTTTTCATTTTCCTGATGTTTCAACATTCACACAAACAGACTGAGCACCTCACCCAGGCAACCAGATGTACCCGTGTGAAAATGCTAGTCCCTGCAACAAGTTTCTCTTCTTGTCCTCCCTTGTATGTGACCAGTGATGTTCAAATTAACCAGTAAATTACCCTTATGACTTTTCAGATGTGTCTATCCTAATACCCATCAAAACATTTGTCCAATGGGCCCTCACTTTCTCTTGGCTCTCCATCTGCTTTGTCCATCCTGATCCTTGGGCACTCTTGCCATATAGCCCATTGCATGGCATGCTACGCTTCCCTCTTCTCTTTCACTTTGATCTGCCTTTCTGTGGTGGTAGTTCATGTCTTTACTATGTTGATCATAAAAAATCCTCATTTTAAGTACTATAATTATTCTTTGTAATACAATATATCTAAATAATTTGATATGAGTCTTGGATAAACTGAATACTTGCCATAGCAAATGGAAAAGTAAACATCATCCTTTACACTTTCAAACCATTACATATGCCTTACCATTTATCCTAGTAGTGATTTAAAGAAGCAGCTCAAATGCATTGTCCAATTAATTAATAAATGACCAATAAAATGTATTGGCCATTTAATAAATTAGTAACTGTTAAGTATCTTTTTCATGGCATCATGATTCTACGAGGGCACAATAATAAATGAAAGAGGTAAAATTACTGATGTATGATCAAGCCTAGTATCAGTCAGAAAGACAGACAGAGGAAAAGCAATGTGGGTAGAGGCCATGAATGTTGAAAAAATGGATGAGAACAGAGGTAAGCAGGAGCAAAATTCAGGTAATTTCAATTTAGTTCTGAAATAGTTAATAGATGCTCTGGGATAGTTCTGGGAATAGTTAATAGATGCTCTGGGACAGTGATTTGCTCCATAACTTTAAGGCTGGAATGAGATTTAAGGAACATCTAGTTTGTACCTAATCAGCCTTTGTGTGGTCTGTGGAGGCCTAAACTAGCTGCAGACTTGGATCTGATATTCTTTAATCTCAAGATGCCATATGAGTATTATTGTTTTCTATGTATATTACTGCAATAAAATTTGTGAGGTTTAAGTAGTTATGTTTTGTTTCTATTTTACCATTTTAGGAGTTTGGATATTATTCTCACCAAAATGTAAAGACAAAGAAAGGTTGCAAGTAGTGAAGAAAAATGATCTAATTTATGTTTGCAAAATATCTGACTTTCTGCTTTTAGAGAGAAGATTACAGAAGAGCGTAATAAAAAATGGAAGCAAGGAGATGAATTGGGAATCTTTTACAATAGTCTATTCCAGGGTCTCTCAATATGTGGTCCATAACAAATGGTTTATGTAAAGTGTTTCTACATTGAGCAAAGCTTCAACTTAGGGAGTACTAGTTTTCTGTGAAACAGTGTCAGCATCAGCTTAGAACTTATTAGAAATGCAAATTTTCAGTCCTTGCTCCTCCTCCAGAATTACACTGAGCTATGGTTTAACAAAGCCTCCAGATCATTTAGATGCTCACTGTATTTGAGAACCATAGTTTTAATCTAGGGATGAAGGCTTGGGTGCAACAATGGTAGTTACAGAGATGAAGATAATTAAAATAGATTTTGTGGGTTGTTGTATTTTAAGTGAGCCCAACAATAAATACTACAATCTCAAATGTTAACCATAGCAGTAGACTTATTCTAATGGATACTACTATGCAATTTAATTCAACAGAAAAATTCAAGATTACCTGATGTTACTTTAGATAATACAAATGATTATATAATTGTATAGTATATGTGTATAGTATATAATACAGGTTAATATTTGCATGTGTAAGTATACATATTATATGTATATAATATGTATCTACATAATGCATAAATACACACACATATTTTTTTAAAATAATCTATTTTGTATAGGCACTAACCAAGTAATTATTTGGTAGGAATGATTCTATTATGTAGAGATAGACAGGTGTTAAGATCACATCAGCATTTTCTTGACAAGCCCCTCTACTATGCTTTGTGGTACATAACTGTGGTTTTATTTTAGTACAAATGGAAGCATGCTAACTGATTTAAAGGCACTTTTTGGGAAAAGTCATTATGATTTCTACCTGATCCAGAATGCAAATTACATTCTTTAATTTTCATAACAAATCTTGTACTTTGATGTTTACCTAAATCATATTTTTAACAAATGATTTATGTAAAGTGTTTCTACATTGACCAAAGCTTCAATTTAGGGAGTACCAGTTTTCTGTAAAGGTATAGATAAGTATTCCAATAGGAAGTGAAAATTCTTTAAAAAGCAAGAGATACAAAATCTGATTGCCTACTATCAGAGAAGGCATCCTGGTTCTCAGAAGTGTGACCAGGGCCTTGAAGGAAAGATGGGCATGAACTAGGCAGAAGGAAAACAGGGAGTTCACAGGGAGAACAGCAGTTGCAAGGAAGGAGGGTGAGTGAGCAGGATCAGGGAGTCATCAGGCAGAGCACACAGGCCATTCCAGACGGAGCCTCTGTGTTTCTGCAAGAGAGAGATGGGGACAAGACTGGGCCCTTACTCTGGCACAGCGTTTCAATGGGAGTGTGAGTTTCAGGAATTCTCCTGGGATACATTTAAAAATGTTTCAGTGGGGATTTTCATGCTAAATGTATTATATTAAGTACATAATTTGATGGGGAAATTCAAAATTGATTTAGGAGCTATGCAGAAAGGAAAAGAGGGGGTGGGGGAATGGGAGATATCTATAATACTTTCAACAATAAAAACATATATTAAAATAAAAAGAAATACTGAAAAATGTTTTAGAAACATCTACAACAACTCAGATTGCAATGTAGTGGAAAACAGGATACATCTCAACTCGTTACAATTCAGTAAAAAAAGCAAATCACTGAGAAAAATTAAACCCCTTGAGGACATCTTTTTTCTGTACACTTTACTTAAACCAACTTTACTTACTTATATTAGAAATATTAATAATTAGTCAACAAATGGAATTCCATTTCTGAAATTATTAAAAATTACTTGGATTACCTTTGGTTTGTATTCATAGGGTCAACTTACTTGAAAACATCATTAATTAAATGACAAGGATATATTCTTTTCATGAGGTAAGAAAAATATTTCAATATGTAGGTAAATATGTTTTATATTGAAAAAACGTGGACCTTATGAAGACAGTGGGCTTGAGAAGATAATTCCATAGAAGGATAAATCCCTCCTTATCCAACTAGCTTTGGTTTATGGGATTTTTAAAGAAAGAAATCTACCAATAACAATTAATTTACATTTTATTAATATGGTCGCTTTGTGGTATTGTGTTTCTCTAACATGATAGCACATTTCTAGTCCTTACTCGTAGGCATTGCCAATCCTACTATATTTTCTGGAATGATTACTTTGTTATCTACACATATCAGGACTTGTTAGAATCTTAAGGGCATGTGATAAGAAGGAAAGATGCAAATGAAAATTAACAAAAAATTTCTAAGAAGTGAGCAAACATAAGATGGTATAAAAACCACTAAAACACATTTGCATTCCTTGTGCAAATACTTATTGAGTATTTATTATGTGTTAGGCACTGCAGAAGATACAGTAGAGAAGAAAACTGAGAGAAGTCCCTGGCCTCGTGGAGTTTACATACTTGTATGTTGGAAGTTTTATAAGTTTCAGTGGCTCAAACTCTTGATTTGGAAAACTTTTGCTTTAAGTTAATGTTCAGTTACATTACAAAGTGAACAGAGTACTGCAATTATCACCTTAGCTTTCAAATCCCAGAAGATAAAAAATATGTTTCCGCACAAACTTTCAAATGCATTCCTGAAACAAATGGTGTGTGATAAAACTTTGCAGATTGTGCTAATTGTGCCTCTAGCATATACTTTTGCTTCCTTCTGTGTGAATTACATTGGTAAAAAATGATTCAACATTTTAGAGAAGAGAAAAAAATTTACTGCCTTGGGTACTATAAAATCCAATGGCCTTTCCTTTTTATAATATTTTGTCATTGGCTCCGATGGATTAGGACAATTTTCATAGTGGAACTGCCAATAATTAAATGTTCACATGTGAGGTAAAATGAGAAGATATTAGAATCTTGTTTAAGGGATACTAGAGCTGTCAGATATTATGTCTGTTGAGCAGAGAGCAACAAAAGTACTAATTGCCGCTATGAAATATTATTGTTGTCATCCCTGAAATGTTTATTTTTTCCTAAATGGCTCTGAAAAGTCTGAGACATTCCTTTTTCCTCCTTTATTCGGTAGTTAGAAATGGGTCTTGGTGAATACATTTCCTTATTGCCAAAAGTAGCAATCATTTTACGAAGGTGTTCTCTAAAATGGTTCTCCAATAGCCATGTTTCAATATGGGTGTTATAGACTACATGTTTGTGCCCCCAATTATTTGGAACCCTGAGCCCCAATAAAATGGTATTAGAAGGTGGGGTTTATGGGGCATAATTAGGTTATGGCAGTGGAGCTCTCATGATGGAATCAGTGTCTTTACAACAAGAATAGGTGAGCCCTCTCTCTCTCAACAACAGGCAGCTCCTGTGGTTTCTCATTTCCTTCATTTCCTATTTGCTCCTGAGTCACTTACTTAACATTTTCACTTGGATCTCTGATGCCAGATTGCAAAATTGACTTCCATATTCTGCCTGACACCTTCAGCTCATTACCTAGTCTTTCTGGTATATTGCTCTACAGTGGAGCTTTCAGCTTCTTAAGGACTACAGACAGGCCTTTTGTTTTTCTTAGAGTTCTGCTAAGCATGCACCCTGCCACACACACCTTTCTTAACCTCTCAGGAAATATGTGGTGGGAAGGAGGAAGATGAGGTCAGGTGGCATTGTGTTTTGTTTTGGTAAAATGTAAGGAAAGAGAAAAAAGGGACTGGATTTTCCATGATTATTTCCAGGAAAAGTTACAGAATAATGTAAATAAGTTGAAGAGAATATGTAGTAGTATCCTAAGACTGGGAAGCAGCAGGAATTGCTCTGAGAATGTGTCATGAAGATCCCAACTCTCTGAGCATTAAACCCAGGGCAAAGGGAGATAAAATCCACAGAAGTGGGAAAACAGTGAAAGCCATAGAGAGTCATCAGCAGAAGTTGCACTTGCAGGCAAGATGCTTTGTGGGAGAGAAAATTGGTGTTTACTATTTCCTCTATTGTTTGCCTTTCTATAACAAATTATTCAGGTAATATCTGCCCTCATTCTTTTATTACTTATGAGAAATTTATTTAGAAAAAGTAAAGATTACTTTATATAAAAATTAGAGGCCTGGTGCACTGATTCATGCACATTGAATAGAAATTAATTAGCAAGTGGCCAGTGGCATAGAACTGGGGGAGAGTGGCCAGACACACTCTGGAGCCAACCCCTGCAGTCCCTCCCTGGCCTGCTGCACCTAGGGCGGCACCAGGGCTTGAAGGGCGTCTGCCCTATGAGCCGGGCCCCTCTGGCTGGTGGGGTCCCTGGCCTGGCCTGCAGAGATCAGGCTGAAAGTAGCAGTTCAACATTCCCCCAAGGGGTCCTGGAGTGTGAGAGTAAAGTTGCTGTTGCTCTGTAGCTCCTGCATTGAGCAACTGCTCCCTGGTGGTCAGTGTGCATCATACCCAGTCCACCAGTCAGCTGGTCACTTAGCCTTTTACACACACAGACACACATACACACACACACACACAAATATATATATATATATATATATATATATATATATATATATATATATAGGAGAGAGAGAGAGAGAGAGAGAGAGAGAGAGAGATCTTAAAATTAGTAAGTGAATAAAATGAAATGGAGGCAACATTTTGTGTGCCTATTCATGCAGCATATTTCATGTCTATTATCAAGCTAGACAACAAGATGAGACATTTCTTTTAATTTGGGAGGAAGGATACTTAGGAAGAGGGGCTTTGAGAAGGATCTAATTTCATTATCTGATTATAATAATAACAGTAAATAGTAGCTGATAATCTTAAGTATTTACTCTGCTAGGCAACCTTTTAAGCATTTTACATATCATATCTTATTAAATCTATGTAACATAAGTATAAAATAAGTGTTATTATTTTTTCTATATAGGTACAAGACAACTGAAGCACAGAGAGATTTACTTTACACAACTAAAAGGTAAAGCCAGGGATAGAACTATTCAGAAAATGTAGCAAAGACTAGCCAGCTGTCCAGAGCATCACATCTGTTTTCTACTTCAGGGGATAGTGGTTAGGAATGATCATGTGTGCAGTTGTCTGATGAAAGGGGAAAAGCATGAACTCTATCTTTTCAACCCACTTCCCATCGCCAAATGTGAATGATAGTTGAGTTATAGTACTTGTCTGAGAAATGCAGAAAAAAATATTTGAAGATGGCAGAGATATAACATAAAGGTCATAAGAGCAGCCATCTTCACTGAAAATGGTGGAGCTATATTACCAGCCTTGAACTGTCCAGACTTTTAGATGAAAGAAACACAGCTTCTATTTTGCTTAAGCCATATTATTTTGGGACTCTTATGTAACCAGCTGACCTATATACTCAATAATTCTGAGAAGTGTTATATATTAGAAGAAGCATTGGGCTGGGTATTAGGAGATCAGAAAACTAGAAATTATAATTTGGCAAAAAGTATGATTGTAGTCAAATTATGCAAATATAAGAAAATGAATTAATTAGAATAGAAATAATATAATTATAAAATGCTGTAAAATTTTTAAAATAGGAATAAAAATACTCAGACAATATTATCTCATCAGTTTGGGAGAGTTTAATGAATTATATGACTTCTATATATAGATAAGTATATGATTAATATCACTTTTAAAAATTGTTTAAACAAAATTGTTGGCATAAAATTGATTCATAAATAGTTCAAATATAAACATTTTCCTTAAAAGCTCTGAATTTTAAATTTGCCTTTGCAAAAATGATAAAATATTATTTTAAAAGATATATATCCTATCTAATAAAAGAATAATATGCAAATTGACCATCACTCCAACACACAAGATGGTTGCCTGATGTGGTCAAAGATGGCTGCCCCCATCTGGACACAATATGGATGCCACAAGATGACCAACAGGGAAGGGCAGTTGGGAAGGATCAGGCCTGCAAGGGAAGGCAGTTGGAAGTGATCAAGCCTGCAGGGGAGGACATTTAGGGGCAAACAGGCTGGCAGGGGAGCAGTTAAGCATCAATCAGGCTGGCAGGGTAGTGGTTAGGGGGTGATCAGCCTGTCAAGCAGAAGGGGTTAGGAGCAATCAGGGAGGCAGGCAGGTGAGCAGTTGGGAGCCAGCAGTCCTGGATTGTGAGAGGGATGTCTGACTGCCCGTTTAGGCCTGATCCCGGTAGGATCGGGCCTAAACGGGCAGTCAGACATCCCACAACGGGTCCCAGATTGGAGAGGGTGCAGGCTGGGCTGAGGGACACACACCCCCATGCACGAATTTCATGCACTGGGCCTCTAGTGTGTGTGTGTGTGTGTGTGTGTGTGTGTGTATAATTTATATTATTTATATTCTAAAACTTACAGAATTTTTTCTATACTGGAAAATATCAACATTGATGTAAGAATGCTTATGGAATATGAAAGTCCACCAGAGCATAACCCCATGATGACAAGCCCAATACCTGTTTTAGTTACTGCTGGATTCACTAAGTGCAGCAGCAAGCCTGCCATGTTGTAGAAATTCCATCTGTTTTTGTTAAATGAATGGTTGAATACATGTAATAACTGTACTGTGATAGATAGTTAACATCAAGTATTGATGAAACTACCCACAGTAAATGTTCCCAGGAAATAATATCCTAACATATAAGACACAGTTCATTAAAAATAGTTCATTTTAGTCACATACAAATTATTTCCTTTCAAAAATAAATGATTTTGGCTTATTTCTTCTTATGTTGCATTTTATTTTCTATAATCACCAACCTTTAATCTTAATAAATCTTAATATTATCTTCTCATATTCTTGCACCATTTTTTATTTAGACTTCTCTATTCTCAGAGGTCCAAGAAATCCATCATAAGTCCTACATCTACTGTACAATATATCAAAATTTCTAAATTATTCTTTTTTCTTTAGTTATTTTTGAGACTAAGAATCCAACTGCTTGATCTACTGAACGAAGCTCACACTCTAAGACTCATAGGCAAGTCCACTATAAGCTACTGCTGTTGTTTCATCCCCATCCTACCAGCCACACTAAACTGTTATATTCTAAATAGTTTTTCCTCCTTCTGAAAGAAAAGGAGAGTTAGGATAGTTCCAAGAGCTTCTAATACCCATATTTAGCAATAGGAGAGACTAAATTTAATGAAACATACATGCTTTTTATTTATCATGTTTTTGTATATTATGTAAAGGCAACATGAAAAGGCCAGATGGAAAACAATTCTGATATGTAGTATGCATGTTTGTTAGGGAATAAATTTTTTAACCAGAAATAAAATTTGTATTAAATGTTCAAAAAATGGTGAGGTTGAGCTCTATTTGACTCACAAGAGCTACTGTTTCAACAGCTGTGAAGCAGTAAATGCAATATTGACTGAGTTACTTGTCATTTAATTTGAAATGACTTTAGGGCTTTCCAAGTGCCAGGCAAGGCACACAGTATAATTCAATTGTGTCCTTTCTTGTAATCTGAAGATATAATGCAATAGCATATAAGTTAACTGGAACACAAAAAGGCTAATGTGGGTTTGCAAAATAATTAGTGAAATAGTCATATCATGGGCAGTTAGTTTTTTAGCATTTTCCAACTTACCTTTTTTTCCCCTGAATTTTAGTTAAAATTCAGTATGAAATGTGTCATGAGTTTTTTGTTTGTTTGTTTTTAAATATATTTTTATTGATTTCAGAATGAAGGGAGAGGGAGAGGGAGAGAGAGCTAGAAGCATCAACGATAAGAAAGAATCATTGGGAAGGTATGGAATTGTGGGGGTTAGGGGGATAGATCAACCAAAGGACTTATATGCATGCATATAAGCCTAATCAATGGACACAGACAACAGGGTGGTGGGGGCATGAATGGGAGATGGGAGGTAATAGGGGAATAAGAACACATATGTAATACTTTGATCAATAAAGACATTTTTTAAGAAGTTGAAAAATGCTTACAAAGGTAAAAGAAAGAAACAAAGAATCATTGATCAGCTGCCTCCTGCATGTCCCCTACTGGGGATCAAGTCCACAATCTGGGCATGTGCTCTTGACTGGAATGGAACCTGGGACCCTTCAGTCTGCAAGCTGATGCTCTATCCACTGAGCCAAACCACATAGGGCTGTTCCATGAGTTTTTATTTCATTTTTGTTTATACTTTTTGCATGGATACTTTGTAATCATTAATGTATTTGTGCACTTTGCCAGTAAAATGCCATGTTTAGGGAGCAAACTACCTTAATATTATTTCCTGAAAGCTTTGGCCAATCTAGTTTTATTCCCAGCTGTGCATATTATTTTCCCACCCAATTAAGGAAGGTTCATTTTGAGGAAAAATTTGGGGAATGCTAAACTTTGCACAAGAGCATCTTTTTTAACTAATCAGTCTTAATTAACTGCTCTGTGAACCTTCTAATGGCCATTATATTAACTCTATTTCTTTTTACAGAGCTGAACTATATAATTGGAGCTGAACTGATTTCTCAGCCAAACCCTTAATTTTATTTTCCTGCAATTTAAACTTTTTGAATTGTGATGACAAGATGAGGTGATAGCCCTGGAAATTCTTATTATTGCATGTGGATGTAAATCACTATGCCTGGAACACACTGTGGTGCTCAAGGGTTACTCAGAAAATAGGTAAAATAAAATGGTGTGACATCATCAGAGAGAGGCTGTCTGGTGCACTAAACTCTGATTTGTCATGGACCACTATGTCAGTTCACTGAAGAGGAGCATATATTTCTACTCAGACATGGAATCGTTCTTTCCTCTTTCTCTTTCTGAGGTTCATGTTCACTTTACAGCCACATGTTGTTTGTTGCTTGTTTATTGTTTGCTAGAGGCCTGTTGCAGGAAGATTCCTGCAATAGGGCTTCCAGCTTATCTCCCTTCTCTGCTGCCCTGCCTGCTTCCCTCCCTTTTCTGCTGCCCTGCTTGCTTGCTTCTCCACAGCTTCCATCCCTTCTGCAAGGTTTGGCTTCCTTCTATGCTGACTTCAGTCTTTGCTCTTTGGATATGCAAATTAACCACCATCTTGGTTGGGTTAATTCTCTCCTGATTGGCTGGTGGGTGTGGCTTGTGGGTATAGTGGAGGAATTATCAATTTGCATATTTCTCTTTTATTAGGTAGAATACTGTTACAGATGTCCCAAATCCCCCCCTGTCCTTTTCCCACCTTTACCCAGCCCTTGCCTCACCTTCCCTCTGGCTAACACTACATGGTTTATTATCTGGGAGTTAGTTCTTCCATTTTAGTCTGTATTCCTGGCAACTGTTCCAGTCAAAGCTACCATTATTGCCTAATTACCATTAGGCAATTCTAATAGTCTCTTAACTGATTTATCCACATGCATTCTTGATCTTCTAAAATTCATTATCTACCCAAACACTATATTTTTCAATTGAAAATATTGTTTACATTATCTTAACATCCTGTTAGATATAACCAAAATTTACCATTATATATTGAAGAAAATCCAGAACCACATCATGCCTATCTAGACAAACTTAGGTGACTGAGAAGGCTGAGGCACAGGGCCCTACAAGACACCTACTGCACAAGCCCACTCTACCAATTCCAGGAGAGATATCAGTTCTACCTAATACATAGAAACACAAAGAAGCAGCCAAAATGTGAAGACAAAGAAACATGTCACAAATGAAAGAACAGAAGAAACCCCCCCCCCCAAAAAAAAAACTAAATGAAATGGAAGCAAACAAACTACTAGATACAGAGTTCAAAATAATGGTAATAAGATTGCTCAAGGATCCTTTTATTATTTTAAAAATATATACTTTATTGACTTTTTTAGAGAGAGAGGAAAGAAGAGGGATACAGAGACAGAAACATTGATGAGAGAGTAACATTATCAATCAGCTGACTCCTGAATGGTCTCCACAGTGGGTCAAGCCTTGAATCTAGGCATGTGCCCTGACCAGGAATCAAACTGGTGGCATCTTGGTTCCTGGCTTGAGCCTCAACCACTGAGTATACCGACTGTCTCACTAAGGTTCTTGAAATTCTCATTAAGATCCCTGAAGTCCCTCAAGAGACTTCATGGGAAGTTGAGGATCTTAATAAGAATCTCAAGAACCTTAGTGGGAACATTAAAAAATTAAAAAGGACCAGTCAGAAATTAAGTATACACTAACTTAAATAAAGAATAACTTAAAGGGATTCAATAGTAGAGTTGAGGGTTCAGAGAAGCAAGTCAACAATTTGGAATATGAGAACATAAAAAACACCCAATCATAAGAGAAGAAAGAAAAAATAATCCAAAAACGATGAAGATAGTTCAAGGAGTCTTTGGGACTTCAATTGTACCAACATTTACATTATTGGGGTGTCAGAAGGAGAAGAGAAAGAATAAGATATTAAAAACCTATTTGAAGAAACAATGATAGAAAATACCTGGTGAAACAAACGGACTTACAAGTTCAGGTTGCAGAGATTCCCAAACAAGAGGAACCCAAGGAGGCCCACACCAAGACACATCATCATTAAAATTTCAAAGATTAAAGACAAAGAGAGAATCTAAAATCAGCAAGAGAAAAGTAGTTAGCTATCTATAAAAAGTACCCATACTACTGTCAAATAATTTATCAACAGAAACTTTTCAGGCCAGAAGGAAGTAGTAAGAAATATTCAAAGTGATGAATAGCAAGGACCTACAACAAATATTACTCTTGCAAAGTTATAATTTAGAATTGAAGGTTAGATAAAGAGCTTCCCAGACAAGAAAAAGCTAAAGGAGTTCATCACCACCAAATGAGTAGTACATGAAATGGTGAGGGTATTCAAGAAAAAAGAAGAAGAAGAAGAAAAAGAAGAAGAAGAAGAAGAAGAAGAAGAAGAAGAAGAAGAAGAAGAAGAAGAAGAAGAAGAAGAAGAAGAAGAAGAAGGAGGAGGAGGAGGAGGAGGAGGAGGAGGAGGAGGAGGAGGAGGAGGAGGAGGAGGAGAAGGAGAAGGAGAAGGAGAAGGAGGAGGAGAAGGAGAACGAGAAGGAGAAGGAGAAGGAGGAGAAGGAGAAGGAGGAGGAGGAGAACGAGAAGGAGGAGAAGGAGAAAGAGGATGAGGAGAAAGAGAAGGAGAGGAGGAGAAGGATAAGGATGAGAAGGAGAAGCAGAAGGAGAAGCAGGAGGAGAAGGAGGAGAAGAAGGAGAAAAAGAAGAAGGAGAAGGAGGAGAAGAAGAAGAAGAAGAAGAGGAAGAAGAAGAAGAAGAAGAAGAAGAAGAAGAAGAAGAAGAAGAAGAAGAAGAAGAAGAAGAAGAATTAGAAGAAGAAGAAGAAGAAGAAGAAGAAGAAGAAGAAGAAGAAGAAGAAGAAGAAGAAGAAGAAGAAGAAGAAGAAGGAGAAGGAGAAGAAGAATTAGAAGAATAATAAGAAGAAGAATTAGAAGAAGAAGAAATATTAACAATAAAATTATAATGAATGCATATCTATTGACAACTGAATCTAAAAATTAAAATAACAAAGAAGAAATCTACTGAATAAAATAGAGCCAGAGATATGGAACATGCAACAGACTACCAAATTTCAGAGGGAAGGGGTAAGTAGAGGATAGGAATATATTAAACAAAGATCTGAGTTACCTATGAACATAGACAATAGGGTGTTGAAGGCCTGGGGCAAGTTCGGAGCTGGGTGGAGGAGGTAATGGGAGTAAAATGGGGACATCTGTAATACTCTCAACAATAAAGATATTTTTTAATAAAAATTTATTTCCATTCCTATCCATCTTCCACAAATGTGCAACTGTCCTATCGGTGTGCTCTGCCTGGATACATTGACCTTCATTTAATTCTTTAGGTGTTCCAGGGTTTCCTTATTATTGTTATTGTTCTTAAATTTCCGGACCTCCTCCCATGCTGCTCTACCATTTGCTGCATTGTTCTTTCCTTAGTCTTAGATGGCTGACTCTCATTCTTCAAATCTTATGTTGTTTTATTTTCTTAGGATTTTCATCTCAGACTTCCACAATCTAACATTATCTTACAGTCATTTTTTTTCCTATTTTGTTTTGGATTGGTTGCCATGGCACTGAAAAATTTTGTCTTCATGTGTTTATTTGTAAGTGTTCCTTTAAAGAGCTGTCATTCCACCAACCTCTAAGTTATAGGAAGTGCTAAACTAACTATCTTTATGCAGTTCACCCAGTATCTAGCACTTATATGTGTTCAATTTTCTAAATTGTAAGTCACCTAAAATGATTAATTATTAATATGCAAAATAGTTGGTGTTTGGGGAGACTAAAGGAATTTAAATTGGGTGTTAAAACTGGGACTTCTTTGAAATAATTAGTGATTTATATGTGTAAATCTTTGATTGCCTTCCTTATTTTATAATTAATTAATAATTATATTTCAACTTTGTTGAACCCCTCTAAATATTTCCAGACAACTTAATAATAAAGCAAAGCTAAATGCACTAGATTATTGAAGTTAGAGAAGACACCACTATAACAGACTCAGGCTGTGCCTCTGAAATCAAAATTGGCATTTACATAATTAGGGTGTTTGGATTTAAGTGGTTTAGGTGGGTTTTCCAACGCAGACAACTGATTGCGAATGGAAAGTTTAGGACATAACAGTATATGATTTATGGATATAGCAAAGCAAAAGTTTTGATAATTATATCTTTGATTTTAATAATGAAATTGTTTTGATAACTGAACTGTATGTCTAGGTGATGAGAATTACATCTTTGAAATTTGGTTCTGCAGAAACTGCCTAAAACAAAAATTAATGTTACTTGTTATTAATTTATAATTTTACCTTTTATAAGCAAAACTTTCCTAATACAAGTGACAAAGTCATATTGACATAGAAGGTTTCTATTATTACTGTTTTTAGCTATGTCATTTTTTATGATTGTGCTCACAATTCTTCTACAGAATAATAATACTATACCAAAATGTTATTTTACTATGTCTTTTGCAAAAGAGGCAAAACAAGTTCTAAAATGTATTTGACTACAAGGAAAGTAGAATGAGAGAGAATCTTTGACAAAATAGGCTTTCCAAAGTAGGCTAGTGTTCCTGAAAGGATATTTGAAGAATATTGCTTCTTGGGAAACTTCAAGATATTGTGCTAAAGTCTGTCTTCAAATATATTTTAAAATGAGTTAAATAATGCTTAACAGTTACTCCCCTTCCTTTCAAAGTATTTCAGATCCTTAAATATGTTAAGATATATTATGAATTTCCAACAGTGGGATGAATCAAAGAAAACTTCTCATGTTTACTTGTGAGACCAATGAATAATGGAGTTCATTTTAGGAAAGTCTATTACAACTTAATATAATTATGTAATATTAAGAAATTAATAACTTGTTTTTAACTTAAATATGTATAAATAAAATATATAACAAGTGATATTTAAAATTATGTATCATGATATAAGTAATATTTTACAAATATTATTTGATAATCTTTTTGGAAACAGAATAGCTAGTTTTGAATAGTCTTCTCATTTTGCATCTTTATTGTACAGTGAAATTATATTTATAAACATGATTCCTTTTCATCATAGAACAAAAGTCATATTGACTATGAACGACATTTTCAAATACCTCCTATTTTCAGGGAAATGGCAGTGCTTACAGAGTTTATGACTAGTTTTGCATACAGAAGAAGTTGTCTACCATAGAACCAGCGTGACATGTCCTAATTCTGTCTTTGCAAAGGAGTCTGGTCTTGGGCAAGTTATTCTCTGTACCTTAGCTCTTACTCATGGATAAAATGAATTATATAGAGATTCCCTAAGGATAAAATGAGGTAGCATATCTGGAAAAGTGCTTGAAACAATGCTTTGCAACTTGTTAGTGCTAAATAAATGCTAACTAATATTACTTAAAACATTAAGAGAGATTAAAATTATTTTCTAATGTTTCTCATTTTCTCCAATGAGTTTGGATATCCATTATTTGATCATATTCTATAGGTCAA
Organism: Antrozous pallidus; assembly: GCA_027563665.1. Lineage (NCBI taxonomy): Eukaryota > Metazoa > Chordata > Mammalia > Chiroptera > Vespertilionidae > Antrozous > Antrozous pallidus. The sequence goes on along the minus strand of CM050514.1, from coordinate 106,060,886 downwards.
AGTCTACAATATTTCAGAATATCATATATTAGTATTGTTGGTTTTTTTTGCTTTGTTATAGTTTTTGCATGGGTACTTTGTAATTATGACTGTATTTGTGCATGTACATTTCTACTCTTATAATTCACCTGGATTATCAGAGCTATGTAAATGCAAGAAAGTATAAATTTAGTAGGATAGTTATCCTTCTGTCCAACTGCAGCTTCAGGCTTCAGAGTATATTCTTTCCTGACTGATTGTAGCTGAGCTCAATATAAATGAAGAAATGAGTCTTATCAGTGGCACCTGTCTTACCTCCAAAGCCTTTTTATTAAATTGCTGAAGTCTAAACATCATCTATAATTTTATTCTCATAACTGAAGATGGATGAGCATATTTGTCATCAGGCTGAAAGAGTTATTAAGTGTTGCTGTGCTCATAATTTCCATTGTGATATTTAAAAAAAATCTATCTCCAGATAGTTGAGAGAGTATGTGAAGGAAATTTGAAATGGCAGAGAGGTTTCTTTTGCCAGTGAAAAGCTGGAGATTTAGGCAAGAAAAATGAAAGAAAAGCACATTAATCCGTGCATGAAATTAATATAAAACTACAATTATACCCAGTTGGTGTGATTTCACAATTTTCATTTTACAACACTTGGTTTGGTGGTAAAATGGTCAATTTCCATATGGGATCATACTTACGTATTCTCTAGAAAAGTGTCATACTTTTCATGTAAATACTTCCAAAGCAAAATTATTTTCAGCATCAGCTATGAGGAAAAAGTCATGATCATCCTGTTTTGGAGTCACTTATGTAACTGTTTTATATATATATATATATATATATATATATATATATATATATACACACACATATATATATACACACACACACACACATTCAGTTAAAAAAATTGAATTAGTTTGAACCTAGAATAAAACCTTCAATGGATGCTTGTAAAATTTGACTTGAATCAGAAATATGATGTCTTAAAGATGTTACTCGTTGCAGTTCTTTCATTCATCAAGAAAATGTTTTCTGGGTGTCATCTATGTGATAGGTATCATTATAAACACTTGTGGAATGGCAGTGAACATCATGAAGAATAATGTGGAAAACAGTAAAACAACAAATGAAACTATGTTGTGATATTGCTGCTGACAAGCAAATTATGGAAATGAGAGAGCTAGAAGACTGTCACTTTTGGTACTTTTATGGAAGGTGATATTACCTGATAGGTGACATTCAAGACTTGAAGTATATGAATTAGTATGTGATAAATATACACTGTATTTTAATGTGAAACATGAGGTTTCAAAAGTAGACATTTTAAAGTGAGATAACTCATCTCCATCACTACTCATTAGTGAATATGAATGTTGATGGGTATACTGGGATTATACAGATTATTTCTGGACTAATCCAAGCCTAATTCTGGAACCAAAGGTAAGTTCATTTCAGGTAATCAACTAAGATATTGGGTGCTACTTGATAAAGGATGGAGAAATGGAACTAGGGAGACAATCACCACAGTCTATTGAAACTATTTGGGTGGTTTTAATATGCTGACAATATGCCCATGGCATTAATCAAAACTCATATATTAGTAATCAATACTACTAGTATTAAGATCCTTCATAGAAATCCAATAGGAGATATGCTATATCTAATCCCTATGCTTATCCCTATGTATATTTCTATCTACAGATCCCATTTAATAAAAGAGTAATAGGCAAATTGACCATCACTCCAACACATATAATGGCTGCCTCCATGTGGTCAAAGATGGCTGCCCCCATGTGGACACAAGATGGCCACCACAAGATGGTCAGCAGGGGTGGGATGTTAGGAGGGACCAGGCCTGCAGGGGAGGGCAGTTAGGGGCAAACAGGCTAGGGGGGAGGGAGCAGTTAAGCATCAATCAGGCTACCAGGGGAATGATTAGGGTTTGATTAGGCTGGCAGGCAGAAGTGGTTAGGGACAATCAGGAAGGAAGGCAGGTGAGAAGGTGGGAGCCAGAAGTTCTGGATTATGAGAGGGATGTTTGACTGCTCTTGAGGGGTCACAGATTGGAGAGAGTTCAGGCTGGGCTGAGGGACCCCCCCGCCCCGTGCACAAATTTTGTGCACCAGGCCTCTATTCCTATCTAATAAAAGAGTAATATGTAAATTGACCATACCTCTGCTACACTCACAGGCCATGCCCACCAGCCATGCTCACCAGCCAATGCGGAGTGAATATGCAAATAAACCCCAACCAGGATGGCTGCAGACACTGAGAGCAGGAGGGAGGATTGGGTTTCCCCAGCAATGGAAAAGTCAAGGTTTCCATCTGCCCTTGCTGACATAGGCCTCCACTCAATGCTACAGTTTCAATTATAGAAGATATATAAATCTCAACAGAAATGGTGGCAGCCAGGGAGGTGGAGAGAGCAGAAGCTAGGGTTGCCCCCAGCAATGGAGGAAGCCAAGCTTCTGCAGCCCTGGCTAGCTGAGGCCTCCACTGTAGGCTACAAAGTTTTTATTATAGAAGGTAAATAAATTCCAACAGAAATGTCTGCTGACATGGAGCTAGCTGAAGGCTTGGCTCTGCTTTAGATTACAAAGTTTCAATTGTAGAAGATATATACATCCCAGATACCAGGGCTTCTTGGGTCACCGGGGGCGTGCCCAGCCTGCAAACCACCACAGGCCCCTTTCTCAGGCTGCCCCATGCCCCAAGCAAACCCCCACCCTGATCCAGGACATCCTTCAGGACAAACCAGCTGGCCTCCACCCATCCACCAGTCCTCTATCCTATCTAATAAAAGAGTAATATGCAGATTGACCATTGGTCATTATATACCATATGAAGTGATCACCTTGATAAGTCTAGTACTCATCTGGCAGCATACATAGTTATTACAATATTGTTGACTACATTCCTTGTGCTAAAATTTAAATCCCCATCACTAATTTCAAAACTGGTAATTTGGCCCTGGCCAATGTTGTTCAATGATTGGAGAGTCGGCCTGTGTATGAGTCGACTTGTGTATGGAAGGGTCTCAAGTTTGATTCCTAGTCAAGGGCACATAACTGAGCTCGAGGATCCATCCCTGACCCTTGTTGTTGTGGTGCAGAGGCAACCAATCAATGTGTCTCTCTAACACTGATTTTCTGTCTGGCTGTCTCTCTCCCTCCTTCCCCTTTCTCACTCCCACTTAAAAATCAATGGAAAAGAATATCCTCCAGTGAGCATGAACAGAACAAACAAAACCTGACAAATTGTACTTCTTATTCCTTTCAACTTTTCCTCTCATCCTCCATACCATTTCCCATCTGATGATCTGTATCTCTGAGGTTTTTATTGCCATACTTTATAGTCACTAAGAGTCATGCTGCTCTCATGTGAGAGAAGATAAAGAGGGTTATGTCAAGTTCTTGTTGTCCTTCTTATAGAACCAGGTAAGTATCAGTACACATGAGCATCAATATTTTATGGCATCTCTTTCAATTTGCATCTGAAAAAATAAAAGAATGGCTTATCTTTTCTTATAATTTAGTAATCTCTCTCAGTGTGTAATATGACACAATTCACTCTGGGTAGGAAGTAGTTTGGATAAATTTCTAGCAAGTTACGTGATTAACTCTTAAGAGAACATTTATCTTGAGAGAAGAGAAATGGAGCAGAGTCAACAAATTTCTAGAAACCATAAGAAAAATTATTGATAGCAAAGGAGCATACTCTTAGAAGTAATGTGACATGTCACAATATATAAATCATTAATAGCAATTTATAGCTGCCTGTGAATAAATTATACCAGTATTTTTTAGAAATTCATTTTTAGGTGCAGTGAATTTACTTTTGTGGTTTTATGTCTTTGATTTTTTTACTTCAGTTTCAGGATTGTGACTGAAATGATAAAATCTGATAAGCAAGAGCTGATAGGTCATTTATTTTAATATTTCAAAATATAAAAGTAAAGTAGACATATAGTTTCTATCAATTTCTTATAACATTTTATATTGTGTGATTATGAGAACCACCAAATTCATAAATAAGATTGTTAACTGTCACTGAATAATGTATCAATAAGACAGGTCACAAAAGTATTGATTTTTTATGTGACTAATATACCATGCCAGTAACTTTTTATTCAAATTTTACATTTTAGTAATGTGCAGTATTCCTCTAGTATGTAAATTTACTATAAGCGAGAGACTTAGAGAACTGCCTTTCCAGGGAGTTGGCTAGAGGGCAGACTTGCATTTTATAAATGGGTTGTGAAAGAGAAATTGGAGGGCCTGGAAGTCTAGAGTCATGAATGCTTACAAGGCGATTATTTCAATCCAGAAGGCAGAGATTGGAGAGGAGAATAAAGGAAGAGAAATTGAGAATAAAAAACAAAACTGGTAGGATTTTGTGGTGATGTAATTATTCAATACCTCCACTCTGGTGATATACAAATGGACTCATATGATAAATTTGTACATACCTGAAGACATACATACACACACTGAGAGAGAGAGAGAGAGAGAGAGAGAGAGAGAGAGAGAGAGAGAGAGAGAGAGAACGAGAACTAAGGAAACATGAATAAGATCTATGGATTATTTCAATGCCTATCAGCATTATGGTTGTGATATTGTACCATAATTTCATAAATTATTTCCATTGGAAACACGTAGGTAAAGTACACACAAGATCTCATTTTATTATTTCCTACAGCTGCATGAAAATATGAAATGATGATGGTAAGGTTTTTAATTAAAAAGACAGACCATTTATTCAATTGATGTGCTTTTGGAGCAGCAGAAATGGAAGGATTTACACTGACACTTTAGATACATGGTAATGGTGCCATTATCTAGGATAAGGAGACAAGGACAGGAAAGGTCTTCGGAAAGTTTAGGTACTTGTGGGGATATTCATTAGTAGTCAATCAATAAATTGGCCTAGAGTTAAAGGGATGATCTTTATCAGGTCATTTAAAGTTTAGAGTGACTAGAAAGTTAGTAGTATTTGCCAGTGTAAGAATACATAAGATTATCTGCTATATTCTTTGTTACATTTTTTGAGGTTCTAGCGCTATCTGAAAAAGTGTAAAAGTATAGTTCTTAAAAACTCACAAATGTCAAAAAATGGCTTACAATATTTTCTTAGAATTCTTACTGATTCACTCATTGGTCCATAGTGAGATTCCCTATAATAGGTGGCAGATGCTCTCTTTTCCACCAAGAGGACCCTCTTAGGATGAATTCCTTCACAAGATTCAATTCTAAGTACCAGGTTCCAAAATTGAAGAGGGCTGCACATTTCAATTTCTAAACACTAATTCTGAATTTCTAAATTTAAAATATTTCTCCATAAACACTGTTTTGTGATTTCAAGAAACAATTTGAATTTTTAAAGACCCAAGAAAATGTTGGCTTGAAAATACATTACCATAATAGGAAGAGATACATAGATTTAATTCAAGTCTCTAATTAAAAATAAATTTAAAAAAACTATAAAGAATACTAGTTAACTCTTTTTTAATTATTATTTTATTGTTGAAAGTATTACAAATAATAGTACATATGTTTCCTTTCCTCTCCCCATTGACCTCCCCCTGGCCTCCCCTACCCCCCATCACCTGCCCTCCCGCCCCCAGTGTCTTGTATCCATTAGTTATGCTCATATGCATGCATACAACTACTTTAGTTGATCTCTTACAGCCCTCGCCCCCCACCCTCCCCTGCCTTCCCACCACTGTATTTTACAGTCTATTCAATGCTTCTTAGCCTTTGTATCTATTTTCTCCCATTTCTTTTCATAAAAAAATATCTTGCATCTGCATACTAGAAATAAACATATAGAAACAAAAAATATTTGAGTATCAGTTTCAATGTCCAACTGTTCTGAGTCCCAGTTTCAATGTCAAATAGTTCCTTATGTGTACATGTCAGCAATGACATCTAGATGGTGGACAAATGGTGGCAATGCAGGTTTTACCCTCTTGGTTTGGTCTTGGGCAACCTGCAGCAACACACAGCTGCTGACTGCTAGCTTGGCAAGGTGTCATCGGTGTCTTCCATCTCTGGACTGTCTTTGTGGTTATAACAGACCTGTCAGTTCCTCTTTGTTGCAGGAATCCTTATGGTCTTGGAGTTATTTTCTCAAAATATACAAACATATTTTAGACCAAAAGTTAATAAAAGAATATTTTCTGTAAATTAGACTTGTGATTCTTTTTATTTTTGCCCAAATGATTTTCCTTTGACTTATTTTGACACCATGTGTGTTTTTCATGGGTGTATGGCTGTTAGCATTACAAATGGAAATTAATTTTCTGAAGTAAGAATTTTATAGATGGAATTTACTTACAGGATATTTTTCCTTACATGATATTGCCCCAATATATCCCCTTTTTTTGATTAATGGGGGATTTTGGAAATTTTATATTGCAGTCTTGGTAAGTTTGAATTTTAATTTTTGCACAAAAATATGACTGCTTTAGGTTCTCTGCATGTTAGATAATTTTACAATAAGATGAACGACTAATAGAAATTTTACTTAATATTTTAGGAACAGCTTTTTGTCCGGTACAATTAAATTTTTGTGAGTATTCACTTATTTAACTTAGCCAATTTAAATTAATCTGAAATCTTGATTACTATTTTACTGTCAAATTTAATACTCAAACAATAATATCAGTTTACCCTGTAAATATTAGTGGAAAGGATTATTTGCATTCTTGAGTAGGCCCTGAGCATTCCTGATACTAGTTTGCATTTAGATATAGGGCAGCTGTTGCTGGCCACGTCTCTGACTGAAGCCTGGGTCCTGATCTGAGCTGTGCATGGGAGGCAAAGCAGCAGTGGGGGCAGGAGACCTCCCTCAAAAGGCATGAGAATTCAGGCCCCTGTAAGGTTAGGGGGATGAGGGTCTGTGTCCCACCTCTGTTGACCTTCAAGTTCTCTCCTGAAGGCCTCTCTGTGACTGTTCCTATCTTAGGTTGTTCCTTCCCTGAGGAATCTTACCTATCTCTGGCTAACCAGACATCCTCTGGGGCCAGGCAGGGTGATGTGAGGTTCAGTTCTGTCTCCTTGGTAGTCTATGCCCCTGTGTCCTCCACACCCAGCCCCTGCATTGGGATCCCCTTGCTTGCTGGTGGGGTCCCATTACTGATGGGCTATCTCGAGGGACTCAGGTTCTTCTCCACGGAAAACCCAACTCACACCATTGGGCGAGACAGATCCATGGTGCCAGCCATGCAGTGTCTTAAACTAGAAAACTCAGGCAACAGCTGTGTGCACTTGGATTGTGAAACTAGGGTCCATCTTCGCAAAAAGGGCAAGAGAACCAATATAGAATGCTCAAGTGCCTTCCCAGTGCCTTAATTCCTTCTGAAAGGGATTAATTGCTTTCCTGTCCTTTTTAAAATTGCTGCCCAACATTCAAAGAATTAGTTTGTAAGTATCTTTGGGACAATTGTACATTATGCTGTTGTCAAATATCAAAAATTATAATGACAGTGTAGAATAATATCATGTAAGGATATTATGGTGCCACAGGATGTTACGGTGAGGGGGCTAGCCTAAGGAATGGTGTCCATAGGAGATGACATGCTCTAGGCCATGTCATTTCAATTTCAAACTAGTTTCCAATATTTTTTATAACTTTATATAAACTTTGTCAGGGAGATAAAAACACAAATCATTTACCTTAGTTCAAGAGGTCAAATATATTGACTTTCCCCCTTACTGCTGCCACCAATCATTTACCCTGAGGTTTGACATTCTGATGGACTATTCTCAGTCTCTGGATCTGTTCTTGGTCATCCGTGTATGCCATTCATTATATTCCACAAGTGAGCTAGATTATGTGATTTTTATCTTTCGCTGCCTGCCTAATTTCACTTAGCATAATGCTCTCCACCTAGATTCATGTTGTTGCAAATGGTAGGAGCTCCTTCTTTTTGACCACAGCATAGTATTCCATTGTGCAGAGGTACCACAGTTTTTTTTATCCACTCATCTGCTTATGGGCACTTAGGCTGTTTCCAAATCTTAGCTATAGTAAATTGTGCTGCTATGAACACAGGGGTGCATATATCCTTCCTAATTTGTGTTTCTAGTTTTTGGAGGTATATTCCTGGAAATGGGATCACTGGGTCAAATGGGAGCTCCATTTTTAGTTTTTTGAGGAAAGTCCATACTGTTCTCCACAGTGGCTGCACCAGTCTGAATTCCCACCAGCAGTGCATGAGGGTTCCTTTTTCTCTGCATCCTTGCCAGAACTTGTCATTTGTTGGTTTGTTGATGAAAGCCATTCTGACAGGTGTAAGATGGTACCTCATTGTCATTTTGATTTGCATCTCTTGGATAATTAGTGATTTTGAGCACGTTTTCATGTATCTCTGGGCCCTCCTTTTGTTTTCTTTTGAAGATTCTATTTAGGTCAGTTGCCTATTTTTTTATTGGATCATTTGTCTTCCTTTTATTGAGTTGTATAAGTTGCCTGTATATGCTTGAGATTAAATCTTTATTAGTGATAACATTTGCAAATATGTTCTCCCATACAGTGGGTATTCTTAGGGTTTTGTTGATGGTTTCTTTTGCTGTGCAAAAGCTTTTTATTTTGAGGTAGTCCCATTGGTTTATTTTCTCTTTAGCTTCCATTGCCCTAGGAGCAGTATCAGTGAAGAAGTTCTTTTGGCATATGTGTGAGATTTCTCTTCCTGTAGATTCCTCTAGTATTTTTATGGTTTCACATCTTATGTTTATGTCCTGTATCCATTTTGAGGTTATTTTTGTGTATGGAGTAAGTTGGTGGTCTAGTTTCTTTTTTTTTTTTTTTGCATCTATCCAAATTTCTCAATACTATTTATTGTAGAGACTGTCTTGACTCCATTTTATGTTCATGCCTCCTTTGTCAAATATTAATTGAGCATAGTGGTTTGGTTCAATAACTGGATTTTCTATTCTATCCCCCATTAGTCTATATGTCTGTTCTTGTGCCAGTATCAGGCTGTTTTGAGGACAGTGGCTTTGTAATAGAGCTTGAAATTTGGTATTGATATATCACCTACTTTGTGTTTCTTTCTCAGGATTTCTGTGACTATTCAGGGTCTTTTTTTAATTCCAGATGAATTTTTGGAGAGTTCTTTCTAGGTCTGTGAAATATGCCATTGGTATTTTAATGAGGAGTGGATTGAATCTATAGATTGCTTTGGGCAGTATGGACATTTTAATGATGTTGATTCTCCCAATCCATGAACATGGTATGTTCTTCCACCTGGATTTGTTGTTGTTATTGTTGTTGTTTGTTTGTTTGTTTTTTGGGGGGTTTCAGTGTCCTTAGTTAGGTCTTTCACTTCCTTAGTTAAGTTTATTCCTAGGTATCTTAGTTGTTGTGGTGTGATATTAACTGGGATTTTTAAAGTCTTTTTTTTCTATAAGTTCTTTATTGTGTAGAAATGCCATAGATTTCTTGGCATTAATTTTGTATCCTGCTATGTTGCTGAACTTATTTATTTAGTCTATAAGATTTTTATGGAGTCTTTTGGGTTTTTTATGTCATCTGCAAATAAGGATAGTTTTACTTCTTCTTTTCCAATTTGGATGCCTTTTATTTCTTCTTCTTGTCTAATTGCAATGGCTTATACTTCCAGTACTATGTGGAATGGGAGGGGTGAGAGTGGGCAACCCTGTCTTGTTTCTGTTCTTAGGGGAAATAGTTGTAGTTTTTGCCCATTGAGTATCATGTTTGCTGTGGGTTTATTATATATAACTTTTATTATGTTGGTTTATGATCCTTGTATTCCCACCTTGTTGATATTTTTTTCAAGAAAGGTATTAGATTTTGTCAAATGCTTTTTTTGCATCAATTGATATGACTATGTAATTTTTATCTCTCAATTTGTTTATGTGATGTATCACATTTATTGATTTTTGGATATTATACAATCCTTGTATTCCTTGGATGAATTCTACTTGGTAATGGTGTATGATCTTTCTGATGTACTGCTGGATCCAAATTGCTAGAATTTTATTGAGGATTTTGGCATCTATATTCATGAGGGATATTGGCCTGTCATTCTCTTTCATTGTGTCATCTTTATCTGGTTTTGGTATTAGGGTGATGTTGGCTTAATAGAAGGAGTTTGGAAGTGTTTCAATCTCTTCAATTTTCTGGAATAGCCTGAGGAGGATAAGTTTAATTCTTCTTTGAATGTTTGGGAAAACTCTCCTATGAAGCCATCTGGCCCTGGGCTTTTATTTTCTGGAAGCTTTTTGATGACTGCTTCAATTTCTTCAATTGTTATTGGTCTATTGAGCTGTTTAGATTCTTCCTGATTGAGTTTTGGAAAGTTATATTTTTCTTTTTTTTTTAAATTATTTTTTATTGATTTTTTGCAGTATAATAGTAGTACATGTTTTCCTTTCCCCCTCCCCCTTATCCTCCCCCCAGCCTCCCTCACCCCCCAGCACATATTCCCAGCTTCCCCCCCTCCCCGCCCCAGTGTCTTTCATTCATTGGTTATGTTCATATGCATGCATACAAGTCCTTCCGTTGATCTCCCCCCGCATCTGCCTCCCATCCACCCAAGCCTCCCCCTGTAGCTTGACAGCCTGTTCAAGGCCATCCTGCCTCTATATCAATCACTCTCCCCTGTTTCTTTTCTTCAAAAATATCTTGCCTCTGCATACTAGAAATAAATGTATAAGAACAAAAAGTGTTTCAGTCTCGGTTTCAATGTCCAACTTTTCTGAGTCCCAGTTTCAGTGTCAAATAATTCATTATGTGTATAAGTCAGCAATGGTATCCAGATGGTGGACATATCGTGTCAATGCAAGATCCATCCTCTCTGGTTTGGTCCTGGGCTGCCTGCAGACATGCACAGCTGCTGACTGCTAGCATGGCAAGGTGTCGTCAGTGTCCCCCATCTCTGGACCATCCTCGTGACTGGAACAGATCCATCAGTTCCTCACCGTCGCAGGAACCCACATGGTCTTGGAGTTGTTCTCTGTAAACACACAAACACATTCTCGACCAAAAGTTAACAAAGGGATCCTCTATGCAAAATAGACTTGGGATTCTTTTTAATTTTTGCCTAAATGATTTTTCTTTGGCTTATTTTGACACCATGTGTGTTTTTTCATGGGTGTCCTGCAATTGTTTTTACAAATGGAATTTACTTTACTGGAGTAAGAATTTTCTAGATGTATTTTACTTACTCGATATTTTTTTTTCCCTTACATGATATTACCCCGCTGTCCCCTCCCCTTTTTTGATTAATGGGGACTTTTGGAAATTTTATATTGCAGTCTTGATAATTTTAAATTTTAATTTTTGCACACAAAGTGACTGCTTTAGGTTCTTTGGTTGTTAGGCAATTTTACAGTGAGATGAACTACTAATAGATTTTTTAGTTAATGTTTTAGGAAAAGCTTTTTGTCCAGTACACTATAATTTTCTTGAGTATTCTCATATTTCACTTGGCCAATTTGAATTAATCTGAAAACTTGATTACTATTTTCCTGTCAATTTTAATACTCAAGCAGAAATCTTAGTTTACCCTGTGAATACTAGTGGAAAGGAATATTTGCAATTTTGAGTAGGTCCCGAGCATTCCTGGTAATAGACTGAATTTAGATATAGAGCAGCTATTGCTGGCTGGGTCTCTGTCTGCCACCTGGGTCCCCGTATGAGTTGTGTGTGGGAGGCGAAGCAGCCATGGGGGTAGCAGACCTCCCTTAGGAGGGTTGAGAATTCAAACCCCTGCAAGGTTTGTGGATGAGGGTCTGTGTCCCACCTCTGTTGACCTTTTAGTTCTCTCCTGTTGGCCCCTCTGCGACTGTGCCTGTCTTAGGTTGTTCCTTCCCTGAGGAATCTTACCCGTCTCTGGCTAACCAGCTATCCTCCGGGGCCAAACAGGGTGATGTGAGGTTCAATTCTGTCTTCTTTGTAGTCTATGCCCCGCTGTGGCCTCCACGTCCAGTACCTGCCTTGGGGTCCCCTCACCTGCTGGCAGGGTCCCGGTACTGATCACATATCTCGGGGGAACCAGGTTTCTTCTCCAGAGAGGGCCCAGCTCACACCATTGGTCAAGATACAGATCCATGGTGCCAGCTGCCCAAAGGCTTCAGCCACAGCTGGAACTGAAAACTCTGGCATCAGCTGTGTGTATTTGGATAGTAACAAGAAGGTCTCTCTTGGCAGAAAGGGCAAGAAGGGCCAATATAGAATGCTCGGATCCCTTCCCAGTGCCTTAATTCCTTCTGAAAGGGATTAATTTATTTCCTATCCTTTTTTAAGTTGCTGCCCAACATTCAAAGAATTAGTTTGTAAGTTTATTTTGGGATAATTGTATAATATGCTGTTGTCAAATATCAAATATTATAATGACATTGTAGAATAATATCATGTAAGGGTATTATGGTGTCATGGGAGGTTAAGGAAGGCCTAGCCTAAGGACTGGTCTCCATAGGATATGACAAGCTCTAGGCCATGTCAATTCAATGTCAGACTAGCTGCCATTTTTTAATAATTTTATATAAACTTTGTCAGGGATGTAAAAACACAAATCACTTACCTCAGTTCAAGAGTTCAAGTATATTGACTTTTCCACTTACTCTCACCACCTGCCACTTACCCTGAGGTTTGACATTCTGATGGACTTTTCTCAGTCTCTGGATCCATTCTTGTTCATCAGTCTATGTCATTGATTGTATTCCTCAAATGAGTGAGATCATGTGATATTTGTCTTTCTCTGCCTGGCTAATTTCACTTAGCATAATGCTCTCCAAATCCATCCATGTTGTTACAAATGGTAGGAGCTCCTTCTTTTTTTCCGCGGCGTAGTATTCCATTGTGTAAATGTATCATAGTTTTTTAATCCACTCATCTGCTGATGGGCACTTCGGCTGTTTCCAAATCTTAGCTATGGTAAATTGTGCTGCTATGAACATAGGGGTACATATATCCTTTCTAATTCGCCTTTCTAATTTCTTGGGGTATATTCCTAGAAGTGGGATCACTGGGTCGAATGGGAGCTCCATTTTTAGTTTTTTGAGGAATCTCCATACTGTTCTCCACAGTGGCTGTACTAGTCTACAATCCCACCAGCAGTGCACGAGAGTTCCTTTTTCTCCGCATCCTCGCCAGCACTTGTCGTTTGTTGATTTGTTGATGTAAGCCATTCTGATAGGTGTGAGATGGTACCGCATAGTCGTTTTGATTTGCATCTCTCGGATAATTAGTGACTTTGAGCAAGTTTTCATATGTCTCTGGGCCTTCCTTTTGTCTTCTTTCGTGAAGATTCTATTTAGGTCTGTTGCCCATTTTTTTATTGGATCATTTGTCCTCCTTTTATTGAGTTGGGTGAGTTGCCTGTAGATGCTTGAGATTAAACCTTTATCACTAATAACATTTGCAAATATGTTCTCCCATACAGTGGGTTTTCTTGTTGTTTTGTTGATGGTTTCTTTAGCTGTGCAAAAGCTTTTTATTTTGATGTAGTCCCATTTGTTTATTTTCTCTTTAGCTTCCATTGCCCTCGGAGCAGTATCATCAAAGAAGTTCTTTTGGCATATGTCTGAGATTTTTCTTCCTGTAGATTCCTCTAATATTTTTATGGTTTCCTGTCTTACATTTAAGTCCTGTATCCATTTTGAGTTTATTTTTGTGTATGGTGTAAGTTGGTGCTCTAGTTTCATTTTTTTGCATGTATCTGTCCAATTTTCCCAACACCATTTATTGAAGAGACTGTCTTGACTCCATTTTATGTTCCTGCCTCCTTTGTCAAATATTAATTGAGCATAGTAGATTGGGTTGATATCCGGATTCTCTATTCTATTCCATTGATCTATATGTCTGTTCTTGTGCCAGTACCAGGCTGTTTTAAGAACAGTAGCCTTGTAATACAGCTTGAAATCTGGTATGGAAATCCCACCGACTTTGTGCTTCTTTCTCAGGATTGCTGTGGCTATTCGGGGCCTTTTTTTGTTCCAGATGAATTTTTGGAGAGTTCTTCCTAGGTCTGTGAAATATGCCATTGGTATTTTAATGGGGAGTGCATTAAATTTATAGATTGCTTTGGGTAGTATGGACATTTTAATTATGTTGATTCTCCCAATCCACGAACATGGAATGTTCTTCCACCTGTTTACATCTTCCTCTATCTCTTTTTTCAGTGTCCTGTAGTTTTCCACAAATAGATCTTTTACCTCCTTAGTTAAGTTTATTCCTAGGTATCTTAATTTTTTTGGTGTGATGGTAAATGGGATTGCTTTTTTAGTCTCTCTTTCTGTAGGTTCACTATTAGTGTATAGAAATGCCATAGAATTCTTGGCATTAATTTTGTAGCCTGCTACATTGCTGAACTCATTTATTAAATCTACTAACTTTTTTATGGAGTCTTTCGGGTTTTTTATGTACAATATCATGTCATCTGCAAATAAGGATAGCTTAACTTCTTCTTTTCCAATTTGGATGCCTTTTATTTCTTCTTCTTGTCTAATTGCAGTGGCTAATACTTCCAGTACTATGTTGAACAGGAGTGGTGAAAGTGGGCAACCCTGTCTTGTTCCTGTTCTTAGGGGAAATGGTTGTAGTTTTTGCCCATTGAGTATGATGTATGCTGTGGGTTTATCATATATGGCTTTTATTTGTTGAGGTATGATCCTTCTATTCCTACCTTATTGAGAGTTTTTATTAAGAAAGGATGTTGGATTTTGTCAAATGCTTTTTCTGCATCAATTGATATGACTATGTGATTTTTATCTCTCAATTTGTTTATGTGATGTATCACATTTATTGATTTACGGATATTGTACCATCCTTGCATTCCTGGGATAAATCCTACTTGGTCGTGGTGTTTGATCTTTCTGATGTACTGCTGGATCCAATTTGCTAGAATTTTATTGAGGATTTTGGCATCTATATTCATGAGGGATATTGGCCTGTAATTCTCTTTCATTGTGTCGTCTTTATCTGGTTTTGGTATTAGGGTGATGCTAGCTTCATAGAAGGAGTTTGGGAGTGTTCCATCCTCTTGAATTTTCTGGAATACTCTAAGGAGTTTAGGTTTTAGTTCTTCCTTGAATGTTCGGTAAAACTCCCCTGTGAAGCCGTCTGGCCCTGGGCTTTTGTTTGCTGGAAGCTTTATGATGACTGCTTCAATTTCTTCCACAGTTATTGGTCTATTGAGTTGTTTAGATTCTTCTTGATTGAGTTTTGGGAGGTTATATTTTTCTAGAAACATATCCATTTCCTCCAGGTTGTCCAGTTTGTTGGAGTAGAGTTGTTCATAGTATTTTTTAACAATCCTTTGTATTTCAATGGGGTCTGTTGTTATTTCACCTCTTTCATTTCTGATTTTATTTATTAGGGTCCTCTCTCTTTGCTTCTTGGTGAGTCTGGCTAGAGGTTCATCAATCTTGTTTATCCTTTCAAAGAACCAGCTCTTGGTTTCGTTGATCTTCTGTATTGTTTCTTTGGTCTCTATGTCATTTATTTCTGCTCTGATCTTTATTATTTCCTTCCTTCTGCTTACACTAGGCTTTTCTTGCTGCTTTCTTTCTAACTCTTTGAGTTGTTGGGTTAGATAATTTATTGCTGCTGTTCCTAGTTTTTTGTAGTAGGATTGTAGAGCTATGAACTTCCCTCTCAGAACTGCTTTCACTGTGTCCCATAGATTTTGGATTGTTGTGTTATCATTGTCATTTGTTTCCATGATGTTTTCTATCTCTTCCTTAATCTCTCTAGTAACCCAGTCATAGTTTAATAGCATGCTGTTCAGTCTCCATGTGTTCGATTTCTTTGGATTGTTTCTATTGTAGTTGATTTCCAGCTTTATGCCACTGTGATCTGAGAATATACTTGATATGATTTCTATCTTCTTGAATTTGGAGAGACTCTGCCTATGACCCAATACATGGTCTATCTTTGAGAATGACCCATGGGCACTTGAAAAGAATGTATATTCTGTGGCTTTGGGGTGAAATGATCTGAAGATGTCAATTAATTCCATCTGGTCCAGTGAGTCATTGAGAATTGATGTTTCTTTACTGATTTTTTGTTTAGAGGATCTGTCCAATGGTGATAATGGGGTATTAAAGTCTCCTACTATGATTGTATTGCTGTCTATCTCTCCCTTGATGTCCTCTAGGAGTTTTTGTATATATTTGGGTGCTCCTGTATTGGGTGCGTATATGTTTACAAGAGTTATTTCTTCTTGTTGAATTGCTCCCTTTAGTATTATGAAGTGGCCTTCTTTATCTCTTGTTATGTCCTTCACTTTGAGATCTAATTTGTCAGATATAAGTATGGCTACCCCAGCTTTTTTTTCATTTCCAATCGCCTGAATAACTTTTTTCCAACCTTTCATCCTCAGTCTGTGTGCATCTTTTTTTCGGAGGTGGGTTTCTTGTAGACAGCAGATACATGGGTTGTGTTTTCTTATCCAGTCTATTACCCTATGTCTTTTGATTGGAGCATTTAAACCGTTTACATTTAAAGTTATTATTGATAGGTGCTTATATGTTGCCATTTTTGTTCTTTGCCCCTGTGTTCCTTCTTCGCTTCCTATTTCTTTTTACAGCAGATCCTTTAGCATTTCTTGCATTGCTGGTTTGGTGGTGACGAATTCCCTTAGTCCTTTTTTATCTGTGAAGCTCCTGATTTGACCTTCAATTTTGATTGAGAGCCTTGCTGGGTACAGTATTCTAGGATTCAGACCCTTCCTTTGCATGACTTTGTAGATTTCATTCCACTGCCTTCTGGCCTGATAGGTTTCTGTTGAGAGATCACTTGTTAGTCTGATGGGTGTTCCTTTGTAAGTGACTTTATGTTTCTCTCTGGCAGCTTTTAAGATTCTTACTTTGTCATTGGTGTTTGCCAATTTAATTATAATGTGCCTTGGCGTAGGTCTTTTGGGGTTTATTTTGCTTGGGACTCTGTGAGCTTCTTGGATTTGTGTGGGTTTTTCCTTTCCTATACCAGGAAAGTTTTCTGTCATTATTTCTTCCAACAGGTTTTCTATTCCTTGCTCAGTTTCCTGTCCTTCTGGAAGCCCAATTATACGGATGTTGTTTTGTTTCATGTTGTCCCATAGTTCTCTTAGGCTCTCCTCCTGCTTTTTAATTTTTTTTTCTAGAAGGTGCTCTACTTGGTTATTTTTTCCTACCTGGTCTTCTAGCTCACTGATGCGATCCTCTGCTTCTTCTAGTCTACTCTTAATACTTTCTATTGAGTTCTTTACTTCAGCAATGTCATTTTTCATTTCTTCTTGGCTCCTCTTCATTTCTTCGTGGCTTCTCTTCATTTCTTCATGGCTCTTCATCATTTCTTCCTGGGTCTTCCTCATTTCCTCTTGGGTCTTACTCATATTATCAAATTTGTCTTCCATTCTTTTCAGCCACCTTATGACCATTTCTCTGAATTCTTTCTCTGACAGGTTGTTAACTTCCATTTCGTTTACCTCCTTTTCCGGCGAGCCTTGCTTTTCTTTCATATGTGGGCTATTTCTTTGTCTTCCCATGGTCTCTCTTCTCTGTGTATGTGGTTATGTAGTTCTCACTCTCCTGTGTTGATTTAAAGGCACAAAATACAACACAACCAGGTGCAACGCACCAGGCACTGAACCGGAATGTAGTCAAAGTAATTGTAATTCCAAATAAAGGTGACCGCCAGAGAAAGGCAAATTTGGTGATAGGTGGGAAAAAAGAAAGAGAACCTCCCCCAGACCCACACAGACACTCACACAGCCACACTCACACAAAAAAGAAAGAGACCCCCCCAAACACATACACTCACAAAAAAGAAAGACAGGAATGCCAAAATGATAATGGGAAAAGGGGGAGAAGAAAAAAAGAAATAAAAGGAGTAAATTATAAATGTGGGGTGAAAACTCCTATAGGATAGCCCCTAATCCGAACCAAAACCTGCAACAAGTACTTGGAGATTGATACAAATTACATACAACTACTAATATCAAGAGAGGTGAGGGAACACAGAAGCAAAAATCTATCTCAAGAACAATGCAGATGAGGACAACAAAACAAGAAACAACACCAAAAATAAAAATAACCCCCCCTACAAGACAAACCAAAATAACAGAATAAGCAAATCAATCTCATAAACCTGCTTAAAAAATCAATATAATCAACAGTCAAGTAAACAACAACAACAGGACAGGGCTAAAAACACTTTAAGATAGTGAAGTCAGAGAAGCTAGAGGTATATATGCACTTGGATTAGGTGGTTAGAGATTAGATATATCAGTGGGGTGAAATTTTAACAGGGGGTAAGGGGAAAGAATTAGGTAAATCTAAAGCGGGAAAAGTGTAAGGGAAACAAGGCACTAAATAGGGAAAGGTTGGCCAGAGAGTGGTGGTATAAAGGTGAAGTTGAGGTAGAGTAAAAGATACTAAAGTGTAGATGAAAATAGACTGTATTCCCAAGGTCGAAGAGAAGATATAATCAATTCCCTGTCACATAAGAGTCAATTTGTGATTTGGCCCCTGGGTGGCAGTGTTTCTAGATTGACTTCTGGGTCTATTGGTCCTCTTTATCCTGAACTAAACAATACTGCCTCTCTAATGGTGACTGCTGTTTTAGCAGCCAGAACCCTCCCAAAATCTTCCGGGCTTCCCCCCTCTGTCCGGTCCAAACTGATTGCGCTCCAGGGATCAACTCTGCCACCAGCTCCAAGGGCCCTCTCCCACGTTCACCAGCTCCAACAGCCACAGATTCTATTTCAGGTGCAGATCTCCAGGTTTTGAGTTCCAAGGTGCAGATCTCCCAGACTGCCAGCCCCCTCAGTTTCGCGCCCAAAGTACCCCCAGGGAAATCTGACCTTTCCTTGCTGGAGTTTAGAGCTCCCTGGGCTCTGCGCGCCACCTGGTCGCAGGTGCTCCGGGAGCCCCAGAGGTCCCGCTGGTACAGCGAACGGCAGCTGTATGTTTTCCGGCTCCTCTCGTTCAAGATGTCTTGGTCCGCCTCCGCGCGCCTCCTCGCGCAGTTGGCTCAGGGAGAGAACCCAGCAGTACTGGGGCTGCTCAGGCTAGGGAGGCCAGCCCAGCAGTCCTCTATCTTCTCCTGGAGCACAGCTGTCCCCCTAGTCGCCGACAAATGCTCCCTGCGCGACTCTCAGCTGCTCCCTCCCTCTATCCTGTGAGCAGATTCAGATCGAATCCCTCCGTTCCGCCGCCATTTTTTTTCCCTCTCCGGAAAGTTATATTTTTCTAGGAATATATCCATTTCCTCCAGGTTGTCCAGTTTTTTGGAATAGAGTTGTTCATAGTATTTTTTAACAATCTTTTGTATTTCATTGGGGTCTGTTGTTATTTCACCTCTTTCATTTCTGATTTCATTTATTAGGGTCATCTCCTCTCTCTTTGCTTCTTGATGAGTCTGGCTAGAGGTTCATTAGTCTGGTATATCCTTTCAAATAACCAGCTCTTGGTTTTGTTGATCTTTTGTATTGATTCTTTGGTTTCTATATTGTTTATCTCTGCTCTGATTTTTACTATGTCTTTCCTTCTGCTTGCACTGGGCTTTAGTTGTTGCTCCCTTTCTAAATCTATGAGTTGTTGGGTTAGATAATTTATTACCATTGCTTCTTGTTTTTTACAGTAGGATTGTAGCTATGAACTTCCCTTTCAAAACTGCTTTCACTGTGTTTCATAGATTTGGGATTGTTGTTCTATCATTGTCATTTGTTGCCGTGATGTTTTCCATTTCTTCTTTGATCTCTCTGATAACCTAGTCATTGTTTAATAGTATGCTGTTTAGTCTCCATGTGTTTGATTTCTTTGGATCATTTTTATCGTAGTTGATTTCCAGCTTTATGCCACTGGGATCTGACACTATGCTTGATGTGACTTCTATCTTCTTGAATTTGAAGAGACTTTGCCTATGACCCAACATATTATCTATCTCTGAAAATGACACATGTGTACTTGAAAAGAATGTATATTCTGTGGCTTTGGTGTGAAATGATCTGAAGATGTCAATTAATTCCATTTGGTCTAGTGAGTCATTGCGGATTGATGTTTCTTTACTGATTTTTTTTTAGAGGATTTGTCCAATGGTGATAGTGGGGTATTAAAGTCTCTTACTATGATTGCACTTCTGTCAATATCGCCCTTGATATCCTCCAGGAGGTTTTTTTAGGTATTTGGGTGCTCTTCTATTGGGTGCGTATTTACCAGAGTTATTTCTTCTTGTTAGATTGCTTCCTTTAGGATTATGAAGTGGCATTCTTTATCTTTTGTTATGTCCTTCACTTTGAGATCTAATTTGCTGGATATCAGTATTGCTATCCCAGCTTTTTGTCCATTTCCATTCACCTAAAGAACCTTTTCCAATCCTTTCACCTCCGTCTGTGTGTGTCTTTTTTTTGGAGGTGGGTTTCTTGTAGACAGCAGATATATGGGTCGTGTCTTCTTATCCAGTCCATTACCCTATGTCTTTTGATTGGAGCATTTAATTCGTTTACATTTAAAGTTATTATTGATAGGTAATTTGTCATAATTTTTGTTCTTTACTCCCCTGTTCCTTCTTCACTTCCTATTTCTTTTTACAGCAGACTCTTTAGCATTTCTTGCATTCCTGGTTTGGTGATAATGAATTCCCTTAGTTTTTTTTGCGTGTGTGTGTGTCTGTGAGGCTCCTGATTTGACCTTCAGTTTTTATTGATAGTCTTGGTGGGTAGAGTACTCTAGGATTTGGACCCTTCCTTTGCATGACTTCATATATTTCATTCCATTCCCTTCTGGCCTGATGAGTTTCTGTTGAGGAATCACATGCTAGTCTGCTGGGGGTTCCTTTGTAGGTGACTTTCTGTCTCTCTCTGGTGGATTTTAAGATTCTTATTTTGTTGTTCGTGTTTGCCAATTTAATTAAAATGTGCCTTGGTGTTTGTCTTTTGGGATTCATTTTGCTTGGGACTCTGTGAGCTTCCTGGATTTGTGTGGGTTTTTTCCTTCCTATATCAGGGAAGGTTTCTGTCATTATTTCTTCAAACAGGTTTTCTATTCCTTGCTAAGTTTTCTGTCCTTTGGGAAGCCCTATTATGCAGATGTTATCTTGTTTCATGTTGTTTCAAAGTTCCTTTAGGCTCTCCTCCTGTTTTTTAATATTTTTTTCTAGAAGCTGCTCTTCTTGGGTATTTTTCTACCTTGTCTTCTAGCTCACTGATGAATTCCTCTCCTTCTTCTAATCTACTCTTGATACTTTCTATTGAGTTCTTTACCTCAGCAATGTCACTTTTCATTTCTTCTTGGCTCTTCTTCATTTCTTCTTGGCTCTTCCTTATTTCCTCTTGGTTCTTCTTCATTTCCTCTTGGTTCTTACTCATATTGTCAAATTTGTCTTTCTTTTCACCCACCTCATGACAATTTCTCTGAATTCTTTATCTGACAGGTTGCTTGCCTCCATTTTGTTTACCTATTTTTCTGGTGAGGCTTGTTTTTCTTTCATATGCAGGCTGTTTCTTTGTCTCCTCATGGTCTCTCTTCTCCATGTGTCTGGTTATGTAGTTCTCTCTCTCCTGCATTGATTTAAAGGCACAAAATACAACACAACCAGGTGCAATGCACCAGGTGCTGAACAGGAATGTATTCACGGTATTGTTAGCTTGAAATAAAGGTGATCGCCAGAGAAAGGCAAATTAGGTATAGGTGAGAAAGAAGCAAGAGAAAGAGAACACACACACAAACACACACAGACACAGACACTCACACACAAAAAAAATAAGAAAGGAAGAATGTGAAATGAAATTGGGCAAAGGGAAAGAAAAAAAGGAAAAGAAAGAGAAAACAAAGGTAAGAGAGAAAAGAAAGAGAATCAAAAAGAAAAGGGGAATAAACTATGAATATGGGGTGAAAACTCCTATAGGACAGCCACTAATCCCAACAAAAGCCAGCAACAAGTACCTGGAGATTGATACAAACTACATACAACAACTAATATAAAGTGAGGTGAGAGAACACAGAAGCAAAAACCTATCAAAAAACAATGCAAACAGCAACAACAACAACAACAACAAAACACACAACACACAACAAAGAAAACCACACACAAAACAAACCAAAAGAAAAGAATAAGCAAACTAATCTCACAAACAAGCATAAAAAAACAATATCATCAATAGTCAAATAAACAACAACAGAACAGAAAGAAAAACAATTTAGGATAGTAAAATCAGAGAGGTGTGTATGGACTTGGAATATGTGATTGTAGCTTAGATATATAAGTAGAGTGAAATTTTAACAGGGGGTAAAAATAATGTATAAGGAAAATCTAAGGCAGCAAAAGGGTAAGAGAAAGAAGACACTAAATAGGGAAAGGTAAGCAAGAGAGTGGTGGCATTAAGGTGGATTTGAGGTAGAGTGAAAAGATACTAAAGGATTGATTAAAATAGACTGTAGAACACTAATCCCAAAGTAGAATAAATAGAAAATAAAATGACACTTAAAAAAAGGTGAAATAGTAGTAGTAATAAAATTGATTCCTTAATTTGTTTTACACGTGTCAATTTGTGATTCAGCTCCTGGGTGGCAGTGTTTCTAGATTGACCTCCAGATCTATTGGTCCTCTCTAGCCTGAACTAAGCTCCTGCTACACCTGTGGTATTTAATACTGATTTGTGGGAATGAGCTGCCTCAAAGTTGGTTCTCTAATGGTGACTTCCTGGTCTGATACCCAGACTTCAGAAAAATGGCTTTCCCCTGCAGTATCTCACGAGGTGATCCCACGTTCCTGGCTTAGCACTCAGAAGCACAGATTTGGAGAGGAAAAATTGCCAGTGCATGAACTTTGGTTTGGCATATATGTCTCCACAAATCTCCTTACCTCCTTGGGTTTAGCAGCCAGCACCCTCCCAAAATTTTTGGGCTGTCCTTCTCTGTCAGGTTTGCTTTCTAGAGATTCCCTCTGTCACTAGCTCCAAGAGTTCCCTTTCTCTTTCACCAGCTCCAATAGCCAAGAGCTTTTTTCTGGTGCAGATCTCCCCTCTCCTCCAGCTCCCTCTGTGTGCACACCCAAACCCAATCCCAGGCGAAACTTGACCTTTCCGTGGCAGAGCACAGAGCTCCTCTGAATCTGAGCATCTGCACCATCTGGGAACCGGTGTTCTGGGGGTTTCAGCCGTCCAGTGGGTACTGCAGCTGTATATTTTCAGGCCCTTCCCCTTCAAAATGGCATGGTCTGCCTCTGAGCTGGTGGCTCCATGAGAGAACCCAGCAGCATTGGGGGTTTGGTCAGGGGAAACCAATCCAGCAGTCTCCCTCCTTCTCCCGGAGCCCAGCTGTCCCCCAACTTGTCAATAAGCACTCCCTGCAGGACCCTCAGATGTTCCCTTTGTCTGCCCTGGGACAAGATTCAGGACACGTCCATCTTTTCCGCTGCCATTTTCTCCCCGTTAGTTAACTCTTTTTCTTTGATTATTAAGAGTTTCAAGATGACTGTTGTGTAATAAATCCTTATGCAATAAAACCTCATTATTCTCATTTAGCTCAACAATAAAGTGAGTCAAAAGTAGATCTTATAAAACAAAGGGTTCTCTGGTATGGGAGGAGTTAAAATATTTTTTGAGAAACCTCTTTCACTTTAAATTTATGTCTGTACCATTAGAAAACAAACTCAAATGCTTTCTCAAATCTCAACTCCTGGCATATTTTATCGACTCTTGAGATTTTTCTGGAAAGGTGAATTCTCTGCACTGTTCTCATCATTTTTTGATCTGTTGGACTAGAAGAGACTCAAAATTGAGCCCTTTCTTTTTCTTTATTTTAATATACAATTTTTAACAAAAGTTTTTCATCTTCTTTATTAAATTTCTTGCTGAAATAAAATACATTTTTCTTCAATGTCAAAGTTTTTGCAATTTATAGTAAGTATATTTAAAGTATATTAGCATGATTTTGATTTGGATTGATTTTAATATTCACTAAGTCATATATTTGATATTTTATGTAAATACTAATGCTTACTTTAGTTTTTTTATTTTTTAGTGTTACTAATCCTCAAGAAACAATATATTTTTATTAAAGTTTATATTAAAAGGCAATTGTTTAAGGAAGTTTTAATTTTCAAAACAAAGCAATCTTGTATTTTTATATATTTCAATGTAAACTTTACTCTGAGTACCTAGATAATTTAAGCTTTCAACTAATTTATAATAACTTATAAAAGTTTCCTTAACTAAACAAAATGTTTTTAACATTAAAAATTACAAATGTGAGATATAATGTGTGGTTATTCATGATGTTATTTGCAAACATGGTATTTCTTCCATTAGATATTTTTCCAAAATGTATAGCTTACATTAGTTTTTCTGCTTGACTATTATAGTCTTCCTCACCAGAGATGTTTCTCAAAATATAACTGAATACATTATATTCTCTTAAAAATTACTTTTTTTAAAACCATCTTTCCTTAGTCTGCATGACTTACTTTGATTTATTTCTCCCTTACTCTTTTTTACTAATAAATCCCTTATTTGAATTAAATATAAGATATGTAGGCTTGGAGTTTTAAGTGATGATTAATGCTTTCTTTACTTTGAAGTGGGAAATTATTATGTTATCAACTTTCCTTTTTTCCTAACCATCATTATCCCATTAAGGGGGCTGGGAGCATTAAATCAGGAACATTTATTCATCTGTGACTGAGATTGAGTACTATTTGTGTAAAAGTTGCATAGTTGTTATTGTATTCTCAGAAGGGACCCCTTAACCTCATTGTAATTTGTTTCCTGAAGATTTTAATTTTGTAATTTCTCCTCCTATCAGGAAAAACAGCAAGGAGAGTGTGTCATAAAATCTAACTAAAAGAACATGTATCAAAACTGTAATGAATTAATTCTAACTTTTACATCTCCATCAAGGCAATATTCATTAGTCATTTATTTAATTCCTTACATTAGCCCCATATGTATGGAGTATAAAGTTTATTCATTGCATGTTCTGAGGCAGACCGAATGCTAAAGAAATAAGCGGAGGAAAAGTTTCTGAAAGCTCCTAAAACAGAGGCACTGAAGGCTTTTGTTCTGAATGATACTTTCAAGGTAGTGAACAGCTGTAGAAGTTAGTAGTAGTGTTTCTGGTGGGAATAGGATCTTTCCATGGAGTGGCAAGAAAAGCATTTCGGGGACTCACACATAGGAGGATGTGAGCTGTAGTGGTCAGAGTTAGTGGAGAAAAAAGGAGGGACTTCCCCTATGTGCCCAATGTCTCTTCCATGATCAAGTAGCTCAGCTCCATCTTGCTGCAGAAGAAATCCATCCTCTGGAACCTCAGACCTGCATTCACACCTGTCAGGCCCTTAAAAGCCAAGACCAGAGATGCAGAACTTCTCTGCATCTCATTTCTCCATTTGTATGTCGATGCCAAGGCTCCATATTGCCTGGGCCTCAACCATGTTGCACTTGGACCTACAAAACTGCTAGCATGTGAACGAATTAACCTTGAGCCTTTGTTAAGCTTTGATTATATTACCTTGGGTGTGGAAGGGATAAATTTTATTTCAAAGTAATCAATCTTCTTCCTAAGTCTTCTCAGATTTTCACTGGCCCCTCTTCCTATCCAACCCCTTTCCGGATCTTCCAGGGTTTTGTGCCTTTATCCCACCAAATCTTTTTCCCAGGCTAGACTCCTCCCCTTTGTGGTCATTGTCTTGGCTTTTACTGCACATGCCTCAGCATAGGAATTCCTCCCACCCCCCACTATTGTTTTATCCCTTCCCCTGGTATTCCTGACTAATGGGCCAATTGTCACTGAGAGTCTATGAAGCTGCCCCTTTCTAAACATGCAGGTTTAATGCCTGATTTCATTTGCTCCTTTCTTTTGCTAATAACTAAGTAACTACTGTAATAATAGTGTCTGTTGAGTAGGGGGTAGATATATTTGCTGTTCAATATGAAACTATTGAAAATAATGTCTCTCTCTGAGACAAATGTTGGGGAGGATTGTTTTCAGTCTCTTCTGAAAGAGTTTCTAAGCTTGGGTTATTTTTTAGCTATGATGCAAACTCACTGTGTGCACAGCATTGAGCTGGATCCATACCTGCATTTCCCCCCATTGGATTTAGGGAACAAGGGGAACCCATATAATTAGGAAGGTCATGCTGTCTGCTATACCTTGAATAACAAAGTCCTCTGTTTCTGATTCTGACCCAGGAGTCACTGTCTTCTGCCAGCATCCATGAACCTCCATCAACTTAAGTTAATAGTTTAACAGCAGAGTAAAATCTAAACCGTTCGTAGCTCTTGACAATCCAGTGTAAAATGGTTGACAACACAGACCTTTAATAATGAAAATAAATATATAATTAATCCAGATCCCTAAAAATATTTGGATCTAGAAAAGATACGTAGCAGTTTTCTGTATATTGAGACTATAGAAAGAACAAAAATGTGGTGATGCCTAAGGATTAGTAAATGTGGAACATGAATGCTGATGAGTTAGATGTACTTGACATGAGGGAGGAAGGGATACATACGGTAAGGTTAATAAATCAAAAAAGTAAATATAAATTCCAGTACCTACATGGGGCTGGTACTATTTGTCATGAGAATTAGTGACCATAGAATTAGAAAAGATTAAAAGATGACATTCCAGTAGTCAAAACAGGAAAGATGAATGGAATGGCCTGAAGATTAAATGTTGTCAAAGAATATTTATTTATAAATAGGAAATCATGATTTATGTAAATATAAGACAGATATATTCCAAGATTTTATTTAATTCATTAATTGAAGAAACTGATAAAAAAGGTACAACTAGTTCAAAGGAGATTCCAAAGGAATACTGTGGAATGCTGAAATGAATTTACAAATAGATGCTATCAATATCTACAAGACAATAATCAAGTGCCTGTATATTAGATAAAATCTACATGTCTATTAGAAATCTAAAACATACAGATTTATAAAATAAGTGAAAAACAATGGGAGGCAGAGATAAACCTGAAAGAGCCATTAGAAAGGACTCCCAGCAAGTTTCTTTTTCTTTTTAAGTTTTTTTCTCAGTTTATCTTATGATAGCATATAAGGAAGCTGTAGAGTGAGTAGTGAGTACAGAAAATCAAAAATATAGGGTATTGAGACTAATTATGCAATATATAATAATAAAAAGGATACTGAAATAGGAATTAAGAAAGGAACAGCTAAACAATTCTATAAATTGGGATTTAATTCAAATTTCATTCTGAATTTTCTATCAGTAATAAGGGGGGTTTGGGTCGCAGCTTTGTAAAGACTCTAAGGTCCTTCTTCTTGACCTCTTTATAGTGGACCCTGAAAACTTTTTCAGAACTAAATTTAAACTTTACATAATTGCAAAGGTGATGCAAATTTCTGTTCTTCATTAGATAATATAACATACAGTTTTCCTGAACTATACTTGCTCATAGAGTTTGAAGTTATGTTCAAAATTGGGTTTATTATGTTATTTTTCTTTGTCTATAACCTACCTAAGGGTCATAGAGAACAAGTTAACTCCCACATACATAGGGGTGAAATATAATTTAAAACTAAAAAAATCATACCTAATTTAAACTAAAGTAGCAAATATATTTAACATGAAAGAATATAAAATTAAAATGAGCCTGAAAGTATTTTGATTATTCTGTTTGTTATTATATTAAATAAGTTCTCACCTCAGTTTAGAAAAACTGTTGAGTGAGAAACCAAGATGGCGGCATAGGTAAGCACCTAACCTGCTGCCTCGCAAAACAATTTCAAAACTACAACTAAAATACAAAATCGACATCATCCAGAACCATAGGAAGGCTGCTGAGTGGAAATTCTACAACTACAAGGAAAGAGAAAAGTACAATAAGACTAAGAGGAGCTACAGGAGGCAGAGGTATTGAGTTGCATGCATGGAGAGGACTGGCAACTGAGTGCTCAGCTGGCTTTCTCAAGGTGGAGGGAGACAAAAGCTCCTGACTGCACTGAATTCCAGTTCTGGGTGAGACTCTGGAGACCCATACTCATTTGGGGAGAAACTAGACTGTCTAGCAGTGGGTAGAACTTCAGGGTGACTTTTTCTCAGAGGTGCTTTCAGCGATTAACATGGGACACTGAGGCACAGGCTCCTATTAGGGTAAGGCTGCAGGACACCAATGCTGTCTGCTCTGCCCTGAGACTCAACTCCATCCAAGCTGAGCACAGAGGCTTTTATAAGTCTTGTCTTCTAAGGGTGTCTCCAGCACAGAAGCTCTCCCAGTCTAGACACAGCTGAACCTCACAGCCAATTGGCTTGGAGGTCAATTCCTCCTAGTGATACCAAACAATAAAGGCTGTGCACACAATCCACAAAGGAGTGCGCTAAGAGTGTCCACCTCAGGTAACTGGGTAGGCTGATCCACTGGGTCCTATAGGACACCTAACACACAAAGCCACTCTATCGGGAGAGCAGCCAAAATGTGGAGACAAAGAAACTGATTACAAATGAAAGAAATATGGAGGGAAGAAAATGATTGGATATAGAGTTCAAAACCACGTTTATAAGTTTTTTTCAAGAATTTTATAGAAAAGGCCAATAAATTTAGTGGGACCATCGAGGATATAAAAAAAGGACCAACTAGAAATTAAACATACACTGACTAAAATAAAAAATATTATACAGAGATTTAACAGCAGACTAGAGGATCACAAGAATCAAGTCAAAGATTTGAAATACAAAGAAGTGAAAAACACTCAACTGGAAAAGAAAAAAAAATAGAAAAATATGAAAATAATGTAAAGAGCCTCTGGGATAACTTCAAGTGTACCAATATAATTATGAGGGTGCCAGAAAAAGAAAGAGAACAAGATACTGAAAACCTATTTGAAGAAATAATGATAGAAAAGTTTCCCCACCTGGTGAAAGAAATAGACTTACAAGTCCAGAAAGCGCAGAGAACTCCAAACAGAAGGAATCCAAAGAGGACCACACCAAGACACATCCTGATTAAAATGCCAAGAACAAAAGACAAAGAGAGAATATTAAAAGCAGCAAGAGAAAAACAGTTTGTTACCTACAAGGGAGCACCCATACAACTGTCAGCTGATTTCTCAACAGAAACTATGCAGGCCAGATGGGAGTGGCAATGAATATTCAAGTGATGAATATCAAGACCCTACAACCAAGATTACTCTATGCAGCAAAGCTATCATTCAGAATTGAAGGTCAGATAAAGAGCTTCGCAGATAAGAAAAAGCTAAAGGAGTTTGTCACCACCAAACCAATATTATATGAAATGCTGAAAGGTATTATCTAAGAAGAGGAAGAAGAAGAAAAAGGTAAAGATAAAAACTATGAACAACAAATACATATCTATCAATAAGTGAATCTAAAAATCAGCTGAATAAAAAAATCTTATGAGCATAATAAACTGGTGAATATAATAGAATCAAAGGCATAGAAAGAGAGTGGACTGACAATACTCAGGGGGAAAGGCTGTGGGAAATGCAGAAAGAGACTGGACAAAAATTGTACACCTGTGGATGAGGACAGTATGGGGGTAAGGGCAGAGGGTGGGATGGGAACTGGGTGGAGGGGAGCTATGGGGAAAAAGAGGAACAATTATAGTAATCTGAACAATAATAATTTATTAAATAAAAAATTATGTGTGTTTTTGTTTTTCAATTAGTTGTATGTTTAGAATATATTTTTCATGTATGGTTGAATTAATATATCATATTTAAAAATACAGTTCCTTTTTGAAGGCCTTGGGGGCAGGATGAAAGGGGCCAATGTGGGGGGGGGATCTGTATTACTTTCAACAATAAAAATAAACTTTAAAAAGTGAAATAAAAATGCATTGCCTGGTATACTACCTAATTTATATTTTATAGACATAGTAGGAAGTTGTTGAGAATGAACATTACAGAACTGATAAGAAAAATGATAGGGAAATATTTTATATATAAGATAGTTTTCTTTTGTATTCGCTTTAACTACTGTTATTGGAGGGAATGTACAGCACACCTCTTTAAAATCTACAAATAGTTGTATTAGTTATTTTCATTCAGTTGGCTTTATACAGAACATGCTTGTCACTTGGAAGGAGAAACTTCTTGTTTTAATCATCAGAACATGGTAAATGGGACCCCTTTGCATCTACTACACCTAGAAGCATCCTATCTAATAAAAGAGTAATATGCAAAATAAATGTCACTCTTCGACAAAAATGGCAGCCCTCATAACCACAAGATGGTGGTGCCCAGTCCCCTCAGCCCTGCTGCTGGAGTGTCTGGGCCTGTCCACCAGAGCAGTGAGGCTGGATCTGCCCTCTGAGGAGGCAAATCCAGCCTCCTCGTTCCACCAGTTCAGCAGCGTCTGGCTGGGCCTGTCAGCCCTACAGGGGTTCACTAGGACCAAGCTGCTAGGCTGGCTCTGCTGCCAGAGGGGGAGGATCCAGCCTCCCCACAAATTGTCAGCCCTGTGGGGGTTTGTGGGGACAAAGAGAGGCTGGATCCGCCCCTAGACATGGCAGGCAGAGCCTGGACAGCAGGACTTGTGGGCTTCTTTCCCACAGCAGTGGCAGTGAAGTCCCCAGACATGGCAGACAGAGCCCATACAGCAAGGCCTGGAGGCTTCCTCAGCACAGAGGTGGCAGGAACACCCCCAGGCCCAGCAGACAGAGCCCAGACAGCAGAGCATGGAGGCTTTGTTGGCAAGGTGATGGTGTGGAAGCCTCAGACATGGCAGACAGATTCCAGACAACATGGCTTGGGGGCTTCCTTAGCACAGCAGCAGTGGGAAAAACCAAGGCCCAGCAGACAAAGCCTGGACAGCAGGGCTTTGGGGCTTCCTTAGTGAGTCAGAGGGCGAAGCCCCTAGGCCTGGCAGACAGAGAACACTGCTGGGCATCCTGGCTTCCTTCACATGGCACATGGCTGCAGCAGGCAGAGAGCAGACAGCAGGGCATGGGGGCTTCATCTTCATGGTTGCAGCAAAACCCCCAGGCCCTGCAGAGAGCAGAGACCCATGGCAGTGGGCCTAAGCCATCAGTAGGACATCCCCTGAGAGCTCCTAGATTGTAAAGGGTGCAAGTTGGGCTGAGGGACCCTGTGTATGAATTTCATGCAATGGGCCTCTAGGCCTATATAATAAAGAAGTAATATGCAAATTGACTGTCAAACCCTCACAAGATGGTTGCCTATGACCAGGCCTGCAAAGGGGTTAATGAGGGACAACCAAACAACTGAACAAGCAAGCTACATGGGGCAACCAGGTTGGCAGGGGGGACAGTTGGGGGCGATTAGGATGGCACAAGGGGCAGTGAGGGATGACTAGGCTGGCAGGAGGGTCAGTAAGGGGCAGGCAGGTGAGCAATTAGGATCCAGCGGTTTAGGATTGTGAGAGAGATGTCCTATAATCAGACCTAAACCGGCAGTCAGACATCTCCCAAGAGGTCCTGGATTGGAGAGGGTGCAGGCTGGGCTTAGGGGACCCACTTTATTTCTTACAAAGTTGTATTAAGGACACAACATGAGATCTATCCTCTTGGAAAATTTTAAGCACACAACACAGTACTATTAACTATATTTAAAAAATAAAATATAAAAGCAATATAATCTTATAAAAGATAAAAATAATCACAACTTGGGTAAGCAGAGCGCTATTATTATAATTACTGTCCACTTCCAGAAAATTAATACCAGATGTGCAAATGTAAAAAATTGGAAGTTCAAACTTTTATGCAAAATCTCCTGATAGTTAAATGTTGACAACTAATTTAAAATTAATATTAACAGTAGCAGTAGCCACCCTTCACAAGCTAAGTCTCTGAATGCCAAATCAAAGTCTCCAAGACACCAGGGCCAGAGGCAAAGAAAGTTTTCAAAAACTGTTATTCAGTCATCCATGCAGTTCCACATATTCAGTCCCCTAAGCACTGATCTGGTTATGACATAACTGCAACAGTGAAATGCCTTTTTTCCCCTTTCTCAGTCAAGTTCACACAGCTGCAAAGATGAACAACAAATACTGCTCAATCATCACAGCATCATGCTTCTTAGCTGCAGGGGTTGCCAATTACCTTTGAGGAGGGCAACCAGATTGAAATTCAAAAGATCTAGGCGTCATAAATTTGAGCAAGTATTTAAATTTTTCATGGGATAAATTTTGTCTTACAGGCTTATTATTATGATTAAATGGAATAATTCTATCTAATAAAAGAGTAATATGCAAATTGACCACACCTTTGCTACACCTAATAAGCCACGCCCACCAGCCATGCCCACCAGCCAATCAGGTGTGACATGCAAATTAACACCCAACCAAGCTGACTGGTCGCCAGAGGCCTTTTCTGGCTTTGGGCAGGCCGAGCCAGGGTGGAGCCAGCCAGCACATGTGGCCAATCGCTGCGTGCTCAAGGCCAGAAAAAGCCTTGCCAAGAGACATTTTCCAGCCTTGGGGTGGGCCAGAGCCGGGGCTGAGGTGGAGCCAGCCAAGCAATCAGACCCATAGTAGGGTGATCGCTGTGTGTCCAAGGCTGGAAAAAGCCTTGCCAATAGGCTTTTTCCGGCCTTGGGGCTAACTTTACTAGGCCAGGGTGGAGCCAGCCAAGTAATCGGCCCATGGCAAGGCATTCGCTGGCTGGGGTCTCCTGGCCGAGGTCCTCTGCCCAAGGATGGAAGCCTCGGCCAGAGGCTTTTGGCCTTGGGCTCGGGTGAGCCATCAGTAGAACATCCCCTGAGGGCTCCTAGTATGTGAGAGGGTGCAGGATGGGCTGAGGGACCACCCACCCCCAGTGCATGAATTTTGTGCACCAGGCCCCTAGTATATAATAAAGTACTTTGTAAATTAGAAAAGCAAAATCATTAGCTACAGTCATAATTCCAAAATCGTATTACATAATAGTACTTTTAAACCTTCCTCTATTATCACTCCTTGATTTTTTTCTGCTGGTCTTTCTGCCCTCCTATACACAATAGAAAAAAAAATTTTTTTTTGCAATTTTATATTCCTGCACCTCTCCCCATGATTCTATCTCTGTGTTTATTGTACATTTCCTTATGTATTAATTAAAATGTGTGTCCTTTAATCTTTCAAATAACACAAGAATTAAAATGATGATTTCAGAAATCTCCTTCCTATTGAAAGGGTGCAGCTAGAATTTTGGTTTTAAGCACATGTCTACTTTGTTCCTTTGCCATGACTACATGAAATGGTTATAGACTCTGGGAGGAGTACCCGACACTTAATCTGTTTCCTTCATTTTCAGAGGTGAAATCTGACACATAATGCTGGTATGATAATGACCTGAGATTATCAGACAAGATGGAGCCAGTTCTGGAGTGGGTTGCAATGCTCTGTCTCTTTCCAGTCTTCTCTCAACTCTTCTCAGTTCCTTGAGAATGATTTCAGTGGCTTTCTTTTCACAAGAACTTTTTTACCTCTACATTTGAAATCTAGAATGTTGACCACATTTGTTCTTACTGTACTTGCCCTAAGAAACATTATTTAGTTTCTTCTCTATATAATTCTCTCCCTTGCAAGATTTCACAAAACTCTTTATTTTAGGGAAGTAAATACCATCTTGAGATAAAATGCTAGGTAAGTATTCTATAGAAATAAAATGTATATACATTTTTAAAAACGTTGTATTTTCTAGTGAGCAGATATGGCCTGATATTTGAATGCTCCAGCTGCTGTAACCAGCCTGACATCATTAAAAGTGAGGCCTAGAGGCAAGGAAGTCCTCGGGATTTCCTCTGCTTTGGGGCCTGCTTGAACAGCGTCATCTCTTGGGCTCCAACACCAAAGGTCTACTAATGGCAGTGTGTTTCTTCAGGACGCAGTGTAAAACACGTCACCTTCATTGTTTCCCTCAGCCTTTCTTAAGTGATCTGCTTCATGTTTATTAACCTTAAATGTCAACTTGTAGTAAAATATTTGTTTCTGTTACATTGTGGGATATTTTATGTCTTTATTTTTCCTTGTCTTTAACTGCAAGTTATTCAAAGACCTGGGATATTTATTAATGTTAATAACTACAGTAATAACAATGTCTACTATTTATTGCATACTTTCTATATTTGGAGAACTTGTAAAGTTTTATATGCCCATTATCTCACTTAGCTTCACAACAATCCTGTAAGGTAATCCTGGTGCATGTAAGAGAAAACAGGGATGGTTACCCAGAGTTAGTCTGAACCAGGAGTTGCCAAAAGAAGTGCCTATCCATAAAATAATTTAGTACATTCTTAAAAGAACCAGTGGACCCATTTGCTCTCCAATTCTTGTGGTATTTTCTGTTTTGTAAATTATAAAAACAAACAAACAAAAACTTCAGAAGGATATGTGAGTTTGTTACTAGTGAAAGTGGAACATCCACCAGTAGAAGTGTGGGATCCTTTCCTCTACTGAGTGCTGGGGTCGAGTCCTTAGACTATCTTGAGAAAAATAATTTTCTGAGACTCACATGGGAGGATGAATGATTTTTATTTGCATGGAATTACATCGTTTCATTTCCCTTAATCCAGTCCTGGAAGAGATGCAACTGGAGATTGGGCAGAGCTAAAAGTAAAACCAGTGTCCAGAGTTTCTATTTCATGGTGGAGCTGGGTCCAAGTTAGCATTAGGAATGTTACAGTCCATTAGTCTATTGTGTGGGCCCTGTGGGCAAGTGTTGGGGAGTCAACAGAGAGTGCCCCCTGCAACAAAAGTGCCAGGAGAACCAAGAGCAGCAGGGGAGAGAACCCCTTTGTTTGGGAGATTAAGTATCTTAAATCTTCTCATGCTTTCAGTGGCCACACCTACACTGCACAATGGCCTGTTCCCACGCGTAACTGACATAAAGTACCCTCCCTTTGTCACCCGGACTTTACTGGGCATGTGTCTATTTGGCACTCCCTTTGCTCCTTTCCTGTTAATTAACAACTGGCTTTATTACAACAGTATCAAGTTTATGAGATGATCAAAAGTACAGAAAAATAAGTTGATAGATCAATGGGAAATTCTTCATGTGTATAGTTTTACTTTTTCAATAAGAAAACCAAACATAAAATTGATAATTTTCAAAGCAAAATTTCAGTGTCTTTTTAAAAAGAAAATATAAACCTCTTTTTTTATTTGAAATGGCTGTCAAATTACGGTTCTCTGACGCAGTTACACCCCCAGTCTGTCTCTGAGGAGTTAGTTTTCTCGGAACTTAGCCACACCCAGTTGTTTAGAAGTGGAGTTGAGTGCTGACCCTTTAAAGGAAAGTTTGCCAACCCTGTTCTAATTAAAAGCGTTTATAGCTTTTATATCTTGTGTGTCCTCTCACATTATACAGCATTACATTTAGAGAAAATACACACATATAAATGCTCCTGAAATTTTACACTCAAGATTATATTTGTATTTTCAACGGGTATGCAAAGTAACACTGGAGATCCTTCTGAACATTCTGAAGAACATGAACAACAAAAAGGCTAGGTGACTTGCCCAGACTCATTATGAGGGCTGAGACTTTTGCAACTGTATCATATTATCACTGTACTTATTTTAAACAGCATCTAACTGATGTCTTCTGTGCTTTCATCAAAGTTGTCTGAAATTTCAAGGTATCTACTATTAAAAATTGTATATGTTTACATTTCCAAGTTTATGTAAAAATCCCATGTATTAAATAACATTTTATTCCCCTAGATTCCTCAAATAAGTAAATGATATCTAATCATTAGGAAATAGTCACACATTCAGTTAGGTATTTTAAAAAATCCAAATTTTCATCTGGTTCTTAAATTGAAATATTTTTAATTGTTTTTGAAAATAGGACACATGGACACACTTTTCTCTGTGTTCATCTCCATTGGTAGTTGACAATATTGATTTGTGTTTCAGATGATGTAGAAAGTATTTCTGCTATTAATTTATAGCATATAAGCCTTTTGAGTGATAATTTCATTGTCATAGCATCCTATACATTTTTCCAATGAACGTCTTATAACTCTCTATTACTCAAACGATCTCTTTGTCCATATATTGAAATGAACTGTAGAGGTTATTAACTTGCCCTTGGCAAGCAGATTTATTTTTCTAAGATAAATGCTTTTATAAATTCAATGTGTGACAGCTTTATTACAAATTGTAAGTAAAATGCTCTGATGAGTTTACAACAGTCATCACTAACTCATCAGGGCCTTTATTGCATTTCAAGTCTTCATGCTCATAAATATATATATTTTAAGTCTATTTGGGAATGTTGTAGGTTTTAAATTTTAGTGTTGGGGTTATATTTTGCTATTTAAATAGTAACCAAGTCTTTTGCAATTCCATTATGCTATCAAACATTAAATGTAATACTTATATTTGCAATATTCTTCCTCTCACTTCTGATTTAATGTTTCATTTTTTTCCAAAAATGGAGTTGCAGCAATTGATAGTTGATAAATTTACTTTTACCAATTGTATTTTAAATTCTATTAAACCTGCATTTTGTTTGCTTTTGTAATGTAACACAATGGGATTACATTGTAATATTAAAATGTTTTAATTATTCTTAATATTAAAGAACATATGTGAATACTATTATAACAGAAAAGTTATGTTAATGTTGGTTACTCTGTACTCTTTCCCTCAAGAACAATAACTTACTCACTTGCTCACTGAACTTTGACATGTCACTACACCTCTCTGTACCTCATATTTGTACCATGGCATCACCAAAGTATTTATCTCCTCAAATTGTCTTGAGGATGAGATGAGATTACACTCATAAAGTTCTAAACACATGACCAATCACCACTAAGAATGTAGTATAAGGTGCTTGTTGGTATTGTTTTTTCTTAATAAAGTGTATAAGTTCAGCTGCCATAACAAAATACCGCAGACTGTTTAGCCTAAACAGAAATTTCTCCTAATGCTGGATGCTGGAAGACCGAGGTCAAGGTCCCATCAGGGCTGGTTTCTGTTCCTGGTTTGCAGAATGCGTACTCTGTGCATGTGCATCCCTGGTGTCCCTTTCTACTCTTATAAGGATACCAGCCCTGCTGGATTTCATTGTACCTAATTACCTTTTTAAAGATTCTATTTCCAAATACAGTCTTCTTGGTGGGTAGAATTTTAACATAAATTTAGGGGAACACAATACAGTCAACAATGAAAAATAATATTACTTATAATTTCATCTCTTCAATTTAATAGAATTTTATAAAAGCATAAATTGCAAGTGGAGAGCCTGTCCAATTTATTCACTG
The DNA here is from genome assembly GCA_027563665.1 of Antrozous pallidus. Taxonomy (NCBI): domain Eukaryota; kingdom Metazoa; phylum Chordata; class Mammalia; order Chiroptera; family Vespertilionidae; genus Antrozous; species Antrozous pallidus. The sequence goes on along the minus strand of CM050514.1, from coordinate 106,023,754 downwards.
GTTAGGCAACATGTAACCCTAAGTCTTTATAGTAAATTATAGATATGGGAATAATATATTGAAATCTATACACATATAAAGTTTTTCACACAGCTGCACTTATATTCTTGTTCTTACCAGCAATAGTATTAATGTCAGCCACCTGTTGGCAAGAATTCAAGTCAGAAATTTAATATTACTTTCTTTATAGAAAATTGAAATAACTGTATTCCATTTTCAAAATGAATCTTTACAATGGTCACCACTCATTTCATGAGACTCTTTCTGCCCTCACCTTTATGATATCTCCTTCATAGGTTATTTGACCCTTCTGAAAGATTTGATATAATACAAATATATGTAAACCAAAGTCACCCAACAAACTGAGTTTTTTTGAAGAATGGTTAGTCTGTGTCTTGTATCACTAACACATAGCATGTGATACTTTATTCAGCATATATACTCAGTAAGTTATGGTTGAGTGAAAAAAAAAACAAAAAAAATGAGTAAATGAAATAAATGAATATATTGATGAATCCATGGCTGTAAAAGCACACATGTCTGTCAGTTGACCTAAAAAGCAATGCTTTCAATGCCCTTATCTTTATAGAAAATCTAGTGTTTCCAAGTGATTGTAGAATCTACTTAAACACACACACACACACACACACACACACACACACACACACACACAAAATCCTAAGCAACCATCTGACCTTTTGACCATCTGACTAGAAGATATTAGGTGCAGACACTCCAATTGGTAGCTTTAACACACATTGACCAATGGGGGGTAGATGCTCAATGCAGGAGCTGTCAAGCTGCAGTGACTTGGCAGCTGCGGTTCTCAGGTGATTCCACCAAAATCAGAGAGGAGGAAGCCCAATTCTGGGGTGGGTCCCTGGAGAACTGCCCTCGGAGGATGACAGACAGCCAGTTTCAGCCTGATCCTCGCATGCCAGGCTGAGGAACTCCACCTTTCCTGGGGTCCTGCTAACCCCACAGACAACCTTTGAGCAACAGCACTGCCCCAGGTGCAGCCAGCCAGGGAGGGATCATGGGAGGTTAGGTCCAGGGCATGTCGCGCGCATCTCACCCAGTCCCACTCCACTGGCAACTTTCTAATTAATTTCCTTTCAACATGCATGAATCTGTGCACTGGGCTTCTAATATATATCCTATATAATAGAGAGGTAATATGCAAATTAACCAACACATCATCACGAGATGGCTGCACCCACAGAGGAGGTGGGGTTCCTGTAACACAAGATGGCTGTGCCCACAGCAGAGGAGGGGTTTCTATAACTAGGGATAAGCAGAGACCTGAGATTGTGTGGCACTGAGCTGGGGAAGGGGATCTGAGGCTCTGCGTCCTGCCCAGCAGGACTTAACAGGATTCCTCAGTCCACACCTTCCTCCTTGGCACTGGGCTGGGGGACCTCAGGCTGTGCCCTTTGCCCTGGGCCAGGGGACCTCAGGAAGCATTCCCTCACCCCAGTGCCAGGCCGGGGGACCTGAGGATACACAGGAAACCTGAGGCTGCATCCGCTGCCTGGCTGGGATTGAGGGGAGTGGGGCTGGCTGGGTCTGGATCTTGCCCAATGGGGATGGGGCCAGCCAAGTCTGGGTTTTGTGCAATTTCGAGATGCATGCTGGTGGGTGTGGATTTGACTCTGGGTCCCTGGGTGTGCCCCAGACATTGACAGGAGGAAGATTTTCACTTACATTTCACTAATTTTCTTTCATCTCTGGTACTTCTATTATAGAGAAAGGGCAAATAGCAGTATAAAAATCTTTCCTCTAATTAATTCCCTTTTAATGTGCATGAATTTTGTGCACCGGGCCATGTATATGTGTGTGTGTGTGTGTGTGTGTGTGTGTGTGTGTGTGTGTGTGTGTATATATATATATATATATATATATATATATATCCTATAAAATAAAAAGGTAATATTCAAATTGACCCTCACACCCTTGCACAAGAAGTCCATCCCAAGTGGTCACAGATGGCCACCACAAGATGGCCAGCAGAGGAGGCTAGTTGTGGGTGATCAGGCCAGCAGGGGAGGGCAGTTAGGGGAGACTGGGCCTGCAGAGAAGGGCAGTTGAGGAAGAACAGGCTAGCAGGGTCGGCAGTTGGGGGCAATGGGGCCGACAAAGGAGCAATTAGGCATTAATCAGGTTGGCAGGGGAGTGGTTAGGGGATGATCAGGCTGGCAGGAAGATAAGTGGTTGGGAGCCAGCAATCTGGGATTGTGAAAGGGATGTCAGACTGTCAGTTTAGGCCTGATCCTGGTCAGATTGGGCCTAAACAGGCAGTCTGACATTCTCCATGGGGTCCCAGATTAGAAAAGGTGCAGGCTGGGCTGAGGGACACTCCCCACAGTGCACAAATTTCATGCATCCCAGGCCTCTAGTGTGTGTGTGTGTGTGTATATATATATACATATATATATATATATATATATATATGTATATATATATACACATATATATCCTATCTAATAAAATAGTAATATGGAAATTAACCATACCTCTGCTACACCCACAAGCCACACCCTCAAGCCACACTCATCAGCCAATCAGGAGCAAATATGCAAATAAACATCAACCAAATGACTGTGGCCATGAAGAGCAGGAGGGAGGTTTGGGTTTCCCCGGCAATGGAGGACACCAAGCTTTCCGTCCCCTTTTCTGGCTCAGGCTTCACTCAATCCTACAAAGTTTTAATGATAAAAGTTAAATAAATTCTCAAAAAAATGGCAACAGCCATACAGTTGGAGAGAACAGGGGGTTGTGTTGCCCCCAACAATGGAGGAAGCCAAGCTTCCCTGTCATCTATGCAGGCCTAGGCCTCAACTCAATGTTACAATGTTATAATTTAGAAGATAAATAAAACTTGACAGAAATGGCTGGTGCCACTGAGTGCACAGAAGGCTTGGCTCTGCTCAAAGCTACAACGTTTTAATTATAGAAGATAAATAAATCCCAGTTACCATGGCCTCTACTTGGATTGCCTGGAGGTTTGGCCAGCCTGCAAACCACCACAGGCCACTTGCCTAGGCTGCCCTACACCTCAAAGGAACCCCCACCCTTCAGGGAAAACCAGCTGAAAACCCCCCATGCTGCAGGCCTCTATCTTATCTAATAAAAGAGTAACATGCAGATAGACCATCACTCCAACACACAAATTGGCTGCTCCCATGTGCTCAAAGATTCTGCCCCCATGTTGTCACAAGATGGCCACCACAAGATGGCCAGCAGGGGAGGCCAGTTGGGAGGGACCAGACCTGCAAGGGAGGGCAGTTGTGGGCCATCAGGCCAGCAGGGAAGGGCAGTTAGGGATGACTAGACCTGCAGGGAAGGGCCGTTAGGGTGACCAGGTCTCAGGGAACAGCAGTTAGGGGCAAACAGGCTGGCAGGGGAGCAGTTAAGCATCAATCAGGCTGGCAGGGGAGTGGTTAGGAGGTGATCAGTCTGGCAGATAGAAGCAATTAGGGGCAATCAGGAAGGCAGGCAGGCGAGCAGTTGGGAGCCAACAGTCCTGGATTGTGAGAGGGATGTCCAACTGCCCAGGCCTAAACAGGCATTCAGACATCCCTCTAGGGGTCTGAGATTGAAGAGAGTGCAGGCCGGGTTGAAGGTCAGCCCCCATGCACCACGCCTCTAGTGTGTATAATATATATATATATATATATATATATATATATATATATATATATATATATATATTACACACACACACACACACACACACACACACACACACACACACACACTGTTTAGGCCTGGGCAGTTGGACATCCTTCTCACAATCCAGGACTGTTGGCTCCCAACTGCTCGCCTGCCTGCCTTCCTGATTGCCCCTAATTGCTTCTGGCTGCCAGACTGATCACCCCCTAACCACTCCCCTGCCAGGCTGATTGATACCTACACACACACACACATTAATAAAAGAGAAAAATGTTAATTGACCATACCTCTGCTATACCCACAGCCAGTCAGGAGTGATATGCAAATTAACTCAACAAAGATGGCAGGTACATTTTCATATGCAGGAGGGTCGGGCAGTGCCTGAAGTAGCCCACAGGGTCCAGGCCATAATTGGTTACCCAGGAAGGTGGCATGGGCAGTGCCTGACATCGCTGCGAGGTCCAGGTGGCAATCGGGGACCCGGTAGGTATGGGTGGTCAGGGTCTCCAGATTCACTGTCTGCATCAGGCCGCCTGTAGACACTGTTGCAGCAGGCCCAGGTTGAACATTTTAATGAAAATGAGATTCCTGTGCCCTGCCTCACTGTGCCTGGAAGAGAGGGAAGTGAGCAGTTAGGAGGAACCGGGGCTTGGAAGGGGCTGGGAGCAACCTGCAGGCATGCTACCAAGAAGAGATGCTGAACCATGAGGAAGCCAAGGACTGGCTAATGGAGGCATGCAAAGGTGCAGATGAGGTGGCTCTCACCAGTGCTGAGCTGGAAAAGTGCATCAACAACCTGTTGGACGAAACCGCCTTTCTGAAGAAGGTGCACAAAGAGGGGATTGCTGATCTGCAGGCACAGATCTGGTATTTTCATATCTCTCTGGAGATGGATGTGTTCTACAAGTTTCACCTCTCCGCCACGCTCAAAGACATCTGCATCCTATAAGAGAGGCTGGCTGCCAAGAACATGCAGAATGCAGAAGGATGATCATACAAGAGATGCTTCAGAGTACTGTCCAAGAGCACTGTCAAGAACATCTATATGGAGCACATTGCTAAGGACAAGGTGTCTGAGAGTTGCTGCCTGCTCAAGGCCAATACCCTGGAGATCAAAGCTGTCAGGACATGAATGAACTGCTGGGAAAGCAGCTGCACGAGCTGGAGAATAAGCAGAACTCTGATGTTAGTGCTATGTAAGACACAATCAACAAATTAGAAAATAAGTTGAGAACTACAAAGAGTGAAATGGCACAATATTTAAAAGAATACCAGAACCTCCTCAATGTAAAGACGGCTTTGGACATTGACATTGCTGCCAGAAAACTCTTGAAAGGTGAGGAGACCCAGCACAGTTTCTCCAGCATGGGAAGCATAGCCAGTGGCTACTCTCAGAGTTCCCAGTTCTTTGGTCAATCTACCTATGGTGGTTTACAGACCAGCTCCTACTTGATGTCCACTCACTCCTTCCCTTCTCAATACACCAGCCACATCCAGGAGGAACAGATCAAAGTGGAGTAGACCATTGAGGCTGCAAAGGCCGAGAAAGCTAAGGATGAACCCCCTCTGAAAAAGAAGCTGAAGAGGAAGAGAAGAAGAAGGAACTGGCTAAGGAACAGGAAAGAGAGGAAGAGGAAGAATGTGCCAAGGAAGAATTTGAGGATGCAAAGGAGGAAGAAAGAGCTGAAGGTAATGGAGAGGATGCCCAAGAAGCTGAGGACAAGAAGAAAGATGAAGGTGCTGGAGAGGAGCAAGCAACCAAGAAGAAAGATTGAACCCCCCTTTCCTTAATTATTTCAGGAACAATCCTCCTGAAACCAGGTCAACCCAGTCACCAACTAAGCAGTTGATTCCCTGATACTATATGGATTAAGAAGTCAATATATATAACTTCTGAGGTGACTCAGGTTGGACATTAAATGTTGTGCTATGACTTTTCTCCTTATGCAGAGTGTCTATTGCTTGTCAAGTGGCTTTCTGACTTGCTGCCAGCCTGTGCATGGTTCCTGCTTATGAGTTCAGGATCTATGACAATGTGAATAATTCATATGTTTATAATAAAAACACATTAATACATGAATTCACTGATGTTAATGTTAAACTTCATGAAAAAATAGTCCTTAGAATCTTTGGTGGTTAGAAATTAAATCATGTACAATAAACAGCAAATGAAGTTACAGTGAATGACAAAAAAAATACATTAGGGGCCAAGAAACATTTAAAGAAATGGGGAACCATTCCCAAATCAGGAAGGGAAGTCACAGGGTGTATATTATTGATATGAATACAGTATTTCCTACTACTTACAACATTTACAATATAATGTATTAGATGCCTTCCTATCACATGAAGTACATATTCTCATAGAGCAATACTGGTAGATATATTATAGTTATGGCAGTATGTCATATCCTATCGATATTAATAAAAGGGTAATATGCTAATTAGACCATAAGATGTTCCAGATGTCCTTCCAGACAAAGCCATGTGGCAGGGCCAAGGCAGAGGCGGTTACAGATGATCAGGCCAGGAGGGATGGCAATTGGGGGTGATCAGGCTGGCAGGGGGGTGCAGTTGGGGCCAAGCAGTCCAGAAGGTAGAGTGGTTAGAGGTGATAAAGCAGGCAGGCAGGTGAGTGGTTAGGAGCCAGCAGTTCCAAATTTCGAGGGGGTTTAGGCTCGATCCCATAGAGGTTCCAGATTGGAGAGGATGCAGGTTGGGCTGAGGGACACTCCCACACCAATGTACTAATTTGTGCACTGTGCCACTAGTATACATATAGTCATACTTTGCTTATATTCCAAATATTAGAATTAACACTTAACCTGCAAGTCCTTCCTGTATTGGAAAATTTACATAGAATATTAACCTAAGTATGATTGTCTAATTTGGGGCTTCCATGATAAATGATTGATCTTCCATTCTTTATTCACATGGAGATGAAAAGGGGAAAAATAGAGTCTGGGTGATGTTAGATAATTAAAGATTGTAAATAAAGGTTACAAGAATTTTTTTTTTGTATTGCAAGCAGAAAATACTGCTATTTGATTTTATACAATCCTTTTCCTTAGATGTGGTTAAAAATGGAACTGTCAAATAACTGACAGAATTTAAGAACAGTACTTATTGAAGTCAGGATATGTCTTATGTTACTCTCAAAGGTCATTTCCACTTCATTTGTGAAAACATTGATGCAGTGGTTCAAGGGATGTTTCACCTCTGTTGACTGCCAAAGGGAAGATTTAATATAACTCAACCTTTTAAACATACAGTTCTCCTGCGTCTAACACTGTGGTTCCCATCACTATTTTTTTCTTTATTACCACAAATATAAAAGATAGTGCTTAGAAGCACAACATATTTGCGTAGATTACTTCAGTTTATAGGTGGCAGCAACTATAAATTATGCCCTCCGGTTTTGTACAATTGCCCACACTCAAGTAGAGAGAACATAAACTGATAATAGACTATGATGTAATAAAAAAGCATCACACTGTGACTGAAACCATTGTTCTGTTTTGGCTTTGTCCTCCCTCTCCCTCATTTTATTTTTAAGAGTTTCTATTAATTGTTATGGACAAAGCTTAGGTTTGTATTTTATTAACCATTTTTACTTGACACCTTTGTGCTACCTAGCACATAATAAAAATTGAAAAAATGAGTAAATTAAATAATGAATAAATAATTCTAAATAACAATTTAAAGATATGCAAGGAAGGAAGAAGGAAAGGGAGAGGGAAACAAGGAAGAAGGAAAATAGCATTAATTTCATTACTATTATCTAGTTAACATGAAACAGTTAAAAAATACTAGATGTAGAGTACAGAAACTTGGATTCTGGTTTCAGATTTGCTATTCAAAATGATGGACATCTTAGGTGATCAATTACCTTATAGCTGAAAACCTCAGTTCGTAAATAGGAAAATCATCACAGTAACTCCTCTGCTTTTTACAAGGGTTTTTATTATGTTTAATTGAGAATTTACTTGGAAACACTTGGTAAATTTTCCACCTGTGGAAATTAAAGTGTTATAACTGTTTTCTTTATTATCAGCATCTTGAATAGTCATTGCTATGGCAGGTGGTTTATCAGACTAATTATTTAAAATAAGCTTATTCATCTTTATAGTAATATAGAGATTAACCAACTATTTGAGTAAACAAAAATGTAAAGTAAAAACAATATGACAATAAATAATTTTTGAATTATGTTTTTCTCTGGCACCAAGAGTTGTTATTTTAAAGGTGGAGTAATAATAACTTACACATTTGAAATTTAACCATTGCTCCTTGCTACATGCTATATCTCCATATTGCAGTAAGAACATGTATAGAAGAGGAATGAAAGAAGATTGAGAGACTGTCAGAACCAGAGAAATCCTGTGATTCCTAATTAATGAAATCTGTGAATGAGCTCATATTTATTGCCTATTAAAGGGAGAATCTCCAATCCCCCCTTTTTTTGTCTAATCTGTTCAATACAATTAGATATCCACACACAATATGCATCTATTTACATATGTCAACTCTATAAGACACTGGGCAGCACACATACAAAATACTTTCCTCCTCCTCCTCCTCCTCCTCCTCCTTCTTCCTCTCTCTCTCTCTCCCTCTCTCTCTTCCATTGAGATAAACATTGATATAAACTACTCAATCTTTGTACCTAATGATAAAATCAGACTCAATCTTACCAAATAATAGAAAAACATGTAAATTAATCATACATCCACTACACCCACAGCCAATTAGAGTGAGTATGCAAATTACCCACCAAAGATGGCAGTTGATTTGCATACAAAGGCAGGGCAGGCAGCACCATGGCCCACTCTTGCCGGCTGGGTCCATCCAAGGTGAGGAGGCCAGGTGGGCAGCTCCAGATACTGTCCAGAAGGTACCAGTCCGTAGGGCTGGAGAAGCAGGGTGGGCAGCACCAGATGCCACTGGAGGGATCCCGGTCCATCGCAAACCTTGGGAGGGGGAGTGGCCAGCCTAGCCACTCCCCTGGGTCCCTGGGAACATGGCTGTCCAGGGATATATGACTGGGTCCACCTAGCCACTCCCCTGGGGCCCTGTGCCAAACAGGGAGACATGGATGGGCCTTCCTAGCCACTCCTGTGGGCCTTGGGAACATGGCTACCCCGGGAAGACACTGCTGAGCCCGACTAGCCACTCCCATGGGGCCCTGGGAACATGGCTGCCCAGGGAGATGTGGTTGGGCTGCCTAGCCACTTCTGTGGGTCCCTGGGAATATCACCATCCTGGAGAGGTGTGGCTGGGCCTGCCTAGCCACTCCCATGAGGCCATGGGAACACAGCTGCCCAGGGAGATGTGGTCAGGCCGCCTAGCCAATCCCATGGGGCCCTGGGAACATGGCCACCCTGGGGAGACATAGCTGAGCCTGCCTCGCCACTCCCTGGGAACATTGCTGCCCAGAGAGATATGGTCGACTGCCTAGCCACTCCAATGGGGCCCTGGAAACATCGCAGGCATGGGGTTGCTGAGATCCAGACCGGGCCTCTGGCCACAGATTGACAGCTTTACCGAAACCCAGGGCAGGGATCTGCCTCACCTGCAGAGAAATAGAGGTTCTGCCCGTGGTCCCAAGACACGGGTGGGCAGGGCCAGGGATCCAGAGGCATGGAGGGACTCCTGGGCGGAGGGGCAAGGACCTGCAGCCCTGAGGTGGGGGTTGAGGGGCAGTAGCACCTCAGTGGAGGGGGGCTGCACTGCAGGGTAATGAACTGACTCACGTGATTCAGAGAAGCTCCCAGTGCTAACCAGGCTCACCCAGGCGGTCTTCGCACTTAAGAGGCAGTGACTCCTGCTCCTGCCTTGACCCAAAAGCAAGCCAGCTGCCCTGCCCCACAGTAAGTGTGAAGCCTTTCACTTGCTCCAGAGAAACAGGCGCAGAAAAGAATCAGGGCAAGGGACCAGGGAGAGGAAATAATATGGAGCAACTACAATGAAGAGGTACTTGAGAAAAAAGCTAAGAAGCCTGACAGGAAGGTTTGTTCTATTTTCCTGGCAGCTTCCCCTTAGGCAGAGAGTATGGCTCTGAGGGCTCCCTGTGCGCTGAGTCAAGTTCCACAGCCAATAGGAATTGGCCTCAGTTTCCTGGTCTGTAAAATGGATTAAGTGTGTCCCAGTGCCTTCACTGAGCTTTGATGGCCAATTGAGATACTATATAAGGAAAATGAGGGAAGAAGTGAGAAAGAAAAGGAAAGGCGAACAACACAAAAGAAAGACTGGAAGAAACCTGTAAACCCACTGTCACTTAAATAGGGACTGTAGTCAATAGTGTTGTAATGATGGCATGATTCCAGGTGGGTAGTGGAAATATCAGGAACATTTTGTAAAGTATATGATTGTCTAACCACTATTCTGTAACTAATATAAAACCTGAAACCAATACAAAATAATATTGAATGTAAAGAAATGAAAATTGGAGTGAAATTTTTATAAATTTCAAGGTTTAAATACAGGCTGTAAAGGAAGGAAGGGGAGAATAAAAATAGTGTTTTTCACTTTACCATTTTATTGTCTTTTCAGTAAATGAAAAAGGCAGTTATCTTTATATGGTGCTTTTATATCTTTCGAAGTCATTATCTCATTTTAATTTCAGGTCAACTTAAAGACAAGATAATTATTCCCCCCACTATTCAAAGAAAGGAAATTTTGGTGTCTGGTCCTAATGGTTCAATCTTCAGGCTCTTATCATAAAGCAGGGTTAGTAAAATTTTCTGTGAAGGGTCATATCTGTACTAATAAAATCCTTAGGGGTGATCAGGCCAGCAGGGGAGGGTAATCGGGGGCAATCAGGCTGGCAGAGGAGCAGTTAGGTGTCAATCAGGCTGGCAAGGGAGCAATTAGGGGACAATCATGCAGGAAGGTGAGTGGTTAGGAGCCACTGTCCTGGATTGTGAGAGGGATGTCCCAGATTGGAGAGGGTGCAGGCTGGCTGAGGGACACCCACCTTCCTGCACCGGGCCTCTAGTAATAAACATTGGCTCTTAAAATATTTCTGAAGTGACTAACTTGCTTGCCTTTAGAGAGAGAGAGAGAGAGAGAGAGAGAGAGAGAGAGAGAGAGAGAGAGAAGAGAAGAGAAAGAGAAAGAGAAAGAGAAAGAGAAAGAGAAAGAGAAAGAGAAAGAGAAAGAGAGAGAGAGAAAGAGAGGAAGCACTGTGTACAAAACATATCCGGAGTACTTTAATCTGCTATTCCAGTTGTGTCTTTTTTCAGATGTGCCATTTAAAATTAGAATCTTCTCCAAAAACATCCATATTCCTAATAATAGTGTTGAGGTTTCTAAAAGTCTGTATATGCCATATAAATATAAAATTTTCCAACCTGAAAGTAAGGTATTTACTGCAATGACTAAGGAGAATGTTGATGCTCAAGGACGGAAATTTTTCAAATTAAATTATTTGTGTCCTGCTATTCAGGTAAATTATTATTTGTCAAACACTGACACTTGACACAATCTATTTTTTTATTCCTTGGTAGGGCCATCCCTTTATATTAACTCAGTAACTTATACATGTGAGGAAAGTAGAATTAAATTTTTGGATCACCAGAAGTTATTACAAAAAATAATTTTTAAAATAATATATATTTTTAAAATTTTGAAACTCAAATTTTGAAAACTTCATAGGGATTAGTGTTAGAACCCCCTGCTAATCAGAGCACTGCCTTTCAGAGAGACTCACTCAATACAATTCTGATATGTCAGCAAGGGAGCAGCAGTGGGAGATAATGTGATTTTCCAGCTACTGTGCTTAAAATAAGGCAGATCATGACTCTCAGGAGTAGGTCATTTTATTTGTGCTTTTAGCAGTAGCATGAATATGTAATAGAGTGTTTTTTTCTCAGATTTTCATTCAGTAACAAAATAAAATACTTTTCAAAAGTAGGTTTGAAGTTAAGGAACACATTTTTAAACTTTTTGAAGAAGTCTGTATTGTACATTCATCTATCAAATATTTTATATATGCACTCAGATATTTAGTACATGATTTGCTTTGAAATAGAGGTTATATTACTCCATCTTTCCTAGAACAAACACTCTAAGTTTAAAGAAATATGCCAATATTATGTAAATATATAACAGTCAAGACACTATTTTGTCTAGTTAGTTCACGTGCATTTAGGAAATGTGATTTTACGTACTAAGACTTATGCCACTGGAAGTTGAAAAATAATTTTTACAGTCCAGCTGGTGTATCTCAGGGGTTGGACATCACCCTATGAATCAAGAGGTCACAGTTAAATTCTCAGGTCCATCTCCAGCAGGGGGTATGCAGGAGGTAGTCAATAGATTATTCTGTCTCATCACTGATGTTTCTTTCTCCCTTTCCCTTTCTCTCTGAAATTAATAAAAATTAATAAAAACAAAAGAATTCTTACATATACTCTTCTCTTTGGACATATAATTTGGTTAGTTATTTAATACTAGAGGCCTGGTGCACAAATTCAGGATTCCTCGGGATGGCCTGCAGAGATCAGGCCCCAGCTCATATCCCCAGCTTCATAGTCCCACAGCCTCACCTGGCACCCCACCTTGGCTTGGTGCCTACCCCTCACCTTCTGTGGAACAATCAATAAGGGCCAGGCCCCCCACCTGGCTCCCTCAGTACCTAGGACTGAGGCGGCAGCCCCATCCCCGTCATTGCCGCTGATCACCACCTGTGGGGTGCTCGAGGGGGTAATGTGGTCCCAGCTCACACCCGCCTTGGCCTGGCATTGCCCACTCACCTGTTCTACCATCCCATCATGATCCTACTCTCATCAGGGCCCATTGGAGCCAGTGGTACCTCCACTACCACCTGCTGCCTGTGCGCATCACCTATACCTTCCATGTTCCGTGCTGCCTCCTGGTGGTCAACACACATTATAGTGAGTAATCAAAGTCCCAGTCTCCTGGTCTAACAAGCACCCAGGGGACAATTTTCATATTAACTTTTCTTATCTATACTAATAATAGCCTAGTGACATCATGACTTAAGCAACCAGACAGAGGATTAGTCACCAGGAAGTGCATTGAGCACCTCTTGGTCCCTCCCCTGAGGCCCACAGGTTCCTATCCCAGCAAGGCTAGAGGCAGGCAAGCAAGGTGGCGGGGGGAGGGGGGTGAGCCAGGCATAGGGCTGGGCTGGAGGCCTAACAACCTTGCCCCTGCCACAATGACTGTGGATCAAGCCCAGAGAGAGGCCTGGAGAGAGAGACAGGGCCTGATCAGCAGCCTCCGCAGCTGCTGATGAGGCCCAAAGAGAGAGAGAAGTGAGAGCTGATCAGCAGCTGCTACAGAGGCTGTGGATCAGGCCTCGAGAGAGGCTCTGAGAGAGAGAGAGCTGTCAATGGGCCATTCGGGATTTCCCAGAAGAGCCAATGGCTGCCTAGGAGGTGGAGCTTTTGACACTGACTGGAGTAGAAACCAACCAATCAGAACTTAATCTGGGTGAACTGAGAATGCAGAATCTAAGATGGGGGCTGAGGAGGGGTTTTAAGGGCAACAGGTATTTGCTGTAAGGTGTAAGAAACTGGTTCAATTTTTTAATGACTGCTTTGGCAGTATAGTGCATATGACTGGCTATCAGTCCAGATATAAGGATTATGGATTTTGTCTGCAAAGAGCATCTTCTGCTGAAAAAGGCTTCCACCCCCACAATTTAAGCAATCCTATTCTATATAATCTATCTATACTAATAAAAAAGTAATATGCTAATTAGACTGGGTCGACTGGTTATCTTCAGGACTTCTGACTTCCTTCCAGACAAAGCCATGTTGGTGGGGGCCAAAGCAGAGGCAGTTAGAGGTGATCAGGCCAGCAGCGGAGAGTGGTTGGGGGTGACCAGGCTGGCAGAAGAGGGCATTTGGGTGTGAGATCAGGCTGGCATGGGAGGGCAGATGGGGGTAATCAGGCCAGCAGGAGAGGTCAGTTGGGGGCAAGATCAGGCAAGCAGGGGAGGACAGTTGGGGGCAATTAGGCCAGCAGGCGAGCAATTAGGGGTGATCATGCAGGCAAACAGAGAGGTTAGGACAAATCAGGCAGGCAGAGGGGTTAGGGGCAATCAGGCAGGTAGGCATAGGTGTTAGGGGCAAACAGGCTGGCAGGCAGGTGAGTGGTTTGAAGCCAGCATTCCCAAATTGCTAGAGGTATGTCTAATTGGAGAGGGTGCAGGCTGGGCTGAGGGAACTTCCCCCATGCATGAATCTCATGCAGTGGGCCTCTAGTATAAGATAAAAAATAACTGCTCTAACTTCATACTTGCAATAATAATGGAACTAATTGAGAAAGTACTATGTGAGAGTTTCAATGCTAAGTACTATACTTCTATTAATCTATCATATATGTACCTCAACATTGATTGGTTCTAGTCATTCTTTTGAGGTTCACCAAGAAGACCAAAATCAGAATGTCATATTATTTAAATACCATGTTTTTCCCCATGCAGAATTTAACTGAAATTAAATATGAATTTATTGAGGGGACTCTACATATATCTAAAACATTATGACATCTACAAAGCCTGATCAATTAAGTTATTTAACAGCACAGAAAAAATTAGAATTTAAAGTAAAAAACAAAAGTAAAAAACATTTTGAATTTGTTTAGTAACATGACTATTTAAGGGATATTAATATTAAATTAATTTGATAAAAGAAATTAATTTAACATTAAAACTGTCACATTTTAGTAGGGAGAAGTATAAAACTTTAAAAGAAATTAATAGAATTGTTTGTTTTTTATAGCAAATCTTTTCCAAACATATTTCCAGAAGTAACATTAGCATACATATTTTCTGCAAGTTTAAATTAGTCAGGATTATAAAATATACTAGAGGCCCGGTACACAAAATTTGTGCATTGGGGGGGTGTCCCTCAGCCCAGCCTGCACTGTCTCCAATCTGGGACATCTCGAGGAATGTCTGACTTCCATTTTGGGCACGATCCCACCAGTGGGACATGCCTCTCACAATCCAGGACTACTGGCTCTCAACTGATCTCCTGCCTTCCTTCCCTAACCACTCCTCTGCCAGCATGATTGATGTCTAACTGCTCCCCAGCCAGCCTCTTTGCCCCCAACTTCCCTCTTCTGCCAGCCTGTTCACCCCTAACTTCTCTCCCCTGCAGGGTTGATCACCCCCAACTGTCCTCCCTTGCAGGCCTGGTCTCTCCTAATTGCCCTCCCTTGAAGGCCATCTTGTGGTGGCCATCTTGTGTCCACATGGGGGCAGGATCTTTGACCACATGGGGGAGCACTCTTGTGTGTTGAAGTGATGGTCAATCTGCATATTTCTCTTTTATTAGATAGGATAGAAGACAGTTGCACAGGTGGGGACCAGCCGGTTTGCCCTGAAGAGTGTCCCGAATCAGGGTGAGGATTCCTTGGGTCATGGGGCAGCCTAGGCGAGGGGCCTGTGGATGTTTACAGGCTGGCCACGCCCCCCAGCAACCCAAGTAGAGGCCCTGGTATCTGAGATTTATTTATCTTCTACCCTGGAGCAGAGACAAACCTTCTGCTCACTCCATGGCAGCAGCTATTTCTGTTGGGATTTATACCTTGTATAATTGAAACTTTGTAGCCTTAAACTGAAGCCTGGGCTGGCAAGGGCTGCAGAAGCTTGGTTTCCTCCATCGCCCAGGAAAACCCTAACCTCTTGCTCTCTCTAACTCGGTGGCTGCAGCCATTTCTGTTAGGATTTATTTATCTTCCATAATTGAAACTTTGTAGCATTGAGTGGAGGTCTAAGCCAGCAAGGGCAGACAGAAAGCTTGGGTTCCTCCATTGATAGGGAAACCCAAGCCTCCCTCCTGCTCTTATTGGCTGCAGCCATCTTGGTTGGATTTATTTGCATACTCACTTCTGATTGGCTGGTGGTCATTGCTTGTGGGTGTAGCAGAGGAACAGACAATTTGCATATTCCTCTTTTATTAGTTAGGATGACTTTCTGAGATGAATCAGTGTTATATGGAAGGAAAGGCATAGACCATAATTAGACCAATGCAGACTTCACTCTTGCTGTCCCCACCCTGCATTGTGACCTCAGTTTTTTGAGCAGGAAAAAATTTCCCTAATTGCTGAGAGACCTTATTTCCTCACTTGCCCCCTGAAAGGTTGATAGGAATATTACAAGGAGTAACAGTGCATGGAAACATCAGGCAAAATGCCACAACCAGAGCAGGTTTCTGAGAAAGATTTGTTTTCTTTCCCCTCTGCTGTGACCAGACAACTGAGGACATTTTGGGGTAATGGAATACAGATATGTTATATAGACACTATTCAAAATAAATTATAACATTTTTTAAAAGACAATAGTTATTCTTCTACTTCCTAAAAATCAGTGTTTATCTCAGACTCTACTGTGTAATTGTGATTTTCACAATGTCATTTTGCTCTCTGATTAATATTTCTCTTGTACAAGATGAAAAGAAATGGGTGGGACAAGAACCTTGAAAAATTCTAAGATTCTTATGATTCTAATACATCTCTGGCTATAACCACAAACAGAAATATTATCTATTCAGTCAGAAATTAGCTCATAATTAAAGCACATAAAATTGAATGTTAATTACACCATGTTCTTTAAATTCCTGTTTTGTGGACATTATTCAGGAGACAAATAGGAAGAATGAGGTTCACTATTTTAAATATACAACAATACACAACTCATTTTGCATATTTCCAAAACAGAAATTGCTTTTACACAATCAATTTCTCCAGCAAATGACTTCCAGAGGTTTAGGTTATCCTGAATTAATCACTCACATAATTTTAAAAGTAGTATGGTTATAAAATGTTTTGAAAAAGAAAAAAAAAGGAAACTCAGGAGGCTTATTTTTAAATTGTTTTGTAATATATGTTCTAATTTTAATTAAAAATCTACCATATAATATAACTACATAAAGGGATGCTGATATCAAATAATTAATGTATAAGTAGATTTTGTTGGTAACTAAAATATGCATCTTTCTTTCATAAGAAAAATACCTTTTAAAACACAATTCGCTATGTCTTTCTAAAGTGTTTGAACTATTTTAAGTTTGTTAAACTTAATGTTTTAGTTACTCATGATTTAAATGTGATAGAAATATTCTTAAAATGGTATTTCAAGATAGGACTTTACTTAAAATTCAGTACTGATAGAAGTAGGACAGAAATTGCCTTTCTGTCTAGAGGTACAAAGTTCAGTACAATAGATATTAACATGTGGCTATTTAAAATAATTAAAATTAAAAATTCATTTGATCAGTTACACTGACCATATTCATGTGCTCAAATAGCCACATGTAGTTAGCAGCTATTCTATTGAACAGTACACATATAGAACACTGTATTGACCTAGAGTCATTCTTTTATTTTTCATGAATTCTAAAATAAGAACATATTCTGAATGTCTCCATATTGAAATTATAATTTAGTAAATTTGTTTAAATTTTTATAGTTCATACATAACATTTAAATAATCTAATTTATTTTAACTAATGGCAACAGAGTTTTAAGTAATCAGAGTGCTGAAATTAAGAAAAACTTACAGATAAGATTTAAAATATAATTGGTTTTTCCTCTCATTGACAATAGGACAATGCCATGTCTAACAGTGAATGATAAAAAATCTGAAATAAAGGGTGATGATGTTCTTGTGTCCGGAATCGGTGATTTATACTACAACTGTCCTATAGAAATATAATACAACCCATAAATATGAGCCACACATTTAACTTAAAAATTCCCAGTATCCTTATTAAAGGAGGAAGCAATACAAGCAAGTAAAATTAATTTTAGTAGTATATTGTTTTTATTCCAAGATATCGAAGATGTTATTTTAACATGTGATCCATATAAAATTATTAATGGAATATTTTATTTTTTTCATTCCAAGTCTTTAAAATCTGGTGTGAATTTTTCACTTAACTACATCTAATTTGATCACATTTTAAGAACTCAACAAACACATGGTTCATGACTACCATGTTAAATAACATAGACATATACATTTTCAATAAGGAGCCATTCATTTGTTCATTTATTCAGCAATATTTATTGAGCACAGGTTAGATGCCCAGTATTGCACTGGATGATAGGGTGCGGTGTTACATGACATTGTCTGCACTCACAGAGAACTTCTAGTCTAGTTGGGGAGGGACCTCACACAAACAAACAGGAAAATGCAGTAGTGTGCAAAATGCTTTTACATCACAAATCCCATTCAGAGTTATTGGAAAAACAAGAGGAAAAATTAACTCAGTATTTAGTGTTAATGAAGGCTTCCAAAAATATCTAATTTAATAGCTTAATAATCTCTATGAATTGAGCAGAAAATGTAGGGTGAGAACAAAGGAAAGGAAGGATGGAAGGTTCTAAGAGGAAAAGGCCTTTGGAAAAGAGGTGTGTGTAACAATGAATCGTGTGTGTGTGTGTGTGTGTGTGTGTGTGTGTGTGTGTGTAAGATGAAGAGTGAAAGTAAGATATTTTCATATCTTTAGTGAAATAGCTGTCTATTTTGCCTAAATATTTACC
Organism: Antrozous pallidus; assembly: GCA_027563665.1. Classification (NCBI taxonomy): domain Eukaryota; kingdom Metazoa; phylum Chordata; class Mammalia; order Chiroptera; family Vespertilionidae; genus Antrozous; species Antrozous pallidus. The sequence continues at coordinate 106,005,559 of CM050514.1, read as the reverse complement.
CACATATTGGTTGCTAAGGAGTGAAAATAAAAGACCTGTAGTATGAAAGGAAAGAAGCTGGGAGTGGATACAACCACTGTTAATAAGGAAAATATTATAAAACTAGAGGCCCAGTGCATGAAAATTCATACACTGGAGGAGGAGTCCCTCAGTCTGGCCTGCCCCCTTATACAGTTCAGGAACCCTCAGAGATGGGAAGGGACCTGGTGATCAGGGGAAGGCAATGCCCCCATTATGTCTCTGATGCTGCCATTGTCAGCAGTGCAAGCCTTGGCCTAGGCTGGTTACCTGAGCCTAGGGCCCTGGGTGGCTGGGCAGCCACCATCTGAGGCGTGCTTGAGCCTAGGCCAGCCCTGAGCAGCTGGGGGGCTGAGGGGACTGGGCTCTGCCATGTTGTGGCTGTGGGTGCCACCATCTATGAGGGCATGGCACTCAATTAGAATATTCCCTTTTAATTAGATAGGATTACAAAGTCTTTAATGAATTGCCCTTGATGCTACTATCAAAAGTCAATGTGCTTCCATCAATAATAAAATCATTATAAAATTAGCAATGTTCTTGGTATATAGAATGATGTTATTTACCCTCCAAATAACCTTCAGTTAAATAATGAATGCCTGAAGTAAAGGGATTTTATTTTCATAGCACAGATTTTATTGTCATACTAGAGGCCCAGTGCACAAATTCATGCATCAGTGGAGTTCCTCAGCCGGCTGTGGTATAGGGCTGAAACTGGCTCTCTGACACCCCCCAAGGAGTCTTGGATTGTGAGAGGGCACAGACCAGGCCAAGGGACTCACCTGGTGCATGATCGGGGTTGGGGAGGGACACAGGAGGTTACCTAGCCAGGGAAGGATCACCGGAGTGCTCTACAGCATGTTTTGCCCGCATGTCGGGCACATCTCACTCAATCCTGTTTGGCCAATCCCATCAGCAAGCTATTCTGCCAATTGGAGCATCTACCCCTGGTGGTCAGTGCAGGTTTAGCAAGTGGTTGAGCAGTCTTAGCATGTTAATAACATACTACTGGCCCGGTGCAAAAAATTCATACATGGGGTTGGGGGGTTGTCCCTCAGCCCAGCCTGCAGCCTCTCCAATCTAGGACATCTCAAGGGATGTCTAATGGCCCATTTAGGCCCGATCCTGGTGAGATCGGGCCTAAATGGGCAGTTGGACATCCCTCTCAAAATCCAGGACTGCTGGCTCCCAACTGCTCACCTGCTTGTCTTCCTAATTGCCCATAACTGCTTTTGCTGGCTAGCCACTTCCTTGATTGATGCTAACCATTTCCTTGATTGATGCCTAAATGCTCCCCTGCCAGCTTGTTTGCCCCAAAACTTCTCTCCTCTGTTGGCCTGGTCACCCCTATCTGCCTTTCCCTGCAGGCTTGATTTCCCCCAATGGACCTCCATTGTAGGCCTGGTCACTCCCAACTGCCCACCCCTGATGGCCATCTTGTGGTGACCATCTTGTGATGACCATCTTGTGTCCACACAGGGGCAGGATCTTTGACCACATGGGGGCAGCCCTCTTGTGTGTTGGAGTGATGGTCAATCTGCAAATTACTCTTTTATTAGATAGGATAGAGGCCTGGTGCATGGGTGGGGACCAGCTGGTTTGCCCTGAAAGGTGTCCTGGATCAGGGTGGGGGTTCCCTTGGGGTGGGAGGTGGCCTGGGCAAGGGGCCTGTGGTGGTTTGCAGGCCAGCCATGCCCTCCAGAGACCCAAGTGGAAGCCCTGGTATCTGGGGTTTATTTATGTTCTACAATTAAAACTTTGTTGCCTGGAGTAGAGCCCAGCCTTCTGTGACAGCAGCCATTTCTTTTGAGACATTTACTTTCTATAATTGAAACATTGTAGCCTGGAGTGGAGGCCAGGCTAGGGCTGCAGAAGTTTGGCTTCCTCCGTTGCCAGGGCAACCCTAGTCTCTGCTCTCTCCAGCTCTGTGACTGCTGCCATTTCTGTTGGGATTATGTATCTTCTATAATTGAAACTTTGTAGCATTTAGTGGAGGTCTAGGTCGGCAAGGGCAGGCAGAAAGCGTGGCTTCCTCCATTGCCAGGAAAACCCAAGCCTCCATCCTGCTCTTAGTGGCCCCAGCCATCTTGGTTGGGATTTATTTGTGTATTTGTTCCTGATTGGCTTGTGGGTGTGGCTTGTGGGCATGGCTTGTGGGTGTAGCAGAGGTGTGATCAATTTGCATATTACTCTTTTATTAGATAGGATTATCCTTTGACTAGAGGCCTGGTGCACAAAATTCATGCACTGGGGGGCGGGGGTGTCCCTCAGCCCAGCCTGCACCCTCTCCAATCAGGGACCCCTTGAGAGATATCCAAATGCCCATTTAGATCCAATCTTGGTGGAATCAGGCCTAAATGGGCAGTCAGACATCCCTCTCACAATCCAGGACTGCTGCCTCCCAACTGCTCACCTGCCTGCCTTCCTGATTGCGCATAACTGCTTCTGCCTGCCAGCCTGATCACCCACTAACTGCTCCCCTGCCAGCCTGATTGATGCTTAACTGCTCCGCTGCCAGCTGTTTGCCCCTAACTGCCCCCCTGCAGGCCTGGGTCCTCCCAAACTATCTTTCCCTGCAGGACTAGTTGCCCCCAACTTTCCTCCTCTGCCAGCATGGTCACACCTAATTGCCCTACCCTACAGGCTTTATTGCCCTCAACTGCCCTCCCTTTCAGGTCTGGTTCCTCCCAACTGTCCTGCTGGCCATCTTGTGGCAGATATCTTGTGTCCAGGATATCTTGGGGGCAGGATCTTTGATCACATGGGGGCAACAATCTTGTGTGTTGGAGTGATGGTCATTTTGCATATTTCTCTTTTATTAGATAAGAAGATATAGGTCTGATGCATGGGTGGGGGCCAGCTTGTTTGCCCTGAAGGGTGTTCTAAATCAGAGTGGGGGTTCCCTTGGGGCATGGAGTGGCCTGGTCAAGGGGACTGTGGTGGTTTGAAGGCTGGCCATGCCCTCCGGCAACCCAAGCAGAGGCCCTGGTATTTGGAATGTATTTATCTTCTATAATTGAAACTTTGTAGCCTGGAGCGGATCCAAGCCTCCTGCTCACTCAATGGTCATAGACATTTTTGTTGGGATTTATTTATCTTCTGTAATTAAAGCTTTGTAGCCTAGAGTGGAGGCCTAGGCCTGCCAGGGTGTTTGGAAAGCTTGACTTCCTCTATTGCCTGGGAAACCCAAGCCTCCTGCTCACTTTATGGCCACAGCCATCTTGGTTAGGGTTAATTTGCAAACTTGCTCCTGTATGGCTGGTGGGTGTAGCTTGGGGTGTAGCAGAGTGATGGTTAACTTTCATAGTACTCTTTTATTAGATAGAATTGGTTGAACAGAAGATGACTGGACACTTAGCATATTAGGCTTTTATTATGTAGGATTAAGTTTGCATAAGTAAAGGTAAGCATCAGCTTTCTTGGATAAATATTCTGCAGCCCTGACCACAAAAATAAGTAAATAGATAAGTACAAACCATTTTCATTTTTATTCTTTCATAATTAAAGCTACAGTTTCCAACAGGAAACTTATCAGATTCTAATAATCACCAGTCAGTAGCCTAGTTTTGTGCAGTCCTTTACTGATACTGCACAGAGTTTACTAGATCAAAACACAGATCAAGTTAATCATTAAAAGGTAAAGGATAAAATTAATATTGTCATATATCCATTTTAATGAATGGTAAAGTTAAGTTTTTATAGTTTAATAAAATCTGTCACAGAGCAACAGTACTTGGGTAAAGAAAGTAGAAATTGAATCAAATAGAATTAAGCCTTAAAAATGAAGAAATAGCTTGATAAATATCTAAAGATCATGTTCCAAAGATTTTCCACCTATACTAATAAAAGGGTAATATGCTAATTAGATTGGACATCTCTCCTGAGCCTGGATAAAGCTTCCCGCCTGCGGTCCCAGGCGCCAGTGTCTACAGTTGTAGCCCGGGAGAGGGAGAACCACCTGCCCATAGTCCTGAGTGCCTGAGGCTGGCATGGGCAAAGTCACCCATCCCAGTACACCTGTGGCTGCATCCTGCCTGAGTCATAGGTGCCTGCAGCCGGCCAGTGACAGGGAATCCCAGATCCTGGGTGCCTGTGTCCTGACCAGAGGAGGGAACCCTGGGTCCTTTGTGCAGGGCTGAGGCAGAGGCAGATATGGGCAATCAGGCCAGCAGGGGAGCAGTTAGGGGCAATCAGGCAGGCAAGGCAAAGGGGTTAGGGGCGATCAGGCAGGCAGGCAGGCAGATGACTGGTTAGGAGCCAGTGGTTTGGGATTTTGAGTGGCATGTCCAACTACTGGACATCCCCCAAGGGGTCCCAGATTGGAGAGGGTGTAGGCCAGGTTGAGGGACCCTTCCATGCATGAATTTTGTGCACTGGGCTTCTAGTCCTATCCAACAAAAGAGAAATATGCAAATTGACCATACCTCTGCTATGCCCGCCAGCCAAACAGAAAGAGCAAGCAAATTAACCAAACTAAAGATGGAGGTGCCCTCAGAGCTGGAGTGAGCAGGAAGCTTGGGTTGCCCAGATGATGGAGGAACCCAAGCTTCCTGCTGACTCTGGCTGCCTCTGGCCTCTGCTCAAGGCTACAAAGTTTCAATTATAGAAGATAAATAAACCTCAGATACCTGCTTCCAGTTAGCCCTGGCCTCTGCTCCAGAAGGTGCTGCAAAAAAAAAATGAAAAAGGAGGGGCTGGGAGCTTGGGTATCCAGGGGCAACCCAGGCTACCAGCAGGCCATGGCCTCCTCTCAAGGTTACAAAGATTAAATTATAGAAGACAAAGAAATCTCATATAGATGCCTCCAGCTGGCACTGGCCTCTGATCAAGGAGGTGCTGAAAAAAAAGGAAAGGAAAGGAAAGGGAAGGGAAGGAAAGGAAAGGAAAGGAAAGGAAAGGAAAGGAAAGGAAAGGAAAGGAAAGGAAAAGAAAGGAAAGGAAAGGAAAGGGGAAAGGAAAGGAAAGGAAAAGAAAGGAAAGGAAAGGAAAGGAAAGAGGAAAGGAAAGGAAAGGAAAGGAAAGGAAAGGGAGAGAAAGGAAAGGAAAGGAAAGGAAAGGAAAGAGGAAAGGAAAGGAAAGGGGAAAGGAAAGGAAAGGAATGAGGAAAGGAAAGGAAATTGGACATCTCTCCTGAGCCTGGATAAAGCTTCCCGCCTGCGGTCCCAGGCGCCAGTGTCTACAGTTGTGGCCCGGGAGAGGGAGAACCACCTGCCCATAGTCCTGAGTGCCTGAGGCTGGCATGGGCAAAGTCACCCATCCCAGGCCATTGGTGGTAAGCAGACCAACAGGGAGGCCAGTTGGGGGTGAGCAGGCCATCAGGGGGGTCAGTTGGTGGGCATAGCAGAGGTATGGTCAATTTGCATATTTCTCTTTTGTTGGATAGGACTAGAAGCCCAGTGCACAAAAGGAAAGGAAAGGAAAGAGGAAAGGAAAGGAAAAGAAAGGAAAGAGGAAAGGAAAGGAAAGGAAAGGAAAGGAAAGGAAAGGAAAGGAAAGGAAAGGAAAGGAAAGGAAAGGAAAGGAAAGGAAAAGAAAGAAAAAAGGAGGGCCTAGGAGACTGGTTTGCCAGGGGTTGATCAGGTTAGGATGGGACAGCAGTTGTGGGTGATCAGGCCATTGGTGATAAGCAGACCAACAGGGAGGCCAGTTGGGGGTGAGCAGGCCATCAGGGGGGTCAGTTGGAGGTGATCAGGACAGTGGGGGGCAGTTTGGAGTGAGCAGGCCAGCGGGGTGGGGGAGTTGAGAGTGAGGAGGCTGGCACAGAGGGCAGTTGAGGAGGGCATTTGGGGATGAGCAGGTTGGCAGCAGGAGGCAGTTGTTGGAGCAGGCAAGCAGGCAAAGTGGTTAAGGCAAAGTGGTTAGGGGCAATCAGGCAGGCAGGCAGGCAGGTGAGCAGCTAGACCCAGCAGTCCCAGATTGTGAGAGGGATGTTCGACTGCCGGTTTAGGCCCGATGCCTGTAAACCGGCAGTAGGACATCCTTCAAGGGGTCCCAGATTGGAGAGGATTCAGGCCAGGCTGAGGAACACTCCCCTCCATGCACAACTTTTGTGCACCAGGCCACTAGTTTATAATAAAGAGTAGAGTTTAATATTGTAGTCATAATATTCAGAATCTTATACATAACTTGAGAAGTTGCAGTTTTGCATTCTAATGAACTGGAAAATCACAGGTATCCATCTAACTTACTGTACTGGGTGTTGTTCATGGTAACAATTACACTTGTATATATTATTTCTCTTAAAACAGAATTTTAATGTATTTTCTCCCAACATATATCCTAAGCTTCATCTCAACAAGTCAGTAGACATGGGATCAGAAGATTTAGACAAGCCAATAAAAGTAATACTCAGAGAAAAATACAAGTTTGTCCTGGAATTATTTTAAAAGATTTCCCCTGAAATAAAATTTAGAAAGTACATGGAGCCTATCATTCTGTGATGATAAACACATGTGCGAGTCCGAATAGTTCTTTTTCTGTGGTCATGATCTGGCTGTCATAGATATTTTGTGGTGAGTAAAGGGAGACATGCAATTTGTGAATTAGGAGGGAAATTCACTGATTTATTTTGGAGAGCATGTGAATGTTATTAATCCTCCTTTTATAGATTTACTGTTTGAGCTGTTACACTTATAAGCCTTTCCACACTCTAAGCCACTATTACATCTCTACCCAATGCCTGGGAGATAAAGATGATAACATGGGAAATGTGTAGGCTATGAGCTTACTAAAAACAAGATACATTCTTATATAATAATACATTTAATTAATAATGTTATTGAAATTAAAAAGTGTATAGGAAGTGTAAATGTATATTTAATTATGAATATATACACACATTTTATTTTATTTTATTTATTTTATTTTTTTTAAATTATTTTTTATTGATTTTTTGCAGTATAATAGTAGTACATGTTTTCCTTTCCCCCTCCCCCTTATCCTCCCCCCAGCCTCCCCCACCCCCCAGCACATATCCCCAGCTTCCCCCCTCCCCGCCCCAGTGTCTTTCATTCATTGGTTATGTTCATATGCATGCATACAAGTCCTTCCGTTGATCTCCCCCCGCATCTGCCTCCCATCCACCCAAGCCTCCCCCTGTAGCTTGACAGCCTGTTTAAGGCCATCCTGCCTCTATATCAATCACTCTCCCCTGTTTCTTTTCTTCAAAAATATCTTGCCTCTGCATACTAGAAATAAATGTATAAGAACAAAAAGTGTTTCAGTCTCGGTTTCAATGTCCAACTTTTCTGAGTCCCAGTTTCAGTGTCAAATAATTCATTATGTGTATAAGTCAGCAATGGTATCTAGATGGTGGACATATCGTGTCAATGCATGATCCATCCTCTCTGGTTTGGTCCTGGGCTGCCTGCAGACATGCACAGCTGCTGACTGCTAGTATGGCAAGGTGTCGTCAGTGTCCCCCATCTCTGGACCGTCCTCATGACTGGAACAGGTCCATCAGTTCCTCACTGTCGCAGGAACCCACATGGTCTTGGAGTTGTTCTCTGAAAACACACAAACACATTCTCGACCAAAAGTTAACAAAGGGATCCTCTATGCAAAATAGACTTGGGATTCTTTTTAATTTTTGCCTAAATGATTTTCCTTTGGCTTATTTTGACACCATGTGTGTTTTTTCATGGGTGTCCTGCTATTGTTTTTACAAATGGAATTTACTTTACTGGAGTAAGAATTTTCTAGATGTATTTTACTTACTCGATATTTTTTTTTGTCCCTTTCATGATATTACCCCGCTGTCCCCTCCCCTTTTTTGATTAATGGGGACTTTTGGAAATTTTCTATTGCAGTCTTGATAATTTTAAATTTTAATTTTTGCACACAAAGTGACTGCTTTAGGTTCTTTGGATGTTAGGCAATTTTACAGAGAGATGAACTACTAATAGATTTTTCAGTTAATGTTTTAGGAAAAGCTTTTTGTCCAGTACACTATAATTTTCTTGAGTATTCTCGTATTTCACTTGGCCAATTTAAATTAATCTGAAAACTTGATTACTATTTTCCTGTCAATTTTAATACTCAAGCAGAAATCTTAGTTTACCTTGTGAATACTAGTGGAAAGGAATATTTGCAATTTTGAGTAGGTCCCGAGCATTCCTGGTAATAGACTGAATTTAGATATAGAGCAGCTATTGCTGGCCAAGTCTCTGTCTGCCGCCTGGGTCCCCGTATGAGTTGTGTGTGGGAGGCGAAGCAGCCGTGGGGGTAGGAGACCTCCCTTAGGAGGGTTGAGAATTCAAACCCCTGCAAGGTTTGTGGATGAGGGTCTGTGCCCCACCTCTGTTGACCTTTTAGTTCTCTCCTGTTGGCCCCTCTGCGACTGTGCCTGTCTTAGGTTGTTCCTTCCCTGAGGAATCTTACCCGTCTCTGGCTAACCAGCCATCCTCCGGGGCCAAACAGGGTGATGTGAGGTTCAGTTCTGTCTCCTTTGTAGTCTATGCCCCCCTGTGGCCTCCACGTCCAGTACCTGCCTTGGGGTCCCCTCACTTGCTGGCGGGGTCCCGGTACTGATCACATATCTCGGGGGACCCAGGTTTCTTCTCCAGAGAGGGCCCAGCTCACACCATTGGTCGAGATATAGATCCATGGTGCCAGCTTCCCAAAGGCTTCAGCCACAGCTCGAACTGAAAACTCTGGCATCAGCTGTGTGTATTTGGATAGTAACAAGAAGGTCCCTCTTGGCAGAAAGGGCAAGAAGGGCCAATATAGAATGCTCGGATGCCTTCCCAGTGCCTTAATTCCTTCTGAAAGGGATTAATTTCTTTCCTATTCTTTTTTAAGTTGCTGCCCAACATTCAAAGAATTAGTTTGTAAGTTTATTTGGGATAATTGTATAATATGCTGTTGTCAAATATCAAATATTATAATGACATTGTAGAATAATAACATGTAAGGGTATTATGGTGTCATGGGAGGTTAAGCAGGGCCTAGCCTAAGGACTGGTCTCCATAGGATATGACAAGCTCTAGGCCATGTCAATTCAATGTCAGACTAGCTGCCATTTTTTTATAATTTTATATAAACTTTGTCAGGGATGTAAAAACACAAATCACTTACCTCAGTTCAAGAGTTCAAGTATATTGACTTTTCCACTTACTCTCACCACCTGCCACTTACCCTGAGGTTTGACATTCTGATGGACTTTTCTCAGTCTCTGGATCTATTCTTGTTCATCAGTCTATGTCATTGATTGTATTCCTCAAATGAGTGAGATCATGTGATATTTGTCTTTCTCTGCCTGGCTAATTTCACTTAGCATAATGCTCTCCAAATCCATCCATGTTGTTACAAATGGTAGGAGCTCCTTCTTTTTTTCCGCGGCGTAGTATTCCATTGTGTAAATGTACCATAGTTTTTTGATCCACTCATCTGCTGATGGGCACTTCGGCTGTTTCCAAATCTTAGCTATGGTAAATTGTGCTGCTATGAACATAGGGGTACATATATCCTTTCTAATTCGCCTTTCTAATTTCTTGGGGTATATTCCTAGAAGTGGGATCACTGGGTCGAATGGGAGCTCCATTTTTAGTTTTTTGAGGAATCTCCATACTGTTCTCCACAGTGGCTGTACTAGTCTACAATCCCACCAGCAGTGCACGAGAGTTCCTTTTTCTCCGCATCCTCGCCAGCACTTGTCGTTTGTTGATTTGTTGATGTAAGCCATTCTGATAGGTGTGAGATGGTACCGCATAGTCGTTTTGATTTGCATCTCTCGGATAATTAGTGACTTTGAGCAAGTTTTCATGTGTCTCTGGGCCTTCCTTTTGTCTTCTTTCGTGAAGATTCTATTTAGGTCTGTTGCCCATTTTTTTATTGGATCATTTGTCCTCCTTTTATTGAGTTGGGTGAGTTGCCTGTAGATGCTTGAGATTAAACCTTTATCACTAATAACATTTGCAAATATGTTCTCCCATACAGTGGGTTTTCTTGTTGTTTTGTTGATGGTTTCTTTAGCTGTGCAAAAGCTTTTTATTTTGATGTAGTCCCATTTGTTTATTTTCTCTTTAGCTTCCGTTGCCCTCGGAGCGGTATCATCAAAGAAGTTCTTTTGGCATATGTCTGAGATTTTTCTTCCTGTAGATTCCTCTAATATTTTTATGGTTTCCTGTCTTACGTGTAAGTCCTGTATCCATTTTGAGTTTATTTTTGTGTATGGTGTAAGTTGGTGCTCTAGTTTCATTTTTTTGCATGTATCTGTCCAATTTTCCCAACACCATTTATTGAAGAGACTGTCTTGACTCCATTTTATGTTCCTGCCTCCTTTGTCAAATATTAATTGAGCATAGTGGATTGGGTTGATATCCGGATTCTCTATTCTATTCCATTGATCTATATGTCTGTTCTTGTGCCAGTACCAGGCTGTTTTAAGAACAGTAGCCTTGTAATACAGCTTGAAATCTGGTATGGAAATCCCACCGACTTTGTGCTTCTTTCTCAGGATTGCTGTGGCTATTCGGGGCCTTTTTTGTTCCAGATGAATTTTTGGAGAGTTCTTTCTAGGTCTGTGAAATATGCCATTGGTATTTTAATGGGGAGTGCATTAAATTTATAGATTGCTTTGGGTAGTATGGACATTTTAATTATGTTGATTCTCCCAATCCATGAACATGGAATGTTCTTCCACCTGTTTACATCTTCCTCTATCTCTTTTTTCAGTGTCCTGTAGTTTTCCACAAATAGATCTTTTACCTCCTTAGTTAAGTTTATTCCTAGGTATCTTAATTTTTTTGGTGTGATGGTAAATGGGATTGCTTTTTTAGTCTCTCTTTCTGTAAGTTCACTATTAGTGTATAGAAATGCCATAGATTTCTTGGCATTAATTTTGTAGCCTGCTACATTGCTGAACTCATTTATTAAGTCTACTAACTTTTTTATGGAGTCTTTCGGGTTTTTTATGTACAATATCATGTATACACACATTTTATATATAGCTAAATATCCTATCTAATAAAGAAGGAATATGCAAATTGACCGCCACACTGTGACAAAGATGATGATGCCCATAGCCACAAGATGGTAGCGCCCAGACTCTTTAGTCCCTCCAGAGTCCCACAGTCCTTTCAGCCCAGCCAGAGGGGCAGCCAGAACTGTTCTCAAACCTCCAGACACCCAGGGCTGGCCAAAGGCACAGGCAAGCCTCAGATGGTGGCTGCCCAGCCATCCAGGGCCAGCTACGGCTTGCGCTGCCAGCAGTGGCAGCAGCAGAGGTGTGATGGGGCATTGCCTTCCTCTGATCGTCAGGTCACATCCGGCCTCTGAGGGCTCCTGGACTGTGTGAGGGGGCAAGCCTTGCTGAGGGACCCCTCCTCCACTGCATGAATTTTCATGCACCGGGCCTCTAGTATATAATATATACACTACATATAACATATATACTATATATGTGTGTGTGTGTGTATATATATATATATATATATATATATATATATGTGAGTGTGTGTGTGTGTGTATGTGTGTGTGTGTGTGTATGTATACATACACACATTATATACGTGTGTGTATAATGCATGTATTTTTATATGTGTATAAGTGTGTGGCATGTGTGTGTATAGGATGAATATTGTAAACTTACCTTACTTTAGAAAATCTCCTGCAATTCTCTACTCAATTAGATTAAGTTTAAGAAAATTTTAAAATAAGTTTTGCTTGAATAAATAAGTCATCCAAATATAGTTTTGGTGTGTATCTCTCCATTACAATGTGCTTTCATTCCTGCAAGAGTCAATTCCCGTCTCTCACCTCAAAGTATGTTACTAAGGGACACCATTCAGACTTTCACTTCTTGAGTCATGTTCTGAAAATATATCTCCCAGTGATTCTATATTCCAACTTTCTCCTCTCTCTCTCTCTCTCTCTCTCTCTCTCTCTGTTTTTTAATTTTAAATTTTACTTTTCCGGGGGACTAATTTTAAATCTGTAGAAGAGTTATGGACATAGAGATCACTCTCAGCTTGCCCAAATGTGGACAGCTCACATAACCATGACACATGTATCAAGACTAAGAGATTCTTATCAGCAAACTCCTATGAGTTTAACTCTAGACTTGGTGGGACTTAACTGGTTTTCTACTCATAGCCTTCTTCTGATCGAGGTTACCCTCTAGGTGATCACATTGCAAAATATCTGCCCGTCTCCTCTGGTCTGTGAAGAATTCTGTCTTTCCTTGTTTTTCTTGACCTTGACAGTTTTGAGGAGTCAAATCTTTTAAATTACATTTTTTATTTAAAAATTTTAATGTTGACATAATTGCAGGTGTCCCCCTTTCTCAGCCTTTTGGCCACCTCCACCTTCCTCTTCCTTGGTCTTCACCAAACTATTGCCTATGTCCATGAGATATGCATGTATGTTCTTTAGCTAATCCACTTCACCCTTTTTATTTAGTCACTGCCATCCTCCCATGAGGGCACCAGGCAGTTTGTTCCATGTATCCATGTTTCTGGTTCCATTTTATTCATCAGTTTATTTTGTTCATTAGATTCCACATATTAATGACATCACACATAGGATATTTTTTCTCTAATTGGCTTATTTTACTTAGCATAATACTCTCTAATACCATCCATGCTGTTGTAAAAAGTAGAAGTCCCTTCTTTTTTACAGGCACGTTGTATTCCACTCTATAAATGTTTCATAGTTTTTTTTACCTACTCATCTGGTTGGGGATTTGTACTGTTTCCAGATTTTGACTATTGTAAATAATGTTTCTATAAACATAGAGATCCATAGGTTCTTTCTGATTGGTGTTTCAGAATTCTTAGGATATATTCCCAGAGGTGGATCACTGGCCAAAGGTAGTTCCATTTTTAATATTTTGAGGAAACTCCATAATGTTTCCCAACATTCTTTATTCAAACTTTTGTATTTAATTCAATCTCTGGTTTTTCTCTGGCATTGTGCTTTTCACACAATGACTAGTGAAATGTGAAAGGCATATTTTGGTCTAATTGATTATTATATTTCAGAAATTACTATAAATAGGTGCCTCACGCTGGTGAAGAATATGTATTTTTAAGCTTCCTAAAACAGTGTGTTAGATATTTCCATACATTTTAAGCAGAAGGCTTTCTTTCTGAAATAGGTCAGTAAGGAATTCAACAAATAAAATTTAAAGGCCTAAAATTTATTGACAAATTATATAATGCCTGACTAAGTTAATGTTGTCTTAATAATTACAGTGACTTCTGTTTCAGACTCAATAAACTGATGCTTACTCTAGAGATGTCAAAATTATTCTCTCACTGGAGCAAGAATATAGATAAAGATTTAAAGAGAAAAAGAAGACAACAAAGGCCCATACAATGGGCATTTTAATCTTGGCTAAGATCCCTACTACAGTTTGCCTCCTGTCTTCAGGAGTTGTTTTAGCACCACATTTGATTATTCTTTGACAGTGACAGCTCCCCGGGCCTTCCTCTCAGACCTTGACTGTCCTGCTACTGCTTTAGGCATCTCATCTCACCTCAGGATTCAAAATAATATCTGTAAGTTTTTGGTTCACAACCCTACTTTCCAAGTTTTTAGGATCCCTGATGTTATAGTCTCACCGCTTTTGATTTGTATAAAAGCTGCTTTCCTGGTATGTGGTAGAACATTACAAAATGAACATGAATTACTGAAGCAGCCTGCATTTCCTGTTCAAAGCAGTCATCTTGCTTTTTTACTTCATATTTAATAAAAAAGGACCCTCCTGCTATGAACTGAATTCCCACCTCCCCTCACATTTATTATGTTGAACCCTAATCCCCAATGTGATTGTATCTGGAAAGAAGGTCTTTCAAAAATAAATAAGGTTAAATGAGGTCATGGGGTAGAGCCTTAATCCAATAGGACTGTGGCCCTTATAAGAAAAGGAAGCTATCTCTCTCTCTCCACACCACTCTGCTGTGAGGAACCGCTGAAGGCAGCCATCTACAAATCAGACAAGGAGAAAGCTCTCACCAGACCCTGAACCATCGTCAAACTTGATCTCAGCCTCCAGCCTCCAGCCTCCAGCCTCCAGAGCTGGGAGAATGCAGTCCTGCTGTTTAGGCACCAAGTCCTGGGCATTTTGTCCTACAGCCTGAGATGACTACAACATAACATGTCCCTTTCCAATCTGGATTCAGACCATTCTCTCAATCTCTTCCAAATGGTCTGTTTTAAGTGACCACTATAATTTATTTTTAGAAATAGTTTTATTTCTCAAAGATCTTTACAACTTTTACCTAAAATAGCTGGACCTTTTGTTTACTTTGAGTTTTTCTCCAAACTGTTTCTCTTTTTTTTGTCAATGTCTGCTTGGAAATCTTACCAAGTCAGTGCACATGTAAACAAATATTCTTCACCTCTTACTCTAGCAAAGATGTCTTAACGGCATGCCCAGGACAGAGACCAGTGGGGCACAGGGGACTTCCTTACACTCTGATGGTGGGTGTGTACACTGGAACAATCCTTCAGGAGATATTGGGCAGTTTGTGCTGAAAGCCTTAAAAAACACTTTTATGTTTTGATACCATAATTGCCTTTGGGGAACCTGTCCTAGGTCAGTGATGCCAAGATTTCCTAGGCAAGCATGTTTGTCATTCCAAAAATAACAAATAAAGCCACATATCCACCCATAAAGCAAAGCCAGTGAAGCTATGACAATCTACCTGTTGCAATGCTATTGAACCACTAAGAGAATATTTACAAAAGGTACTAATTATCTGGATAAATTCTGGTGAATTAAAAAGGATGCATACTATGACTCTACAGTGGTGATTGCACAACAATGAGGGTATGTATATGTGAGAGTGTTTGTAGGTTTTTTCTTTTCCAACTTTTACTTTTTTCCAACTAATTTAAAATAAACCAGTATTACTTATAGAGTTAGAAAACAATTGATACTATGTTTTAAAAAGTTTTGATGCGACACTTCATAGTATTTTTATTCACTGTCAGATTTATTGTCCTACCACTGAATCAGAGTCATATGCTCACTGTGCCTAAGGTAGCTCTGAGTTTGAACATATCTTATACTAGAGGCTCAGTGCATGAATTTATGCACAGGTTAGGTCTAGCCAGCCTTCCCTGATTGGCTCAATAGGGCCAGGCCAGCTGTGTAGAGGGGGCACAGGCGGTTGGTGGGTCAGCCCAGCCCCCTGATCGAACTCTGGTGGAACTCCCAGTTGAAGGGACAATTTGCATATTACCCTTTTAATATATAGGACTAGAGGCCTGGTGCATGAAATTTGGGCATGGGGGTGGGACAGAGGGTCCCTCAGCCCAGCCTGTACCTTCTCCAATCTGGGACCCCTTGAGTGATATCTGACTGCCTGTTTAGGATAACCTGGTAGGATTGGGCCTAAATGGGCAGTCAGACATCCATCTCAAAATCCCAACTGCTTGCCTGCCTGCCTTCCTGATTGCCCCTAACTGCTTCTGCCTGCCAGACTGATCACCTCCTAACCACTCCCCTGCCAGCCTGATTGATGTCAAATTGCTCCCCTGCCAACCTGTTTGCCCCTAATTGCCCTCCCCTGCAGGGCTTGTCCCCCCAACTTCCCTCCTCTGCCAGCCTAGTCACCCCTAACTGCCCTACTATGCAGGCTTGATCACACCCAGCTGCTCTCCCTTACAGGCCTGGTCCCTCCCAACTGCCCTCCTCTGCTGGCCATCTTGTGGTGGCCATCTTGTGTCCACATTGGAGCAGGATCTTTGATCACATAGGGGCAACCATCTTGTGTGTTGTAGTGAATGTCAATCTGCATATTACTCTTTTATTAGATAGGATATAAGTTTGATGCATAGGTGGTGGTTTGCCTGAAGGATGTCCCAGATCAGGGACATGATCCCTGATCAGGTCCCTTGGGGCATGATGCGGCCTGGGTGAGGGGCCTGTGGTGGTTTGCAGGCTGGCCACACCCCCCAGAGACCCAAGCAGAGGCCCTGGTATCTGGGATTTATTTATATTCTGCAATTGAGACTGTGTAGCCTGGAGCAAAGCCAAGCCTTCTGCTCGCTCTGTGGCGACAGCCATTCTGTTTGGGTTTATTTAAATTCTATAATTGAAACTTTGTAGCCTAGAGTGGAGGCCTAGGCTCTAAGGCTGCAGAAGCTTGTCTTCCTCCATTGCCCGGGCAACCCTAGCCTCTGCTCTCTCCAGCTCTGTGACTGCCACCATTTTTGTTGGGATATATCTTCTATAATTGAAACTTTGTAACATTGAGTGAAGGCCTAGGCCACCAGCAAGAGCAGATGGAAAGCTTGGCTTCCTCCATCTCTGGGTGGAACTCAAGTCTCCTGCTCCCTCAAACTCCATGGCTGCCATCATTTTATTTATCTTCTATCATTCAAACTTTGTAGCATTGAGTGGAGGCCTGACCCAGCAAGAATAGGCAGAAAGCTTGGCTTCCTCTATTGCCAGGGAAAACCCAGGCCTCCCTCCTGCTCTCTGAAGCCACAGCCATCTTGGGTGAGTTTATTTGCATATTTGCTTCTGACTGGCTGGTGGGCATAACTTGTTGGTGTAGCAGAGATATGGTCAATTTGCATACTACTCTTTTATTAGATAGGATGACTTGGTTTTCATTGCTTTCCTTTCCTGGGAAATACAACATTTCTTACATACCGAACTATATTCTTCATATTATCTAGACTGCAGTCACAAGTTCTATTCTCTGCAAAAATTTCTAATATCAAAAAATATTACTGCTTTTCATGACACATTTTTAGAGAGGAACTTTAATGTAGTATCAAACATTGTTTACATAAAATAAGGAGAGTTTTGAAGTTCCTTCCTGCTGTGAGTGAAATTGCTAGCACAAAGAATCATTTTCTAGGCTTGTCCAATAATTCAAAGATTGTGTGTTCTCTGGTCTGTACCCCTACAGAGTTCACCCAATGTTAATCCCCTAGATGGAACTCAATAAATATTTAATTGAATGGATTCTGAAAGATGGTCATGAACAGTCTTTAAAGTAACATTATGTGGTAGGGATTCACGGATATGAATCTTTATATCTTTGTATCCTCATTTTAGTTGCATTGAATGTATAGTAAGAACAGTGTGATAAGTTCTTCCTAAGTGCTTCAAAAATAATTTTGCACATTGATTACATACCATTTGCCTCATCAAGAACTATAATTGCATTTCCACTTGATGTTTAATTGTAGTTTTATTCCCCAAAGTACAGCAATCTGTTCTGCATCTTATAATAATATCTAATAATATGGTCCTGTATTTTTACTCTTGAGAAAATATATTTGCCATTTAAAATATCAGTCATGAAGATATAAATGAGAAATAATAAGTTTGTCATTGTTAGACTGCTATTCTTAATTTTTGAGTGACACAGTTGAATCGGCTTCAGAATATACTTAAGAATCATAGTAAATTGTCAAAATTATCCCAAATCAATTCAATGCCATGGGAAATCCAATAATGTTATGAAATTGTTTATTTTTTAAAAGATAATGAGTCATTATAAATGCATGATGTTTATAAAATAATTGGCTTAAAGTTACTTTACTTTTTATTATTATTACAATGCGTGTTTTCTTGCTCATTGTAATTTTAAACTCTGTGCTAACTAATTCATTGTTAGCACTTTTATTTAAAACAAATTCTAATGCAACTTGGGAAGTCTTCAACTTTTTTAAAGAATTTCAATACCAGTGTTCTGCCTTGATGAGTGATAATTCTTGCTGGGTGTCAAATCCCACATTTAGTTTCCAAGCCTAATGGCAGTATCAATGAGTAATGGCACTATGGATTATTTTATATCTCTGCTTTGTATATGCTGTGTTTTGCAAAATCTTAATAAGAAAACACTCCATCCAAATACAGCCCTACCTGGTTTGGCTCAGTGGATGGAGTGCCAGCCTGCATTGAAGGATCCTGGGTTTGATTCTGATCAATGACACATGCCTGGATTGTGGGCACAATCCTCAGTAGGGAGCATGCAGGCGATAGCCAATCAATGATTCTCTCATCATTGATGTTTTTTATCTTTCTCTCCCTCTTCCTTTTTCTCTGAAATCAACAAAAATATATTAAAAAATACATACTTATACTTCTACTACCACCTTTACTGTGATGTTAACCTTAGTGTGAGAAGATAATAAGGTGAAATTCTAGCTCTTATACTTTCATTTTATTGAAAGGAATCCTGATTGAGACATTTTATGAAAAGAACAGAATTTGAGCCCAGTTGTTTCATTATAAAACTAGAAACAACCTTTCAAATTAAACAAACCAACAAAATTGTGAGCCCCTGCCATAGAGCAACATATCCTTGTTAAGAGGTGGTAATAGACTATAATAATCCATTCAAACATATTTAACCTATTTTATTAGTAGGTTACTTAGAGACACATTAAGGAGTCATCGTTATTTCCCCTTCTAAGAATTATCTCAGGAAACAATTATTTGTCCTAACAATCTCATATGCAGCATCCTAATCTTTAAACACTAGTTTAATATAAGCATTTAAAATTTACTTGCTTTCTCTCATTGTCTCTCAAGCCCTGTTGCATTTTGATGTTCCAACTTCAATAAAAACCAAACAGCTTTTCTAAATAAATTTAGTCTTAAATATAAGACTTACCTGTGACTTATGGATCTTTACTAATCTAGCCATATGAAAAAGCTACATTTGAGATGCTTTCAAAAGAGTATATTTCTGAATTTCTTTTCACTCGGTTTCCATATAAAATTTAATTGACAGAAGCATCATTTATGACAGAGTTCCTGGAGGATGTGCGCTTCACCTGTCCCTCAAGAAATGCTGAACTGTAGAATGCTGAAAAGTGCTCTCAGTCTTTCTATCATGTCATCAGCCTCAGCACAGGGTTATTTTAAAATAGAAACAGTCCTATGAAGCTTGATTGTCTTTCTTTTGAAGGTGCTGAAAAAGTTTTTCAACTTATTACACAAAGGTGTTCTTTATGAAAATCTTCTGAAGAGATATCTGTCTTGTCTTAAGAACAGTTCTGAGCACTTGCTCAGCAATTATTTTATGGAACCCGAGTTTTGTAATGGCTGATTTCCACTTTTTGTATTGATCACTAGAAAATTTAAAACCAGTTAAAGGAGTCAAGCATTCTATTTATATTAGTATCATTCAGATTCACTATTAATACCATTGCCCCTTTATTCCTTTTACTGTATATTTTTTATCTTTTTAAAAGTTTTATAAATTTGTATCTTTGGGAATCTTATAATATCCTTTCAAACGTGTTTGAGACAAGATGGTATATAAACAGATAAAAATACTTTAGAATTATTTACCTTGGCAATAAAGGGATCAGAGGTGTTTCTTTTGTTTTGTTTTGTTTTTCTATTGAGAAATTTGCCTCTTTCAATTTTAATAATCCTGATGAGATCTTGATCCTTCCCTGATGTTTATAGTATTCCTAATCATTCCTTTAGAGTACAGAGCACTGCAGGGGACACTTCTGCTGTAAAGAATCCTGAGATAAACTTGACCATCTTAACTTGCTAAAGGCATCTCCGATTCTTTCAGTGTATATTTGATAGACACAACACATTCGTTTTATGAAGTATCTAGGAGGATTACCCATTCATTGTCCACCTTATTGACCAAATGATTCATAGTTTCTTTCAGTGTGTAAAAACACACTGGTCTAATTTTATACAATTTTTCAATTGGTTTTTCAAAAATATAATTTAGTCACATCAGATCATGTGGATAAAAAAAGTGAAACCTTGATTATTTATTTATTTATTTATTTATTTATTTATTTATTTATTTATATTTTAAAAAATATATTTTATTGATTTTTTTGCAGTATAACTTATAATTAATAGTAGTACATGTTTTCCTTTCCCCCTCCCCCTTATCCTCCCCCCAGCCTCCCCTACCCCCCAGCACATATCCCCACCCTCCCCCATCCCCACCCCAGTGTCTTTCATTCATTGGTTATGCTCATATGCATGCATACAAGTCCTTCAGTTGATCTCCCCCAGCATCCACCTCCCATCCACCCAAGCCTTCACCCTGTAGCTTGACAGCCTGTTCAAGGCCACCCTGCCTCTATATCAATCACTCTCCCCTGTTTCTTTTCCTCAAGAAGTATGCCTCTGCATACTAGAAATAAATGTATAAGAACAAAAAATGTTTCAGTCTCAGTTTCAATGTCCAACTGTTCTGAGTCCCAGTTTCAGTGTCAAATAATTCTTTATGTGTACATGTCAGCAATGGTATCCAGATGGTGGACACATCGTGGCAATGCAAGATCCATCCTCTCTGGTTTGGTCCTAGGCTGCCTGCAGACATGCACAGCTGCAGACTGCTAGCATGGCAAGGTGTCATCAGTGTCCCCCATCTCTGGACCATCCTCGTGACTGGAACAGATCCGTCAGTTCCTCACAGTCGCAGGAACCCACATGGTCTTGGAGTTATTCTCTGAAAACACACAAACACATTCTCGACCAAAAGTTAACAAAGGTATCCTCTCTGCAAAATAGACTTGGGATTCTTTTTAATTTTGCCTAAATGATTTTCCTTTGGCTTATTTTGACACCATGTGTGTTTTTTCATGGGTGTCCTGCAGTTGGTTTTACAAATGGAATTTACTTTACTGGAGTAAGAATTTTCTAGATGTATTTTACTTACTCGATATTTTTGTCCTTACATGATATTATCCTACTGCCCCCTCCCCTTTTTTGATTAATGGGGGCTTTTGGAAATTTTATCTTGCAGTCTTGGTAATTTTAAATTTTAATTTTTGCACACAAATATGACTGCTTTAGGTTCTTTGGATGTTAGGCAATTTTAGAGTGAGATGAACTACTAATAGATTTTTTAGTTAATGTTTTAGGAAAAGCTTTTTGACCAGTACACTAAAATTTTCTTGAGTATTCACTTATTTCACTTGGCCAATTTAAATTAATCTGAAAACTTGATTACTATTTTCCTGTCAATTTTAATACTCAAGCAGAAATCTTCGTTTACCCTGTAAATACTAGTGGAAAGGAATATTTGCAATTTTGAGTAGGAAACCTTGATTATTTTAAATTTACCTGTAATTTATTTTTCTAAAAGAGATTGACTTTTTAAATTCAGTTCTTTACCTGATTCTAACTCATCATGCACACTGGCATTTCCCAGTTAAAACTGACACATTGTCTAACCTGCAACAATTATGTTGCAGGAAAATCACTGGATTTTGGGTGGGAGCTTAAGTTCTTTCTCACTCACCAATAAAACTGTGATTCAATCTCACTCACCAATAAAACTGTTTCTTTATCTATTGTTCCTTATACTGGTAAATGCTGTTAGCAAATTATTTTTTCTCTACAAGCCTTAACTAGCCATTTCATCCTGCTTTCTTCAGGATTATGTTTGGAGAAATAATATTTGAGTCCACAGACAAGTCTGAAAAATAATATTCAAGTCTAATAAGACATCATTTTACCGAAAAAGTTAACTTGTCATGTTCAGAACAAAATTTTGATTATTTCCTGCTTATAAATTCTATTTAAAAATCCAGGTAGATCCTCATCAAATAGGTGCTGTATGCATGCAATATATTAGAATACTTGCATAGTTACAGGCCTTCTCACCCATACTTATTCTAGTTTCCGTATGAAAATGAGTTGATTGCAAATATTTAAATATAAGTAATTTAAGTACATTGACTTGATTATAATAATGGTACTTTGGTACCAGATTAATTAAAGATTAGTGAAAATGTTATTTTTATGTATGTATAAGAAGAGGAACATATCAACACTAACACCAGAGAACACAAATTAGAAGAGAAAAAAATTCATAAATAAAAAATGTAATGTATTTTATTATCTGATAACCTGATTCTCTGGAAATTTTTTATTATCACAAATATTTAAAATAAACATTTAAACAATATTTTGGTGTTGATGATTTCAGGAGTTGAAAAACATTCCAGAGAATCAGGTTATTTTCACTCTAAGGCAAATATTACTTTATATCAATTTAATTTTAATGGGAAGGACATGAAAATAAGAGGCTGTGTTTACATGGAAGATGGATAAACTAATTGCCATATTGCAGAAAGTAAAGTTAGAATGTAGAGTTGTTGACTCATACACTAGTCTCTAATAAATCAAACATTTAACATAACCCTTCTCCCAAATTCCCTTTTCTTTCATTTTTTTCTCATTTGCATATATTAAGGAGAATCACCTCTACTTTTTATTCCTTGCCTCATTAAACCCACTTTCCGTCATGTTTTCCATGTCCTTGTATATTCCTCTCTGGTTTAAATATGGTCTTTAAACACAACCTCAATTCTCTCTCATTATTATTTAATTAGAGTTTATTATTTGCTCAAGATATACTGAGTAGTTATTATGTTTGATGCACTGTGGTAGGCACTGCATATACAAAAATGAATAATACATTAACATTTCTCTCAAATAGTTCATAGCCAATAGAAGTTATAGTCATTCAAATAAATAATTGCTATATAAATATGTAAATCATGGACAGAGTGAACAGACCTAATTAATGTCACTTCATATTTAGAGCATACTCCGTAGAAAAGATAACCTAAGCTAAGGATAAAAACATGAAATGCCATGATATGCTCAATGAATTGCAAAGTTAGGTAGAGGACTACTAACTATTGGCTATTGGCAAGGTGGAGTAGAGCAGTCTTGGCAGGGAGATGCTTTTTTATGTTAATCCTATAGAAGATAGAAAATCATTATAGAATCATAATTGGGGAAGGGAATTATTATATTTTTACTTATCAATGTCACTTTGGTGACAGGGCCATTGGTGTTCAAAAAGGGATAAGGCTGAATAGAGAATGAAAAAACTGTTAGGAAGCTATTGCTAAGTCTAGGAGACAGCTTTTGAGATCTGACATAGAACTCTGGGAATGGAAGAGAGTGAATGGTTGAAATAAATGTCTAGAATGAGGATTAAATAGGTCTTGGGTATTGTTTGCTTATGGATGCTAATATAGAAATAAATTTTAAGTTTCCAGCTTATGGAGGTGGTGATGCTAATTAAATTGGAGACTTTCATTGAAAATATTGCTTCTCACTTAAATTTATTATTTTCTCTGCAATAAATTTGTATCCCTGACCTGACCTGGCCACAAGACTTCCTTTGTGTAATAACGCATGAAAGGGAGTGCCAAGTTCCTCTGCAAGAAGAAAGCTCAAGGAGCAGGCCCTTGATTCACAATGCTTTTTATTTACCTTCTACAATGAGACTAGCAATGTTCCAAATGAACTTTACTCCATCTGCCTGAATCTCAGGATCAAGAGGACATGCAATAAAGCCCTCACTGGCCAAAACATATAACTTTCTTCCTTTAAGCCACAGAGCTATCTGGATCATTTGTTACTGTGTCCTAATCTGACCTATCCTGATATAGAGGAGTCCTATATGATGGTCACGGACCAGCTGGAGGGTGAGGCAGTGAGTGGTTGGCAGAGAGCTACAGGAGGAGTCATGGCAGCAAGCTATTAGGAAGGGCTGGGGGAGGCAGGGCAGCAGGATGAGAGTTACCAGAGGGGGGCAGCGAGCTATTGGCGAACTACTGGTGCACAGATTTGTGCACAGGGCTACTAGTATAATATGAAAAAGAAAGCTTTGAAGAGAAGATGACTAATTTAGTTTTGAACAAGTTGAGACTGAGCCTTGAAAAGTGCCTTAGAATTCTGGCATTAGAGAACTGAGAAGGCTTTTTCCATTTGTCTGCTCTGTCTAAGTGATTATTTTACTTGGTAATTTACTTACTTTGAAGTGACGTTGCTTAGTGGTTAGTGGCGTGTCCTCTAGAGCCACACTGGCTGTATTTGAATCCCAGACCCTTTATCTCAGCATTTGTATGCTTCAGTTTCCTCATCTGTAAAATAAGGACAATCAAACAATGTACTTCATAAGGCTGTGTGTGAGAATCAAAGTGAAATATATATCTGCTCTTAGAAGAGTGCCTGGCTTATAATAAGTGCTATGTAATGTTACTATTAATATTTTTGTATACATAATTAAATCCTTTCAGAAATCAGGTGAATATGAAGGGAGGTTTGCTTGTAAGATATTTCACTTTCCCTTTAGACTGTAAGAAAAAATAATAAAGGAACAGATTCCCAGGCTTATCTTTTAAAAAATGCTCTATTGAAAGATGTTTTTAGCATTTACTTTAAAATGAGATTACTTTATCTAACTATAAAAAATGTGTCTTAAAATTGGATTTTCTCATTGGCCTTAGTAATGTACATTGTGAAATGTGGAAGAATTACTTCATGACTAAACAATTCTGTAAAAATGGAGTTTGGTCAAAGAGATGTAAATATGTAAATTGAATAATTACAATAAGAAAGAACTTGTGATAAAGAATACTCTGAAAAAATATTGAAATTATTTTATTATCCCTGGGCTTCTTCCTCCTATTAAAGGACCCAGTATTCTAAATTTCCAGCATTGACTATTGGCTTCTCACATCTCTTACAATGCCATTTGTACCTGGGAAGCTACAATCTAGTCTAGAGCAGGTTATCAAAGTCAGTTCTGCTAAATTTGAAACTTCTACCACAGAGAGAGCATCCAAAGCTCTAAGCCTGAGATCTTCTACCTCAACCAGGAAAGTTCTACCTTTTTATTTATATTTTCCAAGTGTGGTGGAATGTAGATAACATAGTAGAACAGAGGACTAGAAACATGTTAGCTGGAGTAAAATTCCATTCCACTATTAACCAACTGGGTGCCCTGAATTTTTTATGTGAAATGGGATGATAAAAGCATGTTAACTCTTGGGTTGTGGGTATTAAATAAGTCTATGTATAAAAAGCAATAGGGCAGTCCTGGCCACAATGAAAGTATTCAAGAGTTAGCTGCTGATATTTAAAAATAGATGTTCTACTAAAAATAGTAATTTATTACAAAGATTCTGAACCACAGGAGATAAATTTCTTTCTATATTTCTGTTAGGATTGCCAAAGGAGGAATACATGAGGCCAAAGTGGTAAGGATTTATAAATTTACTAGAGGCCAGTGCACAAATTCATGCTTGGGTGGGGTCCAGTTGGCCCGCCCTGATTAGGGCCAATCAGACTGGGCCATCTGGGGGGAGGCACTGTGGGCAGTTGGTGGGCACTGATCAATCTCCAGGTCAAACTCCTGGTCAAGGGGAAAATTTTCATATTAGCCTTTTATTCTATAGGATTAGGTCATCTGGAGTCCAGATGGTCTGAGCCCCAAAATTGCACTAACACCTAGAGTTGGGGCATCAGAGATTATAAAGAACTCTTGGTGGGCATTTCCTGGGCAGGAAATTCTCTGGGATGGCCTAGAGTAGAAGGATAATGGTCTAAGCAAGTAGAATGTGGTGTTAGAAGGTGGAATGTGGTCTAAGCAAAAGGGAATGTCCATTGCAAAGTGACATAAAGATCAGTTCCCAGGGGAGGGCTATCAATTTATATCTGATCAGACCTAACATTCTATCATTTTTGTTTTATGGAATATGGACAGACAGAGGTCAAATCTTCCGTAGTTACTTCCTGCTGAGGGGAGAATATCAAGATCATAGGGAGATGTACTTTGATTGTACTAGTAGTTGGCTGGAAAACTGTACAGTTTCTTCATGGTTGGAGCTAGGGGTTGCAGAAGCATGATTTTCCCTAGAGAGTGGTTGGTGGAGGCTCCAAAGCAGTCCTAAAGGAGATTAAAAATGGCACAGAATAAATACATGGGCCAAAATGAGAATGAAGAATAGGAATGTTAATGGTCCTATGAAGGGAAGTAGCCAGGTATATCAATTTATATTCTTTAGCCAGTAGTCCCATGAATTTGCAAAATATGATAGAGCACTTAGTTAAGCCCCTTATGTCAGTTCCAGTTCCTGCTGTGATGCCAAGGGTTATGAGGAGAGGGATTATCTGGACTGTTCTTTTGTGTCAGATGTGATGGGTTTTGGGGACAATTAAAGACTGATTATTAGTAATTATATCTACATTGATGAGAGTACATGTTCCTGTCCAGTTGATCAGGAGGCAGATATATATTTTCCCCACAGAGGAAGAAAAACTCCCTGATTGTGGAGACAAGCTAAAAGGTGTAGGGATAAGAGATGGACTAAAGGGTATGAGATTCTTTTTCTTGGTTCAGTGCTCCAAACCAAGAAGGTAGTCACCATGGCACTACAGATAAGGGGTGGCAGATGAGTGATTGAGATTCTATTACAGTGAAATTGTGTGGCAATGGTAGAGGTGTTATTATCAAAGGGAAAAATGAAAGGAAAGGAAAGAAGCAGTTGAAGCCTCAGACATGGATGGTTGAATAAGAAGTAAAATGGAACAGTTTCAGAAAATAACTGTTGACTTCCGGGAGACCTGGTAGTAAACCCATTAGGGCCAATGGTTATTTGGTAGTTCTAGGTTAACTGTGGTTTTCAAGCTGATGATGGGAAGTGGCCTATCAATATATTTCCATGTGACCTTGTTAAACATAAAGGGGCTTGGGTGTGTAGAGTGACAAGACCTGTTACCAGAATATAAGAAGGAGCTACCTTAATAAGAGATTGAATATAAGTATGGAAAAGAAGGGAGGCTTGATTTGCCTGAGCTGTGGGATAATTACAAGAACGGTGTTTTAAGGGCTAGAGGTAAGAGAGTAGTTCAAGATTCTTTAGTTTCCAGGATTAATTTAGTAAGGAATTTGCCTTTTCTACCTTGCTTGATGATTGAAGCTGGTGAGGATGTGTAAATTCCAGTTCAGAGTGGAGGAGACCTGTTGAGTTACTTGAGAAATGAAAGCAGGTCCATTATCTAATCTGATTGTGATGAGGTGGGTAGGCTGGATCTGGCAATATATGTTTAATGAGAATCTCAGTGAACTCAGGGGATTTTTCAGATGTAGTGGAGAATGCTTCCACCCACCCTGAGAAAGTATCTATCAGGATTAAAAAATATTTGGTTCTTATTAATGGGTACATGTGAGTGAAGTCAATCTGCCAATCTTGTCAAGGGATTTGGCCCTTTGCCTGATGAGTGGGGAAAGAAGGTATAACCTCTCCTTGGGAAGATACTGAGTAACAAGTAGAATAGGATTTAGTGATATGTTATAGTAGGAAGGCTAAACTAGGACATGTGATAAGGGATTTTAGGAGTAGTAAAAGTGGTCTATAGCCTTTATGAAGGGAGTTACGAATAGTCTGTAAGATATTCTGGGTCTGTCCCTAGGGAAGGATATACTTTTCCTGAAATATTAACTGTGGTTCTTCCTGAGTGGCCTCCAGAGCTAATAAGAACTGAAGTTCCTCTGGATTAAACTTGGGAGTTATATGAGTTATAGCTAAGAGTTGGGATGATGGAGGCTTCCTCTGAGCCATTGTCTTGGGCTCCTGGTCTGCTTTGTTATTTCCCTGTATTATGGTATCATTCCTGACTCAGTGTTCCTTGCAGTGTATGACTTTTAAGAAGGGTAGAAAAGGGGAGAGAGGTTTCTAAATACCAAGCAGGAAGACCTATTGAGGCTTTCAATGATAGTGTTAGGGACTGTGAAAATAAAATCTCCAATCTAAGGACTTAAGCAGGAGATAGTCTGAGTGGGGTTGTTAGAAAGGGTCCCTTTAAGATGTCCCAGGTAATCAGGTCCTGACTCACTGGAATTGATTTGTTTTGTTTTGTTTTGTTTTGTTTTGTTTTTACAATGTTCACAAATCTTCTTACTCATTCAGAAACCATAATTTGCACTGATAACAAAAAGTAAACAACCAGCATTCCTTAAATTGACATTTATGAACACACCTTAAAAGAAACTATGCCTTCAACAAAGTAAAAGAAACTTCTGTAGCAAAATCTAAGAAGATCAATCAAATTTAAAACTTGTCTAGCAATCAATGCTTTAGTATTTTATATTATTTTAAAATATTTAGATGTTTATCCTTTAACCCAGCAATTCTCCAAAGCCTTTAAGTTATCAAGACTTGGGAAATTATATATAGGCATATGAGGCTGGGGAAAAGGCAGGGAGGGCAAAGGAGGGAATAGGCACTACAGCCTGATCCCAGGCCTCTAGCTGCTTGAATTTAAAACTGCCACAGTAGAGATAACATGTTAAGATTTTGGTGATAATGAGTTCACCTTCTGATAGTATCAGGACTGTTAAGTAAGCATTTGAAGTTTTTCAGTAAAGAAAGTTGTTCTTTGGGAAGAGGGAATTGAGAAAGATCTGAGATGAAAGCAGTTTTCAGAGCATTAAAGGGGGTGACAATGCTGGCATAGGGACCTAAAGGCTCAATGAGTGGTCCCTTCACTATGTCACAGAGAGGCTTTGTGAGAACATTAAAGTTGGGAACCTATTGGTGAAAGTATCCAGCGAGCCTGAGAAAGGAGAGTATTTCTTTTCTAGAGAAGGGGACAGTTATGGAAGAGATAACATGTTCACTATCTAAGGCAGTGGTTCTCAACCTTTTTAATACTATGACCCTTTAATACTGTTCCTCATGTTGTGGTGACCCCCAACCATAAAATTATTTTTATTGATACTTCATAATATAATTTTGCTACTGCCAATGAATTATATGTAAATATCTGTGTTTTCCAATGGTCTTAGGCAAACATGACCCCAACCATAATATTATTTTCGTTGCTACTTCATAACTGAAGTTTTGCTACTGCCAATGAATCATAATGTAAATATCTGTGTTTTCCAATGGTCTTAAGCAACGCTAGCATGGTTGGGGTCATGTTTGCCTAAGACCATTGGAAAACACAGATATTTATATTATAATTAATTGGCAGTAGCAAAATTACAATTATGAAGTAGCAATGAAAATAATTTTATGTTTGGGGGTCACCACAACATGAAGAACTGTATTAAAAGGTTGTGGCATTAGAAGAGCTGAGAACCACTGATAAGGTAATGGCTCAGCTTTGTGGGGTGATAATGAAACTGAGGTAAGTGACTGTGGTTTGGGACAACTGGGCTTTATGGGGGGATGAGCAATAGCCCCAGCCAGGCACTGAGGTAGAATGAGAAAAGAGTGGATAAAGGAGGTGTCTAGTATAGAGATGAGGTGGCCAATGGCTGTGAGACTAATCAGTCAACCATTGTAATAGAGACTGAGGAGGGGACAAAGATCCCAGTGAACTCGGGGAAGAATGAGGTCCCATTGTCAATTAAAAAAGAGAGAAAAGACTCACACCAAGACAAATCATAATTATGATGGAAAACGTTCAGGACAAAGAATCTTAAAGTCTGCAAGAGACAGACTGAAAGTTACATACAAAGGATTTCTTATTAGATTATCAAATTATTTATCTACAGAAACATATCAGGTCAGAAAAGAATGGAAGGAAATTTCAAAGTGATGCAAAACAAGGGACTGAATCCAAGAATACTCTATCCAGCAAGGCTGTCATTCAGAATTGAAGGGGAAGTAAGGAGCTTCACAGACAAAAAAAGAAAAAAATAAAAGCCTAAGGGATTTTATCACCACCAAGGCAGCAATGCAAGAAATTTTAAAGGGGCAGGTGTAAAAATAAGAAATGAAAATATAAGAAAGAACACAGGCACAAAAAATAAAAATGGCTACAAACAAGTACATATCAATAATAACTTTAAACATAAATGGACTAATTGCTCCAATCAAAAGACATCAAGTGGCTGAATGGATTAAAAAACAAACAAAACATGACCTATATATATTGTCTAAAAAAGACATACCTCAGAACAAGGGACTCACACAGACTGAAAGTGAAGGGATAGAAAAATATATTTCAGGCAAATGGAAATGAAAAAAAAGCTGGATAGCAATATTTATGTCTGACAAAATAGACCTCAAAGTGAAAGCCATAACAAGCAATAAGGTAGGTCACTTCAGGAGGAAACAAGTTGGCAGCATAGGTAAACACCTATACTGCTGCCTCAGAAAACAATTTTAAAACTACAACTAAAAGACAAAATGGACATCATCTGGAACCACAAGAAGGCTAGCTCAGTGGAAATTCTACAACTAGAAGGAAAGACAAAGGTATACTGAGACTCAGCGGAGGTGTGGAGGGCAGAGATGCATGCGTGGAATAGGCTGGTGCCTGAATATGTGGCTGGTTTTCTCAAATGGGGAAGGAGACAAAGGCTCCCCACTACACTGAACTCCAGGTATGGGCAAGACTCAGGGAACCCAGACTCATACGAGGTGAAAATGGACTGTCAGGAGGAAGCACACTAAGACTCAGGGGAGCTGCGGAGGGACACGAGCTAGCAGAGAGGGTGGGCAACTGAGTACATGTCTGGCTCTCTCGTTTGGGAGGGTAACAAAACCTTCCAACTACACTGTACTCCAGTTCTGGGTGAGACTTTGGGTATCCAGCCTCATTTGCAGAGAAACTGGACTGTCTTGCAGCAGGCAAAACTTGAGGGCAGCTTGCTCTCAGAAGTGTATGCAGCAATTGCCGCAGGACACTGAGACCCAGGGCCTCTTAGGGCGTGGTTGAAGGGAAACCAAGGCTGTCTGCTCAGCCTTGAGACTTTGCCTCATCCAAGCTGAACACAGAAGCTCTCCCAATGTAGACACAGCTGATCCTCACAGCCAATTGGCCTTGAGGTCAATCCCTCCCAGTGGTACCAACAACAATCTAGGCTTAAATACAACAAAACTGTGAAGCCCATAAAGGGGTATATCAAGAGTGTCCACCTCAGGTAACTGGGAGGCAGAGCCACTGTGCCCTAAAGGACACCTACCACAAAAAGCTACTCAACCAACTCAGGGAAGCAGCCAAAATGCAAGGACAAAGAAACAGATCACAAATGAAAGAAGCAGAGGAAAACAAACAACTGGATATAGAGTTCAAAACCACAATTATAAGGTTTTTTAAGGGGTTCCTAGAAAAGGCTGATAAATTTAATGAAACCCTTGAGGATATGAAAAAGAAACAACTAGAAATTAAATATACACTGACTGAAATAAAAACTATTATACGGAGATCTAACAGCAGACTAGAAGATCACAAGAATCAAGTCAAAGATTTGAAATACAAAGAAGCAAAAATCAGCCAAAAAAGCAAAAAGCAAAAAGAATCCAAAAAATTGGAGATAGTGTAGGAGCATCTGGGACAACTTCAAGCATACCAACATATGAATTATGGGGGTGCCAGAAAAAGAGAGAGAGCAAGATACTGAAAACATATTTGAAGAAATAGTGACCAAAAACTTCCTCTACCTGGTGAAAGAAATAGACTTACAAGTCCAGGAAGGCACAGAACCCCAAACAAAAGGAATCCAAAGAGGACCACACCAAGACATATCATAATTAAAATGCCAAGAGCAAAAGACAAAGAGAGAAAATTAAAAGCAGCAAAAGAAAAACAGTTAGTTACCTACAAGGGAGCACCCATATGATTGTCAGCTGATTTCTCAACAAAAACTATGCAGGCCAGATGGGAATAGCAAGAAATATTCAATGTGATGACTAGCAAGAACCTACAATCAACATTACTCTACTCAGAAAAGCTATTGTTCTGAATTGAAGGTCAGATAAAGAGCTTCACAGATAATAAAAAGATAAAGGAGTTCATCTCCACAAAACCAGTATTACAAGAAATGCTGAAAAGTATTCTTTAAGAAGAGGAAGAAGAAAAAGGTAAAGATAAAAATTATGAACAAAAAATACATGTGTATCAACAAGTGAATCTAAAAATAAAGTGAATTAAAAATCTGATGGACAGAATAAACTGGTGAATTTAATAGAATCAGGGGCATAGAAAGGAGTGGACTGACAATTTTTGGGGGTATAAAGGTGTGGGAGTGTGGGTAGAGACTGGACAAAAGTCATATTCCTATGGATGAGGACAGTGGGGCGGGGGGGAGGTAAGGGCATGGTGTGGGGTGGGAACTGAGTGGAAGGGAGCTAAGCGGGAAAAAAAGGAACAATTGTAATAATCTGAACAATAAAGATTTGTTAAATTTAAAAAATAAAATGAAATAGCCACTGCGGGGGTGGGGGGGAGGAAGCAAGGTCACTTCATAATACTAAAGAGATTGATTCAACAAGAGGATATAACCCTGATAAACATATAGGCACCCAATGTAGGAGAGCCCAAATACATAAAAAAAAAATTCCTGGAAGATATCAAGGGAGAGATCGAGAACAATATAATCATAGTAGGGAATTTAATTCGCCACTGACATCACTGGATAAATCCCCTAAGCAAAAAATCAGCAAAGAAACAGCAATCCTAAATGACTCCCTAGATCAGATAGACTTAATTGACATCTTCAGAGCATTTCACCCCAAAGCCATAAAACATATGTTTTTCTCAAGTGCACATGGGACATTTTTAAAATTAGACCACAGATTAGATCACAATCAAAGTCTTCTCAAATTCAAGAAAATTGAAATCATATCAAGCACTTTATCAGAGCACAATGGCATAATATTAGAAATAAACTACAATAAAAACAATCAAATTCAAATATTTGGAAGCTGAATAGCATGCTATTAAACAGTGATTGGGTTATCAAAGAGATCAAAGAAGAAATTAAAACCATCCTGAAAACTAATGACAATAAATAAACAACAACCCAAAATCTATGGGACACAATTAAAGCAGGCCTGAGAGGAAAGTTCATAGCTCTAGAGGGATACCTCAAAAAAAAAAAGTAATAAATCATCTAACTCTAAAACTCAAAGAATTAGAGAGCAACAAGAAAAGCCCAAAGTGAGAAGATAATAAATATCAGACCAGAAATAAATGACATAGAGACCAAAACAAAACAAAACAAAACAAAACAAAACAAAACAAAACAAAAGATCAGTGAAACCCAGAGATGGTTTTAGGAAAAGATAAGCAAGATTGATGAACCTTTAACCAGGCTCACCAAGAAGCAAAGAGAGAGGACCAAAATAAACAAAATCTGAAATGAAAGAGGCGAAATAACAACATAGCCCACAGAAATACAAAGGATTGTTAAAAATACTATGAAATGGACATATTCCTAGAACAATACAAGTTTCCAAAATTAAATCAGGAAGATTCTAAAACTCTCAATAAGCCAATAACTATGGATGAAATTGAAGCAGTAATCAAAAAGCTTCCAGCAAACAAAAGCACAGGGACAGATGGCTTCACAAGGGGAGTTTTACTAAACATTCAAGGAAGAACTAAAACCTATTCTCCTCAGACTATTCCAAAAAATTCAATAGGAA
Source organism: Antrozous pallidus (assembly GCA_027563665.1). NCBI lineage: Eukaryota > Metazoa > Chordata > Mammalia > Chiroptera > Vespertilionidae > Antrozous > Antrozous pallidus. Next base: position 105,972,394 of record CM050514.1, on the reverse strand, counting down.
GGAACACATCCAAGCTCCGTCTATGAAGAAAGCAGCACTCTAATACCAAAACCAGATGAAGACAATACAATGAAAGAGAATCACAGGCCAATATCCCTCATGAACATAGATGCCAAAATCCTCAACAAAATTCTAGCAAATCGGATTCAGCAGTACATCAGAAAGATCATACACCATGACCAAGTAGGATTTTCCCCAGGAATACAAGGATAGTATAATATCCACAAATCAATGAACATGATACATCATATAAACAAATTGGGAGATAAAAATCACATAATCATATCAATTTATGCAGAAAAAACATTTCACACAATCCACCACCCTTTCTTGATAAAATCTATCAGCAAGGTGGGGATAGAAGGATCATACCTGAACATAATTAAAGCCATATATGACAAACCCACAGCCAACATCATAGTTAATTGGCAAAAATGAAAACAATTTCCCTTAAGAACAGGTACAAGACAGGGATGCCCACTCTCACCACTTCTGTTAGACATAGTACTGGAAGTACTAGCCATTGTGATCAGACAAGAAGAAGAAATAAAAGGCATCCAAATTGGAAAAGAAGAAGTTAAACTGTCCTTATTTGCAGACAATATAATATTGTACATAGAAAACCCTGAAGTCTCCATCAAAAAAATTATTAGTTTTAGCCAGTGAGTTTAGCAATGTAGCAGGATACAAAAATAACATCAAGAAGTCTATGGCATTTCCATACACCAATAATGAACTTACAGAAAGAGAGACTGAAAAAGAAATCTCATTTACCATTGCACCAATAAATAAATAAATAAACAAACAAACAAAGACATAAATAAATAAAAGATACCCAGGTATAAACTTAAGTAAGAAGGTAAATGACCTATATGTGGAAAACTACAGGACTGAAAAAAGAGACAGAGAAAGACAGAAACAGATGTAAGAACATACTGTGTTCATGGATTGATAGAATCAACATCATTAAAATGTCCAAACTTCCCAAAGCAATCTATAGATTCAATCCACTTCCTATTAAAATACCAATGGCATATTTCATAGACCTAGAAAAAACTCTCCAAAAATTCATCTGGAATAAAAAAGACCCTGAATAGCCACAGCAATCCTGACAAAGCAGAACAAAGTAGGTGGGACCTCAATATCAGATTTCAGTTGTATTACAAAGCCACTGTTCTCAAAACAGCCTGGTACTGGCATAAGAACAGACATATAGATCAATAAAATAGAATAGAAAACCCAGAAATCGACTCAATCCACTATGCTCAATTAATATTCAACAAAGAAAGCTTGAACATACAATGGAGTCAAGAAAATCACTTTAATACATGGTGTTGGGAAAATTGGACATATACATGCAAAAAAATGAAACTAGACCACCAACTTATACCATGCACAGTAATAAAATTAAAATGGTTGAAGGACTTAAACATAAGGTGGGAAACCATATAAATACTAGAGGAATCCACAGACAGCAAAATTTCAGACATATGCTGAAGCAATTTCTTCACTGATAATGGTCCTAGGGCAATGGAAACTAAAGAGAAAATAAACAAATGAAACTACATCAAAATAAAAAGCTTTTGCACAGCAAAAGAAACCATAAACAAAACAACAAGAAAGCCCACTGCATGGGAGAACATATTTGCCAGTGTTTTCTCCAGTAAGGGTTTAATTTCCAACATTTACAGGAAACTCATACACCTTAACAGAAAGATAACCTAATAATAAAAAAAAGGGGGCAACAGACCTAAATAGATATTTTTCAAGAGAAGACAGAAGGAAAACAGAGACATATTAAAATATGCTCAAAGTCACTAATTATCTGAGAGATACAAATCAAAACGAGAATATGGTACCATCTCACACCAGTCAGAATGGCTATCATCAAGAAATCAACGAATGACAAGTGCTGATGAGGATGCGAAGAAAAAGGAACCCTCGTGTACTGCTGGTGGGAATACAGACTGTGCAGCCACTGTGGAGAATGGTATGGAGTTTCCTCAAAAAACTAAAAATGGAGCTCCCATTTGACCCAGTGATCCCACTTCTAGGAATATACCCCAAGAAAGTAGAAACATCAATCAGAAAGGATATATGCACCTCTATCTTCATTGCCGCACAATTCACTATAACTAAGATTTGGAAACAACTTAAGTGCCCATCAGCAGATGAGTGGATTAAAAAACTGTGGTACATCTACATAATGGAATACTATTCTTCAGTAAAATATGGAGTTACCATTTGCAACTGCATGGATGGAACTGGGGAGCATTATGCTAAGTGAAATAAGCCAGTCAGAGATAAATAAATATCACATGGAATATAATGAACAACATAAATTGATGAACAAATTAATTTATGGAATATAATGAACAACATAAATTGATGAACAAAAACAGATCCAGATACAGAGAAACATTGATCAGATTGTCAAACCTTAGAGGGAAGGTAGGGGAGGGTGAGAGTAAGGAAGAGAGATGAACCAAAGGACTTGAATGCATGCATGTAAGCCTAACCAATGGACACAGACAGCAGGGGAGTGAGGGCATGAGTGGAGGGAATGGGGGATTAATGAGGGATAAGGACACTTATGTAATACCTTAACCAATAAAGAAAAAATTTAAAAATAAATAAATCAGGCATTTGAAAAAAAACAATTAATTGTTTTTGGCTTACTCGTCACCACAGTTGTTACCTGAGGCTTTGTCCTGGTGCTATAAGTCAGTGGGGCCTTCTCAGGGCCTGGGCAGCTTCAGTCTTTGGTTCCAGGAGTTCTGAGGGCTCCAAATTGGACCAAAGTGTGACGTTTTGGACTGGCTGAAGTCCAACCTGGAAGGGCAAGACTGCAGTCTGGTTTCCAGTGTCCTTTCCTCCTATACCTTGAGCAGGACCGAGGTGGGGGTTTTGGGTTTGGGCAGGACTTGGTCCAGTGTCCTCTCTTGCATTTGAAACATGGGCCCTGAGAAGGCTTAGCCACTGACTTACCCTTGGTTGGAGGCCTGGCACTTTGTTTGGGGTTCATGAGAGTGGTGGGTAGGAGCTGAAATGCCTCCTTCTAGGCCTCAGCCTTGACATGATCTCACTTTTGTTTTTAGATTTCGGTCTCCACATCTCTATTATTAAATACCTTAAATACCAGATTATCCCAGTCTTTTTGAGGGGTTTGTATACCTGTGTCTATTTTTTGAAGTTTGTGGCATATGTCGGGGGCTGATTGGGATATAAAATGGGTATTCAGAAGAAGGGTTTCCTCTGGGGATGTGGGATCTAAGGTGGTAAATTTCTGTAAGGACTTTGTGAGAGTAAGAGAGCTGTTATTTTCATCAGGGCCTTCAGTGATATTAATAAGTTTGTCATAGTTGACCACCTTATGGGCAGCCTTTGTGAGTCTGGCAATTAGACAAGTGATTACCTGACTATGAAGCCGGTGCCTTGGAAAGTTAACCTGGTAATTTCATCTCAGGTCAGTTCAGGGAGCCATGTCAGTGCCAACAGATTGGCCACCACGTCCTGTCTATGGAGAGCATGAGCATAGTCCTGAGCAGCTAGTCATATAAACTCCTTCTCCTCTGGGGTTAGAGAGGAGGACAGGATGACATAGATGTAGTGTCAGGTTAGGTCATAGGACTAGCTCAGATACTCAAATTCCTTAGTAAAGGTGGTTGGGTTGGTGGAAAAATACCTGAGGATGCCTCTCAATTTGTGAAAGGTTGGACATGGAAAATGGGACAATACTCTCAGTTTCTGCTACGTCCCTCATGGGTAGAATGGGCATGGGAATAGAAGTGGCTATTGTGGAAGGCATTCTTTGGCTAGTCCAAGAGCAAGGGGAAAATTATTGAAGCTTGTCTTCTCAGCATTTGGGCTTTCAGGAGCCAGGGAAGAAGGTGGTTGCTGGTTAGGAGGGTCTGGGTTTTGGAAATATACTGCAGGTGAGGGAGGGGATGTGTAAGAGGTATTCTATGTCAAAAGTAGGTTCATAACCAGAAGTGTTAGGGGTATAATGTTTTGAATGAAGGATAAAGATCTGATGGTTAGAGCAGGACTGATAGAGAGAGGGTTGGGACCAAAAGGTGAAAAAGACCTGGACATAGGAAATTTCAAACCATTTTCCACTGTAGTGACAGCAATTATCTAAATCATGCAATGTGTTAAAATTGGAAGTGCCATTTTCAGGCCATTGAGACTTATTATCTAGTCTATATTGTGGACAGACAGTGTTACAAAAGAAAATGGGGTGTTCGGGCCTGATCTCCCCCATGGGTGTGTAGAGGGACTCTGGCATGGCTCATGAGAAAGGAAGGGTGAGTATCAGATCACAAATACAAAGGTGGCTGTTTAGGGTAGGCATTTTCACTGCTAAACAAGTCACCACTATAAATGAGAGGTGAAATTCATGACTGGATGTCCTCAATCCAGAAGGACCCAAAGCCAGATGGCTGAGGAGTCTTCTGGCCTAGTGCTAGGACTTTCGAAATGAGAGAATTTTGAGACAAGAGATTTTGAGAAGTCTGAGATAGAGTAGGCAGAAGTCTGAAGATGAGGGAAATTGTGGAACGTCACTCACCTAGAGAAGGTTGGCTGGTGTGGGATGGAGGGTCAGCAATGGAGAAGGAGAAGTTCCCAACCTTGATCTGGCATCCTCCTTGGCTAGTCTGGGAGGGTCCATAAGGGAGGGAGGTCTACTTGAGGTCTGCAATCGAGTAACCCAAGTAGTGTCCAAAGGTAAGCCCAGGATGATCTGCTGCTGTCTGCTGCTCTCCAAGAGGCAAACTCAGGGTCACTGAAGCCAGGACAATGGCTCCTCTTCCCTGTGGAACCCTCCCATGTTTTAGTACCAAATGTTAGGGTCACCGAAGGAGGAACACATGAGAACAAAGTAGTAAGGGATTATAGATTTATTAAAAGTCATATGGAGACCAGATGGTCTGAGCCCCAAAATGGTGTCCAGGGACTGGGAGTCAGGGATTTCAAAGGACTCTAGGCAGGCCTTTTCTGTGCAGAGAATTCTCTGGTGAGTCTAGAACCTAGTAAGTCCCAGAGGTGAAGGATAATAGTCTTAGCAAGTGTGATGTGGTCGAAGCGAAAGGAAATATCCATTGTGAAGTCCAAAGGTCAGTTCCCAGGGGAGGGGTTATCGATTCAATTATTTTATCAGGCCATCAATTTATTTGTCTTACTTCCTTGTTATCCATATTTAGAACCCACAGAAAATACTGCATACATATTTAAATTGATCTGCTCTGAAAAGTGATTAAATATGTTAGTTAAAATGATTAGGAAGCAAGGTGGGAATAGAAGGTGATTAGAGAAGGTTTCAGTGAAGTGTTTAAAAGAGGCTATAATGAATGGGGTGTTCTGTCAAGCACAATAAAAACAAAATATTTAGAATACAGAATGTGGGCTCTTTGGTCCATCTATTCTCTCCATTCACTTCCCTCTCTCTGCTTTGAGGATTGCTACATTGTTAGCGGCTGCAGACAGCATGCACAGTGTGTTTTATCCAGATAGTGGTCTAAGTATCAAGTTTAAAATGAAGGCACAAGGAGTAACTTAACAATCACAAGAAACAGTAAAGAAAAGACCCATCATACAATTTAGATCATTTGTTATTGGATAGAGAGAATTTTTAATTATTTTATAGTATAGCAGAATATATAACTCCTTTAACTTTCCATTTTTTTCATGTCAAAGAAAGCCTAACATTATGTTTTTATTTCAATTTACTTCCTTGTAATGATCTGATTAGCTTGCTTTGTTACCTATAATCATGGTAAATAAAAATACTATTAAGTGATTTTTAAGAGATGAGATTTCTGAATGTTATATGGCGGGAAGTGCTTGAATAATTCATTTTTTTTCTTCAGACAGTATTTGTTTTTGGTTTATTACAACACTAAGTTTTTTAAAAGGCATTTTCAGGTTACAGCTTCTTTTAATCAATGAAAAAACAATAACCCTGAGGTATTCTAGTTCTCTTACTAGAGAAAAGGAAACTGTACAAGAGTATTAAACTGCAGGCAATCAGGGATAGCAATAACATACAAACTAGAATATGCGGAGACCTAAAAGGTCTCAGTAGTCAAGCTGGCTTCTTGTCTGCTAGCATCTGTTATTATGGAAATTAGAAGTGTGCCCTTTTAAAGGGCAAAATGAATGTTCAGAAAAATCAAATGGTTTCATCAAGTAACTGAATCTATCCCCTCAAATGATGGATAAAGACAGGCAGAGAAAAATGACACTAAAGGCCAAAGGGGCCAGATTGAAACAGAAACTCTCCAGGCATATGGGAGGTTAGAAAGAGGGTGCAAAGCAACAGGGAATATAGACAATAATTCCAGTTGCTGTGTAGAGAGAACTTTGATCCCCCAAAAGATGAGAGGGAGCAAAACAAAGCATGTTAGAGTAAGACAGGGAAGGTGAGCAAAGGGTGATTAGAGGCTGTATTCTGATTGATCCCGATCAATTTGTTGGAGGATTATTAGCTGCAATTATACCTTTTGTGATCTGTGGGGATGGGGACTTTTTCTGGAGTGGTGCTTTTGGCAGGCTAGCAGAAACACTTCCATAATCCCAGGACCACTTCACTAGGGTTAGTGTTTCCTTGGATTTGAAAATTCAAGGACATGTGCATTTTAGATTTTTATTTATTTTTGTTTTTGAGCCAATATTATTTCTGTTATAGTTTTTCTTTTATAATTATTCGGCTTTTCTTTTACATATTGAGTTTAGAAGAAAGTATCAATGGCTTAAAACAAAATTATATCCATTGCTTATGATGCATAGGTCAAATATGAGCAGGGTGTACAGATGGTTCTGCTTCATAGTCACTCAGGGATCCAATATGGCCAAAGGTTCACCCCCTTGCAGCCATGATCTCTGAAACCAGGCCTCTGCTATCCCTGAGGCAGGTAAAGAGAATATAGAATGCCATACATGTACCTGACTGGTCAGTTACTTTAGCTCAGATTTCACTGGCCATTCTTAATTATATGGCTTTACTCAGCTTCCAAAGGCCTAGCAAATGAAGAGAAGAAGTGAAATATTTTATAAAATTATTGCTTCTCACAGGGAAGACCATATGTTGTTGGGCAGACACTATAAGAATATATTTTGTAATAGAATGGATTTGTCTGATTAAATACCTTGAAGAAGCCTTCACTAGGCTGATAGATTTACTCACTTTAAACAGTCTCAATTATCCCTTGTTGGTTTTAGCCAGATGTCACTTCCCATTTAGATCATTTCCTCAGATGTCTTTTTGTGATTATTGTATTTTTTTTTTTTGCATATGAGTCAGTAACAAGTGTCTGCTTTAACACATGAGGGTGTGATGCTTCATACTATTGCAAAGTGACTGCAAAGATAGAAATGGTTTTGTTTTTCAAAAGTGGCATATTGTGACAGGCAAAACACTTGTCTTTAAAATGTACTTATGATTAGAAATACCCTTTTTTGAATTTTCACCTGGTAATTAGCCTCAGAGGTAATAGCCAATGCTCAGGTGGATCTGGACAAAAGCATTTGCACCCTGGTTATAAATTTTGTTCTCTAGTGAAGAATAACGTAAAGGTGGAATTTTGTCTTAATGAAGAGTGATTTTTCCCTATTTCTCAAATGAGTGATGGTGCCCTAAGATCTGTTATTTATGGGTAGGACACATTTCCCAAACTGTTCTCTTGCTGAATATCAGAAGTGGGATTAATGAGGCCATTAATCCCAGTAGGATGTTCTCATGAAGCACATGAGGAGATGTTCTCCTAATATGGTCAAGTTTGAGTTACTACTTCAAGTGAATAGAGGTACTTAGGAGCCCTGGATGGGTGGCTCAGTTGATTGGAATATCATCCCATACACTAAAAAGGTGCAGGTTTGATTCCTGTTCAGGGCACATATCTAGGTTGAGGTTCAATCCCTGGTTGGGCACATACTGCGGAAATTAATCAATGTTTCTCACTTACATCATTTTTATCTCTTTCTAAAATTGATAGAAACAAATCCCCTAGTGAAGATTTAAAAAAAAGAGGCACATAGGAAAGATACTGGGGCAGCTAATAGGAACTCATAACAAGAATTTACTGACTTTGACTCATATACACCCCTAATAACATGATGCATACACAACTTAGATTATATGTTTTCAATTTAAATTTGTTATCGATAAAAAGCATATCTCAACCCATAGATTAATTTTCCTTGTCTTCATCTGATCCAATTAAGTGTTGTTTTCAGGCTGTAAGATGGGATGCAGAGCAATAGTTACACATATTCTAACTATCACCCTGACTAGATTCATAGACAGATCTTTAAAGGGGTGTACATATGGAGGCAAAATTTGTCACTGCTACTTTATAATGTCTGCCTTCAATAGATTTTCATTTCTCTGAATAGATATGAAAAGAAAAAATATATAGTATGTTGTTGTACTATTGCATATGTTCATCCTTATTTTCCACAAGTGGAAAGTCATCACTTTGTATGCTTCCTACCATTCCTTTGTGGCCTGATGTGTTTCTGTTGAGAATTCATTTGATAATCTAATGGAAGATTCCTTGTAAGTAGCTTTCTGTTTCCCTCTTGCAGCCTTTAAAATTATTTCTTTGTCATTAACATTTGCCATTGTAATGTTGGTGTGTCTTATTGTGGGCCTCTTTGGGTTCATCTTCCTTGGTACTCTGTGCTTGTGTGACCATTTTCTTCCCCTAATCTGGGAAGTTTTCTGGCATTATTTCTTCAAATAGGTTTTCTAACCCTCACTCCTCCTCTTGTCATTCTGGTATCCCTATTATATGTATTTTTTCTTCCTTTCATGTTGTCCCAAAGCTCCCTCAGGCTCTCCTCTTGTCTTTTCATTATTTTCTCTAATTGCAATTCAGATTGGGTGTGTTTTGCTTTCCTGTCTTCTAATTCAGTCCTCTGTTGGAAGCTTCTATAGTGTTTTTTATTGTAGCTGTATCACTTTTTATTTTCTCCTGATTCTTACATAGGTTGTTAATTTTCTCATCCATCCAGTTTATGAACTGTTGACTCTTATTTTGAATTATTTTCTGATATATTGCATGCCTCTGCTTCATTTTGTTCATTTTCTGCAATTTCCCATTTTTGGTCTCACCAAAGGATCTATGTGTCAAGTTGCATGGGGCCTGTGGCTGCAACAGTGGGTTTGGTTCTGTCACATGGTCATAGATGGTGGCTTCTCCTCAGGTAGTAACTGAGCATCTGCTCCTTGGGTAGTAGTGGGCTTTGGCTGCTCCTCACTTGGTCTTGGGTAGCAGCTGTTCCTACAGCTGCTGACATGAACCCAGTGCCAGAGACTAAGGTGTCTGGCTGTCAGGAGGGGTCCACATTCCAGAACTCACAGGAACTCTCAGCTGGGGAGACTGGAGTCCAGGTGCCCATGGGTCAGAAGCCGAACCAGCAGGTCCCTGGCCAGAGTGGCTGTAAGAATCTGTATGGTGTCTGAGGGTCCCCTGTGTTGAGGTGAGGCTGGCTCCCAGTCCCAGCAGTTCTCCCCTTCATTATGTCACAGCCTCAAGGAGAGCTGGCACTCCAGGAGAGATTACAGCAGTGGTACAGGCTACCTGGCTGTGTTGTGAACCTGGTCCTTCAGCCTTCAAAGGTCCTGCAAAAACTAGCTGGCCTTTACACACACACACACACACACACACACACACACACACACATACACATCCATTTTTCCCTTTCACTTTCTCCCTCATTGCCATCCTCCTAACCTCCATATTGGAATCAAAACTGATTGACTTTTATTTGGATTATGAATTTGCTACTTGTGACACATTCATTGTTGATGTGAGTTTGACTGTATTATATAACCTTACTGAAGTAACTGAGCCGGTTACTTCATTTAGACAATGAAGAGTTGAGGTTCAAGATGGTAGCATAGTATAACATAGTCTCCACAACTACATCAAAATTACAACTAGGCTTGTCCAATGTTGTTCAGTGGTTAGAGTGTTATCTCATGCATGGAAGTGTCATGGGTTTGATTCCTGGTCAAGGGCACATACCTGGGTTGTAGGTTTAATCTCCACCCTGTTTGTGACATGTGTGGGAGGTAACAAATGTGCTTCTCTCTCATAATTGTTTCTCTTTATATATCTGTCCTTGCTTTCTCACTTCCATTCTATCTGAAATAAATGGAAAAAATATACTTGGGTGAGGACTAACAACAACAAAAAGCCACCCTAAACTACAGAACAACCATCATGGAGAACTATCTGAAATTTAGCTGAATAAAAGAACTAGAACTAAGGATATAAAAATAAGCCCCTTTGAAACTGGTAAGAGGTGAGGAGATACAAAACATGCTGATCCCATACCCATGTGTGTTGTATAAACATTTGAAGGGATATCTTGAATGCAGATGTTCACCCTGAATAGTGAGGGGTCCCAGCTCCATAGCAGGCCACAAACACAGGCTTCCAGTGCCAGGAATATACATCTTAATAACTTCTGGTTATAAAAACCAGCTTAAATTGTGGCTGAGTGAAACAGAAGTATGCTGGAGTCCCACGCATTCCTCTTAAAGCTCTCATACATGGACTTACTCAGACTCACTCTGAGTCCAGCACTGCAGCACTAGGGAGGAACTGTGTTATCTGGCATCAGAACAAAAGCTGGGTGGGCTTTCTCCCAGACAAAAGTTTTGTTGGAGGACATTGTTCCTTCCCTGAACCCTCTCCACAAAGAGCCTTGGGCAGGTGCCATATATGAGTCTCCATCAACCTGATTATCACTGTTTACCACCTGCTGGTGATCCCCTGAATCTCTGCACCATCCATTTGTGGGCTCACCCACATTGTTTCCAGTGGCTTTTCCATGCAAAGGGCATGTCTTGGCTCATGCTTCAGACTTTCTTAAAAATCTCTCAAACAAGCAGGATCTGGCCTTAGCATGCCATGTACTATCCACTAAGAAGCTCCAGGCCCATCACTACCAGTCAGCCTTGGTTTTTGTTTTGGCATCTCCTGGGCACCTCTAAGCACCACATCATTTGAAGATCACTTTGTAGCTTATGTTGGTAGCCCCACACAAGGCACAGATGTTGGCTGAAGTGACATGAACCTCCTGGAAGAACTGAGTGCCAGTGTATCTAGTGGACAAATTGAAGCATCATCAACCACCTCCATAAATGACACACTCAAGTGGTGAACTCAGTGGGCACCAGAGTTACTCTGAAGTAAGTCCTGCTCTTTAGGGTTGGCCCTTGCAACCACTGCATGGTGGCAGGCAGTCCTCACAATCAATAGGCCCAGGGGAAACCCATGCCACTGCCATGTACATATCAATCAAGGCTCAACTACAACAGGAAGATGTACATAATCCACACAAGGCTGGGAGGAATGAGGAGAAGGCTCACTTGGAGTGCCCATCTTGGGTGGCTCTGGAGGCTGTGCCACAGGACCCTAAAGGACACTACTACATTAGTCCACTCTAAAAATTGCAAGAGATATAGCATATCTGCCTAATATTTAGAAACAAACACAGAGAAGTTACCAAAATAAGGGTACAAAGAAACATCCTAAATGAAATAACAGAACAAAACTTCAGTAAAAAGAACTAAACAAAACAGAGACAAGCAATCTACTAGATGCATAATTTAAAGCACTGGTTATAAGGATGCTCAATTAATGTAGGGGAAGAGTAGATAAACTTACTGAGAATTTCAACAAAGAGATAGGAAACATTAAAAACAAAGATAGAAAACATAAAAAGAGCCACCATAAATAATAAATACACTAACTTAAATGAAGAGTACATTACAGGGAATCAGTGGAGGAGTAAATGTATCAAAGGGTCAAATCAGATATTTGGAAGTTAAGAAAGCAGAAAACACCTATCTCAACAGCAAAAAGAAAAAAAAAGACTCCAAGGAAATGAAGATCATAAAAGAATTCTTTGGGACAAAATCAAGCCTACCAACATTCACATCATGGAGGTTATAGAAGGAAAGAGAGGGAGGAGAGTAAAGAATTGAAAACCCATGTGAAAAAACAGTGATGGAAAACTTTTCTAGCCTATTGAAGGAAATAGACATACAAGTCCAGGAAGTGTAGAGAGTCCCAAATACCACAAACTCCCAAAAGGCATACACCAAGAAACATCAGGTTAAAGACAGAGAGAATCTTAAAAGCAGCAAGAGAAAATCAGTTATTTATTTATAACAAACTCCCATAAAACTGTCATCTGATTTTTTCAAGAGCAAGTTTGTAAGCCAGAGGAGATTGACAAGAAATAGTCAAAGTGATGAAAACCAATGACCTACAAACAAGATTATACTACCCAGCAAAGCTATAATTTAGAAATAAAGAACATATAAAGAACTTCCAAGACAAGAAAAAAGCTAAAGGATTTCATCACCTCCAAACTAGTATTATAGGAAAAGTTAAAGGCTCTTCTTTAAGAACAACAGCAATAAAAGATAAAATAATATTAATAATAAAATGGCAATAAACACTTATCAAATAACAATTTCTTTAAATGCGAATGGATTAAATGTTCCAATAAAAAGGAAAATGGAGACTGCATTGATAACAAAACAATACCCTTACATATACTGTCAACAAGAGACTCACTTCAGATCAAAAGAAATACACACACTAAAAGTAAAAGAATGGAAAAAGTTATTTCATGAAAATGGAAACAAACAGACAAAAGCTAGGATAGAAATGCTTACATCAGACCATCTAGATCTAATAAAAATAAAAATAAACAAACTAGCATAACATAAATAGAATCAAAGATAAAGAAAATGTTTTTATGGTTGTGAGGTGGGAGGGGATTGTGATGATGGATGAAAAAGAGGAAGGGATTAAAAAGAACAAATTGGTAATTATTAAAATAGTTAAGTACAGCATAAGGAATATAGTCAATCCTCCTATCTAATAAGAGAGTAATATGCAAATTAACCATCATTCTGCTAAACTCACAAACCAAGCCTACCAGCCAATCAGGAGGGAGTATGGAAATTAACCCAACCAAGATGGCTGTGGCCATAGAGTAAGCAGGAGGCTTGGGTTTCCCCGGTAATGGAAGAAGCCAAGCTTTCCACAAATCCTGGCCAGCCTAGGCCTCCAAACAAGGCTACAAAGTTTCAATTATAGAAGATAAATAAATCCCAGATACCAGAGCCTCCACTTGGGTCCATGGAGGTCATGACCAGCCTGCAAACTACCACAGGACCCTTGCCCAGGCCACCTCATGCCCCAAGGCAACCCCTACTCTGATCCAGGACACTGTTCAGGGCAAACCAGCTGGCCTCCATCCATGCACCTGGCCTCTATCTTATCTAATAAAAGAGTAATATGCAAATTGACCATAACTCCAACACACAAGATGGTTTCCCCCATGTGGTCAGAGATGGCTGCCCTCATGAGAACACAAGATGGCCACTAAAATATGGCCAGCAGGGGAGGCCAGTTGGGAGGGACCAGGCCTGCAGGGAGGACAGTTTGGGGTGACCAGGATGGCAGGGGAGGGCAGTTAGGGGCAAACAGGTTGGCAGGGGAGCAGTTAGGCATCAATCAGGCTGGCAGGAAGTGGTTAGGGGGTGATCAGGCTGGCAGGCAAAAGCAAGTGGTTAGGGGTAGTCAGGAAGGGAGGCAGGTAAGCAATTGGAGCCAACAGTTCTGGATTGTGAGAGAGATGTCTGACTGCCCCTTTAGGCCCAATCCTTCTGGGATTGTAGCAAATGTATTACTCTGGTAGGAGATGTTAATAATCAGGAGTCTATTTTTTAAAAAATATATTTTATTGATTTTGTACAAAGAGGAAGGGAGAGGGATAGAAAGTCAGAAATATTGATGAGAGGGAAACATCAATCAGCTGCCTCTTGCACACCCTCTACTGGGGATGTGCCTGCAACCAAGGTACATGCCCTTGACTGGAATTGAACCTGAAACCTTTCAGTCTGCAGGCCAATGCTCTATCCACTGAGCCAAACCAGTTTTGGCCAGGAGTCTATTTTTATACCTACTAGGATTGGGCCTAAACAGGTAGTCAGACATCCCTGGAGGGGTCCCAGATTGGAGAGGGTGCAAGCTGGGTTCATAGACACATACCCCCCATGTACCAATTTCATGAACCTAATAATATTATAAAAGGTATGTATGGTGTCAGATGGATACCAGGTTTATCAGAATGATCACTTAGTAAACTATATAATGTCATTGGATTGTACACCTGAGACTAATATAATATTGTATTTCAACTGTAATTGAAAAATAAAAAAAATATTTAAAGTTAATAAATGCAACAGAAAAGGACAAGACAGTGTTATAAACATGTTTAATTAGTATATTATTTTAAGTAAAATGTATAGAAAATAAAATATCATTTCAATGAAAAAAATTAAAAATGAATTGTTGAAATTCTACCATAACCATGCTTCTTTAGCTTAAAAATTTATTTTCAGTAAAGAATCAATGTAAGGTTGCTAGTACATTACTGGACTCCAAAGGTCTTTCAAGTCTTGCTCTCACTGGCCTTGAATCTAACTCCACTGCCAACCCCAATATAAACAGTCAGACATCCACTTTAAACAAAATGGTCCCCCCAGAGGATATCCATTGCAAATCCCTGGAACCTGTGAAAGTTACCTTATTTGGAAAGAGGGTCTTGGCAGAGGTAATTAAGTTAAAGATCTTGAGAAGAGGTCATTTGATGAACCTTGAATCTAATGAAAAGTGTTTTTACAAAGAACCTACCTAGGAGAACAGACACACAGAGGACAAAATTGTGAGGTGATGAAGGCAGGGATTGGAGTGATATAGCCATGAACTGAGGAAGCCAGGAAATGCCAACAGCCACCAGAAGCTGGAAGAGACAAGGAAGAATTCCCCCTAGAGCCTCCAGAGGGAGTATGGCCCTTTTTTGCTGGTACCATTTTTTCAGACATTTTTCCTCCAGAACTGTGGGAGAATATATTTCCATTATTTTAAGGCACCAAATTTGTGATAATTTACTAAAGCAGCCACAAAAAACTAGCACACCTTTATGTATTTGCTTAGTTATTCCCATTTTACCTTTCTCATGATACAAGTCAGAATCCTGTCTAAGCATTTTGGTTTTTCCCACCCTCAGCAATAATGATTCATCTCACTTTCATCTTCCTCCTATGGCATGTTATTATGTCTTTACAACACTTCTTATATTCTACTATTTTCCTTCCCTGTCTGCCTCAGTGCCTATCTGATTATTGCAATAGAGTCAGTATTGCATAAATATTTCCTGTGTAATTATGGGAGTGTGACACATTAATGCTGGAATTACATATAGTACCAGTTACTAACTTCCTGAGTAGTTTGCTACTTACTTAGAAGTCAGTGCCTTAAAACTAGGTAAGTGGGTTGCTTGATGGATTAAGAGTGACAGGAAAGACAGATGGTTAAAAAGGAATTTTAAAAGTTACATTAATAGCTTGTTAATTAACTAAATATATCTAAAACACAATTGCCACATTTTAAAATTTATTTACATCAGACCTTATTCATAAAAAAAGGGAGTTTTAGGATGAATGTTGAATAATTCCAATTTGACATTCTGGAAAAGGCAGAAGTTTGGGGACAGTAAAAATATCAGTGGTTGCTAGGAATTGGGGAAGTGGAGGAATACTAAATTTTTAGGGTGGTTAAAATAATCTGATACTATAATGGTAGATAGACCCTTATATCTTTGTCCAAACTCTTAGAATGTACAATGCCAAGTGTAAATCCTAATGTAAACCATGGACTTTGGATGATTATGATGTTTCGATGTATAATCGTGATTGTAACAAATGTGCCACTCTGGCGGGGGATGCTAATAACGAGGAGTTGACTTTTGTGCCTTCCTCTCAATTTGGCTGTGAAACCTAAAACTGCTCTAAAAATTAAAGTCTTTAACAATAATGAAAAGCGGGTGGACATGAGCAGATGTGAAACACTGAGGAATAGGTCTCCTGTAGCAGAGTCTGAAACACTGATAAGTCATTCAGTGGCATATCTCCTTGAGCCCTTCTGTCAGTGGCTATTGTCTAGCATAGTGAACATGTGGATAGTAGATAATATGGCTTTAGTTGCAAGACTCTAAACTTTCATGATTTCTAATGCCATGGAGAAAATGAAGGCAACTATCCATTCATAGATGGATAAATTAAGGCCTCAAACACCCATGTGCTTTTTGAGAGCAAATCATTTTGCTTCTCTGAAATAATTTTTCATAAGTAAAATGAAGGGTTACTGCACCTACTTGAGGAAACTTCCAACCCTAAGTCCTCTTATAAAAATGTCTCCTATTGCTTGTCATGTGCTTGTACTAGAACACTACCTCCCTCATGCCCTCTCAGGAAACCAGGAGTGGCACACTGTTGGACCACCCAAACATTGATTTTTTTCATGTGGAAATTCTCTGCTTTGTATTATGTTGTAGCAGAGTTCCACATGTCTAGAAATGAACCATTTTCAAAGTATGCCAATTGTTGCACACTTGTGCTTAAATATTTACTTTAAGAATCTTCTTTTTAAATGGTGCCTAAATATCTGTTTTCTAGGTAAGAAAATGTTTAAACTTCAAGCTCTATAAATTGATTTTGAAAAGTAAAGTTCAAAGTACTTTGGAAAGAATAAAACTTATTTTGTACCTATAAAAAATATCCACTTGAGACAAACGTTAAAATGTTTAATTTCCCAATGAAACCTTTGAGAAAAATATAAACAAATGGAGTATGCTAAGAAGAAAAATTATGTTTTGAGCTAGTGCTCTGTGTTTTTATCTGAATGCTGTAATCCTATCTAATAAAAGAGTATTATGCAAATTAAGCATTAATCCACCACACCCACAAGCCACACACACAAGCCAATCAGGAGCAAGTATGCAAATTAAGCCAACCAAGGTGGTTGTGGCCAAAGAGAGAGCAAGAAGCTTGTGTTTCCCTGGCGATGGAGGAACCAAAGCTTTCCACACACCTTGGTGGGCCCAGGCCTCCACTCAAGGCTACAAAGTTTCAATTATGGAAGATAAGTAAATCCCAGATCACAGAGCCTCCCCATGGGTCACCAGGTGGTGTGGCCAGCCTACAAACCACCACAGACCCCTCACCCAGGCTGCCCCACACCCCAAGGGAACCCCCACCCTGATGAGGGACACCCTTCAGGGAAAACCAGTTAGCTCCAACCCCTACCACACACCAGGCCTCTGTCCTACGTAATAAAAGAATAGTATGCAGATTGACCATCACTCCAACATAAGATGGCTGCCCCCCTGAAGTAAAAGATGGCTGCCCCCATTTGGACACAAGATGGCCACCACAAGATGGCCAAAAGGGGAGGGAAGTTGAAAGGGACAAGACCTGCAAGGGAGGGCAGTTGGGAGCAATCAAGCCCACAGGGAAAGGCAGTTGGGGGAGACACAAGCCTGCAGAGGAGGGCAGTTAGGGGTGAACAGGCCTACAGGGGAGGGCAGTTAGGGGTGACCAGGCCTGCAGGAAAGGAAAGCTAGGGGCAAACAGGCTGGCAGGGGCATAGTTAGGCATCAATCAGGTTGGCAGGGGAGTGCTTAGTGGGTGATCAGGCTGGCAGGCAGAAGCAGTTAGGGGGAATCAGGAAGGCAGGCAGGCAAGCAGTTGGGAGCCAGCAATTCTGGATTGTGAGAGGAATGTCTGTCTGCCCATTTAGCCCTGATCCCTAAACGGGCAGTTGGACATCCCTCAAGGGGTCACAGATTGGAGAGAGTGCAGGCTGAGCTGAGGGACAGACACCCCTGTGCATGAATTTTGTGTACCAGACCTCTACATATATTATAGCTTTATTACACATGTCTTCTTTTCCCCCTGATTGACTCTCCACCACTCCCACTTCTCTAGGACAAGCCTGTCCCCCACCCCAGTGTCCAAATCCATTGGTTATGCTAATATGCATGCAAATGACTCCTTTGGTTGAACTCTTTACTCTCCCTTCCCCTGACTTCTCTCTGAGGTTGGAAGGTCTGTCCAGTGTTTCTTTGTCTCTGGATCTATTTTTGTTTATCAGTTTGTTGTTCCTCATATCCCACTTATGAGTGAGATCGTGTGATATTTATCTTTCTCCAACTGGCTTATTTCTCTTAGCATAATGTTCTCCAGCTCCATGTGGTTGCAAATGGTAAAAATTCCTTATAGCAGCATAGTATTCCATTGTGTAGATGTACCACAGTTTTCTAATCCACTCATCTGCTGGTGGGCACTTAGGCTGTTTCAAAATCTTAGCTATTGTAACTGCTATGAACATGGGGGTGTGTATGTTCTTTCTGATTGGTGTTTCTAGTTTCTTGGGATACATTCCCAGAAGCGGTATTACTGCGTCAAATGGGAGTTCCATTTTTAATTTTTTGAGGAAACTCCATACTGTTCTCCACAGTGGGTGCACCAGTCTGCATTCCCATCAGCAGTGCACGAGGGTTTCTTTTCTCCAAATCCTCAATAGCACTTGTCATTTGTTGATGATAGCCATTCTGACAGGTGTGAGATGGTACCTCATTATTATTTTGATTTGCATCTCTCAGATGATTCATGACTTTGAGCATGTTTTCATGTGTCTTGGGGCCTTCTGTAAGTTCTCTTTCGAAAAGTGTCTATTTATTTAGGTCTTTGCCCATTTTTTGATTGGATTGTTTATTTTCCTTTTGTTAAATTGTATGAGTTTCCTGTAAATTTTGGAGATTAAACCCTTATTTTAGATAGCATTGGCAAATATGGAACATATTAGAGGCCTGATGTGAAAATTCATGCAAAGGGCTTGGCCCTCGCAGCCCTGGACAGTCCTCACAGCCCAGGTCATCCCTCTCTGCCCTGGCTTCATCTGAAAAGTCACCTGGTCATTCTGCTGTTCAGTCTAATTAGCATATTAGCTCTTAATTATTTAGGATATTTTTAAAGGTGTACTAGGCATAAAAGAAAAACAGGATGGTCATCTGGATTGTCTTACTTTACTCACGCAGAGTAGATATGGGATATAATTAATCTAAGTGCTGACCCTGGATGGATGAGTAGGTTTAATGCTCCCTGGAAAAGTCCTCATTACTCCCAGGATTGAAACATAGGAATAAAATTCCTAAAATTATACAGGCTTCTCCAAGATAGGCTATTGTGGAGGAATTATGAGCCTGAGTCAATTCCTAAGTTATTTGTTTAGCAAATGTAGTGAATAATTCTCTGTATGCAGACCTGTTTCAGGTCCTGTAGAGGTTACAAAAATAAATTAGATAAATTATACTGTTATTAGAGGCCTGGTGCACAAATTCTTGCACAGGTGGGTCTGGCTGGCTCACCCTGAACATTTGCCAGACTGTCCGGCCCCCAATCAGGGTGAGGAGGGTAACTGGGGGCAGAACTGGCCAGGGGGAGGGGCTGTGGGTGGTTTGTCGGCTGGCCCTGCCTTCTAGTTGAACTCCCAGTCAAACTCCCCATTGAAGGGACAATTTTCATATTAGCCTTTTATTATATAGGTTAGGTAAAAATAGAGCATACACCAGTGGAAGTGAGGAATCCCTTTCCCCACTCGGTTTTGGGGATTGGGTTCTTAGAATATCTTGAGAAAAGTAATTTTCTAAGACTCACATGAGAAAATGAGTAATTTTTATTTTTGTGGAATTATCTCCCTGGGCTTCAAAAGTTTCATTTCTCTTAAACCAGTCCTGGAAAAGGTGCAGCTGGGGATTCAGCCAGCTAAAAACAAAGCCAGTGTACAAGGGTTCCATCCCTGGTGGAGTTAAGTCCAGTGAGGCATCAGGCTAGTCACAGTCCATTATTCCATTGTGTGGGGCCCACATGGTTATGTGCCACATAGGCAAATGCAGGGAGTGCATCCTCTACAACAGGAGATGCAAGAGAATAGGCAAAAAGAGATAAGGATGCAATTCCTTTGTTCAGGAGTTTATGTATTTCAGATTTTGCACCCTTGCAGTGGCCATGCCCATCATGGCCAATGACCTGTTCCAATGTGTGATCAACAAGAAAGCACCCTTCTTATGTCACCCAGACTTTTCTAGGCACACTTATAATATTCAACTTCCCTCTGTTTCCTTCCAGTTAATCAATGGCCAGGTTAAATACAATAATATCAGTAGAAGGATGGAGAAATAAGAAGAAGGGGACAGGGAAAATGGAAAGTTAGTAAAGGTCAGGACAACTTATGTGGTATGAGTTTGGATCAAGTATAAACGAGGGAATTTGAGGCTTTAAGTCAGTGGTTCTCAACCTTTCTAATGCTGCAACCCTTTAAGAAAGTTCCTCATGTTGTGATGACCCCCAACCATAAAATTATTTTCGTTGCTACTTCATAACTGTAATTTTGCTACTGCTATGAATCGTAATGTAAATATATGTGTTTCTGATGGTCTTGGGCTCTACAGCAGCAGTTCTCAACCTGTTGGTTGCCTAACAAGGTAGCCTAAGACCATCAGAAAACACTGATATGCCCCAAGCTGGATAAAGGGGATCTAGAGTGCTAGGAGTTAGGGCAAGGATCATGCTACATGGGTGATCGTGCTATTGAGATGAAATCTGAGCAAAAACCTGATGGGAGTGAGGGATTTGATGAAGCTGAGTCAGAGATAAAGGGACCATTGGAACAAATATCTGAGGCAAACATGTCCAGATTCTTTTAATGTTAAGGAAGTCCGTATTACTGATTCTGAGTGACTAAAAGAGAGATTAGGAAGACAAGGTCAGTGGGGAGGGACTGTCATGAAAGACATTCCAGTTCATTGCCTGGGCTTTGACTTTTACTCTGAGTTATATGGTGAGATGATGCAGAATTTTGATAAAAAGTATGACATTACAAGTTTTTAAAAGATTATTTTTTCTACCATATTGACAAAATATGTAGAGAGAAGGTAGGATAGGGTTGAAGTGAAAAGACCTTATTCATTGACTCTTAAAGGTGAGAGGTATTACTGACTCAGACAAGCATAGTAGTAGTGGAAAGAATGGGAACTGATCAGGTCCTGGATATTTTGCAGACATTGATTAAACAAATTTGAAATGGATTTTATATATGGATTTGAGAGGAAAAGAGGATATGAGAACGACACTAGGTTTTTTATTTTTTTCACTTGAAAAGTTGAAAGAATGAAGTTTCCATTAGAAAAAAATATGCCTGGGAGGAAAGACCAAAATTTTTTTTCTAATATGCTGAGTTTGAAATACTTATTAGACCTCTGTATTAGTTGTCTTATTAATGCATGACAAAGTACCACAAATCTAGCCAATAATAAATAACACCCGATTATTACCTCACATTTTTAAAAGTCCACATGGTTTATCTGGTTAGGGTTTCACAATGCCCAAATCCAGACCTCATCCAAACTGGTTATTATCAGTAGGCTCTGGGAAATAATCCATTTTCAGGTTCATTCAGGTTATTGACAAAATTCAATGTCTTATGGTTACAGGACTGTTCCCTATTTTCTTGCTGGCTGGTATCAGAGGGGTCACTCTCTAGTCATTGTTCATGATGTCTCTATCTTCAAACACAGAAATGCTCCATCACATCCTTCTGTTGCCTCAGGGTCTCTGATTTTCCCATCTGCTGTCCCATTCTGCTGCCAGCTTAAGAAAGCTCTCTGCTTTCAAATATATATTGGGATTATATCACTTTTACTTGAATAATCTTTCTTTTTACAATAGAAGAACATAACCACAGGAGTAACCTTTGTGGTAGGAGAGGATGAAACAATGTATACTATGGAAGTCATTTAAGAATCCTTTTTATCAACCAAGTATTGATATTAAATAGTAGTTCTATATGTGAATCTGGAATTTGGATTTTGTATATGGTGCTTAAAGCCTTGATGTCTATCTCCTCCACATCGTCCTTAAGCAATTGGAAGTGAGTTGTCAGGTGGCACTCAGCCAAATGTCTGTCAGAAAGTTAGACTTTTCTAGTTCCAAAAAAAAAAGATAACTAAAAGAAACATTGCAGTGACTTCTTTTTCTCTTTTGGCTTTTAAAGTAACATTTATATTTTTTAAGTTAAAATGTGCATATATAGGAAACTGAAAAACATAAGCAAAGAACAAAGCCATCCATAATCATAAACAGTTTGATGTGTCCGTCTAAGTCCTGTGTATCTACACTACTAAGCTTCCCCTTTTATGTAATTAAGATGGTATAGTTATGCATCATGCTTTCTCACACATCATGAATATTTACCATTTCAAAGTCCCAAAGCTATGAGTATTTTGATAACCAAGAATACACTACACCAACTCAATCTGGAAGAAAATGTAATCCTGCCTTAATTGGTGCCAAAAATTTCATAAAGGACAAAAATAGCAACAGACCGCTAAATAAAAGACATTCACAAAGTTACAATTAAAATACTACATCCATTTAATGTTCCTTTAAATATGAGACTCAAAGCAAGAATACACAAAGTATTAGCAAGATGGCAGGTTTTGACTGAAGTACTTAACAACATATTCCTATAGCACAGTCTAAAGAGATGCACACACATCCATAGTTATCACCACAATGTGAATATGAATACATCCACACACCCCTCGCATGAACAAGTCCTGATGTCCCTTTCTCATAGTTCAACAACTCCATGTCTAAGATGCCTCTTTTCTAACAATTGTAACAAAAAGATACTTACAAATTGTTAATTCACTACTTTTTATCAGACATTCTCATCTAGTGACTTATTTTCTTGGGCATATTTGCCTGGAATGTCATATGATTTTTTTTGGGGGGGGGGCAGTGATAATGATTTTTTTGGGGGGGAGGGGGCTTAGAAATTTTGGTCTCATAAGAAATCTACTCGAATAAATAAATAAATAAATAAATAAATAAATAAATAAATAAATAAATATTTTTTAAAAAATAAGAAATCTTCAACCTCAGTAGCAGACTGTGGATGCTCCTTAAAATGTCTATTTGGTCAGTACTAAATGCATACTTTGCTCACCACTTTAAATAGACCTACATCAAATAAGATTTACCTTCAATAAATATTGTTAGAAGAAAAAGATGACCAGATCTGGGCTAAAATTCAGTATCTACAAAAGCAGAAATCAGGCTGCTCAGCGAGACTTATATTGAGCACATGCAGATGAAATAATAAGTACTTAAAGAAAAAGCACTAAGGCTTATATCACTTATCTTCTGGTGAAATAACTAACCTGAAGCTTGACTAATGGGAAGCTATTTTGCTGTTAAGGATGATTAATTAACAAATTCTTCTGCTTAGGAATTAGTGCTTACATATGCATATATGCATATTAATATATAATGTGCGTATATAAATTGCACTGTTAGGAATGATTATTTAAAATACTATTTGCAGGTTGTTTTAATATAGTTTAAATCATTTAAAATAAAAGCAAATAAACTATTTCTTCCTGAAAGTTTCAGAGGCTAATAATGAATAGTCCCCATGGGCATGTTAAATTGACATCCAAAGGAAAAAGGAAATAGAGACAGGTGACACTTTTCATTAGGCTTAATGCTAGAGTTCACAGACAAATGAACTGTAGAAGCAATTGTGAGCCATATTTTTATCATATGACATAATCCCTATCTAAGCAATGTGAATGAGATAGGTGGAGATGGGAAGGGGGAGGGGATTGTGAATAGCTCCCTGATCATTTCTTTTATACTTAGTTCAACTTGAGTTAGGATTGAAAGAAGGAGAAAGAATGTCTTGTACTTTGGGATGAATAAATGTTGTTGAATCAGATGTTAAGATTGACTTTAACATACTTCATAGCAACTAGAAATCTAAAGGAAGATTACTTTGATGATAATGAATCTGAAATTTGTGTTCAAGAAAAGCACATTTCTTGGCCTGAGGGTGATTGTGGGGTGAGACTCAAGGAGTAAAAGCAGCTATTTCCTAATATTCAAAGAACTGACCTGAGGAAGAAAGAAAATATTGGTTTACTGTTATGTAAAAGGACAGGGTTATAATGAATGATTGGAAATTCTGAGCATCTAAAGCATTTGAGATAAATTCAAGAATGTTTTTTCTAAAAAAACTGGAATTTTTTATTTGAAGTATTTAATTGAACGTATTTTGGTCAATATTTTCTCTTTCTTCTATATAAACAAAGTGAATTTTGTTCTGGCTCAGTTTTTATTTCATAATCATAAACTTAACTATATAATTCAGACTATGTAATTTTTCAGACTGATCTGATGCAGATTCTATGAGCCTATCAAAAAAGAGTTTTATTATAAATTGACTCTTAAATCCTCTTTAGTAGTAGGGGTCACGGTGTTAGTGGATAAAAATTACTACTAAAGTGTTGTGTTTGTTTTTTTTAAGATCTATCTTCTGTCTATTATAATATTCCATTTCAGAGACTACTGGTTTTTCACAAAACTTCTCCCATTTCCTCAGAGGAATAGAACCCTACATTTTGGCTTATCTCATAGTTACTTACACTAAAGACTTCACTTTTCAGCTTCCTATATAGATAGCTTAAACAAAAATAGGGTCAATGTATTATTGTAAGCAAAATTGACTTGTGACAATTTTCCTAAATCTGAGAAAGAGAGAGAGAGAGAGAGAGAGAGAGAGAGAGAGAGAGAGAGAGAGAGAGAGAGAGAGAGAGAGAGAGAGAGCTGCCTCCACCTTTTTTTTTTCCCTTTTGTCCTTTCTGCTGACACAATGTCTGCAGATGGAGAGAAATTCTTGGATCTAGAGTTGTCTTGAAAATAAAAACTATCACTGATAAAGAAACAAGATAGGGGAGTAGATAATAAATAAGCATTCTAAACACAAACACACACACACACAAATCTATGTAAGATGATGGATATGCTAATTAGCTTGCTTGTGAATATTTTACAGTGTATATTTATATCAAATCACATCTTACACCTTAAAAGTATACAATTTTAATTCTCAACTATACTTCAGTAAAGTTGGAAAGAAAAAAAAAAAGATAGAAGGAGCCTGAATTTCTCAGAACTTTGTGAAGCAGAAATCTGCTGCCTATATCCAGACATTTTTATGAGAGAAAAAGAAATATTTTTATACTACTGTATACTCAATTCTACATTGATATATAATTGTATAATCAAACTAAAGCTATTTCTACAGCAATTGCTAATTGATAATAAGAAATCGTCATAGGATGTAGTTATACATTACAAAAATAATGTCTCACATTTCTTAAACATTACTATTAATTTCTTTAAATGTTTACAGCTCATAAATGATCTGACAATTAGTTTAGTTGCTTAAAAAAAGTTAGCTGGGCAGCAGTTGTAACTGGTATCTTCAACATTTTACAATACTGACATTTTACTTGAGAGATCTACTATTTAACCAGAAGCTGAAATAACATTATAGAATCTCTGGGGTCTCGCAATCACTCTGGGGAGAACCAGGGCATATTCAACCATACATATTAACAAATACTCTACAGATACCCTCGTAGGACTCTGAAACACTATGATTTAGTGAATTTTTAGCTACTTAGCTCAAAAGATCATTTAGATTTTATATCTTTTTGGAAAAGAATATACCACATTAGAGTAAGTTTATTATAAAACATTAAAAAGAAATATTTCTTAATAACCATCCTATTGATATCTTCCATGACCATGTAATTGATATAGCACAGCCAGTAGACCATGGAAGGCTTTCTGCTCTGTCCTTTAAATGAACTTTATATAAGCCCAAGAAAATATCTCAGATGAAGCAAAAATATGTTTCACAGGTTCAAGCATGTTTGAATAGATTCCCAGGTTTATTCTCCCAGTAGAACATCTTTTCAGGACTCAAATTCTTCCCCCTTTACAGAAAATCATGTAACCATTTGGAATTTAGTTTAAATATGAAAAACAAAAATCATATGTCAGAAATCAATTAAAATTTTTTCATGAAATCACAAACAGTAAATCCCATTCAAAAACTTTTGAACTTGACTCTAGTTTTGTCAATTATGTATATGAAGATAAAGGACTGGGTGTGAAAGAAAACTCAGATAAAAGTTTTACACTGGTGTAGAGGTACATACCAGAGATACATGGAGATTTTTTTTGAAACATGTTTCCAGGTCCATGTATGACTTGTTGAATCAAAACTAAAGAACTGTATCTTACTTATATTTTTTTTTCTCAAAGGAATGGAACTTCTATATTTAGGTTGGTGACCTGACTATCCAGAATGACAATACCACTTTATAGCTTCCTTTGTAGCTATTTTTGGTGATGCATTGTCTCCAGGTGATTCAAATGGACCCCACCAAGATTTACAATCACTCATTATAGCTTTCAATTAGCCTGAATCTAGGTGTTGACTGAGATTCTCCCCTTTGGGAGACTGACAGATCATGACCCACACACAACTATTGGGAGCTATTAAGAAATACAAATAGAATCTCTCTTCAAAAAAAAAAAAAAACTTATGGAGAGAAAATAATCAGGCTGCCTTGCCCAGTGGAAGTTTTTAAAATCATATTATGAAATAAAACCATAAGTAGGGCCCTCATATAAAAACATATAAGTTTCTATTTGACTTGTGAAAGTTCAACTTACCAGTTTGCATGGATGTTTATAGATTCTGCTCTGACTTGTGATCTTTTACAAATGCAGGCTAACATGTGAGAACTGGCATGCCTACAGCTGGATGATCCTATGTCACTGCAGGGTCATAAATTATAGGGATTAAGAGATATTTGTTCTATATAAATCACTGGTGGGAAAAAATTTCTAAGTATTTCTCAATAACAATGAAAACATGATTCTTTTATTTTAGTTAAGTAGATATTTCAATTAATGACAATTAACTTATCAGACATACTGTAACTGAGATAATTACAATATGGTACACATTTGACATGGTATTTATGTAACTACTAGAAGCCCGGTGCATAAAAATTCATGTACTGGAGGCAATGGGTCCTTCAGCCCGGCCTACCCCCTCTCACAGTCTGGGGGCCCTCACGGGTGCGAGGAGACCCACTGATCAGGGCAAGGCGATGCCCCCATAACACGTCTGCTGCTGCCACTACCAGCAGCACAAGTGTTGGCTAGTCCTGGTTAGCTGAGCTTCAACAGGCCCTGGAACGTTGGGCAGCTGCCATGCAAGGCTTGCCTGTGCCTCTGGTGGGCCCTGGGTGGCTTGGTGCTGAGGGTGGGTCCAGCCACACCATGAGCCTGGCGCTTCCCTGGCTGAGCTGAAAGGACCTGGGGACTCCAGCAGGGCTGTGGGGACTGGGCACCACCATCTTGTGGCTATGTACTACCATCTTTGTGACTGTGACAGTCAATTAGCATATTCCCTTTTTATTAGATAGGATACCTATTTGACCTTGGAAACATTAATGTATACTAGATGTTACTAGATGTTACATTAACATGTACAAAAACCAGGAATGTTACTCTTATTGAGCCTGTGGAATGATTTATATTTAGAACAGTGGTTCTCAACCTTTCTAATGCCACAACCCTTTAATACAGTTCCTCATGTTGTGGTGACCCCAAACCATAAAATTATTTTGGTTGCTACTTCATAACTGTAATTTTGCTACTGTTATGAATCATGGGTCCTGACCGCTAGCAGGATCACCTAAGACCACTGGAAAACACCGATATTTACATTATGATTCATAACAGTAGCAAAATTACAGTTATAAAATAGCAACTAAAATAATTTTATGGTTGGGGGGTCACCACAAAATGAGGAACTATATTAAAGGGTCATGGCATTAGAAAAGTTGAGAACCACTGATTTAGAGTGACCTGAGATAGACATCATTGTTTTTGTTTAAAATAGATATATAATAGAAAAAAAAGAAAAATATTCCAATAATGGTATTAGTATAAAGTGGGTTTTTAATATGACATCAAAACATTCATATTTGTATTTTGGCTTATATAGTCAAAATAGAATGCTAGAGAATTAGGGAGTAAAAACAAAGTGATTAATGACAACTATTTATGTATGTATGAATGTCTGTATGAATGTATTCATGAACTTATCTTTGGTATTTCAAGAGTTATCAAGCTACTACTATGGATAATTTATGACTCTCCTTGATTAAACCCACCTAAAATTTTATTCTGATGGCATATTAATGAAGTCTATAAAATATATTAATAATAGTACAACCTATAGTTAGTTGAGAATAACCATTGACAGTTAATAAAAAGGTAAGCAGTCAGAGTTGAGTGTCTTGGTGATTTTCTCTAGCATTTTAAGTAATGGAGAGACACTGAGACATGTGGACAAGAATGATTTTTACTGAGATATAGATGTGTCATTGGGCCCCTTTCAGCACTCCAACATAGCCTGGTGTAAGGTGGTCAGGGAGATGAGTGATTGCTTTCAGTGAATTATAGTTAGAGAAATAGGAGACTTCCTTTAAAGCATAAGAATATAAATAAGACATGTTACCTTGGAGTCAGAGGGGAGCACCCTGTTGTTCTGTGGTTCTCCTGTGAATTTAGGTCAAGAGGATTTGTTTCAGCTGCACTTAGTGAAACTGGCTAGAGGAAGGAACCATCATCTTGTGGTCAGATGAACTGAAGATACCTGAGTTTCTCTGATTTGGCCCACTGACATTGTTGGCCAGGTTATTCTTTGTTGTGGGGGCTGTCCTGTGTTCTATAGGATGTTTAGAAATTCCTCTGGCCTTTAGCCATTATATATGCTAGTAGACCCCACTCCCCCTACAGACACACACAACCATTGTGACAATGAAAAAATGTCTGATATCTGGCATTCTATGTAGAAGATATAATTGCCCTTGACCAAGAATCACTTAGTTATCTAATGACCAAATACACAAGGGATTGGCTCAGTCCACAGCCACATTTCATGAAATGAGTATAATCTATGAGATTAAAAAATACATTGATACAAAAATCAACTAATTCTTTCAAGTACTTAGCAATAATGTTGCTTATAAACCAATAAGAGGTTTTATTTTGTATATTTTCAGTAATTAAAGCATAGCGGAATGGTTCAGTTTACACCATCATTACTTAGTATCAGATATTTGTAAGATCATACTAGTATATGTATTTGTTAAGAAAATAAATAAAAGATAAGATGGTATTTATTGGTCATAAATAGTATGATGTTAGAGAATGTCATTGGAATAGAGTGAATAACAGTATCAGAATAAAAATGAATATAATTGCTAAGATACCTAAATATTACTTAATAGTGTCAAAATCAGAGCAAATGTTAGCAGGTCAGACAAAACCTAACTTATAAACATATATTTAAAGAAGGGAGCTGAAACACTGGAGTAATGTTCCATTTCTCCCTGCTCCTATTTGTCACCAAATTATTAAGTACATAATCATCCTGATGATAGGGTTTAGTCCCTTCCTATTCCAATGTTTTAGTTCAGTTTGCAAATATATCTTACTTGGAATATTGTTTTTTTCTACTAGTAAATGAGTTTTCTGCTTCCAAATATATTTTTTGAAAAGGTAATTTTGGATCATGACATTTCTTGATGTAAACTCAGATTATTAACTGCCTGTCCCTAAGGTCGGGGGGAGTAAGACCTTTGGCGGTAAACATATTTAAATTTTTTAATCCAGCCCCTGCCTACCATTGCTACCTCATTTCCCAGTACTCACCTATAGGCTCAGATACCCTAAGCACGCTATCTTCTGGAAGTTCTTGCAAGATGTCAGGCTTTCTTTTATCTCTGTGACCTTGCTCATGCTGTTCTCTCAGTCTGGATTATTATCTGCCTTTTGCCTGATTTGACCTTATTTTAAAATATATATGTGTCACTCATGTCTTAGTCAAAAGGTCATCTTATCTATCTGAAATATTCTTGCTATACCAAGTCGTTCTCCTACTATTCACCACACTTTGATTTAGTGTACACCACCTTTACAGTTCTCATTCTTTTCAGTCTTCCTAACAATTTCATATGACCTACATTAAAGTGTTTAGTATGTTGTATTGCAAGTGTCCATAGTGGATCATGACGTTTATTCTGATTGCCTCTCTCAGGGGGCCTTCTCCTGTACCTTCTTAGCCCCCTCTCTCTCTCTGCAGCTGCCAATAATCAGTGAAAATTTCTATGTCACAGATACCATAAGAGCCCCACAATCTCTTAACCTTCCAGCCCTCCTGGAGCCCTAACTGGTTTTCCCAGATCCCTGCACCAGACTCTGGAAAACAAAGTAGAATGACAAACACTGAGAACATATGGAGGGTTCAAATCCTGGCTCTGTCATTTACTCACTATATGATATTGAACAAGTAATTATCCATAAAATATGACTACTAATGGATTCACCTCAAAAGGTTTTTATGAAGATGAAATAACTAAAATACAGAAAGCAATTAAAACCTGGCACACACTGAGTGTGCTATCATTACTTGCTATTCTTTTATATAAAGATGTTACTTAAGAGCAAGATAAAAGGTTGCCAGATGGGAGGAAGGTTGGTGGGCCGGGTGAAAAGGGTGAAGGGATTAAGAAGTACAAATTGGTAGTTACAAAATAATCACAGGGATGTCAAGTAAAGCATTGGGAATAGATTTAATAATATTGTAATAATCATGTATGGTGTCAGGTGCGTACTTGAATTAAGAAGTGTGTGCTTCTTACACTTTGTAAGTTACATAACTGTTTAAACACTATACTGCACACCTGAAAATAATATAAAATCTGTAATAATGAAAGTATAATATGCTAATTAGCCAGGGGAGCTAAACGACCTTCCAGACGTCTTTCTGGATGAAGTTGTGGTGACAGCAACTGAGGCAGAGGCAGGGGCAATCAGGCAGGCAGTTGAGTAGTTAGGGGCCAGCAGTCCTGGATTGTGAGAGGGATGACCAACTGCTGCTGGTTTAGGCCTGATCCGCAGACCTAACCAGCAATTAGACATTCCCTGAGGAGCCCTGCATTGGGAGAAGCTGCAGGCTGGGCTGAGGGACACTCTGCAGGAATTTCGTGCACTGGGCCTCTAGTAATTTATAATATCAACTGTAATAGAAGAATAAAATAAATTAATAAATATATTGCCTCACAAAAAAAGGCATGCAAGCTGCTCAAATGGGTTGAGTACAGAAAGTACAGTTTAGTAGAGAGCATAACATAGTGATTTGTTAAGACTTGAAGCTGAGCTATTTGAGTTCTATGACTGTGGGTAAGTGACGTACACTCTCTGCACCTCAGCTTTCTAATGTACTAAATAGAAATTGCTATTCTTATTTCATTGAGTTTTTGTAATGATTAAATGAGTTAATCCGTGTTAAGTACTTAGAATTTGCAAAAAGTTAACTCATTCATTATTATTAAATTAGGATGGAAGGCATTTCTACACTCATGCTTGTGCAGAAATATGTCTCATGTGGACCTTCCTCCACTCAATATTTCTCATTTTCTTCAAACTCCACCCTTATTCATTTTCTTTGGTACTCCCCCATTTGAGGTTTCCTCTTATCTCTTCCAGTATTTAGAAACCTTGAGTAGCATTACACACTTCAGCCAGATGAGTTCTAGAGGAGAATGGCCTTCTCTCTATTAATAATGATTTGATGTTTTGGTTCCTCTAATTCCTGTTTAATTTCCAGATAGAGTTGTAGTCTGCTGTTTACTGGGAATCCCCATGAAGAAAGCAAATCTTAAAAATCTAAACTTGAAATTTTCTTAATGGTCAACCTAGCTAACTCTATCCCATATTGAGAAAAGAGTGTTTCCTACTAACCCCATTCTGGTCAGACCCTTCAGAAAAGTTTGACATCGCTACCAACATCCTTTCAGATGTCTAAGTCTATTTGTCAGTTCCCTATTCCACATAAGGCACAGGTAATTACAAAACATAATTCACTAATTATGAAAGATTGTGTTGTTTCTTTCAAGATCAATGAAGCCAGTAGATAGTAAATATATTTGGTTCTAGAATCTTGCTTAGAATGCGATGGTGAGGGAGTTGACTACTTAATTTTATCAACTTTTCTTTACACACTTTTGAGGAGAGAGGAAAGTATTAGGTAAACAAAATGAAGAATGGTAGAGAGAAAATAGAATTCTGAGTTAAATGTGAACCTAACTGCTTTGGCAGGTGCTGGTCAGTGGTTGAAGCATTGACCCACACACTGGAGGGTCTTGGGTTTGATTCCTGGTCAAGGACACATATCTCTGTTGCAGGTTCCATCCCTTACCCAGTCAGGGCACATCTGGGAGGCAAAAATCCATGTGCCTCTCTCACATTGAGGAATCTCTCTTTCTCTCTCTCTTTCTCTGCCTCCCTTCCACTCTCTAAAACTAATGAGAAAATGTCCTTGAGTGAGGATGAACCAAAAATATTGAATTTACCATTTTAAAGTTATATAAATGTAAAATTTTAAATTCACTAGTTATAAAATCAGCATCATATGAATTTTTTTTACTTCCTTAATAAATTTTCAAATTAAAAGTTGAATGCAAATTGATTATTGTTTGTAAAGCAGCGGATAATCTATGAGTTTGTTTTGTGTATCCCATCAACTTTGATAAATATTATTTTCTATAAATTAAAACAAATTGTAATAACTATCTTTTGAAATGTAATATAGTTTGTCTCCAAAAGATACGTTATTCTTTCAAAAGTACCTCTTTCAGTAACATGACTTGAAAAGAGCAATTTATCCCATTTTGAAAGCGGTAACATCATAAAATTGGCAGTTATAGTTATATAGCAATTGATTACTTTAAAGTACATAAATGTATAATTCATGCATTGTGGCTTACTGATTAAAGGGATAGGTGACCATATAGATAATACTAAGATGCAGGCATATTTCAAATATTAGCTAGAATGTTTCAGTCATGATAATTCACTTCACGCAGAAGAGACCAAATTACTTTGATATGATTTGCTTTTACCTGTCTCCTCTTCATTCAGGGGCATAGTCTTTTTTACATACATATATATTTAATTAATTTTAGAGAGGAAGGGAGAAGGAGAGAGAGATGGAAATATAAATGATGAGAGAGAATCACTGATTGGCTGCTTCCTCCAGGCCACTGGGGATGGAGCCTACACCCTGGGGGTTCTTGTACCCAGATATTGACTGTAACTGCACCTTATGACCAGTAATGTTTTCATAAATATAACTGCAAAAGACTGACTTAGCGAGCTCTATATTTCCGTAGTGATGATATACACAAACAAATGAAAAATGCTCTTCCCTGGGGTGTGATCAGCATAGCCGCGGCGGAGTCCGTGTTGGTGTCCAAAAGTTTGTTCGCTGCACTCAGGGTGGGTTCATTCAGGGAACACCCAAAGAAATTGACTTCAACCCAGAAGAGAACTGCAACTATTGAAAACTTGCCCTGCCTGTTTTATCGTTGTGGATAACATCGTACACTTGGTATTGTTCTGCTAATAAATATTTCAGACGCTTCTTTGAATCATTAGTACAGACACAATCCCGTTTTAACATCATGGGGTGAAGTAGAGAAAAAATAAAATGCCTTTTATGTTCCATGCCTTTCCCTGCTACATTGCTGGAATCCTCCTTCCTCTATCCACAGAGTAGATTAACAACCCTCTGTGCATACTGTTTCCTCAGCCCTTAATATTCGGAAGCGGAACTGAAGCAGTCCTTATCTATGGAGGTTCCTGGGCAATTTTCAAGCCAGCACTACCCACCCAACTGGCAGCAACACCGGCTTTCACAGAAGCCTTATTGCTCTTAAAAGAGCAATTTGGTTGGTTGCACGGCTATTAGGATCACACAGCAGCCTGAAAGCTGTCAGTACAAATGCTGCTCATCTTTTTCACATGATACTGACATTATTTTCTATTTTCTGCTGGACACAGACATTGCTGGTTTTATCATTTGCAACCAAGCTCCCCCAGAACGCTGAGGACTATATTCCCACGGAAAGCAAAGTGGAGATCAGAAATTATTGCACAGCCCCTGGGGCAGGAGCAGTGCTGCTGCGTCCGAGAGGAGCCGGATCCCTGAGAAATGTAGCTTGGCTCAGGGCTAGTGGGGGAGCTGCTCCTTCAGCTGTGAAAGATGGCAAAACAGCACTTGCCTCCGGTTTTTCCATGATTAACGCTATTTCAATAACCCGGGGAAGAGGATGTAAGACATTGTGTGACATTAACTTGTGGAGATGTTATCATCAGAGAAAGTGGGGAAAATTACTAGACTTGAACTTCTCTTCGTTTTGATGCTCTTTTTCTCTGGACCAACTCTGAGCAAGCTGACTCGCCCCCCCTGGAAAGGGAAGCCTTGGAAGGGGGGTAAGTGATAAAGTTTGCTGTTAAAGATCTAATTGGAGCTGGCGAGGCTGATCGATCGTAACTTGACAGCTGAAGGGAGAGGCACTGCTCTGTTTGAAATCAGGTTCTATTTCAGGAAAGAATCTGTTGCAGGCGGCTAGGAAGAAGACTTTTTCTCTGTTATTGTTATAAATACATTTTTTCACAATATTTATTTGCTGGGTTATCAAAGCGTTACAAGGATCCCCCCCCCCCCCAACCCCCGGAGGAAGGATATAGGGCCAGATGCATGCTGCTCTAATTCAAGGGTATGTTTGGTATTCCTAAGAAGCTGGGTTATTTATAAAAAAAGAAATGGGTCTCAAATATGTTAGATCTCGGAATTGTTAGCAGATTTTGTGAAATGATCAGGAGGATGTGTGAGAAGGGGAATGTTAGGAAAAGCAGTACCACCAGCACTGATTTTCTGGCTGACTTTATCAATGTTGATGTGTTAATAACGATAAAACACATTAACTTCATTGAAAAAAATCTGTTGAAAGAAAAGAAGCCTTTTAGTATTTTGAAGTGCTATGATTCATTTCTTTCTGCTGTTGAAAAATTATGATGTGAGATACTGTTTTGTACTTTGAACCTGCCTTTTTAAGAAGTTCTGTTGATGTTGCTTTTTTTGAATGCCATTTGTTTCTATTAAACACATGTTATCGGGGTATCTGTTCTGTGAATGCTGTAAGCCAAAATGAGGCCGCAGAGATATTCCATGGGAGACTTTTGGGGCAGTGTTTGCCTGTTTTGGGAACAATCCTGATGGGAGTATCTGAGGATTTTACTTTGCAGCAGCATCCTTTTCAATAGCATCTGAACCAACTCTGAGCAAGCTGGCTCAGACCCCCTACTATTTTGATCTTGGCTTTAAAACATTTCCTGTGTCTTCCCATCTTTGCTTTACTGTCAGGTTATGAGGTGAGGTTAAGGAGAAGCATGTACAGCAATAAGAAATTTTAACAATTTTTCACAGCATCTCTGCAGAATTTTCTAAACACACAAGCTCCTTCAGTGTGATCTTTCTATTTCTCTTCTTATTGCATTAAGGTCTTGCAAATCTTCCACCTACTGTACCTTTCAGAGGAAAGTTCCAACCGGCACTTAGCTGAGATGGTTGGCACAGATGCAAACCAAGGAGTGGAGCTGCACATTTTGAGGGGTCTTGTAAATTATGTTACTTCATTACTGTCTTTTCTAGTGTTATCTGATTTTTTCCCTTACAAGTTGCAAGGTGTTATTTATGTTAACCTGCATGACAGCATTTTTGGTAGCTTGGGATGTAGAGCTATATGGTGTTATCAACTCTCAAATATGTCAGAAGTCTTAACTTGTACTTCTATATAAATTTTTTTGAGGATAGTGGGTACTAACATGTATTATTTGCTGTAGTAAACTTTAGCATTGGAATTTGGAGCTCTAGCAACACAGTGAGAAAGTTACATAGCTGCAAGATTATAGAACAAATGTTAACCTAGTCAGAAGGTTTACTTCAAAATGATTGCATGTGTTTCTAGGCATTTATTCATACTGCACAGCTTGAAATACAGAGGCACTAGGTTTTATTTGTGAATCAGGTCTGAAAGGTTTCATTTTTGAGCACATGACTACTTTTTCCAATGTACTTCAACTAGATCAGCTAGACAGTTGCTCGCTCTGCTGTGCAACAATGATATGACTCAGTCAAGTTCAGGAAGAGGACATAGCAACATATTTCATTTACTTTTAAGAGTCTTGTATATTTTAGAAAGGTCAGGCAAGTTACTGGAAAACTTTAAATGTATTGGCTGCTATTTACTTTAAAGTTATTCCCTTTTCAGTTCCCCTTTTTGTCATTTTATATGCATAGCATAAATATTTTCTACAGATTCTGGGTTTCTGCAAAGTAGCTTTACATTGATATGCATATGTATATGTATATGTTTAAATATTTATTTATTCTTGAGCTTGGTTATTTGATGGTGGTGTGTTATCTTTCCAATGGGGTGTAAAATGCTGTTACTTTTTTCTTGGAGTATTATTCAGTCTTTGAAACATATTTTTATAATTTTCAACATTATTTTCTCTTTTTAGGAAGTAGAAGTCTTTCTTATTATTTTGTAGACCACCTAACAGAAGTATATGTATATATGGGATGGTGTGGAGGTGGTGAATTAGGCTACTTACATTAAACACAATGGCCAGAGGCAAAGAGAAACAAAATTTAAAACAAAATTTTAAAGATGGTTTCTTTAACTATTCTTTATTTGCTATAAAATGAATGTTCTATTTCTAAATACCCTAGAAAAAGTAATAACAACAAAATGACAGAG
Organism: Antrozous pallidus; assembly: GCA_027563665.1. Lineage (NCBI taxonomy): Eukaryota > Metazoa > Chordata > Mammalia > Chiroptera > Vespertilionidae > Antrozous > Antrozous pallidus. Next base: position 105,935,851 of record CM050514.1, on the reverse strand, counting down.
TTTTTTTGTGAAATGTTTTTTTGCTTGTTTGTATTTTGTATTTTTTTTTTGCATTTGCGTTGCCTATATGCATTTGTCTTATTCTGATTGAGCAGCTGTAACCTCCATATGGCAAACTGCCCACACAGATAATTTCCATTTTTGTTGCATTAACAGAAATCACCATTCTGAGAGAAGGGATTGTTGGGACAGGGCTGGAGAGTGGTAGCAGCATAGACCACTGAATAGCTGGGGCTTGTAAGGACTAGAACCCACAGCATATGGCCAGGCAGCTCAAAACAAATATCTGTAAGCTGAGTTGTTATGGCATTTGGTGAAAATGCTGATTATTGTTGACTACCAAGGGATTTTTAAGCTCATCAATGAACATGAATCACAAATATAGGTTAATAGGCCCACAAGTTTTTCCTCAGGCACATGCTTTTGCCTTTAATCACAGTATGTAAACTCCTTAGGGGAAAGCAGGTGTCTCATCTGCTTAGTTCAGAGCAGTAGAAGTAAGTGATCCTAAGGTTGTATTCATGACAAACTAACTAAAAATCCTAACTACACTGCTGAAATCATCTTCATTAGGATTTAAGGACCTAATTATATTGTATTTAATTACTCTCATTGGAAAGAATGTCTAAAAGATATAAACAGCTCCATTGCAATGAGCATAACTTTATAGAGAAGTTTACATTATAAGTGACTAATATATGTAACAAAAAGAGAATTATTAGAAATTAGAATTTAAGCAAAGTTTTAATATTTATAGCTGCTATCAAAAGTAAAAATAGACAATAATAAGTATAAATAGTAAAAGATAGGATAAAGGGTAGCGCTAAGGGTGATAGTCAAAACATTAAGCACCTTTGTAATACAAACAGTGACCATTCAGAGTAGCCACTGATCAAACTAAGGGGAGGGACCAATGCTGACTGTCAATAATGCCCCACCCACTCTTCCACTTGACCTTGACTCCATTTAAATTTCATAGAAGTGTATTTTGAGTTCATTCAAGCTTCTCATTTATGACAAGAGTTAAACTCTGTCAATAGAGCATGACATTATAAGAACTTTTAACAATTCAGAAAATACATTCACAACATTCTGATTTGCTTCCTTTTATAAATTACAGCAGCCAGTTGTCCATATCTATCTTTGCTAAACAAAGAAAACCTATTTGGCAGTTATCTCCCCCTCTCTCTGAATAGTTAGAAAATATTATGAGTACATGCTATCTCTGTATTATTTCATGGCATATTGAACCATTGCCATTGGGAATATTCAGAGTGGCATTTTAGATTTTATATCATATTGTCATGGTTTCATATACTATAGTGATAATTATTTATATTTTTTGTTTGTTTTTAATTTTTTGAAGCTTTTTTTCTTTTACTTTAATTTTTTTTAAATGTGCTGGTGTCATTTTTACAATATTGCTTCTGACTTATTTTTTACTTATATGAGCTAGTAAAAATTTTTTACTTTGTTTCAGTAAGTACCTTACACAATCCAATATCTTCAATTCTTTGTTATTGTGTAAGAAATAAAGTGTTTTATTAATATAATTTGAACACTGAGAATTTAATATCTCGCAAACACCAAAAAAATTAAAATTTTCTGGTTGGAAGAAACATAAATGGATCATTTTTTTCTTTTTTCTGGAATGCTCCTTTACTACTATACTAGCTCTGACTGCCAGATTCAATGCTCCTCAATGACATGCTGAGGCCAGATTCCACGTCTTAAATGAGTAGGGCATTTCACTCAGATCAGGAGACATTTCTCAGTCCTCACTAAGCGTATCTGTTTTATATTTATTTACTACTTTGTAAGTTATTTGAAGAGAAATTTTGCCTTGATTAACTATGTTAACATTTAGTCTTACACCTAATAGATGCTCAACAATTTATGAATTTATGAATAAGTAAAGCCTATGAAAAATTAGACTGATTATAAAATATTCTATGAATTTAGGTGTTAATGACATATTTCTTACTTCTAAATATGCTATATCTTCCCTTTCTAATGTTAGAAAATCATTTTTATTACCACACTTCACTATATTATTTAAATTTCAAACTTAGTTGTAGAAAAATATGAATGTATTTATAGCATTATAAAATTTGAAAAAATGCTGGCTGACTCATATAGAAAGTAGTACAGTGAGGGAAAAAAAGCAATGCTGTTCAAAAGTAATTTATAATGTGAGAATGTGAACCTGGAACTGAACTATATGAATATTCATGTAAAATAGTATGTTCTTTGTGCTGTGTATAATCACAACTTCTGTTTTTCATTTCTTTAAATTATTTAATCTCCATCTGTATGCAATAATAGATTTAATACCTTATCTTTTCTACAACTGAAGAGTAAATTTTAACTCAAGTTTGAAATGAGTATATCTTTCCCATGGGGGTCAGAAGATTATCTGAGTATTTTTTTAGATGCAGAAATCAGGGAGTATGCTTAATCTGTGGTAAAATTTGGGTTTTTCCTCTAATATTATTGAAAAATAGCATTTGATAAATTTTGCAGAGAAAAATTGGTTTTTGAGAATAATGGCCTTTTTTTACTCTTAAAAATTATGACTTGAATATATCTTACCCATAATCATTTTATTTTTATTCAGATTCACCATTTCACTTTTACCCTCCATGTTTCATTTTAGTGATCTACTATTAATGTAATGTGTGTGTTGCCATGTAATTAAAACACCCGGAGATTTTATTTAATATTTACCTAAGATGCATTTTCATTGGATGACATATGGGGAAAAATGTGAAGAGTTTAAAAGTGTTCTTTATATTAGAAAATAGGTGAAAAGAAGTTTTATTTATTTATTTTTTTTACTTCTTACAAGTAGAATAATACTTTTTTCAAATGTGAGAAAAACTGAGGGACGATGTGGGAGGTGGGTGGGTGGGAAGAGATCAACCAAAGAAGTTATGTGGATGTATGTATAATCCATGAACACAGATAATAGGGTGGTGAAGACTTGGGGTAGGGGTGTGGGAGCAGGCTAGAAGGGGTCAATAGGGAAAAAGGGGGGCATATGTAATACTGTCAACAATAAAGATTTTTTTTTTAAGTGGGGAAAACTATTACTCAGGAAGCAAAGTGCTGATCCATTTTAAAGAATGTAGTTTGGGGGTTTATGTATTCTTTATAAAGTCAGATTGTGCCTGTGGAAAGTATGGTATGAACATATATAAATGCATGCTACCATTATCAGGTACATGTGCTAGTTCCTATATGTTAGTGTCTGTCACTTCCACCCTCTCCACTTCAGAGTGAGTAATTAGAGCCAAATCCCATACATAAATAACTTTGTTCAGAAACTCAGAAAGAAATAAAGACATTTATTTATTTATTTACAGAGAGAAACATCAATGATGAGAGAGAATCATTGATCAGCTGCTTCCTGCATGCCCCCTACTGGTGGTGGAGAGCACAAGCCGGACATGTGCCCTTGACCAGAATTGAACCTGGGGCCTTTTGGTCTGCAGGCCAATGCTCTATCCACTGAGCCAAACCAGGTAGGTCGTAAATAAAGATTTTTAAAGATTTTGTTTATTTTTTTATTTTTTTTTTATATTTTTTTTATTTTTATTTATTTTTTTTTCTTTTTTTTTTATTGATTTTTTGCAGTATAATAGTAGTACATGTTTTCCTTTCTCCCTCCCCCTTATCCTCCCCCCAGCCTCCCCCACCCCCCCAGCACATATCCCCAGCTTCCCCCCTCCCCGCCCCAGTGTCTTTCATTCATTGGTTATGTTCATATGCATGCATACAAGTCCTTCCGTTGATCTCCCCCCGCATCTGCCTCCCATTCACCCAAGCCTCCCCCTGTAGCTTGACAGCCTTTTCAAGGCCATCCTGCCTCTATATCAATCACTCTCCCCTGTTTCTTTTCTTCAAAAATATCTTGCCTCTGCATACTAGAAATAAATGTATAAGAACAAAAAGTGTTTCAGTCTCGGTTTCAATGTCCAACTTTTCTGAGTCCCAGTTTCAGTGTCAAATAATTCATTATGTGTATAAGTCAGCAATGGTATCCAGATGGTGGACATATCGTGTCAATGCATGATGCATCCTCTCTGGTTTGGTCCTGGGCTGCCTGCAGACATGCACAGCTGCTGACTGCTAGTATGGCAAGGTGTCGTCAATGTCCCCCATCTCTGGACCGTCCTCATGACTGGAACAGATCCATCAGTTCCTCACCGTCGCAGGAACCCGCATGGTCTTGGAGTTGTTCTCTGAAAACACACAAACACATTCTCGACCAAAAGTTAACAAAGGAATCCTCTATGCAAAATAGACTTGGGATTCTTTTTAATTTTTGCCTAAATGATTTTCCTTTGGCTTATTTTGACACCATGTGTGTTTTTTCATGGGTGTCCTGCTATTGTTTTTACAAATGGAATTTACTTTACTGGAGTAAGAATTTTCTAGATGTATTTTACTTACTTGATATATTTTTTTTTTTGTCCCTTACATGATATTACCCCGCTGTCCCCTCCCCTTTTTTGATTAATGGGGACTTTTGGAAATTTTCTATTGCAGTCTTGATAATTTTGAATTTTAATTTTTGCACACAAAGTGACTGCTTTAGGTTCTTTGGATGTTAGGCAATTTTACAGTGAGATGAACTACTAATAGATTTTTCAGTTAATGTTTTAGGAAAAGCTGTTTGTCCAGTACACTATAATTTTCTTGAGTATTCTCGTATTTCACTTGGCCAATTAAAATTAATCTGAAAACTTGATTACTATTTTCCTGTCAATTTTAATACTCAAGCAGAAATCTTAGTTTACCCTGTGAATACTAGTGGAAAGGAATATTTGCAATTTTGAGTAGGTCCCGAGCATTCCTGGTAATAGACTGAATTTAGATATAGAGCAGCTATTGCTGGCCGAGTCTCTGTCTGCCGCCTGGGTCCCCGTATGAGTTGTGTGTGGGAGGCGAAGCAGCCGTGGGGGTAGGAGACCTCCCTTAGGAGGGTTGAGAATTCAAACCCCTGCAAGGTTTGTGGATGAGGGTCTGTGCCCCACCTCTGTTGACCTTTTAGTTCTCTCCTGTTGGCCCCTCTGCGACTGTGCCTGTCTTAGGTTGTTCCTTCCCTGAGGAATCTTACCCGTCTCTGGCTAACCAGCCATCCTCCGGGGCCAAACAGGGTGATGTGAGGTTCAGTTCTGTCTCCTTTGTAGTCTATGCCCCCCTGTGGCCTCCACGTCCAGTACCTGCCTTGGGGTCCCCTCGCCTGCTGGCGGGGTCCCGGTACTGATCACATATCTCGGGGGACCCAGGTTTCTTCTCCAGAGAGGGCCCAGCTCACACCATTGGTCGAGATACAGATCCATGGTGCCAGCTGCCCAAAGGCTTCAGCCACAGCTCGAACTGAAAACTCTGGCATCAGCTGTGTGTATTTGGATAGTAACAAGAAGGTCCCTCTTGGCAGAAAGGGCAAGAAGGGCCAATATAGAATGCTCGGATGCCTTCCCAGTGCCTTAATTCCTTCTGAAAGGGATTAATTTCTTTCCTATTCTTTTTTAAGTTGCTGCCCAACATTCAAAGAATTAGTTTGTAAGTTTATTTGGGATAATTGTATAATATGCTGTTGTCAAATATCAAATATTATAATGACATTGTAGAATAATATCATGTAAGGGTATTATGGTGTCATGGGAGGTTAAGCAGGGCCTAGCCTAAGGACTGGTCTCCATAGGATATGACAAGCTCTAGGCCATGTCAATTCAATGTCAGACTAGCTGCCATTTTTTTATAATTTTATATAAACTTTGTCAGGGATGTAAAAACACAAATCACTTACCTCAGTTCAAGAGTTCAAGTATATTGACTTTTCCACTTACTCTCACCACCTGCCACTTACCCTGAGGTTTGACATTCTGATGGACTTTTCTCAGTCTCTGGATCTATTCTTGTTCATCAGTCTATGTCATTGATTGTATTCCTCAAATGAGTGAGATCATGTGATATTTGTCTTTCTCTGCCTGGCTAATTTCACTTAGCATAATGCTCTCCAAATCCATCCATGTTGTTACAAATGGTAGGAGCTCCTTCTTTTTCTCCGCGGCGTAGTATTCCATTGTGTAAATGTACCATAGTTTTTTGATCCACTCATCTGCTGATGGGCACTTCGGCTGTTTCCAAATCTTAGCTATGGTAAATTGTGCTGCTATGAACATAGGGGTACATATATCCTTTCTAATTCGCCTTTCTAATTTCTTGGGGTATATTCCTAGAAGTGGGATCACTGGGTCGAATGGGAGCTCCATTTTTAGTTTTTTGAGGAATCTCCATACTGTTCTCCACAGTGGCTGTACTAGTCTACAATCCCACCAGCAGTGCACCAGAGTTCCTTTTTCTCCGCATCCTCGCCAGCACTTGTCGTTTGTTGATTTGTTGATGTAAGCCATTCTGATAGGTGTGAGATGGTACCGCATAGTCGTTTTGATTTGCATCTCTCGGATAATTAGTGACTTTGAGCAAGTTTTCATGTGTCTCTGGGCCTTCCTTTTGTCTTCTTTCGTGAAGATTCTATTTAGGTCTGTTGCCCATTTTTTTATTGGATCATTTGTCCTCCTTTTATTGAGTTGGGTGAGTTGCCTGTAGATGCTTGAGATTAAACCTTTATCACTAATAACATTTGCAAATATGTTCTCCCATACAGTGGGTTTTCTTGTTGTTTTGTTGATGGTTTCTTTAGCTGTGCAAAAGCTTTTGATTTTGATATAGTCCCATTTGTTTATTTTCTCTTTAGCTTCCATTGCCCTCGGAGCAGTGTCATCAAAGAAGTTCTTTTGGCATATGTCTGAGATTGTTCTTCCTGTAGATTCCTCTAATATTTTTATGGTTTCCTGTCTTACGTTTAAGTCCTGTATCCATTTTGAGTTTATTTTTGTGTATGGTGTAAGTTGGTGCTCTAGTTTCATTTTTTTGCATGTATCTGTCCAATTTTCCCAACACCATTTATTGAAGAGACTGTCTTGACTCCATTTTATGTTCCTGCCTCCTTTGTCAAATATTAATTGAGCATAGTGGATTAGGTTGATATCCGGATTCTCTATTCTATTCCATTGATCTATATGTCTGTTCTTGTGCCAGTACCAGGCTGTTTTAAGAACAGTAGCCTTGTAATACAGCTTGAAATCTGGTATGGAAATCCCACCGACTTTGTGCTTCTTTCTCAGGATTGCTGTGGCTATTCGGGGCCTTTTTTTGTTCCAGATGAATTTTTGGAGAGTTCTTTCTAGGTCTGTGAAATATGCCATTGGTATTTTAATGGGGAGTGCATTAAATTTATAGATTGCTTTGGGTAGTATGGACATTTTAATTATGTTGATTCTCCCAATCCATGAACATGGAATGTTCTTCCACCTGTTAACATCTTCCTCTATCTCTTTTTTCAGTGTCCTGTAGTTTTCCACAAATAGATCTTTTACCTCCTTAGTTAAGTTTATTCCTAGGTATCTTAATTTTTTTGGTGTGATGGTAAATGGGATTGCTTTTTTAGTCTCTCTTTCTGTAAGTTCACTATTAGTGTATAGAAATGCCATAGATTTCTTGGCATTAATTTTGTAGCCTGCTACATTGCTGAACTCATTTATTAAGTCTACTAACTTTTTTATGGAGTCTTTCGGGTTTTTTATGTACAATATCATGTCATCTGCAAATAAGGATAGCTTAACTTCTTCTTTTCCAATTTGGATGCCTTTTATTTCTTCTTCTTGTCTAATTGCAATGGCTAATACTTCCAGTACTATGTTGAACAGGAGTGGTGAAAGTGGGCAACCCTGTCTTGTTCCTGTTCTTAGGGGAAATGGTTGTAGTTTTTGAAATTGACAGTAATGAAGTGCCCTAGCTATATTAATGTAGGGGTTCATAAATCCTTAGGTAAGATAGTGTCAGCACTGCTATTGTAAGCTGTATTTTCAAAGAGTTTGCAAGTATGTCATAAAATGTTTGCTTCAGGATAAATCATGGCTAACATTTTATTTTTTCAAATGTAAACCTTCATCCTTCAAAAGTTATTTAAGTGTAGAAAGAAAGTAAAATATAGTTATATTTATAGGCTTTGTTATTTGCAAAAGAATTAAAATTTCAAAATAAAAATTTTAGAAGTAATGAGAGTTGTAATAAGATCTAAGTCAATTGAATATTATGTGAATTAAATAGTGACCTTGATCAGCCAAGACTGGGGAACTTTATCTGTGAATGATTTTTGTTTGATTAGAAACCAAGGTCATCCAAACAGAAGGTAATATTTCCCTGAAAAGGTAAGAAAATAAGCCCATTACATAAGAAGATCATTCTATTTTCCAAAACCAGACTTTAACACATTAGGGCCTATGGCCTCATCTAAAGTTGTCTTCCAGCCATTTAGCCACACTAGTCCTTAGGGTTTCTGTTAGCCAGGAGTAGCATTTAAGAAATCTAACTAAAGAGTCACAATTTAGAGTTACATAGTTAAAGACAAATCAAAGATCCAAGAAAGTCCTTACTAGTAATTTAAAATGATATACAGCTTCACAAATGAAAGGAATTTCTTTTCTGATTTCATATTAGGTTTTTAAAAGCCATTTATTACAATAGGTATTCAAAATTTAGTTGATCAAAGACACTAAAAATATATATGTTATATATACAGCTTTCTACCCACTGGGAACTTGTAATGTATGTGTGTGTGTATTTTTATTTTGGTGAGATTTTGGAATGAAGGGGATATTTCTTCCCTTAAACTAGTATGTCTCCCACTGAGGTAAGTGAATGTAATGTTAAAAACAAAAGTTAGACTTCGTGCTATTTGTGAGTTGGAGGGTAATGTACATATATCCAAATTATATTCTGAAGTTATTTTCATCTATATAAATGCTACCTCAATTTAAAGTAAAGTTGGGTTAGCTCCATTCAACATGTTTTACAAGTCACTTATTAACTTCTGGATGATTCACACTGATTTTTTGTGAGTTTGTCTTGTTTTTTCCACTTGTGCATTTTTTAATGAGAGAATAACTGTCTTTTAAAGTACAAATAGCATTCCTATTCCTGTTTATATGATGTGTCAAAGTACATTTAGCTATGGGATAGTTGTGTCAGTTTACCTTAACCTATAAACCTCAATAATCTATTTGAGATCCTTGGCTTGTGGAAAGGCATGAGGATACAGTGTAGGAAACAGTCTATATTGGGACTAGTGTGGCTACACAGGATTTGGAGGAAAAGTGGCCGTTTTTGACCACAGGGAGAAAGTAGTTTGAATCTATTACCTTTCTAGGCAGGATGTGGTTTATACTTAACATATTTAGTTTGAAATCTAGTCCAGTTTGCTGTTAAAACATTCTCCTTTACATCAAATTAAGTCTATTCTGTGTGCTTCACTTCCATTTTCTAATGGAGTTCTTTTGTAGATATTAATAGGGTATTATCCAATCAACAGTAGTACGCAGACACAACAATAAAAAACTTTGTATACATTTTCCAATAATATTTATTGAAATGGTTGCATTTTAAATTATTTGTACAAATTACCAAATTGCAGTCTATATTCTCACACAGAGAAGATATTTGCTTGGTATTACTGAGGAAAATAGAATAATAAGTTAATTTGACACTGCCAATTTACAGCTTTTGGTATGTTGCCAGAATAAGCATAGAAATTAATTCCTTCTGTCAATTTATGAAGAGTTCACTACATACACTATTAGGACCGACACTACATATGGTTGGTAGAATCCCTGTCATATCAATGTCAAAAGCTCTGCCATCAAAGAAGTAGTTATCAATCTGGGCAAAATCCAAGATTATGTTCTGGAGGCAGGGGCACATCATAAAATCTCCAATGTCATAGTTGGCAGCTAATAAAGAGTTTATTTTAGGCCATCCAGAATGTAACTGAAGTCTCTTCCACAATCCATAGAGATATGAGAATTGCTTCCAGCTACCGTGTGCAGATTTTCATTTCTCTAACAGAATGCCCCACTTCTGTTAAGGGATTACATGGATCAGTGCAGGGACACATGCAAGGAATTGGGGCTGAGATGTTGACTGCCAAGTGTGATGAGTTAAACTTGAACCACTGTTAGAGAACTTTGCTGATCATGCATTTCCACTCGAGGCCCTCAAAGGATTATGGCAGTAATTTATACAAAGTGCAACAACATCTATTGTATTATTAGAAAAATATGTATATCAGCTATATCTCTATACTTTGCCTATATAATAGGAAACCTAATATATATTATATTCATTCAAATAAATACTTATGGAATGTTACCAAGAGAAACTTATAATTTAAATGGTTAGAGAAGGATAAAGACACATGTGGAAAAATAACTAGTGCAATGCATGAACTGTCAATTATGTGTCTCTGTTTTTTTAAGGTTCTGAATAGCTAAATATAAAAATAAAATATATTTGAAATGGTAACAACTATAATAACAAGGATGTGGTGATATAGAGCTGCATGTTATACATATGCAGAATGGGTCCCTTCCCTCCCCTCCCCTCCCCTCCCCTCCCCTCCCCTCCCCTCCCCTCCCCTTCCCTTCCCTTCCCTTCCCTTCCCTTCCCTTCCCTTCCTTTCCCTTCCCTTCCCTTCCCTCCCCTTCCCTCCTCTTTCCTCCCCTTCCCTTTCTTTTCTTTCCTATTTCTTAAGCACATACTCTGTGCTAGTCTCTGTGTCTCCATTTGTCATATTAGAGTAACAACTTGACTATAGTTATCAAGCGGTATATTTTTGAGCCAGGTACCCAACCCAGACAGATAGTGTGATACATTTGGGGAATAGTCAAGTAATCTGATACAGATGAGTAGCATGTGGAAAATTAGTGGGAAATAGCAGAATTAGTTAAGTATGGCTTTGAGAATCAGGCAGAGTGAACTAACATTTGTAGAATTGGGAACAATGGACCATTGTAGGGCTTAGTAAGGCAAGTTATATGATGATTGCATTATTTAGGGAACAAGGAATGGTGCCAATTACCTGGGTATTTTGCAGATAACCATAATCTTGTAGAGAGCTTGCCTCATTATATTTGCAAAATATATTTGATATGTTAAAAACAAAGCAGTGACACTGAACCATGCATTAGAATAAAAATTCAGGTTGTGATGTTGGTCTTCTCACTGTGAAGAGTTTAAGATAAAATATCACTGTTATTGAGATTTTTCACTGAAAACTGTTTGCCTAATATATAGTGTGTTGTGCAAATCAAATCATCTTTTAAAGTTGTTTATTTGACAGTTCAAAATACTATCTGTCAAAATTATTGAGTGATTTTTTGTTATAACTATAAATAATTTAGTCTCGTATGTATGTGTATAATAATATATACATCATATATAGGTATATATATGAGTATATCCTATATATAAATAGTCCATCTCTGATAAATATTGCATTTACCTATGTGTGTGTAAATTGTGTGGTTATGTAAATTATCAATTTTAAGTCATACATTTTATTTAATTATTTTTAATATTTATTATGGAAAGTATTACATATGTTCCCTTTTCCTCCCATACTCTTTAACAGAAGCTTCATAGAGATATAAAAATGTAGCTTAAAAATCTCAAATTATGTTTTCTAAAAAAGTCCTTTATACCATAAGTAAATTATTGAATGGTCTTTAAGATTTACTTTTATAATTTTAAATGCATTATGCATATATAGAAAAGCATGATTTTGAACTGTTTGAAGAATCTTGGCAAGTGACTGGATGCACTAGTTAAGTACATAATCTTGGCTTTACTATCTTTCAGATACATTTAAACACAATTTTCTGGTATGGTAGCTCACATTTGCTAAACTTTATTTGATGTACATTTGGAGAATAATTTATTACAGTTGTAACACAAAATCACTTAATACTTTTCCAAATCAAAATATTTTAACTTATAATAATTAATTTTAAAGGCATTATATAAAGATACTGTAAGTCAGTTTTACTTGTAATGTCATCTACTTTCAATTAGACCTAACTAGATTATTAAGAACAAAATGATCAGTAAAACTGAGAAGATCCATTCTTATGTGCCCATTGTAGCTTAAATTCTAATAATTTTGATTTCAAAAATCTTGGCTTTGATATCTTGCAGATACATTTAAACACAACTTTATGGCATGGTTGCTCACATTTGCTAAACTTTTTTGACAATATCATAAAAGTATAACAAATAAGTCGATTTTTTGTCCATACATCTGCCATTTATTAGCTATTTTTGACTCCTTTAATTCTCAGCATTCTTACTATATTATTTTGTGTGAAAAATAAGACAATATATCTAAAGTTACTAACAGTAGTTTTTAATAAATATTTTATCCATAAAAATTAAATAAGATCAATTATTTTATTTATTATTATCAGCATGCGCACGCGCGCGCGCGCACACATACACACACACTAAAAGTTAATCACTAACATTTACTGAGCACTACTTGTGTGCTAGCATGGTGTAAATGCTTTCCATACATAAGCTTATTTAATCCTATGTCTATATATTAAGCCCTACTTTTTCTCTTACTTTGCAACTTAAAGAGCCAAATCTGTTTTTTCTCTTCTCATTTGAATTCATCAATTTGTATTTTAGACTCATTAAATATGTAAAACTATTAGTTGTGTGTATTTGTGTATGTCCATATGTATAATATTTAGTTAAATAAAATACAATCATTCAACAAGTCAATAAATAAAATACTATTATCACATTTGGCTAAAATAAGGAAAAGTACGTCCATAATTAATAGGTTATTTGGGAAGAAAATCCAAGATGATATTCTTAGGTGGCATGTAGATTATTGCTCCCATATAGTATATATAAAATTGGAGCATTCACAAGGGCAAAATTGGAATTGAATGAGCCCGGTCCAAAACCAGATGGCAAGAAAAAGTTTCAAGCTGTTTCATTTGGTAGTTGGATCTAGATTTTCACGTGGTGCATTATATTATAAGTTCAAATTAATTTTAAACTTTTAATTTAAAATTATATATATATATATATATATATATATATATATATATATATATATATTCCAGCACATGTGTTGTTGTCTGTCTTGTTGCCAATGAATCTAAAACGGGCACCAAACAGCTTTTTACTCTGTTAAATGCACACAAAATAGCACTTAAATGTGTGCATTTTGAACTCCTCTCAATAAAAGTTTTAAGAGGCAAGAAGCTTTTTCTACTTCAGGGTCATTGTTAGTCTGAATAATACATAAACATGGAGAAACAGGAGAAGTTCTACCTAGAATTGCAACATAGCTTCAATAAAAGTATCTGTCCTTATCACAATTGATGAGTTTGGTGTGCCATTAAAACTTATACTAAATATTCAATGACAATGTATTCTGTTTTTCCCTCCTATCAGAACCCATTTTAAAGGGAGAAATTTTAGGAGAAAACATGGATAATACTTTGAGGTGCCAAGAGTTAAACATTAACAAGGAAAAAGGTCACTTTTATAGTCTCAAAAGCCACAGTGAGTTAATAAATGCTACTGAGACAGGATGCATGGGGGCCACTTGAAGAGAAGCTCTGTGCTCTTTTTCATTCAGGACTCATTCATGGGGTTGCTTATGTACACCTTAAATATACGACAAAATTCATTCTTAAAATATTGCACAACTACTAAGTTTAGATGATTCCTAAATATCCCTATAAGTGGGTATGATTGAAAATTTGATGGGGCAAAAAAATAAATTGGATTTTCTCTCTCATTTAACCAATTGATAATTGTTTTAATCTTTTAAATTGATTAATAATATGTTTGTATGGGCTGATTATTTGAGGCAGAGATCTTAAGTAATTTACATAGAGTTTGAAGATTTAAAATTATGCCTAAATGTCCAGGTGAATCTGGAACTTTTAAAGCAGTACATGAAAACAAGTGTCTTTAGTTGGTAAAATAAAATTTGATTTCAAGTGAGATCTTTTTTCAAAAAAAAAATGTTCACCTGCATCTACTTGAGGAGGAAAAAAAGCATTTGCAAATGCAATTTTTATGTTATCTGCTTTAGTCTGAGAATGTGGTTTTCAGAAAGTGATTTTTTATTGTTGACACTATTACAGATGCCCCCCCCCCATTTTTGTAAACAAATTTTTAATGTTAATAGAAATATCACAAACAGGTCAGTCACTATAAATATGATAGCCTATAAAATAACCTCAAATACTTATAATGCAACATTTAATACTACAGTGTAAAGTTGTGTATATTTTTATATTCTGGGACATCACTTAGGGTCAGGGTCATCATTATGAATATCAACTATTATAGTATCAAAGCAAAAAAGAAGTCAGCAGAATTTCACATTCATTATATTGTAAACTTAACATACTGTTTTTTAAATATGCATTTTAGGTTTGTAAATAACTAATGAAATCATAAATACTTTGATAAGGAATTCTCATTATGGCATTTTTTCCCACTTGTCCCTTAGTTTGAATTAAAAAGTAATGTAAATGCTATCTTACAAATGTATGGAGTATCAGATAGAAGCAGTGTTATTGAATGAGTTTGGTTGTAGCCTGGATGATATAGTCTTTTGTCTGTATTTTAGTCAATCTATGGGCCAAAGCAGTTAATGTCAAATGTTTTTCACCTGCTTTTTCATGAATGCCACTTAAGGCATAAATACATCATTAAAATTTTTAAATTCTTTTTTGATATTGCTAACAATCATGTTCCTATGAGATTTTAAAATATTATAACATTTGAAAATATGTTGAAAAAGAAGCATTATTGTTCATTGAACAAAAAGGAATAGTGTTAACTGTACCACCACAAGTTGTGTGGCTTTAAAGTATGACCAATTAAAATATTGTTCAGAATTTAATTATTCTGATCTGACAGTATTGTAGAAAATATATTTCTAAGCAGCTGAGAAATGAACACTGGGTCTTTAAAGAATTTCAGAAACATTATGTAACTAAGGACAAAGCATGTTGGAGAGCATGAAAAAATATTTGGTTTTGAAGTTTTGGTGACACTCAATATTCTGCAATTTCTGGAAATTTCTAGTCTTGGCAAATGGGAGTTCTTTATCAGTTTTAGTAATTACCTTATCATTTTAGCAGAGCTTAGTTCTTATATAAACTTAATCTCAGGTCAACTTAATTTTCATTTTCACAATAACACATCATCAATCTACATAGAAATGCTTGGAAAAGTGTTTAAGAGAAACCCACATTACTATAACCCCACCCCCTAAGAATGCTGCCCACTACTTCTGAATGCCAAAAAACTACTAAAATATATCCATACCCACATACATACTGTTAAACAGATACAGTAGGTTATATAATAAACACATATATTTAATGTAGAACATATATACAGAATTGTTAACTTAAATATATAATTTCGTATCTTTTTTTACTTAAATTTAGATTATGTCAAATTTTGCCCTATTATGTTGTTAAAAAATATATTTGAGGATAAATTTGATCATTCTCTTGGCAGGTTTCTAGTAATAGGATTATTATCTCAAAAGGTATGATTGTTTTAAGGTTTTGGATTTATATGTTACAGCTCATTGCATAAAAGAGCTTTAACTTATATGCTGAATGAAACTGTATTTGAATTACTAGTGAGATATACTTTTAATAGTATAAAATTATTTTTAAATTTTACATAAATATACTATTTTCTAAATATAGTATTCTCTTATTTTAATTAAAATTTATTTTATTGGTAGTACATTTGAATTATATATGTGTGTGTGTGTGTGTTCCTTAGTAATGCAAATGTATATTTTATAAATTTTCTTTCCATTTAATATTAGAAATACATATTTTATCAATTTTATTTTCAATTTAACTACATGAAAAATCAAGCTTTTTAAAAAAAATATATTTTATTGATTGTTTACAGAGCAGAAGGGAGAGGGATAGAAAGTCAGAAACATCGATGAGAGAGAGACATCGATCAGCTGCCTCTTGCACGCCCCCTACTGGGGATGTGCCCGCAGCCAAGGTACATGCCCTTGCCGGAATCGAACCCGGGACCTTTCAGTCCGCAGTCCGACGCTTTATCCACTGAGCCAAACCGGTCTCGGCAAAAATCAAGCTTTTAAATTTAAGAATGATGATCAGCAGTGTCACAGTTCAATACCATAAAAAGCAGAAATTTATTGAAAATCATTCCTTGATTTTTCTAATAAATATTTAACATGAGCCTTTTATACATTTGAAGTAGATGATGATGGCCAGAGCCCAACATAAAAAAAAAATTTCTTCCACATTAATATATAAACACTTTAGATTAGTTCTGAATAGCTTAAACATCACTGACATCATTTTTGTGAAAAAATGTCCTTATTTAAACAGGCAATGTAATGTGAATATTAAGAGAAAGGTAAGTCCATATTTTGGCTATACTCATATATATGCACATTAAAAAAATAGTCTGTATGCCATGCTGTTTAAATAGTGGAATAAAGAACACATAGACAATAGAAAATAGGGTGTTGAAAAGTTTGCAATCCTTATGAAAAATGTTTTTAAAAAGAATAGGCTCATTATCCTAGAAAATGAGGAATAAGATAACTTTTTTCAGAGTCACATGGAAAGAAGGAAAAAATGTAGTCTGGTACTTCAAAGATAAGGGAAGAGATGCCCCAGATGCTTAGCTAAATTAATTGATGCTTTAAGCAGTTTCATATTTCAGATCAATGTAAAAAATAATGCCAAAGGGCTAGAATTTTCTGTCTTGTGGACATTGATATATATTGTCACTAGAAGTTGGAGGAGAGTATGCAAGACTACCTATTAAGAGGGATTATCTCTTTGATAATCTTATCCAACTCTCTGATTGTATAGTTATACAAAATAGAAATAAAGCAGCATCTTGCTGTTAAATCATTTAAAGATATTTCCAAAAATATTAATTATAGTAATTGGAAAATGTACTAACCATTGAGCATTTTATGTTTTTAATAATTTTTAAGAACTTTTCTCTAAATTAGTATTAGTTTCCTGTTATAAAATATCATTTTATTTTTTTATAGAATGTGTCATTAATTGCCATTGAAAATCCCAGCCTCAGAAAGTATGCAATGAGTAGCAAGACCCCAAAAGAGATGACTAAGCAAAAGCATGCAGATTGGTTTACCAGAATGCCACAGTTCCCCAACATAGGAAAAAGTCTCAATGGATCAGAGCAAGCCAGTTAACAAACTGCAATCTCAGCACAGCACAGTTATAGCAAGAGTCTGAGTGTGAATGTTCTATATCCTTTACTCCCAAGCCCCACAGATTGATACAACAGGGCAGATGATAGTATAGCAAAGGAATCCAGGTTTGGGGGATTCACATTTTTTTACAGCAAACAGCAAACATGCGGTCCCCCTAACAAGGGGAATAAGTCATTGAAAGGCAGTCAGGTAGTCATGCTGACCTTTGTTTTTTTCTCTCTCTATTTTTCAGGCACTGTTTTTATTTTATTTTCAATTTTTTTATTGACTAAGTTATTACATATGTGTCCATAACCCACCATTGCCCCCCACCCCATTTCCATGCATGCCCTCACACCCCAGTGTCTTGTGTCCATTGGGTATGCTTATATGCATGCATACAAGTCCGTCAGTTGATTTCTTACCTCCTTCCCTGCTCCCCAGCCTTCTGCTGCAATTTGTCAGTCTGTTCAATGGTTCTCTGCCTCTCTATTTTTGTTCATCAGTTTATAATGTTCTTTATTATCCATAAATGAGTGAGATCATGAAGTATTTTTCTTCCACCAACTGGCTTATTACACTTAGCATAATGCTCTCCAGGTCCATCTATGCTGCTACAAATGGTAAGAATTCTTTCTTTTTTTTTTTCAACAGTGTAGTATTCCATTGTATAGATTACCACAGTTTTTTAATCCACTCATCTGTGATGGGCACTTAGGCTGTTTCCACATCTTAGCTATTGTAAATTGTGCTGCTATAAACATAGGTGTGCACATATCCTTTCTGATTGGTGTTTCTAGTTTCTTGGGATATGTTCCTAGAAGTGGGATCACTGGGTCAAATGGGAGTTCCATTTTTAGTATTTTGTGGAAGCTCCATACTATTCTTCACAGTGACTGCACCAGTCTGCATTTCCACCAGCAGTGCAAGAGGGTTCCTTTTTCTCTGCATCCTCAGCAGCACTTGTCATTTGTTAATTTGTTGATGATAGTCATTCTGACAGGTGTGAGATGGTACCTCATTGTCATTTTGATTTGCTTCTCTTGGATGACTAGTAACCTTGAGCATTTTTTCATATGTCTCTTGGGCTTCCTTATGTTCTCTTTTGAAAAGTATCTATTTAGGTCTATTGCCCATTTTTTTATTGGATTGTCTATCTTCCTTGTCATATCAACCTTGTTAGGCTGTACGAGTTCCCTGTAAATGTTGGCGATAAAACCCTTATTTGAGATAACATTGGCAAATATGTTCTCCCATGCAATGGGCTTCCTTCTCGTTTTGTTGATGGTTTCTTTTGCTGTGCAGAAGCTTTTTATTTTGATGTAGTCCCATTTGTTTATTTTTTTCTTCAGTTTCTGACTTTCTTAATTGCCTATGCGACCTGCTGCACGAACAGCTCAGATTCAGGGGACAGTTTTGTTTTGTGGTGTGGCAGACCCAGCAAGGACTAACAGGAAGTGAGGTTCATGATAGTCTGATGTCTAAAAATTAATAGAAACTTTTAATCCAATTAAAAACAATAACAACAACATCTCCTTATGTTAAACACTTACTCCTAATTGGGGAGAAAAATATTCACTAGAGCTCTTTTTTCCAAATCCTCTTTGAAGTTCCTTGCTTGTGCATGAGCAGTGATGCATTTCTTTAAGACATCATAATTTAGTGTTCCTTGTGACTACACTGAAGCATTTTCACACATCTAATAGCAAGAGGATCTGGCTTTTAGGAATCCAATGTATCATGCAAAATATATACTTCAAAACCATTTATTTGAATACTAAATGTAAAGAGGTTATACTTTTAAGACAATATTACTTGAACGTTTTTATATTCCTGTAGATTTTTTAAATGTTTGAAAAATGATTGTAGAGTAATAGAGTGCATATAAGAATTGTACATTGAACTGAGGGGGGCAGTATGGAACAGAAGCCAGATGAGGTAGGCTGTCCATACTTAAAGCACCTTATAGTCTAGGGAAGCACACAAAGTAAACAGAATTATGCATATTTGCAGGAGAGATAGAAAGGAGCTCAATTAATTGCAGAGATAAACAAAGTTCATAACTAATCAACATGGTGGAGGAATAATCAATGTGACAGAAGGAACAAAAATATCTTTTTAATATCTGAAAACTAGACCTGTTATGATTTTCTTTGCAAGAAGTATTTTTGTAGCACAGTTTCTTAATAGTGTAATTGTCATGCCTGTATGAGTATATGATCATTCAACCATGCTATTTTTATTTTTGTTCTTTTTGCAGTATCATTTGAGAATGCCTTAATATTTATTTTTATAACAGAAATGTAAAGGGAGAATATATTTTCCTTCAATTCTGCTTAAATAGAAACATATTTTTAAAAAACAATAATGTTGATATTCTTAGTTTCAGAATCTAAATATAATAATCATTCTTATAACATTTGTAAAAAATATATAATAAAAGTCTAACCTAAAGAGTCATTTGAGTAAAAAAAAAAATAAGGTCTGAATTTCAATAGCACATCCTCACAGAAATTCTATTTTGGATGACTAGATCTCATCGATTCATTTTGATATTACATATAAATGAAAATACCAAATGTCTTTTGCTTTGTCAGTGAAAAAGTAGTTTGGGTTTAACAAATGGACTAGTGATGTCTATTTGGAAGCTTTGTGACATATTAAAGCAGTTGATGAGGTACAATTTGTTGTGGAATCGCATCTGATTGATGGTTTACTACCTACCACAGCCTCATCTGCCATGATATTCCAATAATAAATGTTCATTGCTAAACAGTGTTAAATGTGTTCTATCTAAATCATTCGTTACTTACAGTTTTCAGTATATATGAATCAAATGTTGTTTATATTGCCTTCAATAAGATTTATCAGTTTGAAGCTTTTCTACCATTTCAAAAGGGATAAATAAGGTAAAGTTTTTGAATAAGTATTTTGAATACACCAGTGGTAATCTATTAAGAATTCAGTAAAAAAGTAAATATTAATTAATCTTAAATAATAAAATTAAAATATGGTTTTGCAACTTTTTTGTTATAAACATAGTATGTTTTTTTGGTTTTTTGTTTTTTGTTTGTTTTTTAGAAAAAATGATTAAAATAAAGGGAAATTTAAAAATATTTATTATTTGTTAAAATTACCTTAGGAATTTTGTTGCCAGCTTTTATAAATAATTTATATTCTTATATATAGCCACTCCTGCAGCTTTGAATCTGAAACTGTCTTTCAACCACAAGATTCTACTTTTTATATTTAACCTCCCTTCATGGCTACTAAGTCTAGCCTTGATCCCATCTCTTTTTATTTCTTGTGGACTTTCACACTTTCACCCCATCTGACTCTTATTTTCTTTATGGCTCTAGATTATTTGTTGCTTGGTTTTAGCCCCATGATTTGACATTGTCAGCCTGTGATCAATGTTTGTTGATATGCAAGCATTTGTGCATCAGTCACCCCACATCAAACTTCTGTCTGCACCTCACATCCAGAGAAATACATCCAGTATTTTGCTTATTTAAATCTAATATCTGGATTATTTAAACAAATGTCTATTGATGTCACTTCTACATTTCCTGGACTAGGAAAATTCTTGAGATGATCTTAATCACTACAAAAATAGAAATATAAAGCAAAGGTTTATATTTTGACCCATTAATTCCTAATGTAAATGGCAAAAAGAAAAATTATCTCTGTGTTTCATGAATTTATAAATTTTGATAAAAATGATTCCTTTGTCCTTTTGCCTAGAGTCACTTCATAAGAGGGATTTTGGTTTCAGCCGGAGAATATAATCCATAAGTCTGAACCCACCTATATAAGCACCTATGACATATGGAGTACATACACAGCAGTAATGAAGTGAACGGTAAAAAAAAAAAAAAATTAAAAGAAAGATAACAATTCCTGACCTTTACTTGTGGTAAATAAATAACAAAAAACATAAAGCACATATATACATATGTCAAAATGACGGAACTTTTTTTATATAAATAAATGGAAGATGGTAATGTAACCATGAAGAAACATACATCGAGTCCGATGTAGCCCTAGGACTGCCTGAATGTGTGTGTGTGTGTGTGTGTGTATATACACACAAGAGGCCTGATGCATGAAATTTGCGCAGGTCGATAGGCCCTCGCATTCACAGTGGCTTGCTTTGGCTCTCGCAGCTCCAGCTTTGTCCGGAAGGTCATCCTGAAGTTGCTTGGCTGTCCAGTCTAATTAGCATATTACACTTTATTATTATAGGGGTATATATATATATATATATATATATATATATGTTTATAAAGGTGTTTTATAACCTAAGACTATCTCACAACTGTTTATGCTGAGAAAAACAGCATTTTAAAAAATACCTATATAAATTACTCTCATTTTCTTTTAAATTTGTCTTTATTGTTGTAAATATGTTCCCCCTTTTTCCCATTAACCCCCAGTCCCACCCCCACCACCACCACCACTCTTCCCAGGCCTTCACCACACTATTGTTTGGGTCCATGTGCTAAGCATATCCTATCTAATAAAAGAGAAACATGCAAATTAACCATACCTTTATTATGCTACCAGCCAATAGGAGTGAGCATGCAAATTAATCCAACCAAGGTGGCGGGCAGCCCCCACTGCCCCAAGCCCTGCATGGTGGCACTGGGGTGGCGGGTCCGGATTGCAGCCTCAAACCCAGCAGGGAGGCCAGCCCCATGCCACGCTAAGCCTTGCCATGGAGCTGCTTGGGGCAGCAGGGGTCCGGATCAAAGCCACAGACATACCCAGCAGGGAGGCCGCCACCCCCATCACCCTAAGCCTGGCCATGGTGGTGCTTGGGGCAGACGGAGTCCTGATCGCAGCCACAGACCCAGCAGGAGGGGTGGCACCCACCACCTGAACCCTGGCCATGGCAAACCTGGGGCTGGAGGGGTGGGGGTGGATTGCAAACAAAAACCCACAGGTCTGGCACCCAGCAGCCCCAAGGCCTAAGGTGGAGGTGCTTGGGTTACTAAGGGGTGTGGGTTGGGGCAGCAGAGACACAAACCTGCAAGAAACCTGTGGAAAGGGAGGTAAACTATCATAACTTTATCTCTCTTTCCACAACATGAGAAAACTGCCCCTGGATTACTTAGTGCTGTGGCCAACACTTTTCTACATACACAGGGTAATGTTATGTCCACTCCCAGGAAGGTCTGGTCAGAATACCGTCTCCAGGAAATAAGCTACTGTGGCAATCATCTAAGAGAGGAAGCAAGCTTTTGCTGGATTTATTTTGAAGGTCAGAGAACATGCCACCCGAACATATGATGTGTTATTATATTGATGATCTTCAGCTGTAGAAGCTGTAAAAACAGCAAATACACGCAGAGGGTTTCACTGAAGTCTCCTGATCTCCCTAAAATCAGCTCTCTCCCTAAAGGAGCTTAAATGTCATAAGTCCCCTTGAGGGGAGATGTGTGATGAGGCAGAGAAGACTGAATCCTGTCACAGGACAGGAGAGTAGAAGTTGACATCACTCCCAAACTTAGTTATAAAGTATTTTCCCCCACCCCATTCATCTTTCCTAAAAATCATTTACTGTACTCTAAGAGGCTTATATCTCCCATCCCCTTTCCAAAGGAAGAAGGTATTTAAATCTGCATTCTAAGCCATGTTGGGGAGTTACTCATTTTTCCCTGGGATCTCCCACATATATATACACAAGGTACACATGTTAATGAACTTTTGTTTTTCTCTTGGCGATCTGTCTTTCATTACAAGGGCCTCCACTAAGAACTCAGAAAGGTAGAGGAAAACTCTTTTTCCTCCTCCATAATTCTATCTTGGGAAATCAAGTTCCAGGCTGAACAATGAGGTTGGTTCAAGTACCAAGAAGTCCTGGCTGACGGAAGGGAAGCTTCTAAGGAGAAATAAATGGCATCAAAGTGGGATGGAGGCCACATACATGGTTGCTGGTGGGAGTTTAAAGTGGTTCAACATTTTTGGAGGATGATTTGGCAAATTTGATAGAAATGTTCAAGGTACATCCAAGACTCTTCTAGGAATCACATCTGCTGAGATAAAGCACAAGCTTATAAGCCCTGGTCAGAACCCAGGATGCTACTGTGGGCTCCCCTTCCATGACAAGAAAACCTGGGAACAACCTGCATTTTGAGGAGAAGGTGGCATCTATACTAATAAAAGGGTAATATGCTAATTATACTGAACATCTTCCAGATGACCTTCCGGATGCCCTTCCGGACATCCTTCCCAACAAAGCCATGTTGGTGGGGCCAAGGCAGAGGAGGTTAGATGCAATCAGGCAGGCAGGGGAGAGCAGTTAGGGGGACTAGGCCAGAAGAGGAGAGCAGTTAGGGCAAATAGGCTGTCAGGGGAGAGCAGTTAGGGGGATCAGGCTGGCAAGCAGGTGAGTGGTTAGGAGCCAGAGGATCCAGATTGGAGAGAGTGCAGGCCAAGCTGAGGCGACCTGCATAAATTTCATGCATAAATTTCATCCACTGGGCCTTTAGTCCTATATAATAAAAGTGTAACATGTAAATTGACCAAACGGTGGAATGACCAGTCGGGGGGGGGGGGTGAATGGCCACTCACAGGCCAACTCTGTCCCTTGATCAGCCTGCCCAGTTGCCTCCCATAGAGCGGAGGCCTAAGTCATCAGTCAGACATCCCCTGAGGGCTCCTGGACTGCAAGAGGGTGCAGGCTGGGCTGAGGGACACCCCTGCCCCAAGTGCACAAATTTTTATGCACCGGGCCTCTAGTATGCATATAAATTCCCCAGTTAATTTCCCTCCGCCCTGGCCCCCTGTGAGATTACTGCCTTCCCTCTGAGATTCCTATTATGTTCCATGCTTCTATGTCTAAACTTCTTATTAGTAATACAATAAAGGAGAACATTAAAAAAATTCAAATGAGTTTACACTTTTATATTTTAACTGCTAAATTTTATTTAATCATACTAGTAATTTATTTAGTCTCCTGTGTTTCATATCTTATACAGAATTAAAAAATATATTTCTGATTGTCTTTTTCTTATAGACCGTATAAGCTTGATGGTAAAAGCTGTTTACAAGTTTCTCAACTGTCACATTAATTTGGGTTTTGAATGTAGGTGGGGAAAAATCTGTACTCTAACCAATGAATGTTATTTAATAGTTTCCACCTCTTTGTGCCACATAAACATATATTTTTCCCTTAAGAATATAGTTAGTGCATTCTAGATGATATTTACATAATGAACATAGTTAAACATTACACTGGCTATAAAAATAAGTTATATAATAGAATGAAGGTCTGAGCTGAGTAGGGAATTCTGTTGGGTTTTTTGTTGTTTTAGAGTGAAGTGGTTTTCCAACTTCAGTGAATATTTGTATCATTTGGAGAGCTTGTCAAAACAGTGATGGGGCCCATTCCTATGGTTTCTAATTCAGGAGGCCTGAAGTGAGACCCAAGAGTTTGCCTTTATAACAAATTTGCAGGTGATGCTGATGCTGTTGGTCCTGGGGACACACTTTAAGAACTAATGGCTTATTAGTGTTGTTCTTTGAGTAAAGGTCTTTCCAAATATCCTGGCATCATCCTATATAATAAAAGTCTAATATGCAAATCAACTGAACAGCAGAACAACTGGTCAGTGGGAGGTGGGGCCAGCTATCAGGCAATTCTAGGCCAGCCAAGGTGGGTGCCAATGGGCAGAGGGAGGGGAAGGCAACTGGGGAATGGTGTCAACCAAGCAGTCAAACCCACCACCCAATAGCCCCACCAGTTACCTCCTGCAGAGGGAGGATGTTGGTGGTGGGGCACTGGGATGATTGGAGGCAGGGCCAGAGCTGCCCCTTGGTCATCAATGCACTCCCACAGGGGGAGCGCCATTCAGCCACAAGCCTAAGCCATCAGTAAGACATCCCCTGAGGGCTCCCAGACTGCAAGAGGGCACAGATTTGGCTGTGGGATACCCCTGAGTGCATGAATTTTTGTGCATTAGGCCTCTAGTTATCACATATGATCCCTATGACTTTGGATAGCTTAAATAACCTCTCTGGAACCAGTGTTTCAAAGTTTGTCAAATGTGAATTGTGGTGCCGTACTGAGAAAGTGGTTGGAATCATTGAGATACTGCAGATAGACTGCCAACAGCAATATCTGGCACACATTAGCTATGAGATGACTCTTAACTGTATTTCCCATCTGCAAATGTCCTGTGTCATGCTTCTCATGCTGAATAAATGAATAGAAAAAAATTACCTCAAGTTTCTCTGTTTGTGTAGCACTTGGTAAATTAAGAAAACACATGTTAACTCATATATGATGCATTTAATAAACCTTATTAATCACCCCTCATATGTAGCAAATATTGCTCTCATTCTTGAGAGTACAATAATGAAAAGACCTGGTCCTTTATCTTGGTGAGCTTAAAGTGTAGTTCAATAATTATTGTAAAAAGTTGTTTATACAAAAAGACATTCAACCAGAACGGCTTCTTTTCTTATTCAGGTTTTAGCCCAAATATTACCTCCTCATAAAGAAACCCACTACACTTACTATAAAATTAAAAAAACAAAACAAACAAACAAAAAAACACCTACTCCCATCTCCCACATCCTCATTTTTTTTCTAAAAACCCTATTTTGCTTCTGATATTTTGTTTGTTCAAATCTGCATTTGTTTTCTTATGTATTTTCCTTTGAGAGAAGCTCTGCACTCTTTAATTTATCATTGAATTTCAGCCACATTAAATGGTTGAAATGTATATGCTGGTCAATGTATATTTACTGAACAAATAAATGAATGAAAATTTGTTTAGGAAAATCTCCTTAGGTTTCGCAGGGAAGAAAGCATTTCAACTAAATACCCAAATGGGAGAAAGTTGAGGAAAATACTAAGTGTTAGGACATTGAGAGGTAAGTGTAACAGCTATTTGTTTCATTATCTGCAAACTGCTTGGTCATTGTTGGGAACTTAGTTCCTTTATTCTGCTCCACTATGCCAACTGTCAGGTCTGAGCCCTTCTGCCAGGGGTTGGACCTTCTTGGACACTGGGTGGTAGACAGAAAAGGCATGAGAAGTTGTGCGTAGATAAGAGAGTCTTCATTGCAGGAGCTAGTGGCCATGCAGCTATTGCTTATAAGGAGCCACTAGACAAAACAGTCCTTCAAAGTGGAGTCCCATACAGCAGGTAACCACCTACTCATCTTTCCTACCTAGTAGCCTCCAACATAGGAGCTATATAAGAGCCATCTTAAAGCTATAGCATCTCTAAGCAGCCACACCAGCCATCATCTGAGCTAGCTACTTGCCTGTCAGTACCATACTTGATAATACTTAGACAAAAGAGGCTTTTTGCCAAATACTGACCTCAGTTTTTTATATTATAGAAGGGCAGGCTTGCACAGTCTAAATTGCTGTGTCCTTGCATGTAGTATCTTAGCCTTGGACCCTGATTAAAATTTCATGCTCAGAGTGGTCTTGGACTTCTGGCATACTTTGACATGATTCCCACACATGTATATTTGACAGTTAAAATATAAGTCAAAGTATCAAAATTAGTGTTTGGGATTATAATTTCTTAAAATAGATTAAAAAGTAGTGGATATAATTAAATAATAGCACACAATCTCTGTTTTTGGGGAAAATACAATTGTGTATATCAAGCATGTTCCTAGAAATACCATTTAAAATTGGAGCAACAGATATTTTACTTCTAATAGAACCTTGTCTAATTTTTTTAATGTTTATTGTTGAAAATATTACATAGGTCCTCCTTTCCCATTAACCTCTTCCAGCCTGTTCCCACCCCCCCTCTCTAAGACCCTCACCACCCTGTTGTCTGTGTCCACATGTTATGCATATATGCATACAAGTTCACTGGTTGATCTCTTACCACCCATCCTCTCCTGCCTTTCCTCTGAGGCTCAGTAGTCCTTTCATATTTCTATGTCTCCGGGTTCTTTTTTGATCATGGTTTATTTGGTTCGTTAGAGTCCATGTATGAGTGAGATCATGTGATACTTATCTTTCTCTGATTGTCTTATTTCATTCAGCATAATAATCTCCAGGTCCATGCATGCTGTCGCAAATGGTAAGAGTTCTTTATTTTTTTTATTGCCATCTATTATTAAATTGTGTAAGTGTACCACAGTTTTTTAATCCACTCCTCTGCTGATGAGCACTTACGCTGTTTCCAAATCTTAGCTATTGTACATTGCGCTGCTATGAACATAAGGGTGCATATGTTATTTATATTAAGTGTTTCTGGTTTATAGGATATATTCCTAGAGGTGGGATCACTGGTTCAAATGGGAGTTCCATTTTTAATTTTTTGAGGAAACTCTATACTGTTTTCCATAATGGCTACATCAGTCTGCATTCCCACCAGCAGACACGAGGGTTACCTTTCCTCCACAACCTTGCCAACACCTGTTTGTTAATTGCTGATGATAGCCATTCTGACAGGTGTGAGGTGATATGGTTGTTTTGATTTGCATCTCTTGGGTGATTTTGTGCATTGTAATTTTTGTGATATAAAGTGGATTTTTCATTTTAAGACTTTTTAAAAGCAGTTTTAGTTTCATAGTCATGGAGAGGTACAGAGGTTTCCCATATACCCCATTCTTCCACACATGCACAGACTCCCTCATGCTCAGCATCATTCACCAGAGTGGTACTTTTGTGAAAATTGATGGGCCTATGTGCACAAATCATTATAAACCAAAGTTCATTAGAGTTCACTCTTCCTTTCATACATTTATGGATTAGATGTAAGTATAATGACAGGTATCAACAATTATAACATCATGCAGAGCATTTTCATTGCTCTAAAGTTGTTAAATCATCTATGCTATATCTATTTACCCTTTCCACATCCCCAACCCCTAGAAACCACTGACCTATTTACTGTTTCTATTGTTTTACCTTGTCCAAAATATCACATAATAGGAATCACACAGTAGGTAGCCTTTTCAGATAGGATTTATTTTTACTGAGTAATAACAATTTAAGATCCCTCCATGTTTTTTCAGATCTCTCCATGTTAAGCCTTTGTGTTTATCATGTTATTAGTCTCTGAAAACATGGTTAATATCAGCTCTCTTCCCTAATCAAGCTCTCTTGGCCTCTTACCTATTCTTCATAACACAGTGGCAGATTCTGCAATTAATGTATATACCAGAAAACATTTAAGAAATCATCCCTTGTTGTATCAATATGTGAAAATTTTTAGAGTCAATTTAAACTCAGTTGCTAGATCCATAGAAGCTATAAAACAATAGGTTGCAGCTAAAAATGAGGATAGTTTATATATTTAAAAATGAATCTTTCATCTGTTTAACTGCTTAGAGAAAAACTGTTGATAGCAAAAAACCTTGCCTTTTCTCTTATTTGTTTATGGAATAAACATTTTTATGTTTCACATCACATTTATATGTTTCTGGTTTTTTTAAAGTTTATGGAATAAACATTTTTATGTTTCACATCACATTTATATGTTTCTGGTTTTTTAAAAGTTACTCCTAGAATAGGAAAAACCTCAGTGCATGCATGCTGCAAACAGGAAGTCATAGCCATATGGCTGTAGAAGAAGACAGTGGAATCAGAACAAAAGTGGGAAAAGTGAGAAAGAGAAGCAGCAATAAAAGCTGTGAAAGGTGGAGATGAATAATTAAATATATTCCTATTTCTTAAGAGTGTAGTGTTAATTGGTTTAGTGGGACTCTGTTTTTCAGCATGCATGTGTGGTGATCCTGATTCTAGGTTTGCACATGAAGCTGCACAGAACGCCAGACTCTCTGATTCTTGGTGTGCAAACAGGTACCCTGATTCTTGGCATGCATATGGGGAACCTGATTCTCGGCAATCACAAGGCCGTACTGTGTGCCCATGACTCAGATTCTCGGCACAGGAGTTAAGGGACTCTGATTCTTGGCATGTGTGGTTCCTGCCAACCCACGATAGCCACACATCTTCATATCTGAGCTCTTCAGTGATGCTTGGGTGGTACGATGTTCCCAATGCCCACAGCTCAGGCCCATGCAACTTGATGCTTAGACCTTCTGGTAATAACTAGAATGGGGAGACAATAAAACAATCTCCAAATGAAAGAAAAAAGAGGAATCACCAAGAAAGGAACTAAATGAAATTAAGACATGCAATATGTTAGAAACGAATTTAGATTCATGATAATACAGTTCATAAACCAGATGGAAGAGAAAATCAACAACATATGCAAAAATCAGGAAGAAATCAAAAGTGATACAGCTGCAATAAAAAATGTGATGGAAGATTTCAACAGTATACTAGGAGAAGCAGAGGACCAAATTAGTGAGTTAGAAGATAAGGTAGAGAAGCCCAATCTGAACAGCAACTGGAGAAAAATAATTAAAAAGCAAGAGGAGAGCCTAAGGGAGCTTTGGGACAACTGAAATGAAGTAGCATACATATAATAGGTGTCCCAGAAGGACACAAAGAACAGTAAGGATTAGATAATATATTTGAAGAAATAATGACAGAAAACTTCCCTGATATGGGGAAGAAAAAAGTCACACAAGTACTGAGAGTCCCAAGCAAGAAGAAGACCAAAATACCCACACCAAGACATGTCATAATTACAATGGCAATGTTCAGGACAAAGAGAGAATCTTAAAGGCTGAACAAAAGAGACAGAGAGTTACTACAAAGGTTTTCCCATTAGATTATCAAATGACTTCTCAACAGAAACACATAAGGCAAAAAGGGAAAGGAAAGAAGTATACAAAGTGATCCAAAGCAAAGGGCTGAATCCAATAATACTCTATTCAGTGAAGTTATTATTCTACATTGAAGTAGAAATCAGGAGCTTTGCAGACAAAACACACACACAAACAAACTAACAAACAAACAAAAAATAAGGGAGTTTATCACTACCAAGCCAGCAATGCAAAAAATTGCTAAAGGGAATGCTATATAAAGAAGAAATAGAAAGGGAAGAAGGAATGCAAGGAACATTGGCACAAAGTACAGAAATGCCTACAAATAAGTATCTATAAGTAATATCATTAAGCATAAATGTACTAAATGCTACAATCAAAAGACAATGAATTGTTGAATGGATAAGAAAACATGATACATATATATGCTGTCTACAAGAGACCCACCTTAGAAAAAGGGACTGAATGTGAAGGGACAGAAAATATCTTTCAGGCAAATGTAAATGGAAAAAAAAAAAGCTTAGGTAGCAATACTTATATCTGACAAAACAGATTTCAAAATAAAGACCATTACAAGAGACAATGAAGGCCACTCATAATTCTAAAGGGATCAATAAAACAAGAGGATATAACTCTGGTAAACATATAATAGTATGCACCCAATCCGTGAGCACCCAAATACGTTAACAAATACTTCTGGAAAATATCAAGGGCGAGATTGACACCAATAAAATCATAGTAGGAGACTTTAATATCCCATTGGCATCCTTGGATAAATCCCTTAAACAAAAAATCAGCAAAGAAACAGCAATCCTAAATGACTCACTAGCTCAGATGGACTTAATTGACATCTTCAGAACATTCCACCCTAAAGCCACAGAATATACATTCCTCTCAAGCGCGCATGGGACATTTTCAAAGATAGACCACATATTGGGTCACAGGCAAAGTCTATCCAAATTCAAGAAGATTGTAATCATATTAATCATCTTCTCACATCACAATGGAATATTATTAGAAATAAACAAAATGAAATAATCACAAAAATTCAAACACTTAGATTCACACTGGCAAGCTGTCCTTTTGCTCTCCCTCAGCCTTTAGCGAAGATATTTCATTTATCTTCCAAGACATCATAACCTTGTGGGATAGAATAATACCCAAACACTGTCTTTTTGACCATGTTCAAGAAAGCTTGTTTGTCTTTATCAGAATGTTATAGCCTACCCTGGATGTCATTCTATCATTCCATCTGATTTCTTTCTGATCAGAATAATGTGAGTATAAAAGTATATGTATTGAAGCCCTAAATGGACTTAAGCCGCTTAACTGTATATGTACTTTAAAATTATTGGGGTATCTTGGCAATTTATAATCATTTAACTTTTAGAAAAAACATATTATAGGTCACAAAGACTATTATGATATTTGATTATTAGATAACTTCCTATTTTTGGAAGGATATTGGTTTATTGGTTAGAAGAGCCAGGCAAGCAGGCATTGGTTAAAAATGATTAACTTTAGCTGATGGATAAAAACTAAGTCAATATATCAAATAAAATGGGATATCTTTTTAGTTCTAAAAGTGCATTACTCATTTATAAATACTAAAGAAGAAACTATTAGAGTTAGTATATCCTGACACATATGTTATAATATGTTAGTAATTAACTTGTAGAAATAACTTAATAAGAATACTGGAGGACAAATCTGCCATTTTGGAACTGTCATTAAAATAAAGGAAGGCAAAGGAACAATTTTTCTGGGTTGTGTTGTGAATCTTTTAGATATTTTCTATCTCCTTAAAGATCATTACCTGTTCTTTATCTGGTATTGCTTTATTTTCTAAAGGTCAGAATTATTATAATTTTTATTTATGATCTCCTATGAGTAAATAAATTATTAATTATCTAAGGAGATTTATAATCAGATTTAGTCTGTTAGAAATATTACCATAACAATGTTAGATAGATTATTGTAAGAAAAATATAACTACAAAATATCCAGGAAATACCTGTACACATCATATCCTACTGAGGCAGATCTCATCCTCCTCAGTTACACAACTTCCTTTACTTTAGTTCTGCTATGGTCCCCTACCTTGGGTCAAATCCAGACCACACCTTGTTTTTATTTATTTATGGCCCCAGAACTAAGATTGTTTTTCCCTTTTCTAAAAGCTTGTAAAAAATAAAGAAATAATGATACGTGTTAGAGGCTTTATGTGCATTACTATCTAGTCCTTTTCAAAAAATAAAATAAAAATGCTGATTTTTCAACTGGTGCTTGGAATCCTCAACTGGATTATTTACATCAGATCAGCTGACATGAGCAGGAAGAAAATGCCTGGGAAATTCACCAGAAATTTTCACAAGCCTGCAGATTGCAGCTATCCTTTTCATCAACATCCCACTCAGTCATTTGGCCATACCTAACCAAAAAGGAAGCTAAGATACATGGCTGAGCAAGATGTATAAGAGGAAAAGAAAAATAGTATGACAAATAACTAGCTAGTCTCTGTCATATTTGAAATGTGACATCGAAAAGTAACCTAATGGACACAGACGATGAAGGCATGAGTGTGATGGTGATGGGGAGCAGATGATGGGGGGATAAGGACACATATGTAATACCTTAATCAAGAAAAAAAAAAGTAACCACTGACAACAGATAATGTAGCTCTATATATTTTTAAAATATATTTTTATTGATTTCAGAGTCCAAGCGAGAGGAAGAAGAAAAATAAAAACATCAATGATGAGAGAGAATCATTGATCAGCTGCCTCCTTCACACCCCTACTGGGGATCGAGCCTGCAACCTGGACATATGTTGACTAGAATCGAATTCGGAACCCTTCAGTCTGCAGGCCAATACTCTATCCAATGAGCCAAACTGGCCAGGGCAAGTTCTGTATTTTGAGAATATTTTTGGAATGAATGTTTTATTGTAGTTTGTGCTGTTCTCTCTTTCCAGTCATCCCAGTGAATGATAATCACCTTACAATGAGACAGGAGGATATATTTTTAAATATATTTTATTGATTTTTCACAGAGAGGGAGAGGGACAGAAAGTCAGAAACATCAATGAGAGAGAAACATTGATCAGTTGCCTCTTGCACACCCCCTACAGGGGATGTGCCCGCAGCCAAGGTACATGCCCTTGACCCGAATTGAACCTGGGACCTTTCAGTCCTCAGGCTAACGCTCTATCCACTGAGCCAAACCGGTTTCAGCAGGAGGGTATAATTTTTCACAACTGTCTTTGAATCTTTTTCCACTATCCTGATACTAGCAATCACTGTTCATTTCCTCTTTGTTTACAGAGAATAAAGTAAAAGACTATTATTGCTTGTTTGACCATCTAATTTGATCAACATTGTTAAAAAGGTAAACTGAGGCATATTAAAATATTTAAGAGTTTGAGGAAATATATATTAAAATTAGGCCTAACTGGAAGTGGTCAGAGGTACTTTGCTAGCAGGAGCCAGGGGGAGAAAACATAAAGTTTGGAAACAAAGAAAGGGAATAATTTGTTTGGCTATAGCTTGAAGCCTATTTGTCTGCTTGTGATTAGCTGTTGCTAGCTTATTGATATTGTAATCTTAACTATTTACAGTCTTAAGTTTTGGTTTGCTTATGTAGGCCACTATGGCATCAGAGCAAATGAGTCTACTGCCCTCCTTGTTTAAATAATTGAATAACATTCACTACTAACCACTTGGATTCCCCTCAAATCTTGTTATCCAGCCTGTGAAATCCTTTTTCAGGATGTCTTTGTCAGCTTCCAAATCCCCTTCTAAAAAGCTGTCTTGAACTATGAAGAGCCTTAGATTCTGCAAACTAACAAGTAAACCTATCATAGTTTAATGGATCTTAGCAGAAGATATGTGACTTTTAGATCATAAAACAAAAACTGTTACTCACAGCAGAGCAAACATTAAAAAATATGCATATTTAAATAGATCCCCCTTGAATCTAAGTCCTATGGGAGTGACACAAATTGGCCCAGTAAATGATTGCATTAGCAGTGGTGGCATTTCAGGAGAGCTGTGAGTTTAGAAAACTTAATTTTTCTATAAATGGCAGTAGGTATGCCTACTCTTAGTTTTGGAGGGAACAATCTATGAGGAAATACATCCTTTGCAAGGGATGTAAATGCTATCTATATATTCCAAGACTGTTTGCTCTATAAACATCTTCATAAATGTAGTCTTTCATGAAGGACAAGTCAGTGCCACACTGCCAAGACAGGAAAAATTACAAGAGACTCACTCATACAGAGCATTTCCCTAACATCATTGTCATTGGTTTACAATTTTTCAAAATTTGTCCAGAAAATACACAGGTCTATATTGGAGAAAACATGTCATAGAAGGTTTGGGTAAACTAATTAAAATATATACTTGCCATTTATGGGAGAAAACTGATGTCATGGTTTTTAGTATTGACACAGATTTCCAGGCCAATGCAGAATGATTAAATTTCATTAACATTGATTTTTATATAAGTTTAACATGCAATTAGGTTCTTGCCTTGTAAACAGCCATAGTTGTGACTCAAATTTTATTAAATAGTATTCAAGTTTTATTATCCACAGATGAATACATATATTTTTTTCATTAAATATAATTTGTAATCAATTATATTATAGTCAATTACCAGAAATGTTTCTCTAGTTTGGAGTTCTGAGTTGTGGATTTTGTTCAAGCTTGAATTCAGCTAAGATTGTATTTCATTACTTTTGATATCTGTCCAATAAAACTCTCACACACCAAATGACCTATGTTGGTGCTTTCTGTCCAAGAGAAAGCACAATAAAAACAGTCTATAGGACATGTTGCAAGCATAATTCTGTCATTTGTCTGCTTTAAGTGATAAAAATGCTCAATGTCTTGTTCGGAAGCAGGGTATCCCCAGCTGACTGAGATGAAGAATTATGTATTTGACTGAAAAATGAGTGACTGGTAGCACACAGTTGTTTATATGCAGATGCTGATTTGCTTGTGGGATGGAGACCTTCTAGAATGAAGTTTTGCATGTGAGAAATTGCAGAATATAATGTAGAAATCTGAGAAAGAGAGATCCTTTAGAAAGGTAGACATTGTGACTCCTGCCTAGTCCCTTTTTAAATTCTTTGGAAATAATTGGAATCTATTTAGTTGAAGAGCTATTTAAGTGGCAAAGCAAGACAATAGAGTATTCAATATTGCTGTGGTGAGTTCTCAGGAACTTGGGTATAGAGTGAAACCCTGAGGAAACTGTTTTACCCAGCAGTGCAGTAGAGGACCTGTGGAAATTGATGTGTGTGTGTGTGTGTGTGTGTGTGTGTGTGTGTGTGTGTGTGTGTGTGTACAAATAAGAAAGTCCTTGAGCCGGCTGGCGTGGCCCAATTGGAGCACATGCTGGGGATGTGGGCTCGATCCCCGGTGAGAGGTGTGCAGGGGCAGCTGATCAATGACTCTCTCATCACATTGATGCTTTTATCTCTGTCTCTCTCTGCCCTTCCTCTCTGAAATGAATAAAAATATATTTTAAAAGAAAAATAAAGTCCTTGAGATCTCTAGAGATATTTGGGGAAGGTGTAATTTTGTACCATTCACTTAAAAATGAGAATGCAAAATCTGTTTCATTACTTCTATTATGATCTTATTATGGCCAAAAGTTGTTTAAATCTGCACAAATTTGGATTTTACTTCTTAGCATTTTGATATACTTGAATCTATTTTCAGGGTTTGGCATTTCATTCTCTTCCAACTATTCTTTCTTTTTTTATAAAAAGAGGCCAGTGAATTCCATTAATTTTAGCTATATATCTGAGTAAATTTTTAAGCTTTTTCTACTTTTTAAAAAATCTTACATAAGCTTTTAAAATAATCATATTGGAAGGTAATTGATTTGTTTAACTTAAAGACCTTTTAAAATTTGATAGACTGGTATCCCAGGTTACTTTTGCTTCCAGGAGTGATCAGAATTCACCTTTCAGAACTGAATTAATTCACCAAACATTTATTAACAGAAATAAATTATATAACAATTGAAGGTACAATGCAAATGAATTAAGAAAAGTAAGGTAGTGAGCCTATTTGTGTAGAGCATGAGGAAAGATGTCATGAAGATCTTAAAGATGTGGATGAACTTCCAATCTGTTCAAATTCAGTAGTCATGGTGGTTACCATAATTTTCAGTCAAAGTAGCAATATCCTTTGAGCTCTACTTTCATTCAAGCCAGGTAGCAATACTCTTTGAGCTATTTTTTAGAAGATTAAAAATCAAGGAATCCCCCAAAATATGAAGTGCAGGTAGAAGGCACTTATAGCTAGTAATCTATGTAAAATGTGGACTTGTTTCAGTAAATCCTCTACTACTAAGTCACTGATTAAAAGAAAGATGAAAAGATGCATTCAAAGTTTCTGAAACCAAAGAATAAGAAAGTGAATGTAGCTTAGGAAATAATGTGTTCAGGTTAAAATGGTTTGAGAGAAAGATTAAAGTTGATGATTCAGGAGATAGCAATGACTATTTAAGCAACATTTACATTTTAGATTCTGTTCACATTTTTAAATATAATCAGTCCTCTGTATTTGTGGCTTTCACATCTAGGGATTTAACCAACCACAAATCAAAGATATTTGTAGGGAAAATAACACAAAGAAATTTTCAAAACCAAAATGTGAATTTATCACACATTTATTTGTAGGCATACCCTGCCTTTGTGCAAGTATATGTTATCTGCAAATACTACACCATTTTTTTTATTATAAGGAACTTGAGCATCTGTGTATTTGAGTTTTCCTGGGGGGTTTTGACAACAATATTAGTTACCATTATTAACTTTTTAATTATAATATTGTAGATATTCATATATGTACGCATATATTTATAGTCATACATATAATTATATATGAAATTGGTAATTTTTGAAGTTAAATAATTTAGTAATTACTACTCATTATTGATAGACTTGGATTTCAATCCATATTTGAATAACTGTGAAGCCTGCATGCTCTTAAACCCCAAGTTTTGCTACCTCTTATGATGATAGTTTAATGTTAGAATGTAGCAAAAATAAAATATAATGAGCATTATTTGAAGAAAAAAAAAGAGAAAGGAATTGAAGATACAAGGAGTTGTGTGGGGAAGGTCATGTCCATGCGAATGAGGCCAAGCAGGATCAGGCATGGATCTCAGGAGAACCAAGATGTGGAAAGGCCTGTGCAAAGCCTAGGAAAGGCACTTTTCTCTACACTGTCTATGACCAGACTCTTCAAAATGTGTGGTATAAATGTGAAGTGGATTCATGTAAGTGTATAAGTGAAGAGTGTATATTTAGGCTGGGCAGAGTTCCATATTTCAACACAGGGGAAGTATTCCAACAAGAAAGTTAAATTCTAGTTCAATCACAGTGACACTATTTTGGGCGCTAAAGTTTGTACTGGACTCCCTGGATGTGATAAAATGAGATTTTTTTTTTCAAAAAACTTCCCCATAAAATATACCTGAGGAATAAAATATATTTGAGCTTTCCTAGTTTAAGTTAAAAATAATTAATTTTCATGGACTAAAATATTGCCCTGAGGTTAATACCAACAATCATTTCTGGAGTCTCCAAGAACATGATGGAAGTAAATGGCAGAGCTAGAACAAAAACACAATTTTCTTAATCCATGTCTCCTTTTTCCTACTTTTATTTAATTGCTGAAAGTTTTATGACATTTCCTTTCATATTTAGTTTTCTGTAACTCTTTGTGAATCAATTGTATTTGCTTTAACATTTCTACTTCAAATTATGCCCAATTCTAAGTTTGTATTGTCAGGTACTTTATTATTTTAAATGTAAAGGTGTTCCTTTTAGAGTGTAACTCTCTGTTCCCAAGTAATCCCAGTTTTTCTTTAATCCATTTGCCCTTCTCCATAAGGCAGGCTCTCTAGGGGTCCTAAGATGGATCAGATTTTGTCCTAATAGGCTAATTAGCTCAGGCTTTGATCACACAAAAGCAGAAACACAAGAAAAATCAGTCTTTTCCTTCTGGAAACTTCACTCTTGGGACCTCTATTGGAAGAATTCCTTGTCTTTGTTTCTTTATTTTGTTAAAGCATTTAGCAATTTCTAGAGAAAAGAATGTTAATATCCAAGGTACTAGCACTAACATTCTTTTATAATTCACTGAGACAATTTTTAAAATACTAAGAAAAAACAAAAAAAAATATGGGCAACAGATCTTACATGGGAAATCTAAGCTCTCCCTTTTATTTTTTTGAAAGCTGAGGTCAAGACTTTTTTCAGAGTGGGAGTCATTGATTTTTAAATTACTTTTTGGTTTTGATTTCATGAAATATTATTCTTTTGGCTTTCAAAATCATGTCTAATGATATGTAGCCAACAGTTGCATAATATAGCAGTTAGAAATGTGGGCAATGTATATAGAAAAGACATATGTTATTGTCCAGAGCTACCAGATAATTTAGACTATTACATGTTTCACAGATACACATTCATCATCTTTTCTCCACTGGGGTTTGCAGATAACTTTTTCAAGTCAACTATACTATGAGAATTTAACCTACATTTTACATTATCCTAAAGAAGTTAAGAAATTTGATTTTTCGCCCACCTCTCCACCAATCAGAAAGGCAAGAATTTTGCCTGATACACTCACAGGATGACAACATGAAAGCAAAAGAAATTACTTTGCGAACTCTTTGTGGCTGCTTTTACAACAGGGCCACTTTGCATCAATTCGGAATGAAAGCATGATATATTATCTAATGTGAGGGTGATGCAGTTTGATAGACACAAACATAGCTGGAAGAAGGCTATGGCTGCATTGGAATCAAAGGTTCATAGATTTTTGTGGGTAAACACCCATGGAGAAATAACATTCAGACAAAAGAAAAAAATGGATGATGTCTTTTCATGATTAGTGGTCAGTCCTTGCATGGAATTAGATTTATTTTCAGCAAAATAAGTGGAAGACAAACTACCCAACTACTGATTTGTATTCTGATTTCACTTTGACAACCTTCCTATCACCTTCTATGTTTCCAAACTCTAAAACATAGATTTTCTTTTACCTCAGGATTTATTAATGCCTTAGGTACTGAAGAATATACAGAAACATCATAATGAGAACTGTTTTACTTAATACAAAATAATTATGTATTCTATTTATGTTAGCACTAAAGTGTTTAGAAAATTTCTACTGAAATTTTATTTGTCATTCGTGGGTATATAGAAGTGGGTGTGCATTCCATTTTTTTAAAATAATGGGGAGGTGTATTTAACATTTACAAAGTCAAAACTGTTTAGATTATGATGTGACAATTCAGAACAAAGGACTTGTGTGCTTGAAATTTACTTGTAATAAAATTTGCTATTCAAGTCTAAAACACACTCAATGGAAGTTTTTTCTATTTAATTTATTTTACCAAAAATTATTTTATAGTTTTTGAAGAGTTGTGGATTTAAAATAGCAAAATCATCAATAGCAATAAAAAATGGTAACTATGTGAGTTGAGAAATGTGTTAATTAATCTTATTGTAGTAATCATTTCACAATATATCCTAGCATATGTATATCAAATCACCTTGCATGTCTTAAATTTAAACAATGCAATATAGAAACTATATCTTAATATTGCTGGAAAAAGATGGAAAAAAGTATCT
This sequence comes from Antrozous pallidus, assembly GCA_027563665.1. NCBI lineage: Eukaryota > Metazoa > Chordata > Mammalia > Chiroptera > Vespertilionidae > Antrozous > Antrozous pallidus. The sequence goes on along the minus strand of CM050514.1, from coordinate 105,896,342 downwards.
AGAATTGGCATGAAGACTAAATGATATATAGAATTAAATGCATAATAAATGTGACATTATTGCTGCTAAAATAAATAAAATGATAATCAGTTAAACAAACATCAAAAACCAGAATGTTTTGCCATACTCCACCCTGTCCTGGTATGTGGCATGTGCATTTGGACCAAGTAGAGAAGAACAGCACAACAACAACCATTGATTATGGGAAAAGTCTAGAAAATTAACAGTATTAGAAAATCCTTTTGCAGTATAACTTTTTGTAGATTTGTATTTTTCCAAAAGTAGGCTAAAACAGCATATGATCTAATGTTTCAAATTGTGTTTATTATATTACTAATATGGTATAATTGTAAGAGAATGTTCAGTTGGATTCTTTCAAATGTTCAAGGATGATAGACAAGGAAGGAAGCTAAAACCAAAAAATATTCAACTACCTACATGCTACAAATTGCTGCCCTTGAGACTTCAGAGACTTACAGAAAATTCCTAAACACTATTCACCATCACTCAATAGTATCCCACAAAATCAATATAAATCTATAAAAAGACTGGGAAATAAAATGAAATCTTGAAAATAAAATAGAATTCACTGTGGGGAGGATAGTAATTGAGGGAAAATGCTATTTTTCTGGACAGAAATGCTCTGGTTAAATTTGGGTAGGAGGCTGAGAGCTGTCCTTGGAGAACTACTTAAATTATCCCTTAAAAGGAGGAAAATGTGACATCTGAATTAATATCTCAAGTATATAGATTAAAATGCAGAAATTGTCAAACCTCACCACTGCTGAACAAAAGAATTAGAGACCTCTACTAGTAGAAAAAAAAATGAAGGGAAATGTATATATTTATTTTTAAGAGAGTTCCTCAGCATCAGGAAAAACAAGGGTACAACTTATGATTACCCTATGAATACCATGAGCATAGCCTATGAGGAACCCATTAGTATGACAGTAAAGTAGACTAAATTAGAGAGCAGAGTCACATTGATTATCCACAGACAACCAATTATGTACTATATCTGCCTCTTTATTACTCCTTCCTGCTTTTACCACTAGAAAATTTTGCCCATAAAGAAGGTGTGGTCCAGCACAACGCCATCTAACCACAAATATAAATTTCTATGAAGGATGAATAGTGAAGACTTTGAAGCCATATGATTGGGTGATGCTATTTATTGAAAGTGTGCAAAAACTTATGGGGTCTGGTGGAATGTCATAAAATAATAGAAGGGGAATTTTGTTGTAACATCATTAAAGCCAACATAAGTCCGTAGTTTATGTTTATGGCACAAAGAGTTGAGTTTTATCAATAAACCAGCTACACATGGCATCCTTATTAAAATTTATTGCTTTTGGGCCATCCTGATGATATTACTTGCCTCAACTTTTTACAGTAAGGTTTCAGGATCTGAAGAAGGGGTCATGCACAAATGAAAATGATATACAAGAAATATTAATTTAGAGGACATTGAGGGCCAAGGGTGTCTCTTTGTGAAGAGCACACACTGGAACTCTGGCCAGTCCACTTTTTATTCAGTTTTAGATACACATCTTGCCCTCAGTAACACACAGCAAACAGGTAGCAGATAGACCATCTCAAAGGTTAGTAAAGATCAGTAAAGATTTACTTTGAGGCTATCAGTAAGAAAATTGCTTTGGGCCATTGCTATCTCAACAAGGAACAATCAATGCATAGCTTTAGCCTGCTAAAACTCAAGGTTCATCAGCCTTCCGAGTTCCTTGATGCACTCTCGTGATAGTATTGACAGCGGATGGCTTTCTGCACTTACTGTGTAAGAGCTTTGTTCCATTTGTAAGGTTTATAGAGCCAGGACTCAAACCATGCATTAGTCTATTCATTGAAGCCAAAGGACCTAAATAAAACCAATCTAATCAAACTTTAAAATATTATCTTTGATGGCTCAGGTTATTTGAGATCCTTTTTGGTTCCATACACATTTTTTGGAATATTTTCCCTAGATCTATGAAATATGCCACTGGTAGCCGCAGAAATCTTGGGAATGAAGAACCAAGTTGGAAGGATCACAATACAGGATGTCAAACTATACTTCAGGCCATTGCAATGAAAACAATATGGAACTAGCATAAGAATGGGCATTTAGATAAATGGAACAGAACACAGGACCCAGAAATAAACCCATACTTCTATGGTTAATATTTGACAAAGGAGGCAAGAGCACACAGTGAAGTAAAGATAGTCTATTCAATAAATGGTGTTGGAAAACTTGGTCAGGAACATGCAAAAATAAAACTAGACCACAAACTTACACTGTACACAAAAGTAAACTCAAAATGAATAAAATAGTTAAATGCAAAACCATAAAAATCCCAAAATACATAGGCAATAAAATCTTAGACATTTCTCATAGCAATGTTTTTGTCAATATATTTCATAGTGCAAGGGAATCAAAGGAAAAAATAAAACAAATGGGACTATGTAGAACTAAAAGACTTCTGCACAGCAAAATAAACCATCAACAAAACAAAAAGAGAGCCACTCTATGGAAGAACATATTTGGCAATGATACATCTGATAAAGGGTTAATATTCAAAATATATAAAGAACATATAAGTAACAATAGGAAGATTAAAAAAATTAAAAATGGGCAGAAGACCTGATTAGACACTTCTCCCAAGAGGACATACAAATGACCAATAAGCATATGAATAAATGCTCAAAATCAATAATCATCATAGAGATGCAAATAAAAATCACAATGAGATATCACTTCACACCTCCCAGAATGGCTATCATCAATAAATCAACAAACAACAAGTGTTGTGAGGATGTAGAGAAAAGGCAACCCTAATACACTGCTGATGGGAATGCAGCCACTATGGAAAATAGTATGGAGTATTCTCAAAAAGTTAAAAATGGATCTTCCTTTAGTCCCAGCTATTCCACTTCCTGGAATATATCCTAAGAATCCGAAAACACCTGTCAGCAAGAATATATACACCCTGATGTTTATAGCAGCATTATTTATAATAGCCAAGATTTGGAAACAGTTGAAGTGCCTATCAGTAGACGGTGAATACAAAAGCTGTGGAACATTTATAAAATAAAATACTATGCAGCTCTGAAATGGAAATAATTCTTACCTATCGTGACAGCATGGGTGGACCTGGAGAATATTATGCTAAGTAAAATAAGCCAGGAAGAAAAAGACAAATACGGTATGATTTCACTTATATGTAGAGTATAATGAACAACATAAACTGATGAACAAAATAGAACCAGAGGTACAGATATATAGTATAGACTGACAAGGGCCAAGGAGAGGTCGATGAGGCAGGCTGGATGAAAGAAGGCGAAAGGATTAGCTAAACAACATATATGCAAAACCCATGGTCACAGACAACAATGTAGTGAGGGCCAGAGGGAGGAGAGGCAAGATCTCTCATAGAGGTAGACCAAATAGAGGAGAAATGGGAGATATCTGTAATAATGTCCACAATAAAATAGAAACATAATAAAAACATTCTGCTTGAAATTGGTTCTAAATCCTAAGAAAAGAATAATATGCAAATTGACCATATCTCCACTACGCCCGCAAGCCATGCCCACCATCCAATCAGAAGTGAATATATAAATTAGCCCAACCAAGATGGCTGTGGCCACGGAATGAGGAAGAGGCTTGGGTTTCCTGGTGATGGAGGAAACCAAGCTTTCCACACACCCTGGCAGGCCATGGACTCCACTCAAGGCTACAAAGTTTCAATTATAGAAGATAAATAAATCCCCCCAAAAATGGTGGCAGCCACAGAGATGAAGAGAGCAAGAGGCTTGAGTTTCCTCCAGTGACAGAGGAAGCCAAGCTCCTGCAGCCTAGGGATGCCTTGGCCCCCACTCAAGGCTACAAAGTTTCAATTATAGAAGATAAATAAATCCCAGATCCCAGGGCCTCTGCTTGGGTCGCCGGGGAGCATGGCTAGCCTGCAAACCACCACAGTCACCTCCCCCAGGCCACTCCATGCCCCAAGGACACCCACCCTGATCCGGGACACCCTTCAGGGCAAACCAGCTAGCCCCACCCATGCACCAGGCCTCTATACTATCTAATAAAAAGAGTAATATACAAATGACCATCACTCCAACATACAAGATGGCTGCCCCATGAAGTCAAAGATACTTTCCCCATGTCAACACAAGATGGCTGCCACAAGATGGCCAGCAGGGAACAGCAGTTGGGAGGGCCGGGCCTGCAAGGGAGGGCAGGTGTGGGCAATCAGGCCTGCAGGGGAGGGCATTTAGTGTTGACCAGGCCTGCAGAGGAGGGAAGTTGGGGGTGACTGGACCTGCAGGGAAGGGCAGTTTGGGGGTACACAGGCCTGCTGTTGACAGCATTTGGGGGGATCAGGCCTGCAGGGGAGGGCATTTAGGGGTGACTAAGCCTTCAGGGGAAGGAAGTTAGGGGCAAACAGGCTGGCATGGGAGCAGGCATCAATCAGGCTGGCAGTGGAGTGGTTAGGGGGTGATCAGGTTGGCAGGCTGAAGTGGTTAGGGGCAATCAGGCTGGCCATGGAGTGGTTAGGGGGTGATCAGGCTGACAGGCTGAAATGGTTAGGGGCAATCAGGAAGGCAGGCAGGTGAACAGTTGGGATCCAGGAGTCCTGGATTGTGAGAGGGATGTCCAGCTGCCTCTTTAGGCCCGGTCCTGGTAGGATTGGGCCTAAACAGGCAGTCAGACATCCCTTGAGAAGTCCCAGATTGGAAAGGGTGCAGGCTGGGCTGAGGGACACACACCCCTATGCACAAATTTCATGCACTGGGCCTCTAGTATACTAATAATTATGAAAGAAAATATAAAATCAAAACATTAAAAAATAACAAAAAATAACCTATGGAAATTTTTTTTCATATTTCTATTCTCACAATTTTATAAAACATAATAAATAATAGCATTAAGTAAACATCCAGTAAATATGAGCCACTATTCTACGTACTCTTCATACACTCACTATCTCAACCCAACAATCCTAAGACATGGGAAAAACATTATTACCCATATTTTGCAGATAATGTAAATGAGTCCTGGATAAATTATATGACACTTTCAAGAGTATACACCTAATAGTTGGCAAAGCCTCACTTTAAACTTAGAAACTATTATTTCAGGAGTATGAGCTTCGAATTTAATTTTTAAACTGTGCTTAAGGCATCAAGTTCACATCTGGAAAATGTCAAGAATTGGAAAGGTTCTGAGATTTTACCCTCCTAAGCTGTCAAGTTAGCTTGCAACAGTTTCATGGCAGAAGACAAGACAAGGTCAGAAATAAAGGACATTTTTTTCAAAGCTTTATGATTTTATTGATTTTTTATTTTATTTATTTTTAAATTATTATTGAAAGTATTATATATGTCTTATTATTGCTCCATTGACCCTGTCCACCACCCCAGGGCTTCACCCCCTATTGTCTGTGTTCATGGGTTATGCATATATGCATATGAGTTCATTGGTTGATCTCTTCCATTTCCCCCCTGCCCCCTGCAACCATCCTCTGCCTTTCCTCTGAGGTTTGACAGTCTATTCCATGATTCTGTATCTCTGAGTCTATTTTTCTTAATCAGTTCATGTTGTTCATTAAATTCCACAAATGAATGAGATCATGTGATACTTATCTTAATATGACTACCATAATGCTCTCCAGGTCCATCCAGGCTGTTGCAAATGGTTAGAGTTCTTTCTTTCTTAAAGCTACATAGCATTCCATTGCATAGATTTACCACAGCTTTTTAATCCACTCATCTATTGATGAGTACTTAGGCTGTTTCCAAATCTTACCTATTGAAAATTGAGTTAGTGTTTCTGATTTCTTAGTATATATTCCTAGAAGTAGGATCACTGGGTCAAATGGGAGTTCCATTTTTAATTTTTTAGGAAACTCCTTACTATTTTCCACAGAGGCTGTACGAGCCACCAGCAGTGCACAAGGGTTCCCTTTTCTTCACATCCTCACCAGCACTTGTCATTTGTTTATTTGTTGATAATAGCCATTTTGACAGGTGTGAGATGGTACCTCATTGCCATTTTGATATACATTTCTTGGATGATTAGTCACTGAGAATTTTTTATATGCCATTTGGCCTTTTGTATGTCTACTTTGGAGGAGTGTCAGTTCAGGTTCTTTGTCCCATTTTTAATTGGATTATTTGTTTTATTTTTGTTAAGTTTTATGAGTTCCCTATGAATTTTGGAGATTAACCCCTTAACAGATGTATCACTGGCAAATATGTTCTTTCATGCAGTGGGCTCTCTTGTTATTTTGTTGATGGTTTCTTTTGCTGTGCAGAAGCTCTTTATTTTTATGTAGTCCCATTTGTTTATTTTTTCCTCAGTTTCCATTGTCCTTGGAGAGCATCGGTAAACATATTACTGTGAGAGATGTCTGCCTGTGTTTTCTTCTAGAATTTTTTTATGGCTTTATGACTTACATTTAAGTATTTTATCTATTTTGAGTTGATTTTTTTTTTTTAGTTTATTTTGGTGGTCTAGTTTTTTGCATGTATCCGTCCAATTTTTCTAAAACCATTTATTGAAGAGATTGCTTGACTCCATTGTATGCTCTTGCCTCCTTTGTCAAATATTAATTGAACATAAATCAACAACTATATCTCCTTCTATCTCTTTTTACAACTTTCTATAATTTTCCAAGTGCAGGTCTTTCACTTCTTTAGTTAAGTTTATTCCTAAGTATCTTAATTTTTTTATTGGAATGGTAAATGGGATTTTATTTGTAGTTTCTCTTTCTGAGTGTTCATTATTGTTGTATAAAAATGCCATAGATTTCATAGATGTTTTTATGCCCTTCTGTATTGTTGAATATGTTTATTAAATCTAGTAATTTTGGGGGGGTGAGTCTTTAGGGTTTTCTGTGTACAATATCATGTTGTCTTGCAAATAATGACAGTTTTATTTCTTCTTTCCAATTTGAATGCCTTTGATTTATTTTTCTTGTCTAATCACTATGGCTAGCACATCCAGTACTATGTCAAACAGGAGTGATGAAAGTGGGCATTCCTATTTTGTTACTGTTCTTATAGGAAATGGTTATAATTTTTGCCTATTGAATATGATGTTGGTTGTATATTTGACAAATAAGGCTTTTATTATGTTGTGTATGATCCATCTATTCTCACTTTGCTGAGTTTTTATATATAAAAAAAAAGTGTTGGATTTTGTCGAATCCTTTTTCTGCATCTATTGATATGACCATGTGTTTTTTGTGTTGCAATTTGCTAATGTGCTGTATCATATTTATCAAGTTTTGGATATTATACCAGCCTTGCATCCCCAGAATAAATCCCACTTGGTCATGGTGTATGATTTTTTTGATGTATTGCTGGACCCGATTTGCTAGAATTTTATTGAGGATTTTAGCATCGATGTTCATCAGAAATATCAGCCTATAATTTTCTTTTTTTGCAGTTTCTTTATCTGGTTTTGGAATTAGGGTAATTCTGGCCTCATAGAAAGAGCTTGGAAGTGTTCCTTTCTCTTGAATATTTTTGGAATAGCTTGAGGAGGATGGGTGTTAGTTCTTCTTTGAATGTTTGGTAAAATTCTTGTGAAGCCATCCAGACCAGGGCTTTTACTTAGTAAGTTTTTTTGTTTGTTTGTTTGTTTGTTTGTTTGTTTTTTGTTACTGCTTCAGTTTCATCAGTAGTTATCAGCCTATTCAAGTTTTTTTATCCTTCCTGATTGACTTTTGGGAGATTGTATTTTTCTAAGAATAAGTCGTTTTTTCAAGGTTTTCCAGTTTTTACTAATAGAGTTGTTCTTTTATGATTCTGTGTATCTCCATGGGGTCAGTTATTATTCTACCTCTTTCATTTCTGATTTTGTTTTTTTGAGTCCTCTCTCTGTCTTGGTGAGTCTGGCAAGAGGTGCATCAATTAAAGGCCATTTTCTTACAGTCTACAATGGAGGAAATTGTAGTAGCAATGACAACAATATTTTTCTTATCAGTTTTATTATACTCTAATTTTCACAGGATAATATGAAGAGATTTGGGGAATACCTGCACATTTGATGGATTACTTTATAGAAAATGGACTTTGTGCTTATATTCAACAATAAGTGTGCTTATCCTTTTCTCCAGAGAGAAAGTATCTATAATTTCAAAGGTTATAAGCAAACCTATGAGGGATGAGCTATTTAGTCTTTTCAAGGCTGTACCCTATATGAATACATTGAAAAGATATTCTGAAACAAACAATATCAGTGCCTCCATTCTTTGATACGATGCAGAAACATGAGAAACATGAAGAACAATCTTCCAATAAAACCCATTATCAATGGGACTGTCATAAAAATGACAAGGATTTTTACTTTTCTACTTAGGATCTTTTTCTTTTTATGCAATTCACAAAAAAAAAAATTATACAACAAAAGGTAATTTATACTGGAATGTTTATACTTATTTTCCACAATTGATTTATCCTTGCTTCTTTGTCTTTTTAACACATAGGGAACATCACATTTTCCTTAGTGAAAACCAGGCTTTGTATTTTGAAATATATCTGTACTAATAACTGAAGTTTTCTTGGAGAAAGACTCCTCTATTTTCATCATAAACTGTGTGATATTTTATATTATGACTTATATCAGCAGCTCAGTTTGTTTGCTTTATAAATTGAAATTGTCTTTTCTTCCTATTCAATAATGTTCCATATAAATAACAATATATTTAGTCTAATCATTAATGATTTGGAAGTTGATAGAGACCATTAAAGTCTGATATTATTAACTATTTTAGTGGAAGCTTATATTTTAGCAGATACTTAAGATGTGGATAAATATAAAAATGTTGCGAATAATGGCTTGCTATCCAAAGCCAAAGAGAAATAAGGCAAGACTTAAGTTAAGCAAACAGGAAAACTGATGAGATATCATTCACCATCTTTTTTTTTCAGAAATTACTTTTATTCTGTTAAAAATTCTTTAAGGAGTTAGTAATTATTCATAAGAAGTCCAGAAAACAAATGTATTACTGTATTAACCTTGTCCTGGATTAGATATATTAATTATACAGAAAACATTATTCCCTAGAGTGGGTTATGGAACATCTAAGAGGCTGTGAACTTGTAAGAGCTTCTCCCAGCTTGTCTGGCTACTCAAATGAGCTCACATGACTCAGTTATAAGAATGGACACATTTTTTTTTTTTAATTTAAAACTTCACAACAGCCTGGAAATTCTTTCCTGCATACAGCAATTCAAAAGCTTTGTTAATTTCATCAAAAGAAAGATTGTGGGTCACAAATTCATCAACTTTTATCTTTTTGGACGTATATCCAGACACCAACTTTGAGACATTTTCTACACTCTTCCGTCCACCAAAATCGGTGTCTTTCCACGCGCCTCCTGTAAGGAGCTAGAAGGGTGGAGGGGCGATCTCTTTGCGGAAGTGACTCCTACCACCACAATGCCCCAGGCTTTGTGGCAGGCCTCCAGCATGGCTCTCTTGGCCCTCACATTACCAACACACTCAAAGGAGTATCTACTCCTCTATCAGTCATCTCAAGGAGCACTTCCTGAATGGGTTTACTGAAGTCCTTGGGGGCTGATACACAGGCTTCACAGTCCTTGGCCCTTGTAAATTTATCTTCATTAATAACATCCACACCAACGATCTGGAATGCACCAGCCACCTTACAGCCCTTGATAACCGCCAATCCAACTTCTTCTAGGCCAAAGATGGCACAGTGTTCACAGCTGCACCATAGCCAGGGGAAGTGCCACAACTCAGGAGGCAGACTTTATTCAAAGGTGCTAAACGATCAATTTTAGCAACAGAGATGTCAGCCACAACAGTGTATTCAGAGAACATGCTGGTTCCGACATAATGTAAAATTGTCTTTTCTTTGCAAGTAAAGCTGCTAGTGCCATCTGGCATTAATCCTTTCCCTTGAGTGACTCTTAACCTTCTGGCAAAGATTTGTTTCAGGATTTAGCCAAAATTTGCATTCTCCACATTGAGGGATGTAAAGTGTGGTGACAGTATAACCTGATTTCAGCTTAGTAACTCCTACACCAACACTTTCACAATTCCCAAACCTTCGTGTCCCAAGATCACGGGATAACTCTCTTCAGGACCAGCCCCACTCGGTATAGGCATCCAAGTGGCACACTGGAGTCACAACAATCTTAATTCAAAATCATGAGCATTTGAGAGTGCCACCTCTACCTCCTCTATGGAGAGAGGCTTTTCAGCCTCCCAGGCAACCGCTGCCTTGCACTTGATCACCTGGTTCGCCATACCCTCCGGTGGGGGTCAGCACGGGTGGGCATCCGTGGCTGGCTGCACAGTTGGGTCATGGGTCTCACTATCTTTTGTTGTTGTTTAATTTTATAGGAATTTATTTATTAAAATAAATTATATTATTTTTATCAGAAGAAGCCTGTATTCCTATCTTAGTCCCCTTATAATAAGACCGAAGGAGATGATTAAGGCATATAAGGATGTGTTCTAGAAATATGAATGAAATTGTATATATTTTAATGTTATTATTTTATTATAATTCAACTAGAGGCCCGTTGCATGAAGATTCATGAAATAGGCTTTCCTTCCCCTGGCTACCAGGACCAGTTTTCTTTTGGAACCTGGGACCCAGGCCTTCCCTCTGGCTGTTGCCTTCTGTTTTTGCTTTGGCCACTGGAGCCTTCAGTGTTCTCTGCTCTGGCTGGAGTGCCAAGCTGCCACCACTTCGTCTCCACCCCCGGGGGCAGGCGCTCACCACCACCACTGCCACCACTTCCACTCAGCCCCTGGGCCGGGCACTCGTGCAGCTCAGCCCCACCCCCTGCTCTTGATTGGCTGGTAGTATAGTGAAGGTATGGTGAAATTTGCTTGTTTCTCTTTTATTATATAGGATAACCATAACATTTTTTGCTATTGCATGGAACTTTCAATTTTACCAAGCATATTTACAAGAATTTTTCCTCAATCCTTACAATAGAATGATATATGTAGTATTAGTTCTCTTTGATAGATAAAGAAATGAGGCATGGATATTTTATATAATTGTACTAATATCAGTCATGGAATACATCTCTATGTAATTTGATGGAGAAAAATAGATAATATATAAATCACAATATATATATGTCAAGAGTCCTGAAATTTTTTTTATGGTAATGGTAAATAATTGTCTACCTTTATAACTTTTACACATTACTTTTCCAAAAGATAAGTTGAAAATGGAATTATTTTCTTATTCTTAATTTTATCCAATTGAAGGTCAATATATTAGTCTCACAGAATATAATACATAGGGAAACTAGCAGACTTTTGAGACTTTTGGCACAAGTGTTTCACCAACTATATTGAACAGCAGAATCACCTGATGAATTCTAAAATGTATTTACCTACCCTTTGAATATTTTAATTCACTGTACACAGAATGTGGCTCTTAAATCTTAATCTTTATTTTCTTTTCTTTAACTCCATTAGGATTCTGATGTAGAAGGTACTTTCCTCGATGTAACACATTTAAGAATTGTCTCTCTTACATGCCTCCACATTATAATCTTTTGGGTTTTTTACTATATAAACTAGGAACACCAATATTTCACAGACTTATGTTTCTATATTATGTCTTTGTTGTTTGCCATGTTGTTATAAATATACATACATACATACCACCTCATGGACATGTAGGAAGATTTCATTTATCTAACATTAGCTATGTTATTTTGATTAAATAACTTATAAGTCTATCAGTTTCTTCAGTTTTTAAAGGAATAGCACAGGTTTGCTAGCAATAACAAAGGTTTGTTGTGAAGTCTGATTGAGACATGTAATCAAAGTGCTTGGGATATAGCTTATGTTCAAGAAATTTTAATAATAATTGTATAATGCTATATCTATATTTTATCAAAAACACCATATTAGTAATCATATACTAAGTGTTAAAATAATGTATTTTAAAAATTTATCACATCTCTTTTGCAATAATTATGCTGAATTCATTTGGATATACTATATTTGTCAACCTAGTAAATTGAAGTATTTCATTACCTGTAGGCTAATTTTTCTCCTAAACTTAAGAGTAGAGCATGTACTAATCTCTTAAACTAAATTGATAGATCATCCAGTGTATGCAGAGTTAAAGATATGGTCAGCTGTCATCCTGAGAGAAAACTACCTCCTCAGCTTGTTAGAGTAGCAATGAGTATCTTCAGTGAGGCAGGTTAGGCACATGGCTTATTCCTCTTGGTATTTTTCCATTCCTCTGCTTTCTCTCCTTGCTTGTGACCATTCTGATTTGTTCTTTTGTTTTATTTGAGGTAGGATCCTAGCTAACAGTTAGATAAAATTTTTGATAAAACAATTTGAAAACATTCTTTTCTCATAACTGGAATAATTATATAGAGTTGTTTATAACATTTCAGTTTAATGTTTAATTCCCTATTCAAATTTTGATTTAAATGAGATTAACTGGTTTACTTAATATACTAGAGGCCTCGTACACGAATCCATGCATGAGTGGGGTTCCTCTGGGTGGTCTGAAGGGATTGGGCCAAAACCTGGAGTCCAATGCTGCCTCAGTTTCTACCTGATGCTCCCTCTCATCCTGGCCCCACTGTGTCTGCTGTGGACTCACCCAATCAGTCCCGATTAAAAGAGGCTCACTCCACCAGAGCAGGACTTACCAACCATGAGCCCTGCGTCTGGTGCCCTCTCAAGGAGATTGGTTTATGGGATAGGGCCAAAACTAGCTCTCCAACATCCCCTAAGGGTTCTGGATTGCAAGAAGGCACAGGTCAAGCTGAAGGACTTCACCAGTGCACGATCAGGGTCGGGAGGAGACAGCAGGAGGGCTTTAGGGCATGTCCAGCCCATCTCATTCAGTCCCAATCTGCATGTCCTAGCAACAAGCTAACCTACTGGTCAGAGCATCTGCCCCCAAGTAGTCAGTGCACATCATAGCGGGCAGTTGAGCAGCCTTAGCATATCTTTAGCACATTACACTTTAGTTGAACAGAGTAGCATATTAGGCTTTTATTATATAGGATTATTTATGACTATCACCTTATTAAATGACTTTTTAAAACGTGGACTTGAAAACTTGGGTCTTTCTCTTGTGTTCATGAATAATTGCTGAAGCAGCCTTTATGTGTAACATATACTGTGGATTGCAGAGACAGCGACTTTGGTCCTTTATTAGGCTGAGTTTTACTGCTGAGTTTCCCATAAATATGTTGTAAATAAATTGTGCATCTCATGTGCTTCAACCTGATTCTAGGCTGCTCTCTAGTTTGTCTGCCAGAGATTGCTATAACTAAATAATTATGAATTATATTACCCCATTGTTACAAGGCACATGTGGCTTTCAAACAGAAATTATACAAGAAAGCTGTAGAACAACTTGGCAAATATAAAACAATATTTGAATTTAAAAGTATGCCTTTTCCTCTCCTGAAATATAATTTTTAACAGTCACTGTCAGCATGTGGTTATCTGTTGGACTTAACAATATTTTACATGGATTTATATAAATGCACATAAATATAACCCAGGTTAAAATTTTAAAAAATGCACTAGACCTTTATTATAAAAGATTGCTTTGGATCCCTGTTTCATTCAGATGTTATAAGCAGGACTATCTTGGTATGATATTTCTATCATCTCAGTAACTAAATTCCTTTGCAGATGCTAAGAGAGGAATAGTCTTATGTCATGTTTTATGTTTTATGTTAGATATGATTTTGTATAGATACAAGAACAGTACTTTAGGTGCTAATCAGGAGTGAGAAAATACATTTTTATAAGAAATGAAAAACTTGAAAGAATTAAGAAAACACTATTTACATGTTAATATACCATTTCTTATATGTGCATTAGAAAATAGTTGCAGTAAATCAGTAGAAAGATTCCTGGAACCTACCTGAAGAATTTAATAACTACATTGCACATTCAGCCATACCCACTACATTACCTAACATTTTTCATATTTACTGGACCCCCATTCTTTACTTAGTTAAATTAACACAGATATCAAAGGGTGTTTTCAAATAATAAAGATTATCCCTTTCATTTTGTTAATGGAGGGGTAAGGATCTTGTCTCTCATGCTGAGTAGGGGTAGATTTCTTGTAATATCCCAAAGAAAGGAATTATCCGACACTCACATTGGAAGATAAGATACAATAGAAGGCTTTAGTTCCATGGAATCACACCCCTGGGTTTCCAAAGTTCCATTTCCCTTTGTCCTGCTGTGAAAGAAGTGTAGCTGAGGCTTCAATAAAGCTAAAATTAGAGAGAGTTCAGTTTTCTTTCCAGGTTGGAGCTGGCTCCAGTCCAGCATCAGCCTAGTTTAGCTTGTGTTTCCCTGCTGTAGTACAATGATCCATTGCCTGTGGGTCCACATGGCCATGGGCTATAGAAGTGAATGCAAGGAAACCAAGAGAGCACAAGAGAGATCACTCCTTTGTTTAGGAGAGTATGTGTTTCCAAATTTCCACATGCTTACAGTAGACATGACTCTTCTGGTCAATTATTTCTGTTCTCAAATGTGACTGACAGAGAAGTACTTTTCCTATGTCACCCCAACTTTACTGGGCATGCATCTATCTTTCCTTTGTTGGATCCCTTCCCCAATGTTTTGCAGGAAATAAACTGGTGGTTCCCTGTGGAGTGCAAAGTTTCAGCTTCCTGGTGAAGCTCCTTAAATGCCGTGCCTGTAATATCTGGTCTTCCCTTTGCTTATGTCCTATTATTAATAACTAGAGGCCCAGTACATGAAATGCATGCACTGTGGAGGGGTGCCTCAGCTGGGTCTGTACCCTTTCACAGTCTGGGACCCGTCAGGGGATGCCTGCCCATGGGAACAGGCCTAATGCAGCAGTTGGAAATCCCTTTCCCAGTCTGGGACCCCTCGATCCTTACCACCCACCTGCTAGCAGCTCCTTACCGCTTGGCTCACTGTTACTTAGTACTGCCACAGAAGCAAGAGAGGCTCCAGCCACTGATACTGTACTTGTCAGCCGTGAGCCCTATCTTTCTGTGTAGCTGTATGTGGGCCAACTGCTCTCTTCCTCTCACTTAGGGAGAGCAGCATGTGAGGGCAGAGCATGCTGTTTTGGAATGCAGAGGGCTGCCCAGAGCTGAGGGGAGGGGCAAGGCCCACAGGATGAGAGATGGGCACAGAGGACACTATCTCGCTCAATTGTGGGGCAGACTGGCTGGCCCTCATCTCCCTGACCCCACCCAGGGAGGAGCCAAGCAGTGTGTCTGCCTCTCCATTCTCCATCCTTCTATTTGTGACACCTGTCACCTTGCCAGGCCTCCCACAAAGTAAGTCCAACTCAATCCCTGAATATAAAAGGGCACGGACTTCCACTCCAGTGCTCCCTGATTTCCAGAGACCTAGTCTCAGGACGGTGGCCACAGCTGCAGAACATATATCTGTTTCAAGAAAAGTTGGGAATGCAGACTTTCGTATGAGCCCCTATTTCAAATGATGGCAGTTTATTCACATTGTGGTAAAGATACCTTCAAGAGTAACATAAGTGGGTAAAGTCAGAGCTAAGCTGGGCCATTTCCTCATCCAATCTCTCTGAGGCGTGTGGGCAGAACCAAGTCTCAGCTCATTGCATGATACTTCCGGGTTGTTGTTTTTTTAAGCCTAAAGGACAGTAGTCTGTCTCCATTCTTGTTCTTTGGGATTTTTTCATTGTCAGATAAAAGGATACGTACATTGGGGCTATCCTCTTGAGACATAATATTCCAGTTGCACCCATGTGACGACAACAACACCCCTCAGAGGGAGGGAGCCAGCAGATGGGGAGCAGGGAATTCTGAAAACCAAAGTGATGACAGAGATGCTAAGCCTTTCCTTCATGCATCTGACATCCCTCCCCCGGCAGCATGCAGGCTGGCCATCTGCTGGACCTTTACCATTTGATGTCCTGGCAGGCTGCCCTGGGCCCTGCTAGGTGGTGTGCAGGGCTGCCTGGGCCCAGGGAGAGTCACCCCATCACCCCCCACCCCGGCCACTCCTAGTACAGCTCCTGTACATGGGCATTGGTCTCCAGGGGCCACACTGGGATAGCAGTGTAGATGCTTACCATCTGTCACAGCAGTGCCTTGTCTGCACACCCATCATCCACCTCAGCCTCACCCCTGCCACTTAGGCATGCCTGGCGCAGGCCAGGATCTCCATGAAGTGCAGAGAAACTTGTCCCTCTACAGCTTCAGGACCACTTCTGGATGTTCCAAAAGCCGTAAGCAGCCTCAAAGCGCAGCAGAACCTCTCTGCCCCTTTCAAAGGTGACCTCCTGGAAGTCTTTATTCCTCAGGGTGCAATAGGTGTGCACTCTCATGTCCAGATTGAACAGCTCCTTGGCCATGTGCCTGAAGATGTGTGACAGGTACCTATCAGAGCTGCCACCCTCATGGAGCCTCACCTCCTCCTCCCCCATGTCTCCAAACAGAGTGTCCACAGTGACATCATTTGAGGCGAGGTCACTTTGCTGTATTATCTGGACAATTTCACCTGAGGTTAGCATGCAGTCAGCACCTCAGGAACTATGCAAAGCTGTGGGAACATCTTTTCAAAGGGCTTCCACTTTTTTGTGATAACACGGGACCACAATGATGTGGGAAAGCTTGTCTGGGGAAAGGTTCTGCCATCTGGTGAAGTAATCCTTCACCAGAGAGCTCATGATCTGCTGAGGAGACAGCCATGCAGAGGTGAGGATGATGGGGTGACCCAGCACACACTCTGTCTATTGGCCCCAGCTAGGGCAGGTGAAGGTCAGCATGGGTAGCCAAGGCTCTTCCTCACGGTGCTAGCAGTACCAGTGCACAGATTCCTTCTGACCTCCAGGATGCTGAAGTCCACAGCTATCTTCATGCCAAAGACAGTGAGCTCCAAGGCTTTTGAGAAAGCCACGGAGCCTTCTGAATGCATCAGAGACATTGAGGCAGAATTTAATAGCAAAATAAGGCAGAGACTGAGGACACACTGACACTGCCAGCACCTTGTGCTATGAGATATCACATTTCTTTTATTTTTAAAATTTTTTATTCTTTAAAGTATTACAAATAGTAGTATATATGTTTCCCCTTTTCCCCCCGTTGTTCTCCCTCTAGCCTCCCCTACCCCCCAGCACATGTCCTCTCGCCCCAACCCCACCACAGTGTCTTGTATCCATTGGTTATGCCTACATACATGCATACAAGTCCTTCGGTTGATCTCTTACAACCCCCTCCCCCCACCCTTCCCAGCCTTCCCCCCATAGTTTGACAGTCTGTTCAATGCTTCTCTGCCTCTATATCAATCTTTTTCCCGTTTGTTTTCTTTAAAAAGATCTTGCATCTGCATACTGGAAATAAATGTATAAGAACAAAAAATGTTTGAGTCTCAGTTTCAAAGTCCAACTGTTCTGAGTCCCAGTTTCAAGGTCAAATAATTCTTATGTGTACATGTCAGCAATGGTATCTGGATGGTGGCCATATGGTGGCAATGCAGGTTCCACCCTCTCTGGTTTGGTCCTGGGCCACCTGCAGTGATGCACACCTGCTGACTGCTAGCATGGCAAAGTATCCTCAGTGTCTTCCATCTCTGGACTGTCTTCGCAATTGGAACAGACCTGTCAGTTCCTCATTGTTGCACTAACCCATTTGGTCTTGGAATTGTTTTCTGAAAATATACAAACATACTCTAGACCAAAAGTTAATAAAGGGATCTTTTCTGTAAATTATACTTGGGATTCTTTTTATTTTTGCCCAAATGATTTTCCTTTGGCTTATTTTGACACCATGTGTGTTTTTCAGAGGTGTCCTGCTGTTGGCATTACAAATGGAATTTATTTTTCTGGAGTAAAAATTTTCTAGAAGTAATTTACTTACAGGATATTTTTCCTTACATGATATTACCGCACTATCCCCCCGCCCCTTTTTTTAATGGGGGCTTTTGGAAATTTTATATTGCAGTCTTGGTAACTTTACATTTTAATTTTTGCACACAAATATGACTGATTTAGGTTATTTGGATATTAGGCAATTTTACAATGAGATGAACTACTAATAGAAATTTTAGTTAATATTTTATGAATAGCTTTTCGTCCAGTACACTTAAATTTTCTTGAGTATTCACTTATTTCACTTGCCCAATTTAAATTAATCTGAAAACTTGATTATTATTTTACTGTCAAATTTAATACTCAAACAAAAATCTTAGTTTACCCTGTAAATATTAGTAGAAATGATTATTTGCATTCCTGGTACTAGTCTTAATTTAGATATAGGGCAGCTATTGCTGGCCGAGTCTCTGTCTGTAACCTGGGTCCCGGTCTGAGCTGTGCGTGGGAGGGGAAGTAGCCATGGGGGCAGGAGACCTCACTCAGGAGGGGTGATAGTTCAGCCCCCTGCAAGATTAGTGGATGAGGATCTGTGCCCCACCTCTGTTGACCTTTTAGTTCTCTCCTGTTGGCCCCTCTGCAACTGTGCCTGCCTTAGGTTGTTCCTTCCCTGAGGAATCTTACCCGTCTCTGGCTAACCAGCCATCTTCCAGGGCCAAACAGGGAGATGTGAGGTTCAGTTCTGTCTCCTTTGTAGTTTATGCCCCCAGGGCCTCCATGCCCAGCACCTGACTTGGGATCCCCTCGCCTGCTGGCAGGGTCCCAGTACTGATCACATATCTCGGGGGACCCAGGTTTCTTCTCCACGGAGAGCCCAGCTCACACCATTGGGCGAGAGACAGATCCATGGTGCCAGCTGCCCAGAGGCTTCAACCACAGCTTGAACTGAAAGCTCAGGCAACAGCTGTGTGCACTTGGATTGTGAGAAGAGGGTCCCTCTTGGCAAAAACAACAAGAGGGGACAATATAGAATGCTCGAGTGCCTTCCCAGGGCCTTAATTCCTTCTGAAAGGGATTAATTCCTTTCCTATCCTTTTTTAAATTGCTGCGAAACATTCAAAGAATTACTTTGTAAATTTCTTTGGGATAATTGTACAATATGCTGTTGTAAAATATCAAAAATTATAATGACATTGTAGAATAATAACATATCAGGGCATTATGGTGTCACAGGAAGTTAAGGGAGGGCTTAGCCTAAGGACTGGTGTCCATAGGAGATGACAATCTCTAGGCCATGTCAATTCAATCTCAAACTAGCTGCCAATTTTTTTTATAACTTTATATGAACTTTGTCAGGGATGTAAAAACATACATTACTTACCTTAGTTCAAGATGTAAAATATATTGACTTTCCCCCTTACTCCCGCCACCTCCCACTTACCCTGAGGTTTTACATTTTGATGGACTTCTCTCAGTGTCTGGATCCGTTCTTGTTCATCAGTCTATGTCCTTCATTATATTCCACAAATGAGTGAGATCATGTGATATTTATCTTTCTCTGCCTGACTAATTTCACTTAGCATAATGCTCTCCAGCTCCATCCATGTTGTTGCAAATGGTAGGAGCTCCTTCTTTTTTTACCACAGCATAGTATTCCATTGTGTAGATGTACCATAGTTTTTTAATCCACTCATCTGCTGATGGGCACTTAGGCTGTTTCCAAATCTTAGCAATGGTACATTGTGCTGCTATGAACATAGGGGTGCATATATACTTTCTAATTCACGTTTCTAGTTTCTTGGGACATATTCCTAGAAGTGGGATCACTAGGTCAAATGGGAGTCCCATTTTTAATTTTTTGAGGAAACTCCATACTGTTCTCCACAGTGGCTGCACCAGTCTACAATCCCACCAGTGGTTCATGAGAGTTCCTTTTTCTCCGCATCCTCACCATCACTTGTCATTTTTGATTTGTTGATGAAAGCCATTCTGACGGGTGTGAGATTTTACCACATTGTAGTTTTGATTTGCATCTCTGGGATAATTAGTGACTTTGACCAAGTTTTCATGTGTCTCAGGGCCTTCCTTTGGTCACATTTCTTATTAAGGTTCAGAACACGGAAGACGTTCTTGATGTTCTGCTGAGAAACTTGGACTCCTTCTTCTGTGGCCACACAACCATCACACTGCAGGCAGTCACTCGGAAATACCATCATTGGCCAACTTACGGAAATCTCCCTTCTCTCCATTCTTCTGAGCTGCACTCTGGACATTGACTGTGGCATTCTCTTGGTCATTGTTTTTGTTAGTTTTGTTGTTAGTTTTCCCCCCCACACATTACAAAGTTCATATGAATAGAACATATAAAGATACAGCCTCCTTTGAAGGAACAGGGAAGGAAGGAGTGGCTAAGTAAGGCACGTGGAGCCACAGCAAGCACCAGCTTTGTGGGGGTGAGAGGGGGGACAAGGGGGAGAGGAGGTTGGCACTGGGACCAAAGTATTAGAGTTATTGCTGGGGAAGTAGGGATCCTTTCACAGTGCCACGTTCTGAGGCTGAACTAATTGGTTAAGCTAAGGCAGAGGTGGGTGGCCATATCAGCCATCTTTGGTACTGTTTACCCTTTCCCACCCCAGCTCTGTTGTAAAACCCCAGAGCCCTGAATTCCAAAGGCCCCATACAGAGCAGAGGGTGAGAGAAAGTGAGTAGGAGAAGTTTGAAAGCTGATGTGCCTGTGTGCTGAGGGATGGCTGAAGATAATGGTGAGAGGTAGCAGGGGAAGGGCTCTCATACATAGCCTTCTGAGGGGCCATAGGTGAAGGAGGCCTGGGGAGCAAGGTACCCATGAGGCACCATGGCCCCAGCCTCTTAGGCATTCCTGTCTGTCTGTCCTCTGCAATGTACATGGAGGAAGGGGGCTGCCTCTGAGGAGGGGCCAGGCCAGTCCAGGTGACCTTCTTGAGTTCTGGCTGAGGTGACAGTCCTCACGCTGAGATGCTGTCTAACTGGTGATGGCAGAGGGCCCAGTGCCTCCTCTCTTCTCGAAGAACATGTCACCAATGAGGAATGTGTCTCCCAGCAGTATAGTCTTCACTCTCACGTCCAGATCCAGGGGAACTGCAAGCCAGTTATCTGCATTCGTGAGGGCTTCTTTGAACATCCCTCCCCACCACACCCTTACCATTGCTTATCGGTGAGGCCCATATTGCAGGACTCATCTGGAGTCTTATCCTCAAAGTTGGTGTCTGTGCCACAGCCACAGGTCCAGCAGGGCCCCACCACTCGTAGGATCACATGGCGATCGGCATCTTGAATGGAGAACTTGGGGATGAAGGGATGCCAGGTTTGCAGCACATGGTCAATGGTGGTGCCTTGTGGCAACTGTACTTCCACCTCTCAGTCCCCAGGGTCCACCAGACTGACAGGAAGAGGCTGGCAGGCCCCACAGAACAGACATGCACAGCAGACATGCACATGCTTCAGCCGCCTGACCCAGAGACTGTCCAACTCCTGAGCACAGTTCATACCAGTTACTTGTTTTCCATTTGTGCAGCCCTCTGGTGAATCAGGATCTGATCAATGGGCACCAAGAATTCAAGGTCAGAAGGCACCCCACACAGAGGCAAGAGGGGGGCAGCAGGCCCCAGGGCACCAGGGCCAGGTGAGGGGAAGAGAGTGAAGCTGGGCACAGGGGCAGACACATGGGTGGGCACTGTGCCTCTCTGGGCCCAGGATGCTGCACCTGCTCTGGGTACCCATCGGTCACAGGGTAGGGAGGAAGTGATGAAGGGTTGTAGCCTATTGAGGGCAACTACTCTGCCATAGGAAAAGGATAAAGGTTTGTGGGTTTTTGCTAAACTGGAAGCTTAGTTCTAGAAGTGGAGGCAGAGGTGGGACAACCTCACAGACACAGAGACAGACACAGAGTCAGGCAAATGCCGAGAGATGGCTGTGCCAGGCAACTGCCCAGGGTCTCTCAGGCAGTACCTCTGACTTGGAGAGAAACCTAAAGTGTCAAAAGGCGGGGCAGAGTACCTGGGACCCTGGATTCCCTCTGGGGTTTGCAGAACCACCCCCTCCCTTTCTTCTCCCATTCTCCATGGAGGCAGCTGTTGGCAGACAGTAGAACAGATGTATCCACGATCAGAGCAATGCCCCGACCTCCAGCGAGGTTTCCTGACCCCTCTGCATCCCCAGCTCACCTGAGGCCCCTAAAATAGTCTGGGTGCCCAAATGCTTGGAGGCTCCCAAGAGCTTGTGGAGATAGGCCCTTGGTAATTGACTTTTGTTATTTTACTATATTCCTTCCAGTGATCACACTTCATCTGGAGCAGGGTGGGCAGGGACTGGCTTACATGACCTGAAGGAAGCACGGGGAGAGCAGTCACTGCTGGTTGCCCCTGGCACTGCTGGCAGTATCATTTCTTCCTTGTAGAGCATCTAGGAAAGGAAAGCGGCCACAGTTCATGAGGCTGTGTTTCAGGAGGCTGGCAGCGCTGTCAGGATTGTGCCAGTAGCGCTGATCCCTTGGTGCCTGGCCCATCCTCTTGAGAGAAAAAATGAAGGAAGCCAGTCCCCAGTTACACCCCGCCTCCACCACTGATTGGAGTCTGAGGGATGGAAGGAGGGACCAAGAGGTCTGCCTCCCAGCTGCTCACCAGTCACCACTGCCAGCGATTTATCAGCTCTTGCTCACTCAGCTCCATAGCCTGCTGTTTGGTCATCCCATCTGATTGCTTAGGTCATGGCTTTTTATATATTAGAATTAATTAATTACGATGGTATCATTTTCATTCATGAAATGTATATATCAAACATGGAAATAAAAACCAAAAGCTGGTCTATGTCTCTATGTTTTTCAAACAGTTTTAGAACACCATATTGCATTTATTTGATGGCTTCAGGAAGAGTTCTGCTAAGAGACTGTATTTTCTTAGAAGTTAGAGAACTCTCAAACAAACTTCTAATTAACACCTAAATTCTTTTAGGCTAGACAGAGACTTTCTTTGCATAACAATGTTTGGGGCATTTGCTAATCTCAGCTTGCTTCACATTTTTCAGGGGTTGCAGTTCTTGGGACCAGAAATGCATGTGAAAGCAAATTTATTACAGAGAAGAGGAACAGTTAAACTAAAAATGAGCTCTGATTGAGAATAGCAACATTAGCTGTCTGACATCTGTTTCTCTACTTGTTTTAAAACTCAACATAGATGAAGCATTTTAAATCATAATGAATAAGCATACTCTCTATTCAAGACATGATTATAAAAAATTCAGTAGCTTCATTTTACAAGTAACTAATTTTTAAATAGAGAATCATTAAAATACTTAACAAAAACTGAGCAGTTCATATATGTTAAAATATGCTTTTAAATATTTTGAATCCCAGCTGTTTCTTTTTTCTGTTCTTTGTAAGAATATGTCAAAAATTCTGGTAAAATTCACATAACATTTTCATAAATTAAAAAAAGAAAACATCTGAAGGATGTTTTTATAAAATTTGAAACAATAACTTCTACTTTTGCTGAAGTATTTCCTTACCAAAATAATTATTTTGATACTGTACTTTTGGTTCATTAGAACTTCATTATGTTTTTATAAAGTATTACTCCAATACTAACAGTGAAGATAGTCATTACTATTTATTATTATCTAGAGCTCTCAGGTGGTTATTATGACTGTACAATAAATTATTACTGTTTTGTTTGTGGGTAGTTATATATAAAACCAGTCATGTATTAAAACTTAATTTTCATTCTAATATGAAAAAGTAATCTGAAAATGATAAATTTTTAGTGACACCAATCACTGTCACACATTCTAGGCATATGATATTTTTAGAGAAGTCTTAAGGAATGTAATAAATTATGAAGGAAAACTGTTTGCGTCATATAGGAAAAACTTCTGGGTGTAATTAGGAGAAAGGAGGCCTCTCAGCAGAGATGTCTTTTTACAAGTCTGATATCTGCCATAGATTTCTCATAAGATTTTTGGTAAATTGCTAAACTATGATGTGCCTTCATTTAAAATAATTTTATAAATTTCACTTTTCTATTTTTCAGAGCTGATAGGATCAAAGGAGATGTTTTGCTAGACATTTGAAGTGCATGTCTATGTGAGTGCATAATAGTCTGAATGTTTGCTGGTGATGTTATGTTATTTGACTAGTCTCTGGCTAAGAATGTGATGTGGTTTCAAACTTATTTACCATACTTTGGGTATTGAAATTATAACTAATAACTATTTTGGTCTTTTAAAATGCGGTAAATACTAGGTACATAATATTAATTATGAATAGATAATAAAGAGCATTAAATTAGCACAAGCAGTTTATATATGTCACATTGCCTGAGAAAAGCTAACATTTTAATAATATTTGCTATTTGTATATGATTTAATTATGAAGCCAATGCAATGGACTAGGTACCAATGATCCTCATTTTCAACTGGGGCAGCTGAGGCTTGGAAGGTGTTAAGGAAGTTGTCTGAGATCAAATTGTGAATATCAGGATGGAAACCCACTTACTATAGAATGCATTATCTTAAGTGTTTTATTTTACTAACACTCTAATGTGTGCATTCACTTCCTCACTAACATTCACGTATGGTACAATTATCTAAGACTGTCATTGGGGTTATGTTTCTTCACTCAGAATACCTGCACAGCAATCTAATATGATTGGTAAATAGAAAGTTAAATAAAAATTACTAAAATAAAAGCACATCAACATAAAAGGTGTCCTCTGTGGGGTTTTCTTGCTCAAGTATTAGGTAACATTTAGGTGAATTTGGGAGCTGAAAATTTTTTTAGTGACCTTAAGTGTATTTTATGCAAAGAATATTATTCAGAGGTTCATATTGGTTTTAGAAGTAATATTTGGAGCTCAATGGAATCTAGCTACAGCTGCAGCAGAGCAGAGATGTAGTATAACTCCAAATTAGACTGATTTACTCCTGGCATTAACAGCAACCTCACAAGAGAAGGATGTGCCCTTGCTTAGGACACAATGAGCTGTGTCACTTATTGCAGAAGGAGAGGTAAAATATAAGACTGATAGTGCACAGGGATGAAACAGGATAAATGGAAGTGTACAGTTGTTTTATTTATTTTTATTTTTTATTTATTTATTTTTTGTTTTATAATATAGTATTAAAATAGTCAAAGGTGTATTTTAATAAATTAAAGATACATATTGTGCTTTCTAAAACAACACATAAAAAACACAACAGATTATAGCCACAATGTAAAAGAAAAAAAAAAAAAAAAACAAACTACAAAATATTTGTGCCATCCAAAATGTAACAGGAAAGAAGAAACAGGAAAGTGAAAAACATGTGAAATAAATAGAAACAAATGACATAAAATGACAGATCTAAATATCAATAATACACTACAAAGAACTGGAATAAATATGTTAAATTTAAAAAAAAAAAAGCCAGATTGGGTAAAACAATAAGATTTAGCTATGTGCTATATAATTAAATTTTATTATAAATATATAAAGGGGTTTAAATTAGTAAAAAAGTATATCATACAACACTGACTATAATAGAGCCATTGTGGCTATATGAATTTCAAATAAAATATAGTTCAAAGAATACATACTACCAGAGAAAAGAGAGGTACATCACAATGACAAAAGGATCAAGTCATCAAGAAGTGATAACAATTCAAAGTATATTTGTAGGTAGAGGGCCCCCTGGGAAAGCACTTGGGCATTTCTTTAATTATTGACAGCTGAACTAAGGCAATAGGCAAAGCCATGCCCTGGGAACAGGCTTAACCAAACAGGCTGACTTGTTATCAACTTGACCTTCACATTTGCCCAGGTGTCAGGGAGTGAGACTTTTGATATGTAAATCAAGTTAAACATCAGGAATGCTTGGGCCTACTTAAGAATGCAAATAATCTCCTTTGAGCCTAACTTTGATGTAACTTCCTGATATTTAGGAGGGTATAAAATAAACTTGCTGCCTGTATTCCAGGTCCCTGTATCTCCATGAGAGAGAAGACATATTCTTTTGTCATTTCTCAATCCCCGGCCACCTCCATTCAGAACCAGTTTCATCTCTTTTTCTGTGCTGGACTCAGAAAAGGGAGACATCTGTCATATTTGCCCCACCCCCACCCCGTGCCACATTTGTATATGATAAAATTTCAAATACATGTAGCAAAAGTTGACAGAAATAATGAAAAAATATACACAACCATATTAATAGTTGGAGAATTTAACACACCTCTCAAGTAATGGATAGAACAAGTAGACCAAAAATAAATAAGTAAATATCAGCTTGACTTTGTTGACATTTACATAACACCCCCTTCTACATCTGCAGAATACATATCTTTTAACATCATAGGCAATGTTCACCCACATAAATCATATTATTATCTATAAATAAAGACTCAATACATTGCAAGAAATTGAATTATGGAGACTATACACTGAGCAAACAGATTATTATGATCTCTGAATACATAATAAATTGGCCACTCAGTATATATATATATATATATATATATATATATATATATATATATATATTTGAGGCCCAGTGTATAAATTCATGCATGGGTAGGGTCCAGACAGCCTGGCCAGGGGGAGGGTATATAGGTGGTTGGCTGGCCAGCCTGCTGGTCGAACTTCTGGTCAAGGGGACAATTTGCATATTACTCTTTTATTATATAGGATATACACTGAATAGCCAGATTATGTGTTCAGAGATCATAATAATCTGGCCATTCAGTGTATATCTAAACCTGATCATTTGTTATAAATCACATGATTCAGTGTTATATTCTATATTTAATTAACAATAATTTTAATAACCTAAATCCTTAAGAATAAATTTAACAAAAGTGACTGAAAAATTATGTGAAATGGAAACAAATAAAGACTTAAATAGTCATGGATTAGAAGTATAAATATTGTTAAATGCATATTCTCCATAAATATATGAGTTGAACAAAATCCCAGTTGGAGTTTTTAAAATAATGGATAACCTTATTCTAAAATTTACACAGAGAAGCATTTTTTAAAGTAATGAAGTATTTGGAAGACCTGCACTATCTGATTTCAAGAATTCTATTAAAGCTATAGCAGTAGGAATGTGAAGATCAATGCAACAGATGGAGAGTTCAGAATTAGACCTATCCATATCTAGTCATTTGATTTTGACCAAGGCACCAAATCAATTCAATGAGCAAAAGTCTTTTTAAAAGATGGCACTAAAGAAAGTAAATCCTATCTAATAAAAGAGTAATATGCAAATTGGCCATCACTCCAAGATACAAGATGGCTGCCCCCATGTGGTCAAAGATGGCTACTCCCATGTGGACACAAGATAGTCAACACAAGATGGCCAGCAGGGGGAGGCAGTTGTGGGCAGTTAGGGGTGACCAGGCCAGCAGAGGAGGGCAGTTGGAAGGGACCAGACCTGCAGCGAAAGGCAGTTGTGGGTGATCTGGCCTGCAGGGGAGGACAGTGAGGGACAACCAGACTGGCAGGGAAGGGCATTTAGGGGTGACCAAGATGGCAGGGGAGGGCAGTTAGGGACAATCAGGCCAGCCAGAAAGCAGTTAGGTGTCTATCAGGCTTGTAGAGAAGTGGTTAGGGAGTGATCAGGCTAGCAGGCAGAAGCTGTTAGGAGCAATCAGGCAGAGGCAAATGAGCGGTTGGGAGCCAGCAGTCCTGAATTGTGAGAGTGATGTCCCAGATTGGAGAGGGTACAAGCTGGGCTGAGGAACACCCCCCACATGCATGAATTTTGTGCACTAGGCCTCTAGTATCTATATAAAAATATGTAGTTTGATTGTGCCTCACCTTTTTTGCAAAAAATAATTTCCAATTGGCCATGGATATAATCTAAAAGCTAGCACCACAAAGCTTCTAGAAGAAAACACAGAAATATATACATATCACCTTGGGATAGACAAAGATCTCTTGACTTAATTGAAAGATTACTAACCATAAAAGAAAACAATGATAAATAGTAGTTTATGAAAACTTTAAGTTCTCATCTAAACAATATTTAAAAATGTAAGCTACATATTAGAGAAAATATTAGCAATACATATATCTGATAAAGTGCTCATTCAAAACACATGAAACTCCTATAAATTCTTTAAAAAAAAGGGGGGGGGGGGTCGTGAATAGCCCAATTAGAAAAAAAAAGTTAAAAAATTTAAGCAGGTATTTCATAAGTGAGGTATAAAATGGCCTACAAATATAGGAAAAATTGCTCAATCATGAGGAGAATGAATATTAAAGCCACAATGACATCCATTTTTTATCTGATGACAATAAAGTAGAGAGGTTATAGAACCACTGGAAACTCATACATTGCTGACAGGAAGTCTAAAAAGTGTATCTGCTTTGGAAGACTATTTGTAATCTTTTATAAATCAAATATATCTCTATGTCTATGTCTATGTCTATGTCTATGTCTATGTCTATATCTATCTTATGACCATGTGATTCCATCTATAGGTAGTAACTTATTTATGATAGCCGCTAACTGGTAACAACCCAAATATCTGTCAATAGAAAAATGAGCAAGTTGTGGTGGAATACTGCTCAGCAATCCAAAATACATTAATTCCTAAAATATGCAACAATATATATGAATCTCCAAAACATAACGTTAAGCAAAATATAGCAGAATCAAAAGAAGACATATTGTATGATTCATATGAATTGCAAAAACAGACAAAATAAATATATGGTAATACAAATCTGAATAATTAGTGCTTCAGGAGTGATGAGATTGACCAGAAAGTTGCAAAATGAAATTCTCTGGAGTGATGAAAAAGTTTTCTTTTTCATTTTACCTTGCATGATAGCTACATATGTATAATTAACAAAACTCATTGAATAAAACATCTATTAACTAAAGTAAAACTGTTTTTATTCATATATGGCATAGTTGTGATTAAAAAACTATCAATGAGATCTAAAAATTCAACTAGAGTTAATGAGCAAATTTATCAAGGTTGCAGGCTATAAGATCAATAAACAAATGTAATTCTATTTATATAATGAAACAATATATAAGTAGAAAATATAAATATTAAAAATACAATTTGAATAAATTAAAAACATCCAACAAAAACAAATTGTACATGAAACATAACCAAATTTTTTAAAATACATAAAAGTAAAATTGAAACAATGGATACAATCATATTTCCCCATATATTATAGTTAGTTATTTGATGAAATAACCCTTTATAGTTTATTTTACCAATGCTCTGTGAATTCCATGTTTAGGATGAAAAATGTTTCTCTTCTATAGCTTTAAGATTTCCTGAGTCTTATGTCAAAACTCTCCAATTGGATTGTACAATAGCCCACCTCTCCTAGAGGTTAGTTATACATAACCACATCTTCCCTCTACTAGTAGGAATCTGCCTTGTCTACCCAAGAGTCTCCTCCTTACTTGGGGTTTTGCACTGCCATAACTCTGGAAATTTTCTTTCTTCTTCCCACTCCAAAAAGACACTGTCTTCTAGACTAAGTCTCTTCTTACTTGATATCTTACTCTTCTAGGTAATAAATTGTAGTAATCTGAAACTCTTCAGTTTGTTCTACCTGTTTAATCCTCTGAATACCTAAGGAATTTGTTCTTTCTTCTATTCTAGTTTCCCATGTTTTATTATTGAATTATAGTACTTATGTCAATCCTATATAATAAATACATAATATGCAAATTAACCCTCATGTCCTCACAAGATGGCTGCCTATGACCAGGCCAGCAGAGGGATTAGTGAGGGTTGAACAAACAACTGAATAAGCAGGCTGCGTGGGATAATGAGGCTGGTGGATGGCAGTGAGGGGTGACCAGGCCAGCAGGGAGGAGAGAGAGTTGGGGGTGACCAGGCAAACTGGGAGGGCAGTAGGGGTCAACTTGGACAGCTGGGGGGGAGGGGGCAGTTAGGGCAACCAGGCTGGCAGAAGGGGGCAGTTTGGAGTGATCAGACTAGCAGGGGGACAGTAAGAAGTGACCAGGCTGGTTGGAGGGGGCAAGTTAGGGTGGACCCAGGTTTCCCCCAACTGCCCAAGCTACAGGGAGGGGGCAGTTGGGGAAAACCTGGCCAGCAGCAGGGTACAGTAAAGGATGATGAAGCAGGCACAAAGAGGGAGTGAGGGGCAATCAGGCAGGCAGGCAGGTGAGTGATTAGGAGCCAGCGGTCCAGGATTGTGAGAGGGATGTCCGACTGCCGGGGATCGGGCCTAAACCGGCAGTTGGATATCCCCCAAGGGGTCCCGGATTTGGGGAGGGTGCAGGCTGGGCTAAGGGGAACCCCCCCAAGTGCACAAATTTTATGCACCGAGCATCTAGTACTAACATAATATTCAGACTCACTCACTAAAATATAACTTCTAAAAGTCAAGGGACAAGTTCTTAATACATCTTTGCCTTAGAAATTATGAGAAGTATATATTTACTAGAGGCCTGGTGCATGGAATTCGTGCACAGGAGTGGGGGATGTCCCTTAGCCCAGCCTGCACCCTCTCCATTCTGGGACCCCTCGAGGGATGTCCAATTGCCCATTTAGGCCCGATCCTGCATTGCCCGATCGGGCAATTGGACATCCTTCTCATAATCCAGGACTGCTGGCTCCAAACTGCTCACCTGTCAGCCTCCCTGATAGCCTCTAACCACTCCTGCCTGCCGCCAGCATGATCACCCACTAACCGCTACTCTGCCAGCCTAATTGATGTCTAACTGCTCCCCTGCCAGCCTGTTTGCCCCCAACTTCCCTCCTCTGTCGGCCTGGTCACCCCTAACTGCCTTCCCCTGCAGGCTTGATCGCCTCCCAACTGCTCTCCCTTGTAGGCCTGGTCCCTCCCAACTGCCCTTCCCTGCTTGCCTGATTGCCCACAACTGTCCTTCCCCGCAGGGCCTGGAACCTCCCAACAGCCCTCCCCTGCTGGCCATCTTGTGGTGGCCATTTTGTGTCCACATGGGGGCAGGATCTTTGACCACATGGGGGCAGCACTCTTGTGTATTGGAGTGATAGTCAATCTGCAAATTATTCTTTTATTAGATATGATAGAGGCCTGGTGTATGGGTGGGGGGCCAGCTGGCTTGCCCTGAAGAGTGTCCCAGATCAGGGTGGGGGTTCTCTTGGGGTGAGGGGCGGCCTGGGCGAGGGACCTGTGGAGGTTTGCAGGCCGGCCATGCTCCCCAGAGACCCAAGCAGAGGCCCTGGGATCTGGGATTAATTTATGTCTACAATTGAAACTTTGTAGCCTGGAGCATAGCCAAGCCTTCTACTCACTCAGTGGTGGCAGCCATTTCTGTTTGAAACATTGTAGCCTAGAGTAGAGGCCTAGGCTGGCAACGGCAGGCTGAGAGCTTGGCTTCCTTCATTGCCAGGGAAACTCAAACCTCTGTTCTCTCCAGCTCAGTGTCTGCCGCCATTTCTGTATCTTTTATAATTGAAACTCTGTAGCATTTAGTGGAGGCCTTGGCAGGCAACAGTAGGCAGAAAGCTTGGCTTCCTCTGTTTCCAGGGAAACCCAAGCCTTCCTCCTGCTCTCAATGGTGGCAGCCATCTTGGTTGGGGTTTATTTGCATAATCTGCTCCTGATTGGCCGGTGGGCATTGCTGTGGGCGTGGCTTGTGGGTGTGGCAAAGGTATGGTTAAATTTGCATATTACTCTTTTATTAGATAGGATAGGCCTAATTATATTATAAATAGAACAAATTATGATAATCATCTATTCTAACAAAAAAAATAAGTTACTTAGCTTTCCTTTAGATTCAAATTATAGTTATCTGGAAAGAGACAACAGAGGAATCTACAATGAGTAATTAGATTTGTCCCATATATATTCCTCAAAATCATGAAACTGTTAGAGTCAGACAATAGGCTTCAGCATTTGCAGTTTATTTGAGATGAAAGCTGTTTCTTTCTAAATATTGGATGAGCTCTTTTAGCTAGCAATAATGCTTTAAAATTAAAAGAGACTTTCATCTGAGATGTAATACAGAATAAGTTTCATATGTGTAAGGTTGTTTCTTACTATGAATTACCAGCGCCTATTATGTTGTCTTCTATTAGGTGTTTCGTATTGTTATGGTCCTATAATAGGAAATACAAGTAAATCTGAAAACATATTATGGTTGTTTATTTTATAACATCAAATGCTTTCTGAAGCTTCCTACTGTTTACACACATAACCCTCTTCTTGATATGCACAATGGTTAGATTTCTCAGGCTCACATCACTTTGTCCTAAGCATAGCTTATGTCATAAGAAAGATATTTCCCTCATTATTTGATATTCATGTTTTCTTTAATAATACTCATAGGTAACCATCTTCTTCCTTTATTTTCCAACTACTTTTATTTTTGGGGGGAGTGTCTAATAATGTAATTAGTTTTGCCTTGATAATAAATACTTATATGACATAGTTGTGAATAAAATACATGTTTTTCAATTGCTCATCTGACTTTATTCAGAATACTTGTGGGAAATAATGTTCAATATCACTTTTCAAACTTTAATTTTTTCTAACTATAAATAAATCTTGGAAGACAGCCATTTTTAATTTCCTTTCAGGTTAGTATATTAACAATAGCAACCATTTATTGAGCATGCAATCTATGCCAGCATTGCTTCAAGCATTTATGTTTATTATTTTATTCAAGTTTCAAAACAATCATATGAGGCAAGTGTTTTTATGCCACTCTAAAAATGAGGAAACTGAGATATCAAGCTTGCACTTGACTGAAGTAGCCATGTCTAAAATTAAACTCAATTCTGAATGACTTAATAACACTCCTCAGCCAACTTCCTTAATATCTCTATAATAAAAAGCTAGGGTGTAACAACCGATCACGACCAAAGTCTGACCATATGGCCCAGCACTGACTACTGTGGCTGCAGGCCCAGTGACCCAGCAGTGATTGCTGAGAAGGCTGTGAATCAGGCCCCGAAAGACATCTGAATAGAGAAGCAGGGTCTGATCTGCAGCATCTGTGGCAACTTTTGACCAGCACTTGCCTCTCTCTTTCCCTTTAAGCCTGGCCAGCAGCCCTGCCTCCATTTCTCTCCAAGCCTACATCTGGGCTGCTGATCAGCCCTGCCTTTCTAATCAGGCCCTATTGATGGGTCCAGGGACCCTGACTGGCATAGAAACTGGCCAATCAAAACCAAATCTGGGTCAAATGTGAGGAAGCAGTGGCTGCCTAGGAGAGAGCTTTTGATGCTGACTAGCATAGAAACTGACCAACCAGAACCTAATCAGGGTCAATTCTGAGGAGCCAATGGCTGCTGAGGAGGTGGAGCATTTGACACTGATTGGCATGGAAACTGACCAATTAGAACAAAATTGGCAAGTAGAGGAGGGCAGTTGGGAGCAAGATCAGACCAGCAGGGGAGAGCCATTGGGGGTAAGATCAGGCTGGCACATGAGGGCCTTTGGGGCAAGATCAGGCCAGCAGGGGAGGGCAGTTGGGGGCATGATCATGCTGGCAGGATGGGCAGTTGGGAACAACCAGGCTGGCAGGGGAGGGCAGTTGAGGGTGAGATCAGGCCTGCAGGGGAGGGCAGTTGGAGTGGAGATCAGGCCAGCAGGAGAGGGTAGTAAAGTGCAATCAGGCAGGCAGGCAGAGGTAGTTAGAGGCAACCAGGCCAGCATGGGATGGCAGTAGGGGTGAACAGGCTGTCAGGCAGAGGAAGATAGGGGTGATCAGGCAGGCAGGTGAGCAGTTAGGAGACAGCAGTCCCAGACTGTGAGAGGAATGTCCAACTGTTGGTTTAGGCTCGATTCCTGCAGGATCAGCAGTCAGACAACTCCCAAGGGGTCCCCAATTGGATAAGGTGCAGGCTAGGCTGAGGGAAACCCTCTCCATGCACAAATTTCATGCACCGAACCTCTAGTCTATTCATATAAAAGCTTAACATGCAAATCAACCAGACAGTGGAATGACTGACTGCTATGATGTAACACTGACCACCAAGGGGAAGACACTCAACACAGGAGCTGCCTCCAATCAATCCCTCCAACCTCTTGATCCCTTCCTCCAGCTGGCAGGCTTTGATTGCCTGAAGGGGAATGAGAAACCAGGGGTGGGTGATGGCAGATGCAAGCGGTGCCAGACCTAGGCAGGTATGAGCGGGCCCCCAATCGCTCCACCAGTTGCCTCACATACAGAGGGTGACCAGCAGCGGTGGGGGGCAGGGCCGGCTGCAGAAGCTGGGGAAGATTAGCCCTGATCACAGACCAGGCCGAGGGACCCTACCCATGCACGAATTTTGTGTGCCAGGCCTCTAATATGCATTTAAGTTCCCTGATTAATCTTTCCCCACCCACCCCACCCACCCCTACCTTCCTCTGAAATTCATCAGTGTGTTCCATGGTTCTATGTTTCTGGATCTATTTTGTTCACTAGATTATATGTATGAGTGAGATCATGTGATACTTATATTTCTCTGACTGGCTTATTTCACTTAGCATAATATTCACTTCTATGCTGTCTCAATGGCTAAGAGTTCTTTCTTTTTTACAGCTGCAGTGTCCCATGGTATAAATGTACCACAGCTTTTGTACCCATTCATCTGCTGATGGGCACTTGGGATGTTTTAAAATCTTAGCTATTGTAAATTGTACTTTTATGAACACAGGAATGCATATATTTCTGATTGGTATTTCTGGTTTCTTAGGATATATTTCTGGAAGTGGGATCAGTGGGTCAAATGGCAGTTCCATTTGAATTTTTGAGCAAAGCTTTTGAAAGGATAAAGAGCTGGCTAACATCTGATTTCTGCTGTTTGCCCTTGTGTGTTGTCCCTTTCCTCTGCAATGCTTGGAAATACAGTAACCATCTTGTGAGCATGACGATAAGTACTGAACTCCGTGGAGAGTGAGGTTAAAAGAAAAAAGAGCCATTGTGATGACATCAGGAAGCTCGAACATAAGGTCTGAACTGCTTCCTCTATGACTCACTGTGGACATGTTTTTATTGATTTTTAGAGATAAGGGAAGGGAAGGAGAGAGAGACATTGATGTGAGAGAAAAACATCAACCATTGCCTCTCATAGGCATCCCAATAAAGAATTGAACCTCAACTTGTTGTGCAGGATTTCACTGCAACCAACTGAGCCATCTGGCCAGAGACACAACTCTTTTTATCTTGAGGGGGCAAAAAAAGTCCTCTTGGTTAAGTCAATATAGTGCAAGTGACCCATATCAACATAAATAAGGAAACAATAATACTTTTTTTCATATACTGTATTGATATGTTGAAAACAATGTATTGTTTTAATAAATTCTAAAATTAATCTTGATAAAGGAGCCTCAAAGACTGTAAATAGAAGTGGGCCCTGACAATGCACTTGAGTGATATGCAGTATTATCCAGCCAACATGGTGTGATTGGCTATCATGAGTGTGCTGGGTGAGCGGCACTGCTTACAGAAGATTTCTGAAGGCCTTTTGGGTGCCACGTGTGCTTTTCCAGTTTTAAGATTTTCCAATATTGAGCACAGTTTCAGTGGGGCATTGCTGATTAAATAACAATATATCCATGGCTGTACATAAGTGTTTAAGTATTTTCTCTTCATGGAGATCTATGAAGAGATCCACTGTTCTACAGGTGAGAAAATTTTCATTGTATTTGTATATGGAAATGCAAGTAGATATATAATATCATTGCAAATCAAAGATATGGATAAAGTGGGTGAAAAAGGAAGGTAGAATGTATTTTCTTCAGGAAGCAACATTTTTTAAAAATTGCCTATGATCATAATTTTGGAAAAATACATCAAAATTAATAATTACTTAAGATCACTTACTTAATTATCATTTTTGTTCAAGCTCTAATCTCATATCAGAAACATAGTAAGAGAAATGCATAATCTTTGTATACCTAACATAAAAGGATCCTAGTTTCTAAATTAATATTTCTGTAAGAAATTTAGCATACTATCTCAAAATTCAAAACAAATACAAAGAAAGTATATATGCTAATATAAGTAAACTGCCTATATGGAAAGGATGCCAATTCATAATATTTAAAAAAGAGTAAAATGGACAAATTAAAAGCCTACAACTTAAAAAACTTGGTGTTAGAATTATTCCTGTGAAATGGAGACATTTGATCATTTTATTTATTTAACACTAAAGGCCCGGTGCATGAAATTCATGCTCAGGGGTAGAGGTGTCCCTAAGCCCAGTCTGCACCCTCTCCAATCTGGGATCCCTCAAGGGATGTCCAACTGCCTGTTTAGGCCCGATCCTGGTGGGGCATCTGTCTCACAATCCAACTGTTCGCCTGCCTGCCTTCCTGATTGTCCCTAACCGCTTCTGCCTGCCAGCCTAATCACCCCCTAACCACTCGCCTGCCAGCTTGATGGATGCCTAACTGCTCCCCTGCCAGCCTGTTTGCCCCTAACTGCCCTCTCCTGAAGGTCTGGTCACCCCTAAATGCCTTCCCCTGCAGGCCTTGTACCCCTCAACTGCCCTTCCCTGCAGGTCCAGTCACCTGCAACTTTCCTCCTCCACCAGCCTGCCTGGTCACCCCTAACTGCCCTCCTCTGCAGGCTTGATTTCCCCCAACTGCCCTCCCTTGCAGGCCTTGTCTCTCCCAACTACCCTCCCCTGCTGGCCATCTTGTGGTGGTCATCTTGTGTCCACCTGGGAGCAGGATCTTTGACCACATGGGGCCAGCCATTTTGTGTGTTGGAGTGATGGTCAATCTGCAAATTATTCTTTTATTAGATAGGATAGAGACCTTGTGCCCGGTTGGGGGCCAGCTTGTTTGCCCTGAAGTGTGTCCTGGATCAGGGTGGCAGTTCCCTTGGGGGTGTGGGGCGGCCTGGGTGAGAGGCCTGTGGTGGTTTGTAGGCCAGCCATGCCCCCCAGAAACCCAAGCGGAGGCCCTGGTATCTGGAATTTGTTTACCTTCTACAATTGAAACTTTGTAGCCTAGAGTGGAGCCAAGCCTTCTGCTCCCTCCATGGCGGCAGCCATTTCGGTTGTGATTTATCTATCTTATATAATTGAAACTTTGTAGCCTGGAGTGGATACCTAGGCGAGTCAGGACTGCAGAAACTTGGCTTCCTCTATCACTAGGGGCAACCCTAGCCTCCTGCCTCTCTCCAGGTCTGTGGCTGCCACCTTTTCTGTTGGGATTCTATAATTGAAACTTTGTAGCCTAGTGTCAAGGTCTGAGTTGCAAGGGCAGGCGGAAAGCTTGGCTTCCTCCATTGTAGGGGAAACCCAAGCCTCGCTCCTGCTTTCTATGGCTTCAGCCATCTTGCTTGGGTTCATTTACATATTCACTTCTGATTGGCTGGGGGTGTGGCTGATGGGCGTGGCTTCTTGATGTAGCAGAGGTATGGCCAATTTGCATATTATTCTTTTATTAGATAGGATGTTTTATTGATTTCAGAGTGGAAGGGAAATGGAGAGAGATAGGAACATCAATGATGAAAGAGAATTATTGGTTAGCTGCCTTCCGTATGCCCCCTATTGGGGATCAAGCCCACAACCTGGACATGTGCCCTTGACTGGAACAGAACCTGAGATCCCTGTCTGTAGGCTGGCACTCCATCCACCCAAACTGGTAAAACTGATCATTTTAAATTACTCTTCTCTATTTGCTAAAAATTAAAGATATTTATTCTCATTTAAGGTATTAGATTTTTTTATCTTTGTAAAATTATGAAATAAATTAAATGCCTCAATAAGCACACTGTATAAGAAAGTAAATATTATAGACATCTTATTTTATTGATTATAACGTTGCTTTTCATAGTTTAAACAGTATTTTATTAATTTGCAGTCAAGAGGTCCAGGTATCACTAACCAGCTGTGTTAGCTTTGGTAAGGTGAATAACCTCTCTGGATTTCAATTTTCTAGTGTGTAAAGGATGGTG
The DNA here is from genome assembly GCA_027563665.1 of Antrozous pallidus. Classification (NCBI taxonomy): domain Eukaryota; kingdom Metazoa; phylum Chordata; class Mammalia; order Chiroptera; family Vespertilionidae; genus Antrozous; species Antrozous pallidus. The sequence goes on along the minus strand of CM050514.1, from coordinate 105,858,618 downwards.
CATCCTATCTAATAAAAGAGTAATATGCAAATTGACTATACCTTCACTAGGCCAAATAAACTATGCCCACCAGCCAATCAGGAGCTATATGCAAATCAACAACCAACCAAGATGGCTACTGCTCATGGCAGGGCGACCGCTGGGTTCCGAAGGCCAGAAAAAGCCTCTGGCAAAGCTTTTTATGGCCTTGGGGCAGGCTTGGGCCAGGGCCAACCAGCAGATTGGCCCCATGACTGGACAATCTGCTGGGTTCTCAAGGCCAGGGGGAAAAAAGTCTTTTCCAAGAGGCTTCCCCCCACCCCGGCCTTGGGGCGGGCTTGGGCCAGGGCTGGGGAGGGGCCAGCTAGCAATCAGCAGGGTGACCGCTGGCTGGCATCCCAGCTATCAGCCAAATCACAGGGCAACTGCTGGCTGGGTCCCCTGACTGAGGTCCCCTGCCCAAGTATGAAAGCTTCAGCCAGAGGCCTTTGGCCTTGGGCAGGCCAGGGGTGAGCCATCAGTAGGACATCCCTGAGGGCTCCCAGTATGTGAGAGGGGGCAGGTTGGGCTGAGAGTCCTCCCACCTCCAGTGCACAAATTTCGTGCACCGGGCCCCTAATGTGTTAATGTATTTCTTTGAGCATATACCACATCTAAAACTTTGTGATTGTTACCCAAGAATAATGGTTTGAAGAAATGATGGACATTATTTGTGGAGTCTGATCCATAATCCCTGTAAAACATGAGGCTTAGTGATACAGACTTCTCATGGGTTCCTGTCCAACAAAGATGAAGAATAAATTTGTAGACTAACAAATTTATTTAATAAAAATGTAGAAGTTTATTGGAAGCATATAAAAACTCTATCTGGGCAAGGGTATCCCTTTTGGAACCCCCTGGGCAGGGGCATCCAAATGGGAAAAGCCTATTCTCTCTTTCTAATGGGAAAAATAAAAAATTCTGCCCAATGTCCCTTTGTCTCCGGTTTATATATGCTGCAGTACTTTGTTTGAACCTGACTCTTTCTAATTGGACCTTTCATTAATTTAGGGCCCCCATGCTCTCCTTATTGGTTATTTTGTTACCTAATATCAGTTTCAAAGGCCAAAGCCCACCTGGTGCCCCCCCCCCTTTTTCTCTCTCCCCTTATGTTGAAACATTCCTCTATTTCTGTGAACATCTGTTTTCTTTTTTCCCATAACCCTGACTTTTCTTTATCCTCTGTGAGTGTATGTCTTCCTCACCTCTTATCCTGTGGCATTTTCTATCCTTTGTACAAGTAAAATAAGCATTTTGGCATCTATGAGATGCTCAGGTTAGGGCTGCTTTTGATCTACCTTGCTCAGGCCAGAGATACCCCTGCCCTCCATTTCTCCCCCCATGAACACTTAAAAAAAAAAAAATATATATATATATATATATATATATATATATATATATATATATATTATTGATTTTTTTACAGAGAGGAAGGGAAAGAAATATAGAGTTAGAACATTGATGAGAGAGAAGCATCGATCAGCTACCTCCTGCATCTCTCCTAATGGAGATGTGCCTGCAACCAGGGTACATGCTTAACACTTTAAACCAAAATTGGTAGCACTTGGTAAAGGTACTATAACAGCATATTCATCATTCATTATCATAATCAATATCATCATAAGGTTCTTAAGCATTACTAAAGATAAAGAAAGGACAGTTAATTGTAATTTCATATGATGCTGCAATATGTTTTTCAGCTAGTTTCCAGCACTCTGATGATGTCTAAGTAACTGTAATAGATAATATTCATTACATGATCTTTCTCTTACGTTTGGTGATTTGCTTGTAAAAAAGAACTAACCCTTATGGCTAAAAGAAAATCAATTTGTTTCAATAATACAAATATTTTCTTAATAAAACTCCTTAGGGAATCAGTATTAATCAAAAGCTCAGAATGATCTGTAATTAGCACATTAATAGTACATGTGTTGGGAATGCTTTTCAAGTACTCAAAAAAATTCCAAATCCTTTATTCTTTATAATAGTAAAAACTAGAGGTCCCATGCATGAAATTTGTGCAAGAATAGGCCTTTCTTCCCCAGGCTGCCAGCACCGGCTTCCCTCTGGCACCCGGGACCCAGGCTTGCCTCTGGCCACCAGCAGGCTCCAGGGACCAGGCTTCCCTCGCAGCCCTGGCTTCATCCGGAAGTCATCCTGAATTATGTCCAGAGGATGTTCTTTCTAACTAGCATATTATGCTTTTATTAGTATAGATGTTTTCTTCTGACACTTCATTTAAATTTCTTAGCCCAAGACATTATTGTCTTTCATATGGTGCCCTTAACCTTCTAACTTATATTCCAACCTCAGTCACATAAAGCTGAAACAAAAAAACTTTTAAATAATATATATCAAATCAGATCCCACCTCAGACTAAATCCTTCCAATAGCTTCACATACACTAAAATAAAATTCAAGTTTTGATCCCTGCTAAGATTTTCTGAAACATTTTTTACTATTGCTTCAAACTTTATCTCTCATTAGGTCTTTCCATTTACTATGTCCTCTGACTAAAATACTGCTTGATGACTCTGTCTTAGCCTCATATAGTGTAAATTGAAATGACATCTCAAAAACTCCTCTGACTTCTCAATTTAAAGTATGACCTAATTCAACTAATAAATCTCTACCACTTTTCCTATTTTTACTTTATTTGTAGCATTCATTTCTTTCTGAGATTTTTTTTCATCAATTTATTTAATTGTTTACAATATGTCTCTCTACTCTAGATATTAGCTTCATGAAAACAAGTGCTCTTGTTCAAACCTGTAGTCCTAAAAAAGAATAATTCCTGTCAAATAATAGTGTCAATATATATGTACTAGTGTGAATGTTTATGTTAGTTAAATTGCAAAGTAGTTTTAGGAGATCCTTTCTTCATCACACATTTCCTGACTAACTTATTAGGCCTCTAATTCACGAATTAGAGGCCCAGTGCACAAAATTCGTTCATGGGAGGTGGGGGATGTCCCTTGGCCAGCCTACACCCTCTCTAATCTGGGACCCATTGAGAGATGTCTGACTGCCCATTTAGGCCCGATCCTAACGGGCAGTCAGACATCCTTCTTACAACCCAGGACTGCTGGCTCCAAACTGCTCACCTGCCTGCCACCCGGATTGCCCCTAATCACTTCTGCCTTCCAACCTGATCACCCCCTAACCACTACCCTGCCAGCCTAATTGATGTCTAACTGCTCCCCTGCAAGTCTGTTTGCCCCCAACTTCCCTCTTCTACCGGCCTGGTCACCCCTAACTGCCCACCCCTGCAGGCTTGATCACCTCCAACTGCCCTCCTTTGCAGGCCTGGATCCTCCCAACTGCCATCTTGTGTCTACATGGGTCAGGATCTTTGACCACATGGGGACAGCCCTCTTGTGTGTTAGAGTGATGGTCAATCTGCATATTACTCTTTTATTAGATAGCATCGAGGTCTCGTGCATGGGTGGGGGCCAGATGGTTTGCCCTGAAGGGTGTCCCAGATCAGGGTGGGGGCTTCCTTTGAGCATGGTGCGGCCTGGGTGAGGGGCCTGTGGTGGTTTGCAGGCTGGCAATGCCTCACAGCGAACCAAGCAGAGGCCCTGGGATCTGGGATTTATTTATGTTCTGCATTTGAAACTTTGTAGCCTAGAGTGGAGCCAAGCCTTTTGCTTGCTCTTTGGTAATAGCCATTTCTGTTAGGTTTATTTAAATTCTATAATTGAAACTTTGGAGGCCTAGCGCTAGGGATGCAGAAGCTTGGCTTCCTCCATCACTGGAGCAACCCTAGCATCCACTCTCTCTAGCTCTGTGGCTGCCGCCATACATATAGAAGACATATGTATGCCATCAAGGGCAGACTAAAAGCTTGGCTTCCTTCATTGCAGGGAAAACCCAAGCCTCCCTCCTGCTCTCAGTTGCCGTAGCCATCTTGGTTGGGGTTTATTTGTATATTTTCTCCTGATTGGCTGGTGGATGTGGCTTGTGGGTGTATTGGAGATGTGGTCAATTTGCATATTACTATTTTATTAGATAGGATTATTTTAAAATTCTGCCTAAATTGTTATTATTTTTGTGATATTGAATAATTTTATTAATTGAAAATATCTCATTGTTCATATACAAGATCAACTTTTGTATCACTTCACTGAAAACCTTTGGGGGAAATACAACATCACTTTTCTTTAAGAATTTTGAAACTTGTAGATTACTGAGTTTAATGATACTTTTCCCTTTTACAGTACTTAAAAAAAATCAATTCTGATAGGGAGTACAATGTACTGTGTAAATTGTAATTAGTTTGCATATCATCTGATGCTAAATTTTCTCTACCTTTTTAATTTTTTTAAATTTTATTTTTTCTTTATTGATTAAGGAATTACATATCTATCCTTATTCCTCCATCCTCTCCCACTCCTGCCCTCACTCCCTGGTGTCTATGTCCATTGGTTAGGTTTATATGCATGCATACAAGTTCTTTGGTTGAACTCTCCTTCTCACCCTTACTGCCCCCTACCTTCTCTCTGACATTTGAGGGTCTGATTGATGCTCTGTGTCTCTGGATCTGTTTTGTTTGTTTGTTTGTTTGTTTTCTTTTCAATCAGTTTATGTTGTTCATGATATTCCACAATAGAGTGAGATTTGCTTTGCTTTCTTTTTCCTCCCAACTTATTGGCTGTTCCATTGTCAGCCAGAACGCTACTCTATTGTTTTCTTTGTGAACAAACCTTGAGATTAAAATAAGCCAGCTGAGGAATTTTTCAATAAGGGACCACAATTCATTCTAATTAGTGTGTAACTGAAGCATGTCATGGTGTCATATGTGAGCACAGAAGAGAGTTTGTGGCTTGGCTTCCTGTGTAGACTGTTACCTGAACCTGTATTCTAAAATGAATGTACCCTGTGCTCTATGTTATTCTCTGACAGCTCATAAAAGAGGGCACCTTATACTTTTTTTTATTTATAAGCTTTTTACATTTTAATATAATGAAAACTCTGAGTTCTGTACATGTGGTTGGATTTCTTTTCATAACAATACAGGAAGAGAAATATTTGTCCTTCTTCTTCTAAATCTTTAATATGGTAACAACCATGTTTTGAAATTCTGGAAGAGATATGATGTAAGCTAATTGAGATTCAATTAGTATATCACATGCTTTTTGCTATGCAGAAGCTAACTGCTGATGTGTCTATTAGAAGTTACTCATAGCAGGATGAGAGCTAGATTAATAATAATTTAGACCTTGAAAGACATTCAAGACTATAAATGAGAGTAAAAGTGAGGCTAATGGGAGATCACCCAAGAACTTTTCAGAATTCCCTAATGAGAAATTCCAGTTTTCATATTTGACATTAGGGATTATAATAACGATAAAGCCTTAAGATTGAGAACAATTAGACCCATAAAATGCATTGAAAATATGTTGAAAATGACCTATTAAACTGAACCTTTGAGCCAGATTTGTCTTACTCTCTTATAATGATTCATAACACAAGACATTTTGGATTTACTTTACTTTGGAACAACAACCAATATAATTTAATATTATGTATCTAATTATGCAAAACAGCCAAAAAGGTCTTTTCAAAACTAAAGGCCTCTCTGCTCAAAACATTAAGATGGTTTCCCACCTACTGATACTGCTCCTAGGGCAATGGGAACTAAAGAGGAAATAAACAAATGGGACTATATCAAAATAAAAAGCTTTTGTACAGCAAAGGATACCATCAATAAAACAAGAAAGCCCACTGCATGAGAGGACATATTTGCCAATGCTATCAACGATAAGAGTTTAATCTCCAACATTTACAGGGAAAACTCAGGCAGCTTAACAAAAAGAGGATAAACAACCCAATAAAAAAATGGGCAACTGATCTAAATAGACACTTTCTGAAAGAAGACAGAAGGAAGGCCAAGAGACATACGAAAACCTGCTCAAAGTCACTAATCATCAGAGAGATGCAAATCAAAACAACAATGCAGTACTATCTCACACCTGTCAGAATGGCTATCATCAAGAAATCAACAAATGACAAGTGCTGGCGAGGATGCCGAGAAAAAGAAACCCTCTTGCACTGCTGGTGGGAATGCAGACTGGTGCAGCCACTGTGGAGAATAGTATGGAGTTTCCTCAAAAACGAAAAATGGAATTCCCATTTGACCCAGTGATCCATCTTCTAGGAATATATCCCAAGAAAATAGAAACATGAATCAGAAAGGACTTATGCACCCCTATGTTTATAGCAGCACAATTTACAATAGCTCAGATTTGGAAATAGCCTAAATGCCCATCAGCAGATGAGTGGATTAAAAAACTGTGATATATCTACACAATGGAATACTACACTGTGGTAAAAAAGGAGTTCTTACCATTTGCAACAGCATGGATGGAACTAGAAAGTGTTATGCTAAGTGAAATAAGCAAGGCAGAGAAAGATAAGTATCACATGATCTCACTCATTTGTGGAATATTATGAACAGCATAAACTGATGAACAAAAATAGAACCAGAGACAGAGAAACATCTATCAGAATGTCAAACTTCAGGGAAGGTAGGGAGGTAAAGGAGAGAGATCAACCAAAGGATTTATATGCATTCATGTAAGCCTAATCAATGGACACAGACAACAGGGGTGTAGGGACATGAATGGGAGGTGAGGGTAATGGGAGAATAAGGACACATATGTAGTACCTTAATTAATAAAGAAATTTAAAAAATGACTTTCTATCTTTCTGAGAATTAACTTCAAAGTCTTTACCATGGGATCCTAGGTCCTGCAGGATCTTTACCTACCCTATCCCTACTATTACCTTTGTTGGCTTTCAATATATTTCTTTGATTGGTTCTAACTTTATGTTTCATGACAATGACATATGGCCTCCCCCTTTCTCAGGTGTTTTGCATTTTCTGTTCCCTTAGCAAAGAATATTTTTGTTAATATCTACATGATACCCTTTCTTATTTCATTCTGCTCTGCTGAAGGAGCACCTATTCAGAGAGATCTTCCATGATTAAATTACCTAACATAAGACACTACTCTCCTCAGACCCATCACTTTCTATTCCTTATCTTGCTCTATTATTCTTAATACTTACAATCTGATTGATGTACTATGTTTTGTTAATTTTATTCTTAGTACTTACAATCTGTTGTCCTATTTTTTAAATTTTATTCTGTATTTTTCATTTAGTATTCTGTATTTTTCATTAGTACTTACAATGTGATGTACTATGTTTTGTTAATTTTATTCTATATTTTTCATTTAGAATATAAGTTTCACAAGGGCAAATATTTTGGAATTTTGTTCATGACTCCATCTCTGATACATGTTAGGCACTCAACAAGTATCTGACCACTGAGTGACCTATTATCTTTTATATTTATGATTTTTAAAAATCAATTAATTTTACATTCACTAATGAAAGAGAACAGAGTGGCAATTTTTACATGGATTATTAGAGATTAGTTTTCATTTTATAGTAATGCAGTAATGCTATTGTCAAAATTACTTACACAATAAAACCATATAAAAAATTACTTACACAATATAAAATTTTAATTAAATATTCTTATGTAATATAATCTCTTAAAATCCAATATTTATTTTACTGTACAAATAATAAGTTTTATGAAAATTTGTTCATGTTCACAGATTTTATTTAGCTAATGATGCACTGATTCTATTTCTGATCTTTTACATAAATATATATATTCAAATAGTACTTCACATTAATTAGTTTTCATATTGTACAAGGTTGCTTTACATAGCATTAGTTACTTTAGCATTTTAAAATTATAGTCCAAGCAATGAAAATTACAATCAAAAGCATATTTCATTTTAAACTATAGTAAATTAAATGATAGGATGACATACTATTGTTAGCAAAATTAAAGTACACCCAATATAAAAGTTAAGCAGAAATATAAATATATGCCATAAGCAATTTTACATAATCTTCTTTCTTTAAACATTTAATTCCCTAAAGTAGTTCTTTTTAGTGTTAAAATAACTCCTTGATCTAAGAAAATAATTGCATAGATATTAATTTATTTATATTAATTACATCTCATATAAAATAATCAATTGACCTGTCACCAGTTAAAATTCTAAATTTCGTTGTTCATAAATCATTCTGAACAAGGGACTATCAGCTATCTATCTAGCTATCTACCCACTACCTACCTCTCTGTCAGGAGGTATTTATAAAACTCTTACCTACATTTAATAAAATCAAATTTCCATCATCATGGTAGTAGGAAAGAGGGGAACAATTTGAAGATAAAAAGTAGATATATTTGTTTTTGGTGCTTTCCCTAAAATAATTCATGCCAGCAGTAGTGTGCGTTTAAACACACTGCAGGATATTAGAGATAACACTGACTCAAAAAGGAAAATTCCATTTACCGCATCACTACTTCTTGCAGTTTGTGCCTGAATTTACCACAGTGAACATGCTCACACTCAACATTATTTAAGCCATAAAACAATTGGTTATTATAGTCTGCAGGAAACAATGCAAAATGAAAGAAAATGGAGCTTTTCATATAATTTACATTGTTCAAGTGGATTTAATTTCCATCAGAAAAAAATATCTAACTAACCTACTTTGAACATCAAGACTCTTACTTGGGTTTGTTTTTTCAAAATGAGTATTGTATGAAAAGTAGCATTATTTGGAAGCTGTAATGAGGTTTCATTATGATTTTGTGCAACATTATATTATTAATTTTTTTGTATCAGTTTGCTTGGATTATCAACAATGGATAATATTTACTCACACACAGTGATATGTATTCATTATTCTTTATTAAGGATCATTACTTAAACGTGTAGAGAATGACTGTTAAAAGTAACATTAATTTGTGATTATTTTTCTTTTGGCATCACATCTAAATATGAATGAAACAAAATCAAATCCTGAAGGTTTGACTGTTTTTCTTCAGATTGAATATTAAAAAAGGAGTTAAGATAAAAATTTTGCCAGAAAAGTAGATGAGGGCTGAATGGAGCATAATTCATGTACCTTTTTACATCTTTTAAAAATAAAATTAGTTAATTCTAGTCATAAGTGAAAGTTTGACATAGATAAATCTTTTAAAATAGTGTTTCAAGCACTTACAATTATCCCCAGATTTAGAAGCTTAAAAAAAGAATTGTGATATTATATTTCATGCTTTTGTGCATCAGGATTCATCTAGGTGATTTTACTTCATGTGTCAGTTGCTAATGTCAGCAGTTGTTATTCAGCAGCCTGATGAGCTGACATAAAAGGTCAAAGCAGTTTCGGTCATATGTCTGATTCCATGGCAGAAATGCCTAGAAGGTGGGACTCAACTAGCCAGTTGACCACAGTGGCTGCACCAGTCTTGAGCTTTTACCTGTTTTTTGTTTGTTTGTTTGTTTGTTTGTTTGTTTGTTTTCACTCTGTGATGCTGTTAGGGTGGTGAGTCTTCAAACATGGCCGCAAAAAAGCTCCTCTGTGGACCATGTCAAGAGGTAGGAAGTAGAAGCTCCTTATTTCTTAAGACTTCGAATCAGAACACAGCATGGTTTCTCTTTTACCATATTAGATTGGTCAAAGAAGTCCCAGCATCCACTCAGACTCAAAAGCAAACAACATAGGCCATAACTTTTGATAAGAAGAATATTAAAGAACTTTAATTTGACATGTTAATTTTCCCTAATTTCATAGTGCATCTGAATATAAGTCAGGAATTGTAATTGATACTAAAAATTTCTTGAAGGAATTCATAAGATATAGAGACAATATATTTTGTTATGTAAAAACTTAGAGGCCTGGTGCATGGAAATTCATGCACTGGAGAGGGGGTCCCTCAGCCCAGCCAGCCCCTCTCATAGTCTGGGAGCCCTCAGGGGCAAGAGGCGACCCGGCAATCAGAGGAAGGTGACGCCCCATCACACCTCTGCTGCTGCCACTGCTGGCAGCTCAAGCCTTGGCCGACCCTGGTTACCTTAGCCTTTGGCAGCCCTGGGTGAATGGGCAGCCACCATCCAAGGCTTGCCTGTGCCTTGGGCCAGCCCTGAGAGGCTGGGCAGCTGCCATTTGAGGCTTGCCTGTGCCTCAGTCTGGCCCTGGGTGACTGGGGGGCTGAGAGGATTGGGAGACTCCAGGGGCAGGTGCACAGAACAGCTGGACCCACCTGGGGGCAGGCCCAGCTGTGCTATATGCTTGCCACCCCGGCAGGACTGAGTGGACTGTGCACCACCATCTGGTGGCTGGGGGTCACTGCCATATTTGAGGGTGGGGCAGTCAATTAGTATATTCCCTCCTTATTGGCTGTAGGCACCACCATCTTGGGGTAGGGCAGTCAATTAGGATATCCCCTTCTTATTGGCTGTGGGCACTGCCATCTTTGCAATGGTGTGAGTGCTAATTAGTATATTCCCTCTTTATTAGATAGGACTAGTGGTCCAGTGCCCAAAATTCATGCACTGGGGGTGGGTGGTACCTCAGCCCAACCTGCCCCCTTCTCACATGCTGGGAGCCCTCAGGGGATGTCCTAATGAGGGCTCACCCACGGCCTGCACAAGGCCAAAAGCCTCTGGCCAAGGCTTTCGTCCTTGGGCAGGGGACCTCGGCTGGGGGACTCCAGCCAGTGATCACCCTGTGATGGCTGGCTCCGTCCCAGCTCCATCCTTGGCCATGGGACCCCAGCCAGCAATCGCCCTCCGATTGGGCTGATCACTGGCTGGCTTTTTCTGGCCTTGGCAACCCAGCAATTGCCCTGACATGGGGCTGATTGCTGGCTGACTCTGCCCATGGGCAGCAGCCATCTTGGTTGGGTGTTAATTTGTATATCGCTCCTGATTGGCTTGTGGGCATGGCTTGCAGGCGTGGCTTATTGGGTGCAGTGAAGGTGTGGTCAATTTGCCTATTACTCTTTTATTAGATAGGATGTCTCTCCCAATTATTTTTGAGAATGCTTTGTTATTCTTATTCTCCTTCCCAATGTATTGTCAAAACTTTTAGTCTACCATTAACAAAAATGAAAACAAAACAGACTATTAAATATATAAGAACTCTTTCTTAATTCAATATTATTCTATATTATGTCTGTTTTTCTCTTTCCTTCATCTACAAACAACATACGAGTGTTGTGCAGTGTTTCTATGTCCAATTATACCCACAGCAATGTGGCTTCTTTCTCATGTGTTTTATAAAAATGTCTTCCCCTCTTTTCATCAATGACCTTTTAATTCCAAATACAATGAGTAGTCATTATTCAGTTTTTGATGGACTTCTCTGGTGCCTTTAACATCATTAATCAATCCTTACATCTGAAAATTATTCAGTGGCCTCTGAGTCATCACAAACTCCTGGTTCTCCAATTTTCACAAGTGTTCTCTTAACACTCCTTGCTTTGTCTAGCCTGTACATGTTAGTTCTCTCCACAGTTCTGCCATTAGGGTCTGCTATTTCTATTCTGCAGTCTCTAAGTGATTTTACTTTGTTCACTCTTGGAAATAGGTACTGTGTAGTGATGACTTACATAGTTATACCTCTTTTTTAATTAGTTTTTTAGAACTTCAGTACTATCATCTAAAAGCCAGATAGATATCTCTAAATAGATGTTCTAAAGTACTTTAAATTCAAAATGTCTAACTTCAATCACACTCTGATATTTACTGTATCTTTTAAGCAATATTGTCATTCATTAGGTCAATTATATTGTAAAACTGGGGTTTATTCCTGGTTTTTCTCTCTTCTTACTGCTTTCCAACCCTCCAACTGTTCATAGTCCTTAAGTTAGCAAGTCCTGTTGATTCAAACTTCTAAATATTTTAGATTTTAAAATTTTCTTCTAAATTCCTGCCCCATTGTGAATAACATTAGTTTTTGATAGGAGCAATGCCAGGACCTTCTATCTGTTTCCATGTCTTATGTCCACTCAAATACCAGAATGAGCCCTAAAAATATAACACTTAATATCTCTCCATTATTGAGAACAATATTTTTCAATCTCAGATAATTATCCATTAATAAATTATATAATTAGTTTAATATATCTCAGTGAATATTTTTATTGAAATAGAATCTATTATATAAAAATTATATAGCTTTACATTTAGTAAGAATGAGTATATTACTTGATTGTGTAAGGCAGGGGTGTGTGTGTGTGTGTGCGCACATATACTAGATAGCAATGATAATGCTCTTCTTATTTATAGTCGTACAATGTTGGTATTCCCAGTACACAAGGTTATACACCAAAGGAGAACAATTTAACTTAAGAGTTCTCTTTGTTTCATCTAAAAAAAAAATACTTTTGAGAATGCTTTGTCAATCTTACTCCCTTTCTCAATATTTTGTGAAAATTAGTAGTCTACCATTGAATAAAAATAAAATAAAAAATTGTCCTATTTACCTAGAATCTTTAATTTTTATTATATTCTATATGCAGATGGGAATTTGTACCCTCCTTTAATCAGTATATCATGTAGTCCAATTCACACGAATCTACTAAGTTTGAGGTATCCATAGAGAAGAAAAACTAGTCTACACTGAAAGATTTAAAGATTATGTTCTTACTTTTTAGATTTTTTTTTCAGTTTATGACAAGTTATCTGTACCTAGTGAAGCAAATTGAGTCATATTATATGAGATTTAAATAAACTAAGCCTCACAATAGATCTATTGATAGGTGGGAAGAGATTAACCAAGGAACTTATATGCATACTAGAGACCCGGTGCACAAAATTCATGCACAGGTGATGGGGGATGTCCCTTAGCCCGGCCTGTATCCTCTCTAATTTGGGACCCCTCGAGGGACGTCCGACGGCCCATCCAGTTCCAATCCTGGTAGGGTCAGGGACTAAATTAGCAATCAGACATCCTTCTCAAATCCAGGACTGCTGGCTCTAAACTGCTCACTGCCTGCCTCCCTGATTGCCCCTAACCACTTTTGCCTGCCAGTCTGATCACCCTCTAACCACTACCCTGCCATCCTAATTGATGTCTAACTGCTCCCCTGCCAGCCTATTTGCCCCCAACTTCCCTCCTCTGTTGGCCTGGTCACCCCTAACTGCCCCTCCCCCTGCTGGCTTGATCGCCCACAACTGCCTTCCCTTGAAGGGCCTGGAACCTCCCAATGGCCCTCCCCTGCTGGCCATCTTGTGGTGACTATCTTGTGTCCACATGGGGGAAGGATCTTTGACCACATGGGGGCAGCCCTCTTGTGTGTTGGAGTGATGCTCAATCTGTAAATTATTCTTTTATTAGATAGGATAGAGGCCTGGTTCATGGGTGGGGGCCAGCTGATTTGCCCTGAAGAGTGTCCCAGATCAGGCTGGGGTTCCCTTGGGGTGAGGGGCAGCCTGGGCGAGGGGCCTGTGGATGTTTGCAGGCTGGCCACGCCCCTCAGAGACTCAAGCAGAGGCCCTGGGATTTGGGATTAATCTATGTCCACAATTGAAACTTTGTAGCCTGGAGCAGAGCCAAGCCTTCTGCTCGCTCCAGGACGGCAGCTAGTTCTGTTTGACACTTTGTAGCCTAGAGTGGAGGCCTAGGCCAGCAATGGCAGACTGAAAGCTTGGCTTCCTCCGTTGCCAGGGAAACCTGAGCCTCTGTTCTCTGCAGCTCAGTGGCTGTTGCCATTTCTGTATCTCTTATAATTGAAACTTTGTAACATTGAGTGGAGGCCTAGGGAGGCAGAAAGCTTGGCTTCCTCTGATGCCTGGGAAGCCCAAGCCTTCTGCCTGCTCTCAGGGGCAGCAGCCATCTTGGTTGGGGTTTATTTGCATAATTTGCTCCTGATTGGCTGGTGGGCATGGCTGGTGGGCATGGTTTGTGGGTGTGGTGAAGGTTCGGTCAAATTTGCATATTACTCTTTTATTAGATAGGATATGCATAACCCATGAACACAGGCAATAGTGTGGTAAAGGCCTGGGACAGGGGCCCGAGGTAGGCCAAAAGAGGTCAGTGGGGAAAAACAGGGACATCTCTAATACTTTCAACAATAAAAATAAACTTAAAAAAATAAGGGGGGAAATAAGTAGTTACAAAGAAACCACAGAGTGAAGACATCTCTATAAGACAATAGAGAACATTGGAGTTATCATGCTAAACTTGCCAGGACCTCTTCATTGGTCATAATACAAAATAAATTCTAAGTAAAATTGTCCCTGAAATAGTGACAAAGATACTCTTTCCTGGGGCAGCAACAAAGACTGTAATGGGGCAACAATTGATTTTGCATGAAGATTCATATTTATTATAAGCAACTGCTCCATACATCTTTAATAATAACTTAGCTGACAAAAACTAATTTCCCCAATATTTATAATAACCAGGCACTAGGCTGGTTGCTGACTCATATGACATCTCCTTCCAAATTCTTCTTTAATAAATTGGGTTTTATTTCCTCCCCAGAATCCTCATGTTAACCTTTGTAAACTCCTCTCCTTGTACTCATCCTTAAGGTGAGAATCTGCCTTCCCATGAGTTCCTAGGTACTTAATCAAATTTATACTCCCTGCAAGGTGGACATTTCCTGGCACACTGGCACAGAGATTACACACAGTAAATGATGAACCCAAGTATATGACGATGTGTTGTGTGTGTGTGTTTATAAATTTATGAGAATAGCTAAGTTATTGCTTTGGTTTACAATTGAATTTAAGCACAAGGATTAGAAATTCAAGAAGAACATTGCTTCATGAAAATTAAGATAATCTTGTCTTTGACTTTCTTTGGTTATCATGTGTTTGCTCCAGAATATTTTGTGCACACAAAAGTATGTAAATCATCAAAAAATGAAATGCTATTTATAATATGCTATATACATAATTATATCAGAGGTTTTGCACATACTGTATTGACTGCATATTTGCTGATGTGAGAAAAAGCAAAACAAGGAACTTAGGAACTAGCTGCACATTAAATGTTTGCTTCAATTTTTTCACATTGAAAAATACATTTTTCAAATTGACTTTTTTTTTTACTGTGACTTCTTCAAGTTTATATAAAATATCAACATCACCCAAAACAAGATTCAAATCAACCTTCCTGGTTCCTGAGTAATTCTTGGCCATATTAACTTGTGTTAATTTCAAAGCAGTAGAATAATTACTATATTACTAAACTCAAGAATGTATGTATACAGATTTTGTAACTTAGAAATTTACACATGAAAGCTATATGTTCACATTGACCAATGTCACTCCAATAAAATTTAATTAAAAATACTGAGGAAGATTTCACATACAAAGAGAATGTATATAACTTATATCAAACTATTAACATTTCTATAGCTTTCCTATAATATGGGGAAATAATCTGGCAATAAAAGAATAATATTAAAATTTCCTATTGGTGTGTATACTCTAAGAGATTACTTAGAAGAACTTATGGGTAAAAGAGGGTCACTTTACTAGACTGGACTTTGATTATCAATTGCTGACACATTTAAGTGGAGTGTCATTAATTAATTCTACCTGTTATTTTCACTTATATCAGATTTAATTATATATTAAAAAGTATTTGACATAAATACTTTCTGTGCAAAGTTAGGTGAAATTATGACCAACAATTTCACTTCTGAGTATATATTCAAATGAACCCAAAACACTAATTCAGAAGAATATATGCAGCCCTATGTTCATTGCAGTGTTATTTATAATAGCAAATATATTGAAGTAACCCAAGTGCCCATCAATAGACAAGTAGATAAGAAAGCTGTAGAGTATTACTCAGCCATAAAAAAATGAAATCTTATCATTTGTGATTGTATGAATGGACCTATAGGACAATATGTTAAGTGAAATAAGTCAGTCAGAGAAAGATATATCATATCATATGATATCATTTCACTTATATGTGGAAACTAAATAATATAAATGGATAAACAAAACAGAAACAGACTCACAGATACAGACTTTGGTTGTCAGAAAGGAAGGGATTTGAGGGACTGCTGAAGACATTAAGAAGTACTAATTGGTAGTTACAAAATAGTCATAGGGTTGACTATTAGAAATTAATTAGAAATTAGTTAATAATATTATTATAACTATATATAGTGCCAAGTGGGTACTGAAAATATGGGGGGGGGGGCTGCTGTGAAGCATATGATTGTCTAACCATTATGCTGTAACATCAAACTAATATAAAATAATATTAAATGTGTCAAGCCAGCATGGCTCAGTGGTTTTTGTCAACCTATGAACCAGGAGGTCAAAGTTTGATTCCTGATCAGGGAATTGCCCAAGTTGTGGGCTTGATCGCCAATATGAGGCATGCAGAAGTCAGAAGACTGATGATTCTCCCTCATCATTGATGTTTCTATCTCTTTATTTCCTTTCCTCTCTGAAATAAATAAAAATATATTTTAAAAAATAATAATATTAAATGTAAAATAATTAGAGGAAATGTATTTGTGCTTTGTTAATTTATAGCTTAAGGAGTGATGTTGCCACTGGCATGTGTAGCCAAACAAGTGATTGTATTTGCTATTTATGTTAAAGAATTTAAATATACAAAGTCTAGAAATATTAATGCATCATTTAATATAGATTTTATACAGATTTGAAAAGCTAAAAAGTCCCTGGAGTTTAGGCTTACCTTTTCTTACAGAATATTGCTACCAAGATTGAACAATAATATGGACCTGGTAACCTGAGGTAAAGTTGGTGTGGCCTGTATTACTGGAGAGAACCAAGATGGCTGCAGAGGTAAAACACCTATCTTGCCGTCATACTCAGCAATTTTAATACTACAACTTAACGAAAGAACAAACACCTTCCAGAATCACCAGAAAGCTGGCCGAGTGAAAATTCCACAAATAAAAGTGAAAATAAGACACTGTGACTCGGAGGAGCGGCAGCGGACAGCGTTGAAAGATTCGCTCGGAGAGAGGTTTGGAGCGCATGCCAGCGGAGAGGGCGGGCAGCTGAAAACCGGCCAGTTTTCTCAAACGGGGAGACAAAGACGTCCCACTGGACTGATTCTCCAGCTCTGGGCAAAGTCCAGGGGAGCCACTATCATACGGGGTGAAAACTGGACAGTGGGAGGGCACGCCGAAGCTCAGGTGCTGCAGGGTCTCCCAGCTTATGGAGAAGGCAGCTTGCGCGTGACCTTGGGAACAGCTCAGCTGCGTGACCATACAGAGAGCGCTCTGCGACTCGCCCTCTCATTCGGGAAACCGTCAGACTGCTTTGTTTTACGACCCTGCGTGAGATGTTGGCTGTGCAGACTCATTTGGGGAGAGTCTGAATTCCCTGGCAGCCGGTGGAGCTCAGCAGCAGCTCTCTCTCAGAGGTGCTGGCGGCCATTGCCACCAGCACAGAGTCCCTGGGGCTGCATAGGGCGGAGCTAACACTATCTGCTTGGCCCGGAGACTCTGCCATCCAACCTGAGCACAGCTGAACTTCACAGATGATTGGCCTGGAGGTCAACCCCTCCAAGTGCTAACAACGATTAACCTGAGCTTAACTTCAGCAAGACTGTGCAACCTATATCCACCTCAGGTAACTGGGGAGGCTGAGCCACTGTCCCTTGTAGGACGTCTACCACACAAAGCTAATTGACCAACTCAGGGAAGCAGCCACCATGCAGAGACATGGAAAGAAATCAGATGTGAAAGAAATGGAGAAAAAAAAACGACTGGACATGGAATTCAAAACCACGGTTATAGGGTTTTTCAAGAGGCTCCAACAAAAGGTCGAGGCCTATAAGGAAATAAGCAAGACCGCAAAGGAAATGAATGAGTCCTACAAGGAAATGAAGGAGACCCTCAAGGATATAAAGGAGACTCTCAAGGATATGAAAAAGGACCAACCAGAAATTAAGTATACACTGACTGAAATAAAAAATATTATACAAAGACCTGAAAGTGCTCTGGAGCACCCCAAGAACCAAGTTCAAGATTTGAAATACAAAGAGGGAAAATCCACTCAGCTGAAATAGCAAGAAACCAAAAGAATCCAAAATATTGAAGATAGTGTAAGGGGCCTCTGGGACAACCTCAAGCATACCAACATCCGAATTATAGATGTGCCAGAAAAAGAGAGAGAGCAAGACAATGAAAACCTATTCAAAGAAATAGTGATTGAAAACTTCTCATACCTGGTGAAAGAAATTGACTTAGGAATCCAAGAAGCACACCGAACCCCAATATATAGGAACCCTAAGAGGACCACACCAAGGCAAATCATAATAAAAATGCCAAGAGCAAAAGACAAAGAGAGAATATTAAAAGCAGCAAGAGAAAAACAGATGGTTACCTATAAGGGAGCACCCATACGATTGTCAGCTGATTTCTCAACAGAAACAATGCAGGCCAGATGGGAGTGGCAAGAAATATTCAAAGTGATGAACAGCAAGAATCTACAACCAAGATTACTCTATCCAGCAAAGCTATCATGCAGAATTGAAGGTCAGATAAAGTGCTTCGCAGTCAAGAAAAAGCTAAAGGAGTTCATCACCACCAAACCAATATTATATGAAATGCTGAAAGATATTCTTTAAGAAGAGGAAGAAGAAAAAGATAAAAGTATAAATTATGAACAACAAATACACATCTATCAACAAATGAATCTAAAAATCAAGTGAATTAATAAGCTGATGAACATGATAAACTGGTGAATGTAACAGAATCCCGGACATAGAGAGGGAATGGACTGACAACTCTTGGGGAGAAAGAGGGTGTAGGAAGTGCAGCAAGAGACTGGACAAAAATCATGCAACTATGGGAGAGGACAGTAGAGGGGGATGAGGGTGGAGGGTGGGCTGAATACCAGGTGGAGGGGAACTATAGGGTGACAAAAAAAAAGGGAACAATGTAATTAATAAACTGAACAATAAAGATTTAAAAAAATAAAAAAAATAAACAACAAACTGATAAACAAAAAAAAAATAAAGTTGGTGTGAATATCTTTAAACAATGCTCAACATAGTTAAAATAAATTGGAAGGGCTTAATCTTTTGCTTGAAACATTGTTTCCATATGGTAGTATGTTTGAAATATTAAATACCCATACTATATCTTACTCATGAGAATACACTTCTCTTAAATTACACTTAATACATATAAAATATAGCTTATGTTTTAAATTATCTGATGAAAATGCATTTAAATATTGGGCATAAAAATGATATCATTATGAAACCAATTAAGCCCGAGCTCCATATCCGTTACAAGTTGGGAGTGGGTTGAGACCAGTGGTTGATTGCACATAGCTTTATCATCACTTCCCAAAGCCAGAAGCGATGCCACCTAGAAACCAGTGAGAAAGACAGGGGAGGAGGTTTTGCTCCTCTAGCACTGACTTCAATAGGACCTTTCACAGTGATTGAGGTTAGATAAACCTTACATCCGCCCCCACCAAACAGGCCTCCTGAAGTTCTCCCAGAACCAGAACAAACATTACTAGTAGACAATGAATTAGGAATACAGAAAATTTTCCTGAAGATTAGTGATATTTTCCTTTAGACATAGTTGGTTTGTAATGAAGGAATGAAGGAGTGTGTGTTCTAACTCTACCTGTTTGCGTCAGTAAGAGATCACTTTCCCAGCCAGAAAACGTTGCTTCTAATTTTTTGTCTAAATCATTAAGATATAAGATTTATCTAGTTAGGGACATAGTTTATTCTTGACAACTACAGAGGGTATGCCCAAGTGAAATAAACAATTCCACTGATTTTGCCCTTTTTTAATACCAGATACCTGCATTCTTGTATTGAGAAGTATGTGGCTCTCCTGACCCTGTTTGGATATAAATATCTTGCTCTTTGCTACTGGAAAGGGTCGAACATGATATGATTTAAATTTATTTTTATTGCAACCCCAGTTCAGCACACTGCCTTTAAACAGAACATGAGTTTGGCTATTTTGACTCTATATAAAAAATGTCTAAATAAGAATATTTATAAGTGCATAATTTGTATATTTGGATGTTTCTTAAACTGAGCACTTGGATGGTTCTTGGCACCCTATGGTTGTCTCTATTATAGTACTGATTTTACCGCTTTAAAATGTTTATTTATGTGTATGTTTCCCAAAGATGGATGCTCTGAAGCCGGGGATTATGGCTTGTTCGCTTCTGTGTTTCAGTTCTTAGCATGATGGCTGGCACAGGGTGGGTAGTCAATAAATAGTCATTGAATGTGAGAATAGAGAATGCATTAGGCGATTTCGATGTGCAATAACATTTAGCACATAAAACAGCAACCAGCCCTAGCTAGTTCGGCTCAGTGGATAGAGTGTCGGCCTGTGGACTGAAAGGCCGATTTCAGGCCTAGGCACATACCCAGGTTGTGGGTTCCATCCCCAGTGGAGGGCATGCAGGAGGGAGCCAATCAATGATTCTCCCTCACCATTGATGTTTCTATCTTTCTCTCCCTCTTCCTTCCTCTCTGAAATCAATAAAATAAAATAAAAAGTAAAAATAAAGTAATTTAAAACAACCACCATTATTGTTCATGGATGAATATGTTAATCACTTAAGTATTTCTGCTTATCTATTAAGATTAGGCTGATCTTAGGTGCGCTTATTCATGCTTCTGTGGTCAGTAGTGGTTTTGACCAGGAGCTATGATATCTAAAATGGTCTTATTCTAATGTCTGGTGTTTTCTTCTAATTAGCATGGCTAATGGTCTAATGAGGGTATCTACAACATGTGTCTCTCACCACCCAACACATTAGGCAGAGTTTGTTCACATTGCAGTAGACATTAGAGATTCTAATAACTTAATACAAATTGCAAGTCTTCTTAAGTACTAGGCTAAAGGCCCAATATTTTTTAAATCAATAACATTTCTGATTCATTCATTTATTCGGTCAAAGCAAGTCATAAGGCAAACTTGTTTTCAACATTTGGAGAAAAAACTCCTATCCTCTCACATTTTAATAGGAAGAGCCTCAAATTATTGTGGTCATTTTTGAAATTTACCATAATGATAAAACATTTAGAAGGTCATGAGTTTAAGCTGCTACAAAATCTGAAGTGACATTAGCAGCATCGTTAATTCTTTTGTCTAGTCTGCCTGGGATCTGAGGCCCTTCAAAAACCCACTTTACATGCTAAAGTACTAGTGTTACTTCCTATGAAATGCTTCCCCACTTCTACCCACCCTGAAGTGGATTCAACAAAAGAAAACTTTGACCATTCTTTTAGCCTTCTTCAATAGTGTAACTATCATACGCTTTTTCTGTCCCCCTCCTTTTTTTTTTAAGCAGGTGGTGGAGCATTAAGTGTTGTTAGAACCCCTCAGGAGTTTAGGGGCTACAGTAGTTGGAATAATTGAATTTGACAATGTCTATAAAGACATATTGGGGATGTTATTAAAATAAACACTAAGCATTGTGAGAACATGAAATTCTAGATAAGTGGTTTTCAGTGTTAGGACTTGGGAAAACTGTGAAATTTATAAAATGTGTTTTTGACAACCTGTTAGTTACCTTAAATTTTATATTCTGCTTTGTCTCAGAAAGTTGTCTGTCTCAAATGAAATTCTCACTGTTTGGACAGTTTTCATAGAAAGTATTCAAGGATGGCTAGCCTCAAGACCAAGAAAGATAGATTTAAGCAATGGCAGGTGAATGAATGTAACAGCCTTCATATCACACTGTGGAGGTCACTAAGTGATCTTAAACAATCTTGATACTTCCATGCACGCAGTCACTTATTCACCTAATAAACATTCTTTGAGAGCCTTCTATATATCAAGCACTGAGGCAATTACAGAGAACAATGTAGTACATTCTTATTCTTGGGAATTATACTGCCTGATAAAGTAAGCCTATAGGTAAGCTGATGAGAAATTATGAAGTGGAGATCAGTAGGAAGTCCTCTGGTAGCATACAGGGAAAGTAACTAAATATTATCTGGAGAGTTGGAGGTGAATTAATAGGAGAGATAACGTAGAAGATAGATTAAAAAAAAATGATGACCATTATTCACAAACCAAGCAGAATCCAAACAACGAGTAGTACAAAAATAGAAAATAATTTAGTCTTTTTGAGAAATTAAAATACAATTAAGTTTTATAAAGCATAAGTTATATTGTAGTGGGAAGATGGTGATATTTTCAGGTATAGCATATACTGAGTCAGGATTACTAATGTTCCAAGTATTAATTCATGTATAGACATTGTTATTGAGTATATAACATACTATACTCTTCCTAAGTCATATTTAAGTATTTTATCTCCCCTGCCCTTCATATGTACTTAGATTCTAGTATTTTTCTTATTGTATTTCTTATTGTATTGTTGTAGTCCCCCCTTATCTGCAGGGCAAACATTCCAAGACTCCAGTAGATGTCTAAAACCACAAATAGTAAGAAACCCTATATATACTATGTTTTTTCTATATGTATATATGGCAATAAAGCTTAATTTATTAATTAGGCATAATAAGAGATTAACAATAACTAATAATGAAATAAAACAGTTATAATAATATGTTATAATGAAATTTATATAAGTGTGATCTCCTCTCTGTCACTCTCAAAATACTTTATTGCACTGTATTCACCCTTCTTCTTCCTGAGATAAAGTGAATGCTGCAGGCATTGTGATGTAGAGTTCATCTTCTTTCTGAACAAGGATTACTTGAGCATAAGCACTTTGTTGATTGATCTGATAACTGAGGAAGCTACTGACTAATGGGCCCAAAGCATACACAGCATGAATTTTATGGACAAAGGAATTATTTATGTCTTGGTGAGACAGAGTGAGATTACACAAAATTTCTAAAGGCATGCCACTTAAAATTTATAAATGGTCTATTTTTAGATTTTTTAGTTTAATATTTTCAGACTGTATATCTGTAGATAACTGAAACCTCTCAAAGCAAAATTACAGATAAAGTGGGACTTCTGTGTATGGTTTCTTAATATCTGTATTTTTACTTGATTTTATTTTTGAAAATAAGACCGTGCCTTATATTTCTATCTTTTTTTATATACAACAGTGAAAAGTACTTGCTGAATGTTTTTCTCTTAATCCTTCTTAATTACCCTAATTCTGCCCAATCTTAGTCTTAAACTAAGTTACTGGCATTTTTGTAAGCCTATTCCATTGTCCCAAATTTTTAGTGATGCCAACCAATAAACTTGAACTAAAACAAAGGATTCACTTAGGTCTAAATCACTTTCTTAACCCCAATGAATTCAACAAAAATACTAAGCCTTATAAATATATAAAAGTGGCAAGGTTCTTATTATAATGCCATTTGTACCAGGATTTGTCCAAATATGGAAAGCCATTTAGGTGGGGATACCATTTTCCATTTATCTTTTTAAATACAATTGTTTGTGTTCCACTGTTCTTATATTATCAGAATATAAATGTTTTTTATCAGTTAGATGTAATGTATAAGTTTTTCAGCTACCCAACTTTTCAAAAGTTGTGAAAATCCAAGAATCAGTGGTCTCCCAGTATCTGGTAACAGTTCATCAAATCTGCTAAAATATTATAAACATTCAATTCACCAAAAATCTGTGTGCACCATATTTCCAAATCCAGATTCAGAAATGTAATATCTGTGGAATTACATACAAGCTTTTGGTGGAAAGAATAGTCATAAAATAACTCACAAGAGAGCTTTCCAATGTCTATTTTAAATTAAATGATGCATCCACAATGTTGACACAGAACAACATGCTTTGGCTAAATTGCACTGTTAATGCAAGAGCCTCATGAGTAATTTAAGGCATATTTAGAGGTCATGCTTTAGGCATTGTTGCCTTTTATTGATAAAAGAGATTGCATGATGGTTGTTTTACAATAGTTATTGCTTTCTGAGCAGGAGTATTATACACAGAAAGAAGGATTGAGGTTCTAATTCTGTGAAATTGCTGCTGAACATTACCTGGGGAAAAATGATATCATCTAAAAGAGTTTTTATAATGTAGGCGTTCTCTCAATCCTCAAGTTTTTGTTGTTGTTGTTTGCTAAGCTCTTGGCCTCCTTGCTTCCAGCTTTTTCTGAAGTTATTTTTATTTCCTCCTTTGTACACTTCAGCAAATGCTCTCCCTATGTGAGAAAAACTGAGGACCAAAGTTCATGGTTGTTTATTATTCTCTTGTCTAACACAAGCATGACAGAGTGTCATACTAAAAATATCTAGCAAACTGCTTGCATTATTTTTCTTCTATAAAGAGAAGGGATATTATCTTGTACATGTATTTTTCCTAATGGAAATATGCTGCTATTATGATTCTAAGAATCATTGATAACCCAACTTGGTGGCACTTTTCCAGTTGAATAAATTACTACCAGTATCAGCTTGTTAGGAATTAACTCAGTGACATGCAATTTGGTTCCTGAGCACTAATGTATTTCTATAAGCACATCTGTGACTGACTGGTT
This sequence comes from Antrozous pallidus, assembly GCA_027563665.1. Lineage (NCBI taxonomy): Eukaryota > Metazoa > Chordata > Mammalia > Chiroptera > Vespertilionidae > Antrozous > Antrozous pallidus. The sequence continues at coordinate 105,834,289 of CM050514.1, read as the reverse complement.
GATTTTAAAGTCACCCTCTGTCACTCCATTTTTGTCAGTGTCTCTTTATTTGAAATATACCTGCAGAAAAGTCACAGACTATGGCAGCTTACAGCATAATATGAGATGTCTTGAAATAAAACTACCATAAACACAGTTAAAGAAATTTTAATTACTATTTTGTGATTAGGTGAAAAGGATACTAGTCAAATAAACCTTAAAAAGAAAGTAGAGGATAAAATTATTCACATTGCTTTTGGATGACTCTAAATTCATGTTTCAAAGGAAATCATGAAGTTGATTTCAATAATGATGGCCAATCAGGAAGTAAGTTAGTTATTAGAATGTCAGTTATTTCAAATGCTCTAGGATTCGCTGATATGCCCAGTTATAGTTACAGAGTTAGAGATTTATTAATGGTTTAATTTTTATTAAATACGTTAATTTGTAAGAGATATGTAACACAATCTTTGAAATCAATTGTCATTCATGCATCTATATTAAATAAGCATTTAAAGAGACTTAAGATATATTATCAAACTTCAAGGAGCCTGGTCACAACTAACTGCCCTCACCTGCCAGTCTGGTTGCCCCTAATTGCCCTCATCTACAGGCCTGTTCTCCCCAAACTTGCCCTCCTTTGCAGGCCTGGGTCCCCCAACAACTATCCTCCCCTGCTGGATTGCTCTCCCCCAACTGCTCTCTTCTGCCAGCCTGGTAACTTCTAACTGCCCTCCCTGCTTGCCTGATCGTCCCCAACTGCCCTCCCCAGCAGGCCTGGTCCTCCCAACTGTCTTCCCCTGCAAAAGCCTGGTCCCCCTCAACTGCCCTTCCCTACAGGCCTGGTCCCTCCCAACTGCCTTCCACTGCAGGCCTGGTCACCCTCCAACTGCCCACAACTGCCCTCCTCTGCCAGCCATATTGTGGTGGCCATCTTGTGTCCACATGGGGGCAGCCATCTTTGACCACATGGGGGTGGCCATTTTGTGTCTTGGAGTGACAATCAATTTATATATTACTCTTTTATTAGATAGGATACTTTTATACAACTGGCAGTAGAGTAGGTTTGTGTAAACCAGCAACATCAAAAACACATGAGTAAAATATTGTGCTATGACATTACCATATCACTGGGCAATAGGAATTTTCCACTTCTTTATAATCTTATGGGACCATGTTGTATAAGTGGTTTGTCATTAAGCAAACTATTAATTTGAGGTGCATGACTATACATTCTATAAACAATGGTGAGAAGTCATTTTATGCTTTTACAGAGTAATGGAAGACCATAATATAAGCACTGAGTAGACTGTGCTTAATGGTAGAAAGTGATAAGGACAAAGATAGAATGAACACTGAGGCAGACATTAATAAATGAAGATATTGTTTTAATATTACCTAATAATAGAAAAACATGTAAATTGATCATACCTCAGCTATACCCATAGACAATCAGTGTGAATATGCAAATTACCCCAACAAAGATAACGGTTAATTTGCATACATAGGCACCTAGCGCCTGGGTTCCAGGAACATCCTGGCACCCAGGTCACTCTGAGGAAAGCCCCTCATGGGCCCTGAGCAGCCTGGGAAGGGCTTGAGCCAGGGGGCTCCTGGGCAGGGTCAAGCCTGCAATCAGAGTCAAAGGGGCACAGGGGGAACCAGGGATCGGAGGGAGCTGGGGGCCCCTGCCCAGGCCTAAAGCCTGGGCAGGGCCAAGCTAGCAATTGGTGTGAACTACAGAGGAAACACCTTTTCTGACTGCTCATTGGCTAAGCTTCCTGTATGCCACTGGTAATATTCTTAGTAACTTGGGTAATAAGAATCCAAGAAGGAGATCTAGGGTTTTTCCACCACACTTCTGGAGAAAGAAACCCAAGGTCTGCTACTGTAAGGCTAAGAAATGTTATATCCTGCCCAAGCCAGTTTGGCTCAGTGGATAATGCCTTGGCCTGCTGACGGTAGGATCCGAGTTAGATTCTGATCAAGGGCCTGTACCTAGGTTGCAGGCTCCTCCCTGGCCAGCGCTCAGGTCAGGACTCATGCAGGAGGCAACCAATCAAAGTGTTCCTCTCACTTTGATATTTTTCCCTGTCTTCCCCTTTTTCTTCAACATTCTCTAAAAGTCAATGGAAACATATAATCAGGTAAGGATAAAAAAAAAAAAAGAAAGAAATGTCATAGCCTATGAAAGACACATCTTGAAAATGCCTAAAGAAAGTTATCATTTTTTCATGTGAAGGGAGTGGAGTCTGTGTTGATGAAAACACTTTGGTAGCTGTGGTGACTGGCAGTGGCTGCAGCAGTGGGGTGATAGGGCTGGTGCCTCCCACTGCTCAGCCAGGTTGTCTCCCACAAAGGGAGGCCAGACTGCTACTTAGGTCCACTCCCCGTGGGGAATGGGCCTAAGGCATCAGTAGGACATCTTCTGAAGGCATCAGTAGGACATCCCCCCCTCCCCAGAGGGATTGGGCCTAAGGCATCAGTAGGACGTACCAATATGTGAGAGGGGAAGGTTGGGCTGAAGGACCACCCACTCCAGTGTGCAAATTTTTGTCATTATTTTCCATTAAAGATAACTTTGCAATGATATGAAGCAATGTTTCTGTGAAGCATATTATATAGCCTTTGGGAACATCAATAACATTCCAGCTATGTTTGATTTGAGTTAATACCTGAAAGTTTGTGTAGGAGAATATTGTTTCATGTGATGTTAAAGGTATGTTTATGATGTGTATTTCTCAATTAACTTCCTATATTGAAGCTTTAGGATTTTTTAATTTATTTTTTAAAATCAAAGTTAGTTTTTATTTTTTGTTTAAATAAAATGCTTCTGGTTATCCTGGTCAGCATTACTTTCAGCATTACCATGTTATAACTATTCTGGGTTTAAAGACAATTACTGCTAGTAGCATTTGTGCTCATTCTTTTCTGCTTGTGATTTATTTTGTTCATTTATGTGACTTTTTTTTATCTGTGACATTTTTATTCTTATTTCTGTGTTGTGTAGGTATTTGTACCATGTTTTTTTTAATATTATTTCTGGTACCAATGGGGCAGGGGTGAATAGTTGGCAGATTTAATGCCTATCCTGTGTTTGGTGGCCAATAAACTTTTGGTGAAATTTATGGAATGCAGTTGTTTATTTCAAGTTTAACAGCTGAGTGTTTTGAGGTCTAATTTCTAAAAGATATTTAACTGTAACTAAAGCATTCTAATACCTTTTAATGCCAATTAGATATTCATTTCAGGAGAGAGAGAGAGAGAGAAAGAGAGAGAGAGAGAGAGAGAGAGAGAGAGAAACTTTGAATTCATTTACTCATTCATCTAGTTTACAAACATTAATTAATATTTAGTAGGTGAAAGAGCACTTACAAGCTGCTAAAATATGTATAGAAATGAAAATGCTTATTTTCTAATTTTAAGGAGCTTAAGAGTCTAATGAGGAAAGTAAGACCTCAATATAAGCTAGGAAGTGAGAAATACAAAAGATATACAGATAAAGTAAAGATTATTGCTATCAGATAATGAAGTAATTTCTTTACATATCCAGTCAATATATTTTTTAATCTATTATATATGCCCACCTGCTCATTGCTCCTTACGGCTTGGGTCACTGCTCCTTAGCACTGCTGCAGAGGCAGAAGAAACTCTTGCCATTGCCACTGTGCTTGCCAGCAGTGAACCAGTTTCTGGCTGAGTGGTGCTTCCCCTATAGGAGCTCCTGCATTGAGCATCTGCCCCTGGTAGTCAGTGTGCATCATAGCGACTGGTCATTCTGATAATTCCGCTGTAAGGATCACTTAGGCTTTTATTATATTGATAATTTGTGGTTGTTGAACCCATTAAAGAAAGTCAAGCAAAGAGAATACTAATGAATAAAGAATATTATGAAAAGTGAAGAATACTAATAAATTATTGTACTACTAAATAAAGAAGATACTACTGTGATCAGAATGTTAATCTACATTGGACAGTGGAGGAAGGGAACCCAAGGAAAAGGCAGAGAACAAGGGAGGAGGGTATTTTAGGAAGGCAGTGCTATCTACAAACTGAAAAGGCCAGTGCATCTAATATGTAGCTTTCTGTGGCCTTCAGTGGTGGTTCTAGTTTGTGCTTGGGGTTTAGAGGGTGAAGTGAGAAAGTACAAATGATTTTTCAAACAAATTTAGGCTAAAGGAAAAGAATAGAGAAAAGATATTACAATGAAAGAGTAGAGAATTTTGATTTGAATTTAGGCAAACTTTAGCATATTTCAAACTGAAGATCAAATTAAATAATTTAATTTATAAGCAAATGGAAAGATTGTTTGGGCAGTATTCTGAAGGATGTGAGGGTGATTGAGGTGAGCTAGGAAAAGTTGGTTTTTTTCTGATAATAGAAAAAAGAAAGAAGAGAGACTATTCAAGGATTCTAAAAGCTCAGTTATTACATGTTCTGGAGAAATAAGAACAATATATGTTAATAGATGTTCATAGAGGTGAAACACATAACTTTGCCTGTTCAACTCTGTTTCCCATTATACAACTATGCAGTTAATAAGTGAAGAATGTATTCAGTAGTGACTGCTTAGCAAACACAGCCAAAACTTCAAATGGCACACATAAATCAAAACAGGTTTGTTTTCAGTTTTGCTGCTTTTGATACCGGTTAGATGCTTGAGTTTACCATCATGTTATTCTCATTTTTAGAAATTTAATTTGGAACTAAAAATCTTTTCATATGGATTCCCTAGTAAATGGTGTTTTCATTAACTGTCAATATTCTATTTCAAAGAATATACAAAAAAAATTTTTTTTATTTTAATCTGTGGTGAGAGAGGGAAAGACACAAAGTGGATTATAGCAACTGTCAAAACTTCAGATGGTTTTATGGTGATTTTGGTTCATTCATAATAAAGAAAAACCACCTCAATTCTACTAGAATAAATATTTGACAATATGCAGTTAGATTAGAATAGGAGACAAAACAAAAAACCAGGCCAGGTTATCTTATGAACTCTGTGTAAGGTTTCACTAGAGACTTTGAATTTTGTAAGTGTCAGAAAAATTTCTGTTCAGGGAATCCCCAGAGGATGGAATGGTTTAAGTGCAGACTTCCCAATGCAGTGTTTGCCACAAAGCTGACAGATGTCAGAGCATGTGATGAGACAAGCTAAGCAGCAATTCAGAAGAGCATCCCTGATGAAGCTCAGGAAGAGAATAAATGGTTTGTTTACAGTGGAAAGATTATCAATAAATATGGCATGTCAATCAAGGGCACACAATGCTTTACCTGCTCGCTGCATAGTCATTTCAACTGGTGTGAGTGAATTATACTTAAAGTTGTGTTTTTTTCAAATAATTTTCTTGTAACCGTTACCAAAATTATCCCTGTGTGCACATTATACAGAGGGATATGTTCATATACTTCTTAATTTAGCTTCATAGTATGCTATTTATTCTCAATAAGTACTTTAGTTCACACTTTATAGGCAAGAATAAGATAATTGGCTTGCTAAATATATATGCTCATATTGAGCCATTTAGACCACTGATCCAACCCTTTGGGGCTATACTATTGTCATGAAAAGCTTTCAGAGTAGAAAAGCAGAGAAATAAATAAACCATAAGACCTATACTTCAAATTAGAGGGACCTATTCAACCTTAAAATTGAAACCCAAATTTTGGTGTTTGTGTGTTTGCCCTCATTCAATAGTCCAGAACAGAGATTGCACTCCAACTCTATCATTTTATCTTAAATGAGTTTCAAATATTTAAAAATAAATGATTTTATAGAATGGCAAAGTTTCTTAAATTCATGCTCAAAATCTGTATGCTTAGCAAAATGCATCTGTGATGTTAAAATAGACTGAAGCTGTCTAGTCTGATGTGATCAAATTGGAGAATTATTGAATACTAAATTACCTTACCTACCTATTCCCCTACTAACGTTTGCGGCAGAGCTCTGTTCAGCTTTCTGACATCCAAGAGTTATTGACAGGCATAAAAAGCTTACTAATAAGTAAACTATTTGGTCATATACAATACAGAAATATAGTTTGCATAAATGAATAATTATTAAAGTCATACACCATTCCAAGATTCTTGGGGTCACTCAAAGACCTCTCTATAAAATATTTTATCTTTGCCCTTCCTCAAAATGTTATTGTCTTTCAGTTTATTCTCTCTTATACAGATTTTCATCTATTTGGGTCAATTTCTCTGTTTAGAAAGAGTAGCAAAGAAATACTACTCTAAGTGAAGAGATTTAGTTTACCAACATGTATTAATCAGCATATTACTTCCGCAGTGTGACTGGTCATTTTTCCATGTCTATAGATCTGTATCTATTAGACATAAAGATATGTCAGTTTTTATGGCTAACAGAACATAAGCTACTACCAGCTAAATGTGTGTAAGGTTGACTGTAAATGAACAATCTAATTCCTATTACAGTTGTCCCATTTTGAACAATGTGGAGGTTTGGAATATTGACCCTCCACACAGTAATTTGCATAAGCCTTTGATTTCCCCCATAATGTTACAACTAATATCTTACTGTTGACTGGATGATTTATAGATAACAAACTGTTAATTAACATGTTTCATATAGTATATATATTGTACACTAGTGGCCCAGTGCATGAAATTTGTGCACAGGGGATATCTCTCAGCCCAGCCTGCACCCTCTCCAATCAGGTAGGAGTGATCCTTGGGGGATGTCTGACTACTGGTTTAGGCCCAATCCCTGTGGGATCTCTGTTGGACATCCCTCTCACAATCTGAGACTGCTGACTCCTAACCACTCTGCCTGCCAGTCTGCTCATCCTCAACTGCCCTCCACTGGCTTTCTCACCCCTGGTTATGCCCCCATTGCCTGCCTGATCACCCCCAACTGCCCTGCCTGCCAGCCTGCTTGCCCTCAACTGCCCCCCTCAACTGCCCCTCCCCTGCCAGCCTGATCACCCCAACTGCCCCTGTTCTGGACTGCCTGCCGCCCCCACCAGCCTGCTTGCCCTCAGATGACCCTCTACTGGCCTGATCATCTCTAACTGCCTCTGCTTCAGCCCCACCACCATGGCTTTGTCTGGAAGGATGTCTGAAAGGTCTCCCGGAAGGTCTTCCAGTCTAATTAGCATATTATCCTTTTATTAGTATAGATATATTATATACTGTATTAGAGGCCCAGGACATGAATTCATACATCAGTGGGATCCTTTGGCCTGGCCTGTGGGATCAAGCTGAAACCAGTTCTCTGACATCCCCTGAGGGGTCTCGGATTACAAGAAGTTGTCAACCAGCCCAGTGGACCCCACTGGTGCATGATTGGATCTGGGAAGGAACACTGGAAGTTGGCCACCTAGAGAGGGACTGCGGGATGGGTCCAGGGCATGTATAGCCCATCTTTCTCAGTTCAAATTGGTCAGACCCCAGTGGCAAGCTAAACTACCAGTCGTAGCATATGCCCCCTGGTGGTCAGTGCACATCATAATAACTGGTGAACCAGTCAACTGTCTGCCTCCTAGTGGTCAGTGCATATTATAGTGAGCAGTTGTGCCATATTAGCATAAATTTGCATATTACATTTTGATTGGTTGAACAGATGACCGGACACTTAGCATATTAGGCATTTATTATATAGGATTCTTACACTACAGTAAGCTAGAGAAAAGAAAATGTTAAAAACTCATGAGAAAGAAAAAAAATACATTTACAGTATTCATAGAAAAACCCTCATAAGGAGGTCAAGAGACATATGAAAACATGCTGAAAGTCACTAATTTTCCAAGAGATGCCAATCAAAATGACAATGTGGTGCCCTCTCACACCTATCAGAATGGCTATCATCAACAAATCAACAAATGACAAGTTCTGGCAAAGATGTGGAGAAAAAGGAACCCTCCTGCACTGCTGGTGGGAATGCAGACTGGTGCAGCCACTATAGAGAACAGTATGGTGTTTCCTCAAAAAACTAAAAATGGAACTCCTATTTGACCCAGTGATCCCACTTTGAGGATTATATCTGAAGAAACTAGAAACACCAATTAGAAAGGATATCTGAACCCCTATGGTCATAGCAGTACAATTTACCATAGCCAAGATTTGGAAACAGCCTAAGTGCCATGAGCATGTGAGTGAGTTAGAAAACTGTGGTATATATACACAATGGAATACTACGCTGCAGAAAAAAGAAGGAATACTTACTGTTTGAAACATTATGAATGAAACTGAAGAGTATTATGCTAAGGGAAATAAGCCATTTTGAGAAAGATAAATATCACATGATCTCATTCATTTGTGGAATATAATGAACAACATAAATTGATGAACAAAAATAGATCCAGAGACAGAGAAGCATCGATCAGACTGTCAAACCTCAGAGGTAAGGAGGAGAGATCAACTAAAGGACTTATATGCATGCATATAAACCTAACCAATTGACACAGACACCAGGGGTATGAGGGCATAAATTGGGGAGGAAATGGATGGATAAGGGCACATGTGTAATACCTTAATCAATAAATAAAAATAAAAAACAGAGAGAGAGATTTAAAAGGAGGAAAATCCTCATATAAGTGGGACTCAAGCAGTTCACACTATGTTGTTCAAGGCTGAACTATACTCTGATGATTTAATAAAGTAAACTTTGTTTCACCTGTGATTTTCAGTCCTAATTGAGTATATTTTTAAAGATTAAATACCAATGTTTTCCTAAATAAAAGTCATAACAAATTGTCATATGTTCAAATATTACTCAAACATATGTAAAATTAAAATACCTTATTTTCCAGCATATAAGATGACTTTTTAAAAAAATATTTTATTGATTTTTTACAGAGCAGAAGGGAGAGGGATAGAAAGTCAGAAACATCAATGAGAGAGACATCGATCAGCTGCCTCTTGCACGCCCCCTACTGGGGATGTGCCCGCAGTCAAGGCACATGCCCTTGCCGGAATCGAACCAGGGACCCTTCAGTCCGCAGTCCGACGCTCTATCCACTGAGCCAAACTGGTCTCGGCTAAGATGACTTTTTAATCTAGAAAAATCTTCTCAAAAGTTGGGGGTCGAAATCAAATCTGATGGATTTTTAAATTTTTATTTGGTGTTGGAATAGGAATAGTCTTATATGGCAAGTATATCCCAAACTCTATATTTTAACTGGAAAAGTTTGGGGTCAACTTATATGCCAGAAAATATGGCATGTTATATTTGTTTTTAATATATGTATATTTTTATAAATTGATTTACCTATACTAAGAAGAACATGGGCTATCTTCAAAAAACAAACCAAATCTTTATATTACCCCTCACTTCTTTCCACCCAAAGTTCCTTTCTTTCTTCTTTCCATAAACTATTAAATACATACTGTATGCCAGGTATTGCTCTGAGGATACAGCAGCTAATAAGACAAGCAAAAAATTATTCTCTCCTAAATATTGCATCCCTTATTTGGGTAGTATCCTAATATATAAAAACCCTAGGTTGTAATGACCAGTAATGACCAGTGGCTGACCAACTGGCCCCACCCCCAAGCGAGCGGTAAGGGGTAATCAGGCAGGCAGGCAGGAAGAGGAATTAGGCATGATTGGGTAGGCAGACCAGCAGTTAGGGGTGACCAGGTAGGCAGACAGCCCCTTGCTAGGTTGGCCTGCCCCCAAGAAAGCAGCTAGGGGCACTCAGACAGGCAGGCAGAGTGATTAGAGGTGATCAGGTAAGTAGGTGAGTGGTTAGGGATGATCAGGTAGGCAGATGGCCCCTTTCAGGGCTGGCTCCACCCCCCAGCAAAAAAAGAAGGAGGCCAGGCCAGCCTAGACATTGAATCCCAGCCTGTTGCCTTCAGAGAGAGACCACTGGTGGCAAGGAGACCCCTGGTGGCACAGATGGAAAGCAGTGGCAGCGGTAGGGGTGGGAAATCTGCATACAGCCCATGAAAGGAAACCCCCAATAGTCTCTAATCTCAGGCCAAACCTAGGGACCCCACCCAAGGATTCCCAGATTGTGAGAGGGTTCAGGCCAGGCTGAGGGACTCCCCTGAATGCATGCATTTTTGTGCACTGGGCCTCTAGTGTCTACACTAATAAAAGAGAAACATGCAAATTAACCATCATTCCATCACACCCACCAGCCAATCAGGAGCAAGTATGCAAATTAACCCAACTAAGATGGCAGTGGCCACAGAGTTGGAGTGAACAGGAGGCTTGGATTGCCCCAGGCAATGGAGGAAGCCAAGCTTCCTGCCTGCCCTGGCCAGTCCTGGCCTCCACTCAAGCTACAAAGTTTCAATTATAGAAGATAAATAAATCCCAGATACCTGGTTCCAACCAGCCCTAGCCTCCACGCAAGGAAGTGCTGAAAAAAGAAACAAAAGAGGGGCTGGAGCTTGGGTTGCCGGGGGTGTGGCCAGTTTGAAAATGACCATTAGCCCCTCACCCAGGCTGGCCAGGCATCCCAGCAGGACCCCCACCCTGATCTGGGACACCTTTCAGGGTAAACCAGCCGGCCTCCACCCATACACCAGGCCTCCATCTATACTAATAAAAGGGTAATATGTTAATTAGACTGGGAGACCTTCCAGGAGACCTTCCTCACATTCTTTTGGACAAAGCCATGGTGGCGGAGACAAGGTAGAGGTGGTTAGAGACCAAGAGGGGAGGGCAGTTGTGTGTGATCAGACTGGTGGGGAGCAGGGCTGTTGCGGGTAAGTAGACCAGCAGGGGGGCCAGTTGTGGGTGAGTAGGCCATCAGTGGGAGTCAATTGGAGGTGATCTGGACAGTATGGAGGGGAGGCAGGGGTGAGCAGGCCAGCAGGGGGGTAGTTGGGGGTGAGCAGGCTGGCAAGGGAGGCAGTTATGGGTGAGTACATTGGCATGGGGTCAGTTGGGGGTGATCAGGCCGGCAAGCAGACTGGTTAGGGTCAATCAGGCAGGCAGGCAGGCAGGTAAGTGGTTAGGAGCCAGCAGTCCTGGATTGTGAGAGGGATGTCCGACTGTCAGTTGAGGCCCGATTCCTATAAGCAGGCAGTAGAACATCCTTCGAGGGGTCCCAGATTGGAAAGGGTACATCCCAGGCTGAGGGACACATCCCCACCTCCCATGCATGAATTTTGTTCACCGGACCTCTAGTATGTATATAAAACATAATTTAGGGTTGTAAGTCATATTGGTTTCTACTTTAACATGTGGCAAATATCTTCAGTGTTGATCCTGTAGTAATAGATGTTAATTTCTTAGGTGTCATTGAGTCTAATTATTGCAGCTGTAAGCAGCTTCAAAACAGAATTTAAAGCACAGGCGGTTTTGAATAGGCCTGTGTTGACTCTGTTAACTCGCTGTTGAAGTGGCATATGCCACTCCTCCACAAAGGCTCTGTGCTCCAGCTGCGGGCTACTCTCTATGCTAGGAGCTGTTAAGAAACAGCAAAAACCATGGGCATTGCCTTCAAGGATAAGAGGGCAGCTGCAGGAGGTTATAATCTCTTAAAAAGAAAGGTGTTAGGTTTTACAACAGAGGGTACAAAAAGAACAGGTGGGAGAGTTCACCGTAGTGGACCAGGAGCAGTGATGGCAGGTTTCCTGAAAGGAAGCATGATTGAGCTAAGTATTGAAAAGTCGTTAATAATAGCAACTGCTATTTATTTACCAATTTATTAATTATAACCAATGAAAGCAAATATTATTCCTGTATTTTATTTGTTTCTGTATATACAGCGTCTAAAATTTTGTGTAGCACATAAATAGCAATCAAATATGAGTTGAGCCCTGTCTGGTGTGGCTCATTTTGTTGGAGCATCATCCCATATACCAAAATGTTGCGGGTTCAGTCCCTGGTTTGGACACATACAAGAGGCAGCCCCTTCAAGTCTCTCTCTCTCTCTCTCTCTCTCTCTCTCTCTCTCTCTCTCTCTCTCTCTGTGTGTGTGTCCCTTCCTCTCTTTCTAAAAAGAAATAAATAAATAAAATGAATAAAACATATCCTTGGTGAGTATTTTAAAAAAAGGATCATTGCCATGTAAAATTGTGTAAACTCAGTGACTGTGAAAATTGTATCAAATCTTATTTGTATTTTTTTCCTGCCCATTTCTTCAAACTTTTTTAGCTCCCAAATTTAGCTTTGATCCTAGTTGATTTTCTAGGTAAATGGAACTACTTGCAATTTTTAGACTGTGCCTTAACTTTTGAGTGTCTTAGCTCCATATCTTCCTCTTCATTTCTTTTTAAAAGAAAGTTAATGTTGATTGATAACCTTAGTTTTCGACAATTCTGCCAGGTATTTTTGTGTATCTTTATATTCATCCATTCAATAAATGTTTTATATTTTATAAATAATAAATACTATAATGTTACTTAACATATTTTTATTAAATAGTGCATTTACCTAAATGGAATTTTAAATCAAAAACTATTATTTTTCTGAGGCTACTTTAATTTTCCAGAACCAGTAAAATTTAAAAAGCAAAAACAAATTAGCCTAAATGTTTCATAAAACTATACATAAAAATTTAATTGCCCTGGAATTAAAATTCACATTTTCACAATGAAAAAAAAACCGTTTTACTAACATCTTACTCAAATTTTATTCAGACTTTATATTTTTTAAATATTTTTATTAATTTTAGAGAGGAAATGAGAGGAAGAAAGATAGAAACATCAATGATGAGAGAGAATCATTGATTGGCTGCCTCGGGCCCCAACCAGCAACCCCAGGCACGTGCCTTGACCAGAATTGAACCTGGGACCCATCAGTCAGCAGGCTGATTCTTTATCCACTGAGCCATACCAGCTAGGGCCAGAGTTTATATTTTATAAATTGATTTTGGATGTTCAGGTGATTTGCACAAAAATTGGCATTGAAATATGAGCAATAAAATTTTACTGACTGTAGTATTAGCTGATATTTCAAATGAGAAATCCTCAAAAGTAATACCTTGAGAAATTCTTCAAAAATGTAACAGAGAAATCATCTACCAGTGTTTAATAACTTATTTTGAAGGAAACATTCTACCTATTGATATGATAAAAATATGGAATATTTTAAGAAAATAGCTGAGTCCTGTGTTAGCATTATGATGAAAATCTAAATTTGATTCACCACTATAATTTTTGAATGGAAATAATTTGTTGCCTAAGAGCAGGATATTTGAAAACAAAAGAAAGATATCATCTTGAACTATGATTTCATATTGAGATAAATTTTTTCAAATATATTACTGCATGTGCACTCTTCAGCCTATATTCTCTGTATTTACAACTCTTAACTCATTATTACAGATTTAAAAACACATAAGATTATTTGCCTCTATGTCTTTCTAATAAAATGCATACATTATTCCTGTAAGACAAAGCTGTTTTCAAATTCAGAGGTTTGTATAAATATAGGCAATGATATGCTAGTACAGTGATGGACAACCTTTTGAGCTTGGTGTGTCAAAATTCGCCAAAAAACCAAGCGTAACTTGAGTGGTATATCACTTCCAGAAAAAAAACAACATAAGTTTGTGATATTTATAGTTTAAATAATAAAAATGTATAATTGTAATATATAACTGCATTTAATAAACCAAAACTAATTATTTTTTAATTTACCCTCTTAGTGAGTTCTTTGTTCATCTGTCAGTCGGTTTCTTTTGTTGGTCTTGATATTATTTAACTTGTGTGGGGTGCCATGAACTAAGTAAGATAAGTGAGGGGGAGGGGAAATTCTTTAACTAACCTGCCTATTAGTGACTTTTTTGTTGCCGAATTTAATTGGCTAAATCTTCAATTGAAGGTTGGTATTTTGTACACTTCAAGCCTACACAAGCACTACTAACTTCATCTGTCAATCTGTTTCTTTGGTTGGTTTTGATATTATTTAACACTGAGAATAAGGTCTCACAAAAGTACGTAGAGGGAAAAATTGTGAGTAAAGCCATTGCTATATTTTTCAGGGTGCTAAAAGTGTCTGGTAATCAGTTCCAGGCACTCCTCTTGATTCTCCAAGCAGCACCTTTCCAGATTCTCAAGCTTTGAAATCAAGTACACAAACACTTGAGCCCAGATGCTATATTGAAATTCTGCAAGTTGCATCTCCAAATCATCAATTTGCATCCATTGGAAACCATTTAATTCAAAACTACTGTACACTACTACATCAGGATACTTAATTATATTTATGGTCTGTTATAGGCTTCTAAATTGATTAAATCTATCACTGAACTGGTCAAGTAACGAGTCTAAAATATGCTGGCGCTTTATATGCAAGAGTTCCATTTCACTTTATACAGCTGCACTGGCCTTCTCAAAATACTTTGTTTCTCGAGGAAAATACTTAAAGTTTTAGTTTCTACATCTCCCTTAAAAATTTTAAGTTTACTATCAAAAGCTTTTATGTATCCAAACATAACATCAATACTTTTGCCAAAACCTTGTGTTCAGTTCATTAATATGAACAGAGAGATATGTAAAAAAATATCAGAGTGTTGACCCACTTATCATCATTGAGCTGAGAAAAGTTTCCCAGATCCTTATCCTCAAAAAATACCTTCATTTCTTCAAAGCAGTCCCCAAAGCGCTCAAGAACTTTGCCTTGGCTCAGCCATCTTACATTATTGTACTTCAGCAGTCCACTGCATGTGGAATCAACCTCCAGTAAAAGTGCAGAAAATTCTCACTTGTGAAGGGGGTAGCTATTAAATTAACTATTTTTTAACAACTGACTAAGTTGTTTAAGTTTGTTAATCCTGCCTTGGCACATAAAGCCTCCTGATGGATAATACTATGAAAAGGCACAATCAGATGTCCAATAGCTTCTGTAAACAATTTGACAAATCTGACTCTTCCCCCACCATGTTAGGTGCCCCATCTGTTGTCACTGACACAACTTTAGAGATATCAATACTTAGGTCACGGAATGTTTGTATAACAACCTTACATATTTTGCTTCCTGAGGTACTTGTTGGCACTGATAGTAACTTTATCAACTCTTCTCTCATTGTGAGAATATTGACCAATTATGGCCAACTGAGCATGTGATATGACATCAGTAGTTTCATCAATGGAGATCAAAAAATATTTACAATTACTTATGTTTCTCTTTAATTGATATTGTACATGTGTGTTCAGTCTCATTATTTGGTCTTTTATTATATTTCTACTGAGTGATAACTCAGATATTCTCTTAATAATTGCATCTTTATTCTGCATATTGTGAAATAGAACTGGTGCACATTTAGGAGAGTTTGTTTAATAAATTCTCCCTCACTGTGTGCTTTTCTATGTTGAGTTCTAGAGTGAGCAATGCTCAAACTTGCAAATGTTAAATTTGTAGAGCTTTTTTATAAATTTAAGGATGGAATCAGATAGACTCTTATAAAGGTGTAGCTGCCTGGAAATGTATTCTTTCCTTTCATCCTCAATTTTTTTCAAGAGCAGGGAATGATTAATTTCAAAATATCTATTTATATTCCACATTCTGCTTACTACTGTTTCAGTACATAGAATGCAAAATGATGTGTCATTTTTTTTTTATAATGCCATACATCTCGGTCCATGTCTCTTGAAAAGGTCAGCTACTGCTACTACCAATTTCTTTACTTAACCTTGTTTATTTTTTATTTTTTGGGATCTCCATTTGACAGAAGATAGAATTATAGATAGCCTGTTAGCCCTGCAGGCAATTAGGGGTTAACTAGCCTAACTGACCACAAGATGACACATGTAACTGTCTTTTAGGAAAGGACAGGGTTAATTAGCAGAAATAGGGGTTAATAGGGATGCACAGCAGTAATAGTGGTGAAATGAAGTCTGCACTATGCTGCAAAATGACGTTCCTTATATAAATTAAGATGGCTTCCCTATTTCTAATAGCAGAATATGACACCAATAGCACATGCCCTCGCCTCTCCCAGCCTCCCCCTCACTTATCTCAGTAATGATGGTCAATTAGAAATCCACTACACCCCAGAATAGAAGATTGAATGATGGTTGCTGTGGTTATGTGGTTGCTGGTAATGGCAATCACAGGGCCCCCAGAGATGCCACCTATGGCATTCTGCTGCTCCCTGCTCCGCTAGCTGGAAGTGAGGTCAAAGATCCCCTAATGGCCTAACTGGAAGTCCCAGAACTAGAAGCTCTGTGCTGGAGTTCTGTTGTTTTGGCCTATAGACCTCTGGCACAGAGTGTCTACACTACACTGCAGCAATGCATGGCCAGGTGCAGTAGCCGAGGATGAAATGTCCTTCTGGGCATATGGCCCCATACTTCTCTATGCGACTGCACGCAGCCACGTGTCATCAAAAATGGCTATGCATGTCAGTGCTCACACATGTGTCATAGGTTCGCCATCACGGATTTAGGGATTTATTTAAATCCAGAAACACTATCATCATAATATCTTATTTTTTATCTCATAATATTAAGGCTTTTGATGCTTTAATTATTCAAAATATTGTGATTATAATATAAATTATTTTACTGTATAAGATGTTCTACATGTATTTGTGTATATATTTTGAAACTGATTTACAACATTTTTATTTTATTATTTTTATTTTATACTTTTAATTTTATTACAAAATTTTTATTTTATAATTTTAACATAAGGGGAAATAATAAGATATATATTAAAGAGTTAATTTCCATTTCTTAATGCAAGTTAATTATAGCAGTAATTTTATCACTATGATAGTTCATCTAAAATGAAACAGTAAAATTCCATTAATGGAATCTTGGCAAAGTTAGCCTGTGTAAATTAAGAAGTAAACTTATAGTCATATCCCTAGTCTATCTTGTTTCTTTTTTAGCCAAAGTCTGACAAATAACACGGGTAGTGAAGTCTGTATAGCAAATAAAGCAGAATAATTTTAGCCATTATCTTGTTAATTTGAGCCATAGAGAGAAAATACAGGGATAAGAAAAAGATATTCAAATTTAGTTAAATAATCTATTTAAAGTTTTTATTATAGTCCCTAGTAAATAACAGTGAATTAATATTGGTTTTAATATTGTAAATATTAATGTTCTTAATTTTTTGCACATTGACCAGGTTGTAGGTTCTCATTTTTATTAATGGAGCAATTGTGTCTCAGTGATTAAGTGATATGCATATATCAGGTTCTAGATTTCAATTCACAACAATTGCCAGCTCCTATTGATGAATAATGGCTGCCTATTCTATTTTGCTGAACATTATCTTGAGACTAAATCTGGGTAATGAATGTGTTACTCACTTTCAAACATTTGTGATGCACAAAGTCAGTATACATTCCATGTATATGATGTAACTATAGAAAAGGTACTTATTTAAAATGAAAAAATAACACATAAACTCATACAATGTTTCTTTAGTGTGAAAAAAATTATTGATATATCCAGTGTTCTTCCAGTTGAAATTTTTTTAATTTTTCTTCGTAATTTTGTTGCTTTCTATTGTAACAGATAGACAGGGGCATTTGTTTTAAGAAGGAAAATAAAAATAGTGACAATAAATGGTTCCTTTGAAAACTAAAACAAAAGTTGTAATAATACAATTCTGTGATTTAAAATAATATCTGAACAGTCCATCCAACCTCAGAGAGAAGGCAGAGGAAGGGGAAGGTAAGAGATATACCAAAGGACTTCTGTGCATGCAATTAGCCTAACCAATGGACACAGACATGAGGACAGTGGGGGATTAGCCTGGGGGGATGGAGGGAGGGAGGGAGGGGAACCTGGGAAAAAGGAGACATATGTAACACTTCAAACAATAAAATAAATTTAAAAATGAAATAAAATAAGATCTGGTTAGAAGACAGTGAACTCCAATTTTATTTAAGCACTCTAAATAAGTAAAAATATGTCAGTACTCTTATTCAGGAATAGGCTAATCTTAATTGCATTTTTTCATAGCATTATTAATTTTCTTTATAGATGACAACATACTTATTTAATAACATTTTCCTTTTTTGTATATACTTATGCCAAATTATTAACAATATACTTGGCATTAATAATTCAAATCTTAATTATAAATTAGAAACTTGATGTATTTTTTCAGCTGCATTATTAGAGTGAATATGAAGTAGGGATATTTGCATAATAATGTCTTGGGTATTCTGAGTTTTGATGTAATTGTTTTCAATTTTGCCTACAGCTCTGCATTGGGGCTTAGAACTTAGTTGTTCTTCATAAACAGTGAATAGTGAACTTGAAACACTTATGATTTATACAGTATAGATAGCTGCCTATATAAATTATTTTGGTTTAAAAGAGATAAAATAGGTATTAATAACCCATAAATGAATTTCTATTAAATATCCCATCTAATGAAATATTAATATGCAAATTGACCGTGCCTCTGACCAAGCCATACCCACAGCTATGCCCACCAGCCATTCAGGAGAAAATTATGCAAATAAACCCCAACCAAGATGGTTGCCAGCACTGAGAGCAGGAGGGAGGCTTGGGTTTCCCCGGCAACAGAGGAAGCTAAGCTTTCCTCCTGTCCTTGCCGGCCTAGGCCTCCACACATTGTTACAATTATACAAGACACATATTCCCAACAGAAATGGTGGCAGCCATGGAGCTGGAGAGAACAGAGGCTAGGGTTGCTCAGGCCATGGAGGAATCCAAGCTTTCTACAGCTAGGCCTCCACTCTAGGCAACAAAATTTCAATTATATCACTGCCACAGAGCCAGCAGAAGGCTTGGATCTGTTCCAGGGTACAAAGTTTCAAGCCTAGATTCCAGGGCTTCCCCTCAGGCTGCTGGGGGATGTGATCAGCCTGAAAACTACCACAGGCCCCTCACCCAGACTGCCCCACACCCAAAGGGAACCCCCACCCTGATCAGGGAAACTCTTCAGTGCAAACCAGCTGGCCCCACCCATGCCTCAGGCCTCTATCCTATCTAATAAAAGAGTAATTTGCAGGTTGACCATCACTCCAACACATAAGAGGGCTGCCCCATGTGGTCAAAGATCCTGCCCCCATGGGGACACAAGATGGCCACCACAAGATGGCCAGCAGAGGAGGGTGTTGGGAGGTTCCAGGCCTGCAAGGGAGGGCAGTTGGGGGCAATTAAGCCTGCAGGGGAGGGCAGTTAAGGGTGACCAGGCCAGCAGAGGAGGAAAGTTGGGGGCAAACAGGCTTGCAGGGGAGCAGTTAGACATCAATTAGGATGGTAGGGTAGTGGTTAGGGGGTGATCAGGCTAGCAGGCAGAAGCATTTAGAGACAAACAGGGAGGCAGGCAGGTGAGCAGTTGGGAGCCAGCAGTCCTGGGTTGTGAGAAAGATGTCCGACTGCCCATTAGGATCAGGCCAAAACGGGAAGTAAGAAATCCCTCAAGGGTTCCCAGATTGGAGAGGATGCAGGCTGGGCTGAGGGACATCCCCGAACTCTCGTGCACAAATTTCAAGTATGGGGCCCCTTGTGTGTGTGTGTGTGTGTGTGTGTATGTGTGTGTGTGTGTGTGTGTGTTTATGTATCTAGGATCGGGCCTAAACGGGCAGTCTGACATCCTTCTCACAATCCAAGACTGCTGAGTCCAAACTGCTTACCTGCCTGCCTCCTGATTGCCCCTAACCGCTTCTGCCTGCCAGCCTGATCACCCACTAACCACTACCCTGCCAGCCTAAGTGGTGTCTAACTGCTCCCCTGCCAGCCTGTTTGGCCCCAACTTTCCTCCTCTGCTGGCCTGGTCACCCTTAACTGACCTCCCTTGCAGGCTTGATCGCCCACAACTGCCTTCCATTGCAGGCCTGGTCCCTCCCAACTACCCTCCCCTGCTGGCCTGATTGCCCACAACTGCCCTCCCTTGCAAGGCCTGGAACCTCCCAATGGCCCTCCCCTGCTGGCCATCTTGTGGTGGCCGTCTTGGGTCCCCATAGGGGCAGGAACTTTGACCACATGGGGGCAGCCATCTTGTGTGTTGGAGTGATGGTCAATCTGCAAATCACTCTTTTATTAGATAGGATAGAGGCCTGGGGCATGGGTGGGGCCAGATGGTTTGCCCTGAAGAGTGTCCCAGATCAGGGTGGTGTTTCACTTGGGGTGAGGGGAAGCCTGGGTGAGGGGCCTGTGGAGGTTTTCAGGCTAGCCATGCCTCACAGCGACCTAAGCAGAGGCCCTGGTATCTGGGATTAATCTATGTTCTACAATGGAAACTTTGTAGCCTTGAGCAGAGTCAAGCCTTCTGCTAGCTCAGGGGCAGCAGCCACTTCTGTTTGAAACTTTGTAACCTAAAGTGGAGGCCTACACCGGCAATGGCAAGCTGAAAGCTTGGCTTCTTCTGTTGACAGGGAAATCCAAGCCTCTGTTCTCTCCAGCTCAGTGACTGCCACCATTTCTGTATCTTTAATAATTGAAAGGTTGTAAAATTGAGTGGAGGCCTAGGCCCACAATGGCAGGCGGAAAGCTTGGCTTCCTCTGTTGCCTGGGAAACCCAAGCCTTCCTCCTGCTCTCAGTGGTGGCAGCCATCTTGGTTGGGGTTTATTTGCATAATTTGCTACTGATTGGCTGGTGGCCATAGCTTGTGGGTGTGGTGAATGTACAGTCAAATTTGCATATCACTCTTTTATTAGATAGGAGATATATATATATATCTGCACACATACACACACACACACACACACACACACACGCACACACACTAGGGACCCTTCCAGGAAATTCTTGCACTGGGAGTGGGTGATCTCTCAGCCCAACCTGCCCTTTCACACATACTGGGAGCCCTCTGGCCAAAGCTTTAGGCCTTGGGCATCCCCAGTGCCCTTCAATGGGGCAGATGGCTGGCTCCATCCCAGCCCCGCCCTCCTACCCCTCTGGCCAGGGCCTTAGCCCTATCCAGCTTGCCCCTGTTTAGCACAGAACTCTGCCCCGCCCACCGCAGCCCAGACCGCCTTGACCATAACCCCTGTGACCCCGGCTGCCTCGGACATCCCTCCCCAGGTACCCCCAGACCCAGGCCGCCCTGGCCATGCCCCCCTCTCCAGGCCAGGGTTGCCTTGGCTATGCCCCCCATGGCCTGGGCCACCTTGGCCATGCCACATGCTCCTGATTGGCTGATGCACGTGGCTGGTGGGAGTGGCTCATGGGTATAGCAAAGGTACAGTCAAATTTGCATATTACTCTTTTATTAGATAGGATGTATAGCTTCTTCTTTATTTAAAAGAATGAGAATCATTACTGAATATATATTAGAGTTATTTCAATACATCTGATAATGTGTTAGGTTTTTTTGTTTTGTTTTGTTTTGTTTTGTATATTTACTACAGAAGCATGGGTCACCATATCAGAGATTGAGTAGCTTCTGGAAAACTATTAAATGAAGCAACAATTATTTTCTCTCATCATAAACTAATAAAGAGCAATAGTTATTTTATGATTTATAGAAGGCATGTAGGCTTGAAGTATTGTAGCACTTGGTGAAAATGTATGACAACCAGATATAAATTAAATCTAGGAAGTTCTGTTTTTGATATAGGTTAGGATAAAAAGTACCTCAAATGAACTAAATTTTGATGACCTTCACATACATTTGTATTATGTGAAGAACAAAGCAACTAGTAATATCACAGCACTGTTGTCCAATTCTTGCTAAATTATCAGAGAGTTATGCTTTGGGGCTAAATTCCGTTTGGTATAGAAGCGAAACTTGCTTTAAGTGCACATTTTTAGGAACATAAATTTGGACAAGAAGATGTAGGTGCTGTTAGGAAGCTCCCATGAGCTGACAACTTAAATGAGGGCCTGTCAGGTGTCAAACAGGTGACAGTTATTGCCCTACACTAACAGTAAAATGCCATGCTTTGCAGGTCTTGAGCCTGCTATATATGGAAATCACAGGGGAGCTTGTTAAAAATAAAGGTGTCCAAGCTCCATCCCACTCCTATTGAATCAGAACCTCTAGATATAAAACCCAATGACCTTTTCTGTGTTAAGTAGCCTAAGTGGTTTCTAAATTGTTTCAGAACTACTAAAACAATTAGTTTCTCAGTGAAGTAGAAAAGTGCCTTCGCATTAGAAACAGTCATACTTAACATAGTTCTGACATTTTTACTTATATTTTTATAAGTGAATTTTCAGTATATAAATTTTAAATGAATGGAATATATGACACTAAAAATAACAACTAAGGCAGTTTTATGGGGAATTAAATAATTATTGTGAAAGCTTTGTAGCATTTGTATTATGAACTTTGACCTACTCTTATTTGTTTCCCTGTTTACTAAAAATATAAGCTTCTAAAGTAAAAGATAGATGTCCTTGTGTTGAGAAACACTATAAGGTTGGAGAAGGAAAGCTTAGTAAGGAAGTAGCACCAAGGCAGTGGGGGTGAAGTGGGGGGATTCCTTGAAATCACATGACCTCCAGAAACAAAAGGTGTGCATCCTAGTGAGTCACCTCTGGAGAGAGGAGTGTATCTGAGTCTTTAATACTCACATCAGTTCCTTACAATCAACCTAACTATTATTTTTTTCACCTAGTAACATGTTGTCAGGTTTTACTTATATTTTTAGTATGCAACATGTGAGTATGAAATTGTGAGGATATGTTTGCATTTGCTAATATGAATACAGGTAGATAGGGATATTTAGGAGAAGAAAAATAGGAAATTAAAGCTATTTATATTAGTAAGTTTAACATAAATTAATAATTTAGTCAATTAATTAGTATGCAGAATAATTTCAAGATATGTCTCTCTAGCATCTGGAAGTTTATAATCAAGTTTTGTAGGCAAAATGTATACATAAAATAAAAGTAAATTATAGAAAGCCACATTTAATTAAAGGGTTATATTTGCAATACAAATGAAAATGGAGAAATTCAACGGTGAAATAAACAATGAAAATGGGGGTAATAGTTAAGATGTCTCATTGTATTTAAATTACAGGTGACTAGGGAGAGGGAAAGAGAGATGGTATTCAGGTAAGAGGTAACATGTGTAAGGTGATGGGAATGAGAATAATCCAAATATGTGGTGGTTGATTAGAAGAGATACTGTGTATAAATGGAAACATTTTGGATGGTAACATCAAGTCACACAAGATTAAGTGCTAAAGTTATGAGGCAAAAATCTCTTATCAGAAATTAAATGACCCACAAAGAATAATTTACATAGTAAGCCCTGAAGAGAGCATTTTAGTTGTATACAAAAATATTTAGTTGATATTAAGCACAGAGGCAAAATATAATTTTATAATATTTGTCATATCAGAGATAAAACAGAAATGAAGAAATAAAAGTCCAAAGTTCTTAGAATTTAATTTGTATTTGTTAAAGATACAAACCTGCAACCTGTCTTGAGTAGTAAAGTAGAGAAGAAAGGAAATTTCTTGACAAGTGTGTGTTGTGTACCCAATGCTTTGTTAGTCTCTCTTTAAGTAGATCATCTTTTTATCAAATAAGCACCCAAGAGAGGAACACTGTGAGGGAGAAATCACAATCACTTTCACATATAAGACAACATGGATGCAGGGTTTTGCCTAATTGTTGAATCTGGGGCTAAAATTAAGGTGTCTGGGGATCCCATAGCCTTGGAATGGTATGATACCACATACTTTTCCTAGTACCAACAAGAGCTTTCAACATATTAACTGACAGCCTCGGGGATTTCTGAACAATTTACTAACATAAAAATAACATTTTTTAAAATGAGATCAGGAAAATAGGTCAGAGTGAAAAAGAGAAGCAAAAAGCTTCCCATGAAGTGATAAAGTGGAAATAACATTAAATCCTAGAAAGGAGGAATTTGGCTTTTCCCAAGAGTAACTGATAGACTATAAAGTGAACCAGCTCATGGCTTCCAACTCTACATTTCTCCACTCATGAAAGTTTTGTTGTAGACCCATTTCCTAAAGATCACACACTGATGAAATCATAGAAACATGTTAGAAAACTCAGGCTCACTGTTATATTATACTAGAGGCCCGGTGCATGAAACCGTGCATGAGTCGGGTCCTGCTGGCCCAACCTGATTGCAACAATCAGGCTGGGCTGACTGGGGGGAGGGGCTGTGGATGGTTGGCAGGCTGGCCCCACCCCCAATCAGGGTAGAAGGAGTGGTCAGGGGCAAGGCTGGCTGTGGGGAGGGCCTGTGGGAGGTTGGCTGGCCGGCCCTGTCCCCTGGTTGAGCTTCCAGTTGAACTCCCAGCTGAGGGGATAATTTTCCATATTAGCCTTTTATTATATAGGATTGTAAACATGGTTTTACCTTAATGGGGGGGAAATAAGCTTTTTTACCTTGCTCTATTTAACCCGGTATATTTATTTCAGCATTTTTATCTTTCAATTAATCAGTTAATACTAGAAGAGATTCACATTATTAAGTCTACTGCTAATACATTTATAGATAATTTTAGAATATCAGATTAGAGAGATTGGTACCCCAAGCATCATTATATCACAATCAATGATAGAAAACCTGAGCAAGACACAAGAATGAATCCATTTTAAACTAATGTTATTCTTTCACTTCTGGTGTGAGAAATAGGTGAGTGGATATTAACACTAGTGTAGCCATTTTACTATACAAATGCCAAGGTCTTATTTGCATGTACTAGGGTTCAGGAATCTGGAGAAGGGCTGCAACACATATTAATAAAGAGGCTAGAGAAGAAATATGAATTTGGAAGGCATTTTGAGGAAGCAGAGGAGACTTAATCCTAGTAACTAAGTTCTTTGAATCTCCGGACCCTTCACTTTTTATTAACACATTTTGTCCTATAGCAAAACAGATATACATATCAAAGGTAAGGTTTGCTAAACAATAAATTATTCTTAGGTTGGAAGAACTGCCTTCAGCTGTCTGACAACAGGTAATAACATGCAGATTTTCAGCCCTGCTGAAGCCCGAAGGTTCATCAACCTTTTGATGAAATTTTGCATTTATGATCTGCTGGAATTAGCCTCCAGAAAATATCAGAGTGGAAAGATTGGTACCCAGAGCATCATCATATCACAATCAATGATAGCAAACCTGAGCAAAAATGAATCCATTTTAAATTAATGTTATTCTGTAACTCATGGCATGGGGAATTGATGAATAGATATTGACACTAGATAGCCATTTTCCTATACTAAATTTAGACTTAATTTGTGAAGCATACCTATTATACCAGAAGAAGCCCAAGAACTTGAAAATATACTTTCATCAATGTGCTTAGCTGGTACCCATCGTACCTAAAGAGTTTAAAACAAGTTTATAGTTGAAATACATACACCAAAGTGCTGTCCCAGGATCTCTAGAATGGGTTTTTGAACTGGATAAACCAGGCTGTCTCAATAGCTGGTTTGTTTTCTGCCACTGAGATGGTGAAATTCATATTTGTAGATTCTCTCCTTCCTCAGAGGTGAGATGTATGAAAGTGTCCCATCCATGAGAATATAATTTACATATAAATAGGATATTCAAATAGAATAGAATATAAAAGTTCTAAGTACAGTTATCATCTTATTTAATTGCAGGACATTAACATTTTTGAGTTGGGCAAAAATTCTGTAATTGGAGTGAACACTGAAATATAATTACATCACAGAAAGATATAGTGAAGAGAAGTTTATTTAAAACAATTGTTTTTTCACAAGTATATGCTTATTTTTAATTTTGAGAAAAATTATCCGTATCAATACTATAGTAATATATTGAAAAAGTACATTATTACAGATTTAATGCATCTTTTTGATGACAATATAAAACTTGGTGTGCAGTAAAGATATAAAACATATCCATTAAAAATTTGCTATGTGTAATATCAAGTTTATTAGACTTATTTGCCATCACTGGATCTGAAATCCTATCAATGTCTAAAGTAACTTAGCCCTAGTCAGTTGTTCTCAGTGTTTAAGCATAGACCCTCTGACTGAAGGGTTTAGTTCTATTCTGATCAAGGGTGCATGCTCCATCCACGCTACAGTTTGGGCAAGTTAGACAGGCAACCAATTGATGTGTGTCTCTCTCTGTGTCTCTCTTCTTCCCTTCCACCTAGTCTCTGTAAACATCTGGGGGAAATATCCTTGGATAAGGATAAATAATAAATAAATAAATAAATAAATAAATAAATAAATAATAAACAAACAAACAATTAATTAAAAATGGTTTAGACTAGTGATCGGCAAACTCATTAGGTCAACAGAGCTAAATATCAACTGTACGACTGAAATTTCCTTTGAGAGCCAAATTTTTTAAACTTAAACTTCTTCTAACACCACTTCAAAATAAACTCGTCCAGGCCGTAGTATTTTGTGGAAGAGCCACACTTAAAGGGCCAAAGTGCTACATGTGGCTCGCGAGCCGCAGTTTGCCGACCACTGGTTTAGACAACTAAGTGTCCTCTCTATGATCATACGCATAGTATGAATCATACAAACCAAATATACCAGAAGATTCCAAACCTTGCCTGGCTGTTTGCTACCTCTGTTCAAGAATTTATTCAGTCAAAGTAAAAGTACACATGGGAGGGAAATGTTCATGATACACATTCATATATCTGGTTCTCCGGCTGGACACAGGAGAGATTATAATTCTTCACCTTCCTGAGTTTGGGATGATCATGAGATTCATGTTAGGCGATGAAATGTGAGCAGAGGTATTTATATACCCATCTCTTCTCCTTCACTAATACAGTGGTCCTGGGCACCTGTTTCTATAAAGATGAAACTCAGCTATCATTGATACTTTGCATGGTCTGCAGGACCCACAGCCAACTTTGCAGGGATAAGAAATAAGCCTTTATATTTTAAATCTTCAGATACAGGGACCTGGGAGAAGTTTGCTTATTGTAGTTAATCTATCGTAGTCTGAAAGTTATATCACATGACCTTCAGTTACTACTCTAATTTGAGTATGCTGCCCGCTTTTGAAAGTAAGGAGAGGCTGATTGATGCCTAACTGCTCCCATGTCAGCCTGATCACTCCCAAATGCTCCCCTCCTTCCCCCACCTTCCTAATAGCCCACAACTGCCCTCCCCTGCCGCGACCCAATTCCTCCTCCGTGTGTGGGGCCATCTTGTGTGGACGTTAGGGTGTGATGCATGAGGGCCTAATGACCACCTAAGACTATTATTAGTATAGATATATACATACATAGACATATATTCACAATATCTCTGTATTCTAGAGCAAGCTGGTAGAATCTTTTTATTTTTCTTATTTAATCTTCAACTGAGAATAATGTTTAGAGGAGGAAGAGAGAGAGAGAGAGAGAGAGAGAGAGAGAGAGAGAGAGAGAGAGAGAGAGAAACATTGACTGATTGCCTCCCATACTCACCTGTCTGGGGTTGGAACCCCCAACCTGTGTATGTGTCCTGACTAGAATCAAACCTGAGACCTTTTGGTATAAAGGATGATGCTCCAACCAATTGAGCCATCCATTAATGGTTGGCAGAATATTTTAAATGTTTGAGCTTACACAATTGTAATAAAATAAGTGAAATCATTATATCTAAAATACAATAAAAAATTGAGAAATTTTATATGAGTTCTTGGAACCATAAATTGTCTGGGGGAAACTTCTGAATTTTTTGAGTTTTGAGGTTAACAATACTTGAACAAAGCAAACAAACACCATGGTTCCCCTAAAAGATAATACTGTACTGAATGGACCTAGCCTTAGACTTAGAACAATTTTTCTTATGTGCTGAGAACAATTTTATTTCTTTTTTCTTTGGAGTTCTCCTTATTTATTCATGTTTGTGTAGAATTCTCAAGTGTATAGTTTTAAAAAATTCTGACTTGGTATTGGATTTAATTACTTTTTCAGTTAAATGAATATAATCAGTTATCAACCTCATGTCCTCAGTGGTAAATGCTGGGCTTCCATATGTTGATCTACACTCTTAACTTAGCAATTGAGTAGGAGACTTAGAACAATTTTTCTTATGTGCTGAGAACAATTTTATTTCTTTTTTCTTTGGAGTTCTCCTTATTTATTCATGTTTGTGTAGAATTGTCAAGTGTATAGTTTTAAAAAATTCTGACTTGGTATTGGATTTAATTACTTTTTCAGTTAAATGAATATAATCAGTTATCAACCTCATGTCCTCAGTGGTAAATGCTGGGCTTCCATATGTTGATCTACACTCTTAACTTAGCAATTGAGTAGGAGACGATGCTTGAAGCCATTTCTGTAATTGCATATTCAGACATAGCAGCTCTTTTCCTTCCCTGTTAAAATCACATACTCTCTTTACTAACATCCTTATTAAGTCTCTGTTAGTTTTCTATCACTGATGTTACAGCAAGTCTCTTGTCTTACAGTTCTGTAAGTCACAAGTCTGACACAACTCTTAACCAACTAAAATCCAATTGTCAGCAGGTTGCGTCCCTTCTGGGAGGCTCTAGGGAAGAATGC
Source organism: Antrozous pallidus (assembly GCA_027563665.1). NCBI lineage: Eukaryota > Metazoa > Chordata > Mammalia > Chiroptera > Vespertilionidae > Antrozous > Antrozous pallidus. The sequence goes on along the minus strand of CM050514.1, from coordinate 105,806,020 downwards.
ATTTCCTGCTCATTTGAAATTTTGGCAGAATTGGCTCCTTGAGTTTATAGGACTAACGTTTCTGTATTAATCAGAGTTCCTCAGATAAACAGACTGTGAAAGAACAAAATTTAACTAAGCAAATTTAAAAATCGAATTGGCTTTATTAAGAGAATCATCAATCAGGCAGCAGCATTCCATCCAGCAATCTTAAGGGTAGTCTGAGTGGTTTACAGAATGGAAGGTGTTTTTTTTTTATAGGAAGAAGGGAGGAATGAATGAACTATTAACAATAACACCACATACACACAAAGGAAAATGTTAGTTTTAAACCAGGATGACTTCTTTGGGGTGAAGGGAATGGCAAGGGTTTTTATTTCACAGATTGCCTCTTCTTTCCATGGGAACAGAGCAGATTCATGTGACAAATTACTGGTCCTTGACCAGAAAATTCCAGACTTATTTATTAAGATTACTAGAGGTCCAGTGTATAAAATTCATGCACTCAGGGAGTCCCTCAGCCGAGCCTGGGCCCTCTTGCAGTCCAGAAGCCCTTGGGGGATGTCCAAGTACCACAGAGGCAGAAGAGGCTCCCTCCATCACCTCTGCACTTGCCAGCCATGAGCCCAGTTCAGGGCTTATGGCTGAAGGGTGCTCCTCTGTGGAAGCGCACTGACTACCAGAGAGAAGCTCTTGCATTGAGCATCTGCCCCCTGATGGTCAATGCACATCGTAGTGACTTGTTGTTTGACCATTCACTCAATTTGCATACCAGGCTTTTATTATGTAAGACTAGTGGCTGGTGCACGAAGTTCATGCACAGGGGTTGGGAGTCCCTCAACCTGGCCTGCACTCTCTCCAGTCTGGGGTCCCTCTAGCAATCCAGAACCACTGGCTCCTAAGCGCTCACCTGTCTGCCTGCCTGATGCCCCTAACTGCTCTCCTGCTGGCCTGACACCCCTATCTGCTCCCCTGCCAGCCTAATGGCTCTAACTGCTCTCCCCTCCTGGCCCAAAACCCCTAACTGCCTATTTCTCTCCCTTCCTCTCCATGCCTTCAGAGCTCTGTGCAGGAGTGCTGAGAGCTCTCCACCAAGGCCCCGCCCACATTGTGACGCCTCTCCTCCCCACCTTGGGCCCAGCAGCACTATGGGCCTGCATGTGCTTCCACCTAGGGTGCTGCTGTGACCTGTCCTGATGGGCCAGGCAGCACTGCAGGCCTGTGCATACTTCTGCCAGGAGGGCTGCCCCCAGCAGCAGCCCATGTCCTGGTGGCACAAGTCCCTGCTCCTATCCCTGCCCAGCAGCTCCTGCCTGTTGACCTGTCATGACTGAGACAGCAATAGGACCAATTAGCATATTTCCTTTTTATATTTATAGATGTTTCTGGGATAGGTCAAAAGAGCAATTAAGTCAAGTGTTTAATCTAGAGTTGATATCATGGGCTTTAGCACTTATGATGCCATTTGGGAGCTGTGATTTTCTCTTTAGCAGAACAATAGAATATAATAGATAAATGATGATAGATAGATGATAGATAGATGATAGATAGATAGATAGATAGATAGATAGATAGATAGATGATAGATAGATAATTTAAGAAAATATTTACTATCAGGGACTGACTCAGGTGATTATTGAGACTGAAAGTCTCATGAACTTCTTCTACCTGCAAGCTGGGGGACCAAGAAAGATAGTGATGGAGTTCCACTCAAACCCAAAGTCTTGAGAACCAGGGGAGCCAATGGTATAAGTACTGGTCTGAATCAGAAGGCCTAAGAACCAGGAACTCTAAAGTCTGATGTTTGTGGGTCAGAGAAGATAGATACCCCAATTAAAACATAGAAAACAAATATGCCCTTTCTCTAACTTTTTCTATTTATGATCTCAATGAATTAGATAATGCCTACTACATAGGTGAGGGCCATCTATTTTATTCAATTTACAGAGTCAGGTATTACTATCTTTCAGAAACAGCCTCACAAACACAACCAAGAAGAAAGTTTTACCAATAATCTAAGCATCTCTTAATTTAGCAAAACTGATATATAAAATTAACCATCACAGTTCCAATTTTTCAGCTGCTTTTAAAGCCTGCTATTTTCCTGATCCCCTTTGTCCATCTTCAAAACCAGATACCAAGTCTTTCTCAATTTGCCTTTTTCTGGCCCATTGTTCTTAAATTTTTCCTCCATTTTTAAGGACTAGTATGATTGGAATGAACCTGCTTAGGTTATCCAGGTTAATCTTGACATCTCAAAGTTCTTAACTCTGATCACATCTTAAGAGTATCTCTTGACATGTATCATAACACATTTACAGCTTTTGTAAATTTGATTGTGGATGTGTTTTGTGGACCATTATTCTGCCTACCAAAGGTAATGGGAGTTTGTTCCTTAGAAGCATTTAGATTTGGTAGGGTACATCAGATAGAAGGAGTATCTTAAGGAGAGATCATTCAGCAATTTTTTCAGACAGTGCTTTTTTTGGTCATTTACTTTGTTGCCAGTGAAAAGATTCCCTTACATTATTTTCTGTACATGAGGAAATTTGATGATAGCAGGGAGTTCCTTTTTAAGTTTTAATCCAGCAAAATCTATAACTGGCAGTTATTTGTTCTACTTGAAATTTAAAATGTTTTTCTGTCCATTACTATCAAATAGCCTATATTTTAAAATTGTTTACAAGAATAAGTATTTGTCATTTTTTTCTGGTTGAGATTATGAGCAAGAGAGATTTCTCAAAGCAGTTGCTGAACTTCAGAACTATAACACTGACCCTATATTCTCCAAAATATCTGGAAATGATATGCCAGGGGCCTCTACATCTACCTCAACCATCATTTTAAGTTATCTGCAGTCCACTGTTTCAATCAAGATCTGACTTTAAGACCAAGATTATCAGAATCACTTTCAGAGTCTGTTAAACAATACACACCTGCTGGACTGTCCTTATTGCAGGTGAATGCAATGTACACTGGTGTTTGAGATCTGTGTCTTTACTTTTATCCAAAATAAATTTTTAAAAACATTAAATAATGCCAATATTGTGTTCTGTAGGGATGCACATGCTATGTCATGTTATTAAGCATTTCTTTAGACCCTGAGGGTTATTCTTATTTAATAACTTGTTAATCCAAATGAAAGATTTATAAAAGGTGATCTAAATACATTAGAAAATTTAAGGTTGCAAGATCTCTGACCTTGCAAACTAAGAGGGTTAGCTTGAATCTGTTAGGCTTATGGAGAAAAACTAGTTTATTTATAGTTGCAAGGTACAACATAAAATTCAATTCCTAGGCATCTTCTTCTTTATGATTCAGGGCAGACAAAAATGTCAGGGATTATATAATTTGTTTTAAGAAAGGTAGGCATGATGGATTGGGAGGGTGACTAATGGTAGAATAAATTGAAGAGATAAGGTGAGATTTTAAAAAAGCAATGATGGATCTAAGGCTTCTAATATAAACTAAGAAAACTGAAACAAGTTAGACAATTCAGACTTTGAATTTTTTAATGTACTAAGTCTAACATGCAATAAGATATAAAGCATATATATATATATTCTATGTTTATTGAACATTAATGGGATATTCATATATGTGATAATATTCATTGGCATGGAATTAAAAAGGCAACACTTAGCATTCTTCCTGGAGTTTTTACTTTGATAAGAATGGAGGGGGATGGTAATCAACAGCTAATACTGACAAATGTTAAGGGAAATACAAATGTTAAGAAGAATGAAAGAGTAAAGTTAATTTAGTGAAGTAATTGAGGAAGGCTTCTTTGAGGAGATGACATCTGACCACAGATTTGAATAATGATAAGGAATGAGCCCTGGGGATATTCCAGACAGAAGTTAAATCTTTGAGGCTCTGATATGAGAACAAGGTTGCTTGTTCTTGGAAGAGCAAGGTCAATATGGCTGAAGCACGGAGAGTACTTGGTTAAGGATGAAGTCCTACAGAAAGGCTGAGGCCAATAATTGTTTATTAGATTTCTTAGTTCATGATTCATTCTAGATAGAAATGACTTTGGAATGTACAAAGAAATGAAATATAGGTTATTTTTAGATGAAAATTATGAAGCTCAGATATCTAAAGATTATTCATAAGTTTACCCTAAAATGTTTACTAAATTTGGAAGACCTAGTAATTGGTTTATTTTTCTCTTTTACTTAACCAAATCTTCCAACCTGATTTATTTCTTTGCTCAAAATGAGCAGAGTGTCATTACTACATATAGGTGTCAGAAATTACTATTAAGAACTGCAATCTGGTTGGTTTGGAAAGCATGGGTTCCTTGGCTTGAATCCTTATGCTCATCTTTTAATTTTTTTTTCATTTTTTACACAATCTTAATGTCAAAAGTAACCTTGAAGAGGAAAGAACTTATAAGGATAATCTATGGGAGAAGAGCTTGGGGGCTTGGGGAGTCACTTTCCATTGCTTTGCCAGGTGTTGCATATGGGCAAATTATATTTGGAAACTCATCATGCCTTTTGAAAATAATCTGCTGGTATACTTCTATAATACACTGTAGGTTCTTGGCATTCTTTATTTAATTATTGTATCTTGTCTTTTCCCTTTAATACTTTGTTTTGCTTATATTGTATGCTTTTTAAAAATGGGTGTGGTTAAATTGATCCAAGTATCTGGTGATAAACATTTCTGACATTGAAAAGAAATTATATATGCCAGTAGTAAAAAGTTTCATTTAAAAAAAAATATGTATATATATATATATATTATTTATTTTTTACAGAGAGGAAGGGAGAGGGATAGAGAGAAACATCGATAAGAGAGAAACATTTATCAGCTGCTTGTTACATATTCCCTACTGGGTATGTGCCCACAACCAAGGTACATGCCCTTGACCGGAATCAAACCTGGGCCCTTCAGTATGCAGGTCTACATTCTATCCACTGAGCCAAACAGGTTAGGGGGAAAGTTTCATTTTTTTATTTTTTTAAATGTATTTATTTTTATTGGGGTGACATTGATTAACAGGTTCATATAGGATTTAAGTGCACATTTCTATATATATATATATATATATATACACACACACACACATATATATATATATATATATATATATATATATATATATAATTAATTTCAGAGAGGAAGAAAGAGGGAGAGAGAAAGATAGAAACATCAATCATGAGAGAAAAATCATTGATCAGCTGCCTCCTGCATGCCCCTGACTAGGAATCAAGTCTCAATCCAGGCATGTGCCTTTGACCAGAATTGAACCCAGGACCCTTCAGTCCACAGGTCAACACTATCCACTGAGCCAAACCACCTAGGGCTCAAGTGCACATTTCTATGATACATGACATATATATTGGATTGTCTATCCACCACCCAAAATCAAATCATTTCTTTATCTTACATTTTAATAATTTGATGGCTGATTTAGTCATATTTCCCATAGCATTATTTTTTTTCAAAGTAGCACAATATAAAAAAGTATAGATTTAGTGAATTATAGAATCAACCTTTTATAATAAGCAAGTTTTGCTAAACATCTATAATTAAGTATCTTCTGGACAATTTTGATGCTACAGGAACCCTCTCTTGATGATAACTACTTTTTGAATTAGTTATTTTTCCAAACTCAGTCTGTACCTATAGTTGCAAATATAGATTAGATGGAGACTCTCTTATTTATAGTAACAAGAAGTATGGACAGCACTGATTGTTGTTTTATATTTCACTAGAGGTCTGGTACATGAAATTTGTGCACTCAGGGGAGAGGGTCCTTCAGCCTGGCCTGTGCCCTCTTATAGTATGGGAGCCCTGCAATCAATTGCCCCAAAGAGGTAGGCTCCAACCACCCATCCAGGGCTCCTCGATGAATTGTCCCAAAGAGGTAGGCTGGAGGAGGGGTCCTGCCTCTGCAGCATGTGTCCGGGGTCATGGGAATCCTGCCTTCCCTGTCTGCACAGCCATCTTGTGATGGCACGAGGGTCACGTGTGAAGGCATGATGACTACTTAGCCTTTTATTAGTAAGGATTCCATTTTCCTTAAGAAAATAATCCAAAAATAAGTGACTTGAGAAGGGGTAGGAAAAGAGGAAAGGATGTATTTTGTAGAATTTTTAAAGGTGAGCCAGTGTGACAATCACCTTTTCTAAGCCTTCTAGAAAGTGAATCACTCTCGGTCACACAAGTAGAAAAATCCCAATAGCCATGCTCAGATTCCTAGCCCAAAGCTAGGTTAGTAAATAAATAGCCCTACTAGAAACAATAATATTTGTTTGCCTTTATTCAATTATGTCCATAAGGGATTTGTGTGAAAATACAGTGATTAAATATTTTCTCTTTTTTTTTTTAGGATCCTATCCAATTTTGACATTTGGGAAATATTCCATCCTGTTAAGTTGCATATTCATAGATAAGAATGTTTTTCTTAAATATCATTCAGCATGTATCAAACCAGCTTAAAATCCTCTAGTAACTTCATCTTGCACTTACAATAAGTTCCACATTTCACTCTGGCCTACAAAGCTCTACAAAACCATGCCAGCACCATTCCCAGTTATTTTCATTTATTTTTTATTTTTATTTTTTTTAATATATTTTATTGATTTTTTAAAGAGCAGAAGGGAGAGGGATAGAAAATCAGAAACATCGATGAGAGAGAAACATCGATCAGCTGCCTCTTGTACGCCCCTCACTGGGATGTGCCCGCAGCCAAGGTACATGCCCTTGACGGAATCGAACCCGGGACCCTTCAGTCCGCAGTTCGACGCTCTATCCACTGAGCCAAACCGGTCTCGGCTATTTTCATTTATTTTTAACTACTTTTCTCCTTGTTTATCATGTTCCAATTATGGTGTTACTGTTTCTCCGATAAAGCAATTGTTTGGTTTGCAGCAAATATTTTCCCTCACTATTTCTTCCTCTCGCACCATTTTTTCTTTCTCTATCCTTATTAACATGGTAACTCATTCTTTAAAATATATATATAATTTTATTGATTTCAGAGAGGAAAGGAGATGGAGAGAGAGATAGAAACATCAATAATGAGAGAGACTCATCAATAGGCTGCCTCTGCACCCACCCCTTTCCTGAGGGACTGAGCCTGAAACCAAAGTCATGTACCCTAATGGGAAATTGAATTGAGGCATGACCTCCTGGTTCATAGGTCGATGCTCAGCCACTAAGCCATGCCAGCCAGGCATGGTAACTCATTCTTGATATTCAGGTCTAAAGTTTATGTTTCATCTAGATAGACCTTTCTTCATTACCTAATCTAAAGTAACCTTCTGACAACATTCTGCCTTCTCATAGTGCAGAGCAGTCACTTCCATCAAAACCTTTTATGAAAAATAACATATTGTTTAGGTGTTTCTTTCTGTTTAAAATGCAGTGCTTTTCTCAGTGAGAATGGGAATGGGGATGATCCTCATTATGCAGGTCATTGTGGATCCCTCATGCCCAGACAATTGTTTGACACATAAGAGTCCATACAGTATGTTAAATCAAATTGAACAGTAGCATAAAGATAGAAGAAAATGTACATATAAATATAGGTAAAAGACCCATCTTCCCCTAATTGCAAGCCCTTCTAATGAGAGACATGGAGGGCATTAAGAAAAATTTTAGTGTCAGATTGATATCATCAGGAGAATAGATAGGAAAGCATTATATCAACTATACACAATTAGTCATAATATTTGTCCTTAGAAATCATATTTTATTGTTGTCTTCTTGTTTATAGCTATCTATAATAATTCTATATAATAAAGAGATAATATGCAAATTGACCATCACACCCTCACAAGATGGCTGCCTATGACCAGGCCACCAGGGGAGTTAGGGAGGGATGACCAATGACTGAACAGCAGGCTGCATGGGACAACCAGGCTTGCAGGGGGTCCATGAAGGCCAGTCAGGCTGGCAGGGGGAGGCAGTTGGGGGCAACCAGCCTGGCAGGGGGATAGTTGGGAATGATTAGGCTGGCAGGGGGGCCAGTGAGGGGTGACTAAGGTGGTGGGGGGGAGTTGGGGGTGACTGAGCTGGCTGGGGGTAAAGTTAGGGGCAACCAGGCCAGCAGACAGGGGCAGTTGGGGGTGACAATGGTGGGGGGGGGCAGAAAGGGTTGACCAGGCTGGTGGGGAGGGCGGCGGCAGTTAGGAGCAACCAGGCAAACAGGTGAGTGGTTAGGTGAGATGAGGCAGGTAGGCAAGTGGTTAGGAGCCAGTGGTCCCAGATTACAAGAGAAATGTCCGACTTCCAGTTTAGGCCCAATCTCACAGGCCAAAACAGCAGTCGGACATCCCCCAAGGGGTCCTGGATTGAGAGAGGGTGCAGGTCAGGCTGAGGGCCCCCCTCTGTGCACAAATTTTTGCACTGGTTCTCTAGTACACACATATTTGTGTATATTACTTTCCAAGCATTATAAAAGGATATGTTATATTTTACTAGAGGTCTGATGCACAAAATTCATGCATTTGGCAGGTGCTTTCCTTACAATCTGAGACTGCTGACTCCTAACCACTTGCCTACTTGCTCCTAATTGCATCTCCTTGCCTGGCTGATCCCTCTAATTGCTCCTCTGCTGGCCTGATTGACACTTAACTGCTCCCTTGCCAGCCCAATCACCCCCAACTGCCCTCCCCTACAGGCCTGGTAACACCCAAATGTCCTCCCCTGCTGGCCATCTTGTGAAAACATGGGGGTGGCAGTCTTGTGACAATGTGAGGAGGCCATCTTATTTTTAAATTAATTAATTGATTATTTATTGTTTATTGTTTAAAGTATTACAAATAGTAGTACATATGTCTCTTCTTTTTGTCATCATTGACCTTCCCCTGGTCTCCATTACCTCCTCACCACATGCCCTCACCACCCCCGCACAGTGTCTTGTATCCATTGGTTATGCTTATATGCATCCATACAAATCCTTTGGTTGATCACTTATCCCCCGAACACTCCCCAGTCTTCCCAATATAATTTAACACCCTATTCAATGCTTCTCTGCCTCTGTATATATCTTTATGTTCATAAGGTTATAATGTTCTTTATTATCCATAAATGAGTGAGATTATGTGGTATTTTCCTTTCACTACCTGTCTTATTTCACTTAGTATTATGCTCTCCAGTACCGTCCATGCTGCTGTAAATGGTAAGAATTCTATCATTTTTATAATAGAAGGAGAGGCCCGGTGCACAAAATTTGTGCACGGGGGGCGGCGGAGTGTCCCTTAGCTCAGCTTGCACCTTCTCCAATCTGGGACCCCTCGAGGGATGTCCAACTGCCTGTTTAGACCCAATCCCAGTAGGATCGGACCTAAACAGGCAGTCGGAGATCCTTCTCACAATCCAGAACCACTGGCTCCAAACTGCGCACCTGCCTGCCTCCCTGATTGCCCCTAACCACTTCTGCATGCCAGCCTGATAACCTGCTAACCACCACCCTGGTAGCCTAATTGATGTCTAACTGCTCCCCTGCCAGCCTTTTTGGCCCCAACTTCCCTCCTCTGCTGGCCTGGTCACCCTTAAATGCCCTCCCGAGCAGACTCGATCACCCCCAACTGCCCTCCCTTGCAGGTCTGGTCCCTCCCTACTGCCCTCCCCTGATGGCCTGATTGCTCCACAACTGCCCTCCCTTGCAGACCTGGAACCTCCCAAATGTCCTCCCCTGCTGGTCATCTTGTGTCCACATGGCAGGATCTTCGACCACATGGGGGCAGTCCTCTTGTGTGTTGGAGTGATGGTCAATCTATGTATTACTCTTTTATTAGATAGGAGAGAGGCCTGGTGCATGGGTAGGGTCCAGCTGGTTTTCCCTGAAGGATGTTCTGGATCAGGGTGGGGGTTGCCTTGGGGTGTGGGGTGGCCTGGGTGAGGGGCCTATGGCAGTTTGCAGGCCAGCCACGCCCCTTGGTGACCCAAGTGGAGGCCATACTGTTTTCCACAATGGCTGCACCAGTCTGCATTCCCAACAGCAGTGAAGGAGGGTTCCTTTTTCTCTGCATTCTTTCTAGCACTTGTCATTTGTTAATTTGTTGATAATAGCAATTCTGACAGGTATGACGTGGCATTTCATTGTTCTTTTGATTTGCATGTCTCTGATGATTAGTGACTTTGAGCATGTTTTCATATGTTTCTTGGCTTTTTAATGTCCTCTTTTGAAAAGTGTCTATCTGACATGTAGGCAGCCATCTTGTGGTGGCCATCTAGTGACAATGTGGGACGACCATCTTATGACAATGTGGGGGTGGCCATCTTGTGATGACATGGGGAGGCCACTTTGTGACAATGTGGGTTGGCCATCTTGTGATGACGTGGGAGTAGCCATCTTGTGACGACATGGTGGTGGCCACTTTGTGATGTGAGGGCAGGAGGGTCAATTTGCATGTTCCCTCTTTATTATATACTAGTGGCCTGGTACACAAAATTTGTGCACATAGGGGAGGGTTGTCTCTCAGCTCAGCCTGCATCCTCTCCAATATGAGACCCCTGTGGGATCAGGCCTGAACTGGCAGTCGGACATCCTCCTCACAATCCGGGACTGCTGGCTCCTAAACACTCACCCTAACCACTCTGCCTGCTGTCCTAATTGCCCCAACTGGTCTCCTCTGCTGGCCTGCTCGGCCCCAATGGCCCCCCTCCACCAGCTTGATCATCCTCAACTGCCCTCCCCTCCTGGCCTGATCACCCCCAACTGCCTCTGCCTTGGCCCTGCACCATAGTTTTGTCCGGAAGGACTCTGGAAGGTCTCATGGTCTAATTAGCATATTATACTTTTATTAATAAAGATAGGATATAATATACTGCCATAACTATAACATATCTACCAGTATTACTCTATGAAAATACATTCTTCATGTGGTAGGAAGGCATCTAACACATTAAATTGTATATGTTGTAAGTAGCAGGAAATACTGTATTCATAGCAATAATATACACCCTGTCCTGTGACTTCCCTTCCTGATCTGGGAATGGTTACCCAGTTCTTTGAATGTTTCCTGTCCCCTAATGTATTTTTTTTGTCATTCAGTGTAATTTTATTTACTGTTTATTGCACATGATTTGAAGTCTTTATTTCTAACCACCAAAGATTCAAAGGACTATTTTTTCCATGAAGTTTAACATTAACATCAGTGAATCCATGTATTCATGTGTTTTTATTGTAAACATTACTCACATTGTCATAGACCCTGAACTCATAAGCATGGACCATGCACAGGCTGGCGGCAAGCCAGGAGATCACTCTGAAAGCAGATACTCTGCATAAGAAGAAAAATCATTGTACAACATTTAATGTCCAACCTCAGTCACTTCAGAATGTTACATATATTGACTTCTTAATTCATATAGTATCAGGAACTCAGCTGCTTGGTTGGTGACCGGGTTGACCTTGTTTGAGGAGGATTACTCCTGAAACAATTAAGGAAAGGGGGGCTCAATCTTTTCTTGGTTGCTTGCTCCTCCCCAGCACCTTCATCTTCCTTCTCATCCTCAGTTTCTTGGGCATCTTCTCCTTCACCTTCACCTCCTTCTTCTTCCTTCTTTGCATCCTCAAATTCTTCCTTGGCACTTTCTTCCTCTTCCTTTCCTTCCTCTTCGTCAGCCACTTCCTCTCTTTCTCCTCCTCTTTAGCTTCTACTTTAGTGGGGGGTTCATCCTTAGGTTTCTTGGCTTTTGCATCCTCCATGGTCTGCTCCACCTCGATCTGCTCCTCCTGGACATGGCTGGTGAATTAAGAAGGGAAGGAGCCAGTGGACATCAAGTAGAAGCTGGTCTGGAAACCACCATAGGCAGATCGACCAAAGACCTGGGAACTGTGGGAGTAGCCGCTGGCTATGTTTCTCATGCTGGTGAAACTGAGCCAGGTCTCCTCACCTTCCAAGAGTTTCCTGTAAGCTGCAATGTCAATGTCCAAAGCCACAATGAGGAGGTCCTGGTATATCATGCCATTTTACTCTTTGTAGTTCTCAACATGTTTTCTAATTTGTTGATTGTGTTCTGCATAGCACTAACTCCTGAGTTCTGCTTATTCTACAGCTCTCCCAGCTGCTTTCCCAGAGCTTAGCTCATGCCCTGGCATGCTCCAGGGTCTTGGCCTTGAGCAGGCAGCGACTTTCAGGCACTTCCTTCTTGGCTTCCCACACCCCGTAGATGTTCTTGGCAGTGCTCTCAGTCAGCATGGTAAAGCGGCTCTTGTACCATTCTTCGGCATTCTGCATGATCTTGGCAGCCAGCTTCTAGTACTGGGCGCAGACATCCTTGAGCCAGCAGAGAGGTCAGACTTGGAGAACACGTCCATCTCCATGGAAATCTGAGCATACTGGATTTGCACCGGCAGCTCAGCCATCTCCTCTTCATGCACCTTCTTCAGAAATGCGATTTAGTCCATCAGGCTGTTGATGCGTTTTTCAAGCTCAGTGCCAGCGAGTACTGCCTCATCTGCACCTTTGCATGTCTCCATCATCCAGCCTTCTGCTTCATCATGGTTCAGCACCTTTTCTTGGTAGCATTCCTGCATGTTGCTCCCAGTCCCTTCCAAGACCTGGTGCCTGCTAACTGCCCACTGCCCTCTTCTTCCCAGGAACTGGGCTTAGTGGGTGGTGGCACAGGCATCCCATTTTCATTAAAATGTTCAACCCTGGCTTTCTCCATCAGTGTGCACAGGTAACCCAGGGGCATACAATGATCCCAGAGACCCTGAACACCCATTCCTACCCATGTTCCCTATGGCAGCCTGGCCCTCGAGGGCAAAGTCAGGTGTATTCACCCCACCCTCCCCTGACTGCCCTGTTACTGATCTTGGCCTTGACACTGTGGGCAGCATGAGGTGCAGTCAGCCAACCCTGCCCAACCCCGAAAGCTGCCCATACCCCATTGGCAGAGTCAGACTGTGCCCGCCAGGCCCTTCTGACCCCAATGGCGGCCTGGACCCTGCAGGTAGTCTCAGGCAGAGTCAGGCAATGCCTTCCAGGCCTGCCCCATCCCCCATGTTGGAATGAGTCCCTGGAGGCATCAGGCACTGCCACGCTGCCCTCCTCTGCCTGCACTGTTACTGATCTCAGCCTTGACCCACTGGGCAGCATCAGGAATAGCCAGTCTGCCCTGCTCATCGCCAATGGCAGCTTGGACCCCACATTTGGCATCAGGTGCTGCCACCACCCACTCCCCTGCCTGCCCGGTTACTGATCATGGCCTTGGCACTGTCCACCTGGCCTGCCAAGACCTCCATGGTGGGGCTGTGATCTATCCTGCCTGCCCTGTCCTCCATGGTGGGGCTGCCTGCCTGGTCTGCTGGGCCTGGGGCTGCGATGGGGACCCCCACTGCCTGCCTGCAGGAAAGTGCTGCCATGGCCTGGCTTTGCTAAGGACGGTGGGGGGGGGGGGAGGCAGATCCCCTGCTGGGGCTGCAATCTAGACCCTGCCACACGCAGAAAAGCACTGCCATGGCTGTCTCGGGGTGGAAAGGGACCACCCTCCATCTTGCTTAGGGGTTAATTTGCATATTGCTCCTATTGGCTGGTAGCATAGCAAAGGTACAGTCAATTTGCATGTCTCTGTTTTATTAGATAGGATAATAATCAGCAGAGAACCTTTTAAGAAAGAAACTATTATATGGAATGAATAATATGATGGTACAGGCATTTTTCCTACAGTTAAAGGTATAACTAAGTGATAAAATAAGCATATCATTTAAACTCTATCTTGGTCTTTGATTGATTCCAAATACCAGACTCAATGAAATCAACATGTTGCTTAATTCAGAAACTGATGTCAATCTTCCTTGATAAACTTCCTACTAGTAATAGTTGGAAGAAATTGAGAAATGTATGCTCAGCTGGCATGGATAACAACATGAAGACAGTTTTTTGTTTTGTTTTTTTGCCTTTAAATTCGTGGGCAGAATTATATTTTATCTTTCCTCACCAGTTGCCTGTTTCGCTCTAAACTCAGATAGTTTCCAAAAGATCCAACTCATGTCAAACCTATAAAACATCCTGTGGTTTTTGTTCAATGGTAGAAAATAAACTCTTAATCATTTTAATTTAGCTTAGTTTTAACCTTGCAAAAAGGTTTTAACAAAGTTTTAAACAAAAGATATTTAAACAACTCTATTTCAGTAAGGGAAAAAATGCAGAATATAACTGGAAAACATATTGCTATATACATCAGTGTCTAAATATATTTGGCAAATACATTTCATATATAAGTTTATCATTGATTGATTGGAAAAAAAACTGAAAAAAGTGTGAAGATTAGGGATAATTAAAAAAAATTAGGAAAATGATATCAAAGGGATAAATGTATATTAATCCATTCACTCTTTCTTCAGTTTATGTAAATTAGGTGGTTATAAAATATCTCAAATGTTATAAGTATTAAAAAAATATATAAATATTATTTGGAAGAAAATTTTGTGAGTTTGCTAAGTGATTTTCCCTCACATCACTATTCATGCAATTTGTCAGTTTGAGATGACATTTGGGAAGTTGTAGAAATTCAACATGAATCCTATATAATAAAAGAGAAATGTGCAAATTTTACCATACCTTCGCTACGCTACCAGCCAATCAGGAGCAGGGGGTGGGGCTTAGCGGCACGAGCGCCTTGCCCACGGGGAACAGAGATGAGGCAGAGGTGGCGTTGGCACTCTGGCCAGAGCAGGAAAGACTGAAGGCTCTGGCTGGTGTGAAACCTCCAGCGGCCAAAGCAAAAACGGAAGGCAACAGCCAGAGGGAAGGCCTGGTCCCAGGTTCCAGAGGAAAACTGGTCCTGGCAGCGAGGGAAAGGAAAGCCTATTGCATGAATCTTTATGCAACAGGCCTCTAGTTCTAATATAATAGGCTATAGCAAATTCTGGATTGAACACTCAGACTCTTATAAGTGTTGAATGATAAGAGTACTATAGTCAAATGAGCATCGGAAACTAAGTTGAAACATTATAGTTTTTCATTTTGTTTTATTTTTAATTGTAGAAATTTCTAAAACCTTTTGATATGAAAAAAATAAGTGTATTGAAACTGTGAGATCTTCTAAAGACAGAAATTTTTATATCCACTTGGTATCAAGATTAATAATGACCATATCCAACTAAAAGAGTATATCAAATGCTATCAATGAGTAATTTCTGAAGCATGTTTTTCTCTTAGTTTCCACATCTCCTAATAGAATGTCTTTAATCTTAAATGGTATCTTGGATGGAAGCCCCATAGAATACTGTTTTTCTAAAAATGGTTTTCTTATAAACAGCCTTTTCTTTATCAGGCAACTTATTATTTACTATATTTAATAGTACTTTGAAGATAAATTTATTAGACAATTCTCTATTCATCAAATCAAAATTCTTACAGTGCAGGTTTTTACTTGATGTAAAACTCATACAGAAGTAGTATAGTTTACTGAGCAAGAACTATTATGTTAGTCCAGAGCAAGATCTCTGAGGCAGAAAACCTTGAATTTCAAATTAAGCTTCATTTCTTAGTAAATTATAATCTTGAATATGCTACAAAACCCTCTGAATTTAGTGTTCTATTGCTAAAAAGTGTATAATAATAGGTCTATATAAAAGAAAACAATAGCAAAGTTAAATGCAACAACAAAGTTGGGAGAGTGCTGGGAAAAGAATATACATGAAATAAATAGTTATTCATTTTTTTAAAATTCTTGGATTTCAATGAGGATATTTGATAGAGTAAGGATCTATTCCCCCAAACTTGTGTTCCCTGAAATTTGTTGTTTTTAAGTTACTCATTTTTGAGAGGATTCTGTTTTGTTTATCCAAAGTGAAACATAGTGAACAAACTTTTTGTGTTTATATCCATGTTTTTTTCTCTCTTTAGACAAAAATCATTAAGTCAGTGTATTTTTTTCTTGGGCTTCTCTATTTCTAATAGATATTTATTGGCAAAAGCAAAAATGCTCTAGCAATTTTGTACTTTCTCTTTCTGTCAAAAATTCAGTGAAGTTCTGAAGGTTTGGAATCTTATGCACAACATTGTTGTTGTTTGTGATTATTTAGATGATATATGCTACCATTCATCATATCTCTTCACTAATCAATGAATACATGAGACACAGCCCACAGTAGCGCAGAGAATGTGTGTGCTGTCTATCCCAAGAATCAGACTAAACAATAAGGATTACAAATATTAAATTGCTATGAAATTATTAAATAATGAAGATTCTGATGTAAAATTTTTATGACATTACCAATGAAATAGACAAACTTAAATATTTATCATATTAAAATTGATATATTTCCTAGCGGCAGAAAAATGTGTGTGTTTGTACTTATGTATAGAGGACAGTTTCACTTATTGAATCTACATTTTCAGATTAGGTCCTAAATTGCCTTCTAGGCTGAGGTCATTGATAGTATTTCTTTATTTTTTAGCTAGAGGCCAGATGCACAAAAATTCATGCAAGAATGGGCCTTCATCCCCCCTGCTGCTGGCTCCGCCTTCCCTCTGGCTGGAGCTGCCTTTTAGCTCCAGCCCAGAGCCGCCTTTCCACCTTCTAATGTTGCCCAGAGGTCTGGAGCAGCTGGGGTAGTGTGGAATGCCTGCGTCATTGCCATGGCTACTTGGCACCTGTGTATGCAAATTAACCTGCTATCTTTCTTGGGTTAATTTGCATACTCACACCTTTTTAACTGGTGGGTGTCGTGGAGGTATGGTCAATTACCATGTTACTCTTTTATTAGATTTTTCCATGTCTTATGTTCCCATCCAGGTAATTCCAGTTCAATGATAAACTAAAGTAAGTTTGAGTGTCCAGTTATATAGAAGAAGAGAATGAAATTTTGGTTATTGGAATAAAAATTTCTTTACTTCAAGGTTTATTTCAAGCTACAAAAAATAAATAAATAAATAAAAGCTATAGCAAAGCTAGAGCGTTTCTTTCAGGTCTTATAAGAATTAAATTTTATAAGTTTTAACTAGTTTAATATAGAATGAGAGAAAAATAACCTCTATCATCTTATTTTTCTTTTCATCAAGTACTTATTTATCATATCTGATTTCACCTATAATATGATTCTTAGACATAGTATTTCATTCTAATGATAGACACATTTCCTATTAAGCAATGTGGTTTAATATTTTAATATTTTCTTGCTTAGGAATATAATTATATAGAGGCCTGGTGCACGAAATTTGTGCACGGGTGGCAGGGGATGTCCCTTAGCCCAGCCTGCACCCTCTCCCATCTGCGACCCCACGAGGGATGTCTGACTGCCCATTTAGGCCCGATTCTTGTAGGATTGGGCCTAAACGAGCACTTGGACGTCCTTCTCACAATCCAGGACTGCTGGCTCCAAACTGCTCACCTGCCCGCCTCTTTGATCACCCCCTAACCACTATCCTGCCAGCCTGTTTGCCCCCAACTTCCCTCCACTGCCAGCCTGTTCACCCCTAACTGCCCTCTTGAGCAGGCTTCATCACCCCCAACTGCCCTCCCTTGCAGGGCCTGGAACCTCCCAATGGCCCTCCCTTGATGGCCATCTTGTGGTGGCCATCTTGTGTCCACATGGGGGCAGGATCTTTGACCACATGGGGGCAGCCCTCTTGTGTGTTGGAGTGATGGTCAATTGGCAAATTACTCTTTTATTAGATAGAATAGAGGCCTGGTACATGGGTAGGAGCCAGATGGTTTGCCCTGAAGAATGTCCCAGATCAGGGTGGGAGTTCCCTTGTGACGAGGGGTGGCTTGGGCGAGGGACCTGTGGAGGTTTGCAAGCTGGCCACGCCCCCCAGTTACCTAAGCAGAGGTCCTGGGATCTAGGATTAATTTATGTCTTCAATTGAAACTTTGTAGCTTGGAGCAAGAGCCAAGCCTTCAGCTCGATCAGTGGTGGCAGCCATTTCTGTTTGAAACTTGTAGTATTGAGTGGAGGCCTAGGCCAGCAAGGGCAGGCAGAAAGCTTGGCTTCCTTCGTTGCCGGGGAAACCCAAGCCTCTATTCTCTCCAGCTCAGTGGCTGCAGCCATTTCTGTATTTTTATAATTGAAACTTTATAGCATTGAGTGGAGGTCCAGGCCAGCAAGGGCAGGCAGAAAGCTTGGCTTCCTTCATTGCTCGGGAAACCCAAGCCTCTCTCCTGCTCTTAGTGGCCACAGCCATCTTGGTTGCGGTTTATTTGAATAATCTGCTCCTGATTGGCTGGTGGGCGTGGCTTGTGGGTGTAGCAAAGTTATGGTCAAATTTGCACATTACTCTTTTATTAGTATGAATTAAATGAAGTCAACTCAGGATATAAGCTACTGAGCTTTGGATAGACTGTACACAATGAGTGAAAAGAGTCAGTTAGATCCAAATACTAAACTATCTTTTTTATTATATAAATCCTCACATTTACTGTACTGATAGGACTCAGGCTATCAACTGTACTGATAGGACTCAGGCAGTTTTACTAAATGTTTGGGCATTTTCTTCTCCTTTATGTTTTGTTTTAATTTTCACTTAATTTAAAATGAAAATTTCATTACTTTATCTGCTAAAGTAGCTCAAAATAAATTATCCTCATGTCATTGCAAAGACTGATTTCCCTTGAAATCCTCTTCTTTGATTTGTGTCCTCCATTTAATATTGAAATTAAACTTTGCTTCTATAATTATAGCTACATTATCTCATAATCCAATTATATTTTCTTTTATTTTGAAATATATGCTTACATTATCCCTTGACACCTCATACACTTTCTTCATATTTAAAGCCTTTTTTTATCTGCCTATTACTGAGATTTCCTTGGGTTAAGTCATTATCACATCATCAAAACAAAGCTAGAAATTATAGGAAGATTTCTTCTTTTTTTTCTTCTCTAAATAAATATAAACCAAGCTTCTTTATTTCTGTTTGAGTTTTTTTAAGAAAGGAGGGGGTGTTTATCTGAGGCATCCCTGGAGATAAACTTTAACCATGCAGGTATTCAGACATTCAAAGTATTTGCCAGCAAAAAGAATACTTTAGGAAGGCAGGACCAGGGTAGGCAATTTCATATAACATTATCTGTAATACTAAAAGGGTAATATGCTAATTAGATCAGATATCCTGCTGGACATCCTTCTGGAGGAAGCCAGGGCTGAAGGGAAGCCAGGCCAGGTCCTGACAGCCAGGGGAAGGAAGGTATACTCTTGCATGAATTTCCTGCATCAGGCCTCTAGTATTAGTATAATTGTGACTGCTGAAGGGATTATGCCACAAAAATAGTTACAGTTGCAATTCACACAGCAATTTATCCTCCTTTTATCATTGCAGTGGGTACAAAGCTTATTAACACACAGCACACTGTTACTCACAAAATTCCTGGTGCCGGTACAGGCTTAAAGGGAGCTCCCAAAATGTGGATTCCTCTGGTGGCAGCAGGGGTGCCTTCTCTGGCTGGCTGGTCAGGTCAGGAACAAAGTTTCAGTTTCAAGGTGGCATTGCCTTCAGAGATCTCTACACACAGGGCAGATCAATCGGGGGCCCCACCATTTATCTATCTTCTGGCAAGGAGTGGAGCTGAGCAGAGTAGGGAGGGGACTGCGCCCAAACTGAAGGTGATCAGTGAAGATAAACTTCCAGAGGTCAGATTCAGCAGTGCAGGGCAGGGATCAAAGCAATCAGCAAGGACCAGGCATCCAGCAATCAAACAATGATCAACTCGATTGGTATTTGGGAACCCTTTAAATAGCCTGTAGTATCCACGGCAGTCCATAAGGGAGTAGGGGAATTCTGTTAAACAAAATGCATAACAAGATCTCAAGTTAAACATTATTTCTAATGGACCTATCAGTAAACAAGCTTGTAAACACTGGGTTTCACTCTGGAGAGGGGAAGGAGTATAGGTCATCAGACACATGGTTATTAGGGGAAGTCACTCTAAGTCAGCAGTCTAAGTTCAAATCCTTACCAATAGAATACACACACTAAAGGGGAGTGGCAAATGTGTCCTTAATATCTCACTTTAAGTTAACTAAAATCTTTTAAAAACTTTTAAACATTTTTTGGCATTTTAAAAACATTTCTATATTTTACTATAACAGAGTTTGATCTTAATTTATTTTTGTGACATCCCAGATTTATTTCCCAAAAGAATGGTAACTCTGGAATATGTAAATATATACATGGTGTTAATGATTTGAACATATTATTGTCAGAAATGTATAATCATTTTAATACTTTGTAATTTTTTTTGTTATTGGATAAGATGTGTGAAATATAATTTTTCTGAGCAATCATTAAAAATTGAATTAGTGCCGAGACCGGTTTGGCTCAGTGGATAGAGCGTCGGACTGCGGACTGAAGGGTCCCGGGTTCGATTCTGGCAAGGGCATGTACCTTGGCTGTGGGCACATCCCCAGTAGGGGGCATGCAAGAGGCAGCTGATAGATGTCTCATAGATGTTTCTGGCTTTCTATCCCTCTCCCTTCCGCTCTGTAAAAAATCAATAAAATATATTTAAAAATTGAATTAGTAAGAAAATTTATGCTCAGAGCTCAACTCAGAGTGGGTATGGCAAATTCTCTGCTTAAGAGAAGACAGGAGAAATGGGTGTTTTAACAAGTGATGATAAGATTATCATGAATAAACAGTACTTTGGTGTTTGGCATTTCATTGTGTTGAGTCATTCTTTTGAATGAAAAATTCTGCTGGCCATAATGAAATTTGGAAGACTTTAAATATGAGAAGAGCCCACATGATAAATACCTAATATGCTGAATTATAAAAGTTCAATAACCAGATGAAGCTTTGGAGTTGTTTAAATCAACAAACATATATTAAAGCTTCTGCTATGGCCATGTAGAGTACCAAGATGAGTAAGACATGGTTCTTGCTCTCTGGAAATGAGACATATCTGCCAGAATAAAATAAATGTATTATATGCAGTAACAAAGCATATATATATATAAGCCTAGGTGACCATTACAACCAAATGACCATAACAACAGAAACGACTGGTCAACCAGTTGCTATT
This sequence comes from Antrozous pallidus, assembly GCA_027563665.1. NCBI lineage: Eukaryota > Metazoa > Chordata > Mammalia > Chiroptera > Vespertilionidae > Antrozous > Antrozous pallidus. The sequence continues at coordinate 105,785,101 of CM050514.1, read as the reverse complement.
ATGCACACTGACCACCAGGGGGCAGATGCTCGACACAGGAGTGGCCCCCTGGTGGTCAGTGTGCTCCCATGGAGAATCTCCCATGGCCAGCCAACCTCCCCTGGTCCCTCCCCACAGCCAGCAAAACTCCTGTGATCACTCCCCTTATCCAGGAGGCTCTGTCTGGCAGGCCTTGGCCAGCTCAGCCACCATCAAGACTGGGGAGATGGCCCCAATAGGCCCTGATTGCTGGCCAGGCTTAAGGACCCTACCCATGCATGCATGAATTTCGTGCACCGGGCCTCTAATATACAGTAAATAGAAATGGCCTACATAATAAAATCCTAGTGAAAAATATTTTCTGTTAGGAATTTTACAGAAAAAATCTCCCAGCTTTTCCATTCCATATTATCCTTTTCAAGTAAATTTTTCATTTTCCCTAAATGTATCTCAACTACACCTTGTTGAAAGCAATTCTTTTATTTTTCTGTGATACTGCATCAGGCAAAATACCTTCTATAGAGAAGACACATTTTCTTTACCACACAGGTTCATACATTCCTAAGTCTTCCTCCAACACTTAAATATATTTTAAGTTATCACAATTACAAGTGCTCTTTCTGATTTATATTCAAGTAACACAAATGGTGTTGGGTAAATGACTTACAGGAGAAAGGAAGGAGCATAAGTCAAAAGTGTTTCACCCACACTGGCAATATTTGCAAATGCTATTGTATAGAATGTGTATTATTACTGGGATTGGAACAAAAGATGATGGACTTATCAGGGCCAGGGTACTTTCTCTCTGTGCCTTGCTCCTTCATAAGTCATAAGTCAAACAGCATGTCTTTGGACTTCCTAAAAAAAATGGAGACTAGAAACTTCCATCTTCCTTATTTTGGAATGCATCATGGTTGTAGAAACACATTGTAGAGTCCAGTGCAATTTTGGTACTTCAGGAGTTCCCTATATTGATAGTTCTGAAGCAATAGGACCTCTGCAAGCATCCAAATGTGGGAGACATGTACAACTCTCTGAAATGTCAAAATTCTTTATAAAAGACTAGAAATCACAATGACTGGATAGTTATGTGTTCATAGAACCCTACTTTAACTCTTGGACTGTTGTTTCCTGGGGACACAGGAACTACATTGGTCTTTTAACTTTATCTTAAAAGCACTGAATGTTTTTAATAATTACTTTGCACTTCTATCAAATTGAGGAGGCAAAACATAAGCCAATTGTCAGCACTGAGGAAAAAGCAGAAGATTTGCACATAGTTTTTAAATTATACCCTTTTGTGTGAATGCATATATCAATGTAAGATTTAAAAGTGTCAATACAATATTGCTAATTAATGATGAGTTGACTGACTAAAATTGTCATAGCTTTTTGTCATACATATTTGAATGAACTTGTAGACTAGAATGATCAGCTTATCATTCTTAAGCAGAGTTTGACCCACTTTTGAAAAAAATAAAAAAAATTTGGCAACAGGGAGTTACACAATTATAATAAGTACAAACTTCTGCTTGATTTTATCTTCAAGCATCACAACTGAAATTGGAACGTTTCAGATCATTTTAAATTAAATTGATTAATAATACATCATGTTAAAATGAATTTTTTATAGTTTGGGAGCTAATGTTCTCAATTATTTAGCAATGCAAAATGTAGGAAACATGCACAGACAGCATACAAGAGCTGATCCATGAACTTTCCCTTAAAACAAGATGATAAATGGCCTATTTTTCTACCATACTAAAGCAATATGTTAATGTTTACTACTCTGAAAATATTTGCTCTTCAGGAAACCAAATCAGGACATGAACTGTTATTTTTGTAAAATAATCTCAGCCCTAATATTATAACAAAATATGTGATTTAACTAACAAATTCTTTAGGCACATTACCTTTTATACAATTTGAGTTATATTTTCACAATCATTTCAGTCTCATTTTCCTTTTTAATGGAAATTTAAGTTTTTAGCATTAAGTATCCCTGAAACTATTGTGTGGTCCTATGATTTTATTTAGCATTAATCTACAATCAATGTCTTTTTGTAGAAAATAATGTTTACAATTAAAAGTCATTTGAAAAGTAAACTGTCTGTTATGTTTTGAACCTTATATTCTTGGTAATTCAAAATGACTTTAAAATGTTAAGTAAAGGTAACAACATATTAGATTCTTTCTGAATGACAGCTTTGTAATGCTCATTTCAGCAACGTCTCCAGAATCAGAGAAGCACTAGGATGTGGTTCTGACCTCCATGTGAGCACTTTAGTGTACTGATTTACAGAAGAGATGATGACCATAAAGCCTTAGACAACCTGACTTGACCGGTTGTAGACCAAAGCATCTGAAGAGACTAATACTCATCCATTGCCCAGCATTATCTACTCCATCAATATCCTTTCTTATCTCTCTATGGTTTGCTTTGATACAAATCATTGCTTTGTGATGATGTAAAATTTGATTTGTCAATTCCTACAGAATAATATACACAAGAATAAAAAACCTTCCATTATGTAGCGTTTGCTTTTCCAGCTTCATTGTATACTTGAGAAAAAAAATGTATATTTTCAAACTGTACAAGATTATTTGATAGATGTGTGCATTGTAAAATGATCACCACAATCACTTCTTTCTGATTTGTTTTTTATCTACTTATTTATTTATTTATTTATTTATTTATTACCTAATTGCTCTGGCTAGGAATTCCAGAACTTTGTTGAACAGAAGTAGTACCAGTAGAATACTTTTTTTTTTCTCCTTATCTTAAAAAAAAAAAAAGGTTTAGCTTGCACCTTTGAGTATAATGTTAGTTGTGGGCAACTTATACATGGCCTCATTATGTTGAGTTATTCCATTCTATACCTAATTGTTGAGTTTTTGTTATGAACTAAGGTTGAATTTTGTCAGATGATTTTTTTGCCATTTATCAAGATGATCATATGATTTTTATCATTCATTCTGTTAATTCAGTGTATCATATTTATTAATTTGCATATATTAAAACATACTTATACCTCAGGGATAAATTCAACTTGGTCTTGGTTATGATCCTTTTGATGCAGAATTTTTGCACTGGAACCCAGATACTTTGTCCACTGAAGTCCAAGAATAAATCAATTAACAGAGAGTGGTATAACAAAGGTGGAGATTTATTGAAGAATGAAGAACAAGTACGGACACCCACATGGGGAGGAGAAAAGGGTCCCACTGCGTTCCTTTTCCCTATAGCTTATAAAGGCTACAGATTCTTGTGCCTTGATACCCTCTTTGATTGGTCACTATTCCCTTAGACTTGTTACTATAGTAACTCGTGGGCTCACAGGACACACCTCACATGGCACATGTGAAGTTCTCCATCCCCGCTTCCCTCCTTCCTTATCGTTTTTTCTATTCCCTTTGGGCTCTCTTCCTCTTTTTCTGGATGAAGGGCTTCCTTCTCTTTATTTTATAAATATAGACCTTTTGCTGTTCTCAGCTCCCTCATTCTATGGAAATGTACCTGTTACAGCTTTTCACTTTCCCTATTGAAATATAACTTCTGCTGCTCTACAGCCCTGTGCTTCCTCCATGCTCCCCTTAATTTGCAAAATTTCTAAAATTTCCTAAACCTATTCTTTTTCACCCCTAAATATTCCTGTTTCATTTCTACCTCTAAGGAATGCACACTTAACACTGCATATTATAAAATATAATAATTGAAAGATGAAACAGATGTGCCAAGGGTACCAAGATGCAGGCTTTATTAGGAGAAGAGATGCCCATGCCGGTTCACTTCCCAAGGGAGAGAGAGAGAGCATGCGCAGGGTGAAGGTGCCTTTTAAGGTGGAAGGAATGGGGCTTAGGGTACCCGGCATGTGCTGATTGGAAGCTTCATATAAGGCACATGATTGGGCACTCCTGGACCCAGGAGTTGGGGGGCTTAGGGTATTTGGCAGGTGCTGGTTACATCATAACTTCACCCACCAGTTGGGGGGAGGGAGTACCTATCATTCCAGGTTTTTGATAATATTAAAAAAATAATTGAAAGTCCCGGCAAGGTCAGGGGGTGAAGGTCCATCTTCCATAGCTACTTCCAACTGAGAGAAGGCATCCTTAGGAGCGTCCACTTGGAGTCTCAAGGATTCTGGTGTTGGGTTCTGAATTCAGTGCCAGATAGATCTCTCCCACCTTCTGGTTGGCAAATGCCTGCATTCTGTTCTGCAAGAAACTAGTGAAACAACGCATGAGACATGGGCCAAAGAGCAAAATTAAGAGTATAGATACCAGTTTACGCCTAATAGTAGGAGGAGCCATGGAGTAAGTGAGCCAAAAATGTCATACCCCTCTTCTATCTGGTTATGTAGTCTTTGGTCAGTTTTGTCTTGGAGGGATTTAATGTGATCTTTGACAATTCCTGATTCATTTATAAAGTAGCAGCATTTCTCCCCAAGAAAAACACAGGTACCCCCTTTTTCTGCTGTCAGGAGGTCTAAAGCATGCCGGTTCAATAGGGAAGGACTACCACTGCTAAGGAGTCTACCTGCCTTTGAAGGGATTCAAGGGAATTGCTAATGATGGAGATATCTTCAGAAAATTCAGCAGACAATTTGTGGTAGAAATGAACAGAGGAGGAAATGCCCCCCACCCCTGTCCCCATTGCAGTGAAGACTCCAGTATCCACTAAGAGGAGAACAAGGGCCGCCCTTTTGTGACAGAGTCTGAGAAGACCAAGAGAGGATTCGAGTTCTCCCTCTGTTCTGGTAGAAAGATTGGGAGTTAGGAAGACATAAAGACAGAGCAAGTGTGGCAGTTTTTGAGTGACGCAGGTATAGTCTTTCAGAGGAGAAAAATACCCGGTGGGGGGCAGGCTAAGGGAGGGAGTAAATGTATAGATTGTGCACAGTAGTAAGGTGTAAAAGTAGTTGAGGTAATAGTTTGGGAGGTATTTGTATTGAAGAGAGAGATGTTGTGTAAAGTGTGTTGAGGTCTGGTATAGGTAAAAGTTAAGTTAGTGATCCAATAGGTTGGTGTTGGAGTGGCTCTGATGAGGGTTTGAGTCAGTGACAGACAAATCCAGCAGGATGTAGAGAAGGAGGGATTGATAATAGAGAGTAGATAGAAAGTTGTGTGGATGAGGGTGCGCAAAGGAGTAGGTTCAGGGTTCGTAGGGTGAGAGAGAATGTCTTTTAGTGAGGGAGGGATAGGTCAGGGATTAATATAAGTTTTAATAAAGATAATTATACCCCTGGGGTCTCTACCTCCTCCATCTATTCTGATTCCTGCTGGCTGAGCCTGGCTCCAGAGTGGGTCTGTTGGGTTTTATATGGTAACGCTGACAGGATTTCATGTAAGGAGGCCGCAGTCTGAGGAGGGTCTAAGATTTACCAGTGGACTTCATAAAGCACCAGAGTGGTAGTAAGAGCACTACCAATATGGACAGTAAAACTCCCCTACACTGTGACAATTCCCTTTTTGGCAATATTTCATGCATAGATATTTGTGATCGGTGGCATAGACCTGATACTACTCACCACGGCTGGGCCACTCAGGGGTCATGGTTGCACAAGCATCAAAGTAGAGAGTGACACTAGAGGACCTCCCATCCCAGACAGTAGAATTGATAACTCCCTCATCATCCCAAGTCCATTTACCTGAAAAGACCAAACCCTCATTGGTGCATTCATTGTTGGCTGCCTGTAGAAGAATTATGGTGAGGAGACAAGGCATATTAAAAGGAATTCAAAAATCTGAGCTTCTTCTGGAGTAAAGAATTGGAGGATCCCTTGCCAGGTAAGATCCACTATCCATGAGTGTATATTTTCTGGGAAAGCAGACTGTGGTTGCCACTAGGACTAGTAGTCCTCCAAGATGCACTGCAGGAAATAGTAGAACTTAACCTGTAATGAATGATGTGTCATCAAGTCCTGGATGGTGTTGGTGAGTCCTCTTTGGGGATGACGGGAAACATTTGGTGAGTCTGAGGGAGTTAGGTCCTGTGGAGGTAGAAGTGTAGGAAGGTTGTGTTTTGTGTTGAGGTTTATATGGCTTAATGGGTGAGAGGTGATGCCAGTGGTGGATTCCTTGTACCCTTGCTGCAGTAGCGGTGGATAGTGTGACTGGGAAGGGTCCCTTTCATGTGGGTGTTAAGGATGCCTTTCCTTTTTTCTTGACATAGACCAAGTCCCCAGGGAGGACTGAGAGATGATTAGAAGTTGTAGGAAAGGGATGGGGGAGAAGGTTATCAGCGTGTTGTTGTAAGAGTGCCCTCATGTGGGCAAAAGCAGGAAAGTAGTCTTCCGGAGGGTGGGGGTGGGGGGATTGTCTTCCGGGGTTTGGAGGACAAAAGGCCATCCATACATGATCTCGAAGGGGCTTAGAAGTAGTGGTTGTCGTGGCATGGTCCTCAGTCTCATAGTGCCAGGGGAAGAAGTTCAGTCCAAGGCATATGGAGTTATAAAGATAGCTTGGTTAGATGTGTTTTTAAGAGATGACTGGCCTTTTCTACTTTACCCGAAGACTGAGGATGGTAGAGGATGTGGAGGTTCCATTTGATGTTTAGCATTTGAGAAACCAGCTGCGTTATCTGAGAGACGAAAGCGGGACCATTATCAGATTGAAGAGACATTGGAAAGCCAAAGCGGGGGATGATGTCGTGGGTGAGGGCTACCACTACTGTTTGAGCATTCTCCCTGCTGGTGGGATAAGCTTCTATCCATCCTGAAAATGTGACAACTAGAGTGAGGAGATAACGGCTTTTGTGTGTGTGTGTGTGGGGGGGGGGGGGGGGACATGTGTGTGAAGTCTATCTGCCAGTCCTGTCCTGGGAGGTTTCTTCTTATCTGGTGTGTTGGGAAAGAGCGAGGGCGGGCTCCACCCTGAGGAGAGCAGGGACTGCAGATGTCACAGGTGTCAGTTATCTTCTGTATTAAGGAGGATAAAGATGGAAAGAACAGAAAGCTAGTGGTGTACAGCAGGAGGGGTTTTTGTCCTACATGGAAAGTGTTATGGATTCCCTGAAGTATCTCCATTGCTCGGTCCTGGGGAAGGATGAATTTTCCTGTCTGAGTGTACCATCCTTGCTTCTGGGGGTACCCTAGATGTTGAGATGTTCTTGAGATGTTCTTCCTTTGAGTATTGTGGGGAAATTGTAGGTATAGCCAGTAGTATTAAGTTAGTTTGGGTGGTGCCTGATTGGGCAACTCCTTTTGCTGTCCTATCTGCCAGGTTATTGCCAATAGCAATAGGGTCTGTAGAATTCTGGTGTCCTTTGCAGTGTATGATGGCAGCTGCTTTAGGCAGCATGGCTGTATTGTGTAGAGCCTTGATATGAGTATGGTTGTGTAGGGGATTGCCTTTGGTGGTTAGAAATCCCCATTCACGTCATATGCTGGCACCAGAATGAATTATGCGATATGCATATTTGGAGTCAGTGTAGATGTTTATGGACTTGCCAGCTGGGATGGTTAGAGCTCAGGTAAGGGCTATGAGTTCTGCTTGCTGAGATGTTGTGTTTGGGGGAAGGGAACTTGCTTCTATTATGGATGAATTGCTAGCATAATCTGCTTTATATAGTCCCTCCTTTGTGTGGGTAGAGCTGCCATCGATGTAAAGGGTTTGTTCGGGTGTGGAGAGAGGAGTGGGTGAAATATGAGGAAAGGGAGATATGAACTGGATAATTGTTTCAATGCAGAAGTGGAGAGGAGGGTCCTTCCCAACAGGGAGGAGAGTAGCAGGATTCAAGAGAGAAGAAGGAATGAAATAAAACTGGTGGTTTTCAATGAAAACCCGATGGTATGCCTGAAGTCGTGAAGGTGAGTGATGTTGTATAGCCTTATGGGTCACAAGGTCCTGAAGATGATGAGGGGATTTGATAGTAGTGTGCTGCCCAAAAGTAAGTTTGGAGCTTTCTAGGGCCAGAATAGCTGCTGTTGCTAAGGCTCCGACACAAGGGGCCCAACCTCTACAGGTGGGGTCTAGTTGTTTTGATAGGTATGCTGCTGGGGCAAAAGAGGGGCCCTTGTCTTGTCCTAGGGCCCCCAGAGCCAGGCCATGATTTTCATGAGTGTATAGTATGAATGACTGTGAGAGGTCTGGAAGGTGTAGGGCTGGGGCCTGGACAAGAGCCTGCTGTAAGGATTTAAAGGCTGATTCTATAGGTTTTGAGGGGTCTAGAGGCTCATTGCGGTCTCCTTTTGTCGCCTCATACAAGGGTCTAGCTAGGTTACTATAATTAGGGATCCAGGAGCGGAGAAAGCTGGCCAATCCCAGGAAAGAAAGAAGGTCAGATTTGATGGTTGGTGTTGGTAAGGAAGATGTAAGGCTTTTACGATCGGCAGTGATCTCCTTCCTGTCCTGTGAAATTCTAATCCCAAGATATGTTACTGCTGACTGGGAGAGTTGAGCCTTAGTTGCTGAGACCAGATAACCATGCTGGGCAAGAAAGTTAAGAAGTAGACACGTGTCCTCTTGGGGAGGTTTGGAGATCAGAACTGCACAGTAAGAGATCATCTACATATTGCAGGAGGGAGCTTCTGGGCAGCACCAGATCCTGCAAGTCTTTTGCCAAAACCTGCCTAAAGAAGTGGGGGCTATCCCTAAACCCCTGGGGCAGAACCGTCCATGTGAGCTGCTGTAAATGTCTAATTTTAGGGTCAGTCCAGGTGAATGCAAAGAGGCCCTAACCTTGTAAATCTAAAAGGGTAGTAAAAAAGGCATCTTTTAGATCAAGGACTGTAAAGAAAGAGGAGGAAGGGGGAATAGAAGACAGAATGGTATAAAGATTGAGCACAACAGGAGCTATGTGCAGGACTGCTGAGTTGAAGGCTCTGAGATCTTGAACCATGTAAAAATAAGAATTGTCAAAAAATTGAACACCCACCCCCAGTGTATGAATTTCCTGCACCGGGCCCCTAGTATAGGACATAATAAGAAAACTGGTGTATACATATTTTTTTCATTTCCTAGTCCCATGTATTTTTTTCTAGACCTTACTGACAACAGGTTTGATAGAAGCAGAAAACAGAAGGTTAAAGAATCAACATGGAAAAATTACCATAAAAATTGCAATATGCATGCTAAGAACTATATTATGTTACCAAATGACACTTTCCAAGTTATTTGTGTTTCTTCTGAGACCAGAACAATACACCCACCAAATCTATGTTTTAGAAGAAGATAAGAGACCAGGAAATCACACAAGTGAGCAGGAACTACAGGAGAAGGGAGGATTGACTCCCTCTCTGGACATGAACATAAACGGCAATATATTGTTAATGGGCAGTTTTTTATATTTGTGTACATTTAAATTAAATAATGATTTTGTTCAAATTAATACAAATACAATGGGATAGGATTGCCAACAGGTCCCCCCCACCCATTTATTTTAAGTTAACTTGGCCTGCAATGAACACAGGTAAAGGTATTTTATTACCTGAACTACTTTTTATTCAGGGCAATCAAGACTTTCTAAATGAACTACCTGTGTCTTACTTCTTTGTTCCATAAAGGAAACTGTAAAAACTAGATCACACTATGTAATAGTGATGACACCAATTCTGTCTATTGAAGACAATCCACGTCATTGTGCCTTTTTCCCTGAAAGTAAGCAACATGATATTCCCAGAGTCAAATGCATCAACTTAATCTCATATTTTATTAATGCAAATGGGAATAGGTACTTCCAAGGTTAATGATGTATTTAAATAATGCCAACATTGATATAATTCTATGTATGATGTTAGTCTAAAAAGATGAAAACAATACTTACTTTATAGGTGATATTTTTATTAATAGATTATACAAACATACCTTCAAGACAAGAATTAGCACTAAAGATGACTATGTTAACTAGGTGCTAAATAAACGCAGACTATTGCACAAACATATAATTCATATAGAGTCCTTTTTGTCACTCACTACCAGATATTTTTATGAATATTAATATTTTAATATTTCTTATTAATAAGCTAGCAAGTCTGTATTTCAACCAATTGCATTTTTATCTAAGAAATTTAAACTGTTTCCTATAAGGTCTGATCAAATAATCAAATTGATAATCCCTCCCCTAGGAACTGACCTTTAGGCCACTTCACAATGGACATTCCACTTGCTAGGACCATTATCTCTCCCCTCTGGGTTTCTCAGAATCCGGACCTGCACAGAGAATTCTCTGCCCTGGAAAAGCCTGCCTAGAGTCCTTTAAAATCCTCTGACTCTTATTCTTTGGGGGCTGGCGCCATTTGGGGACTCAGACCATCTGGGTATCCAGATGACCTAATAAATTCATAATTCTTCACCCTTTTTGGTCTCGTGCATTCCTCCTTCAGCAACCCTAACATTTGGTGCTGAAATCCTGGAGGTTTCCATTGGAATGGGGAGCCATTATCCTGGCTTTGATCACCCCAAGTTTGTTACTTGTAGAGCAGTTGGCAGCGGCAGTTCAACATGAACTTACCTCTGTATCCTACTCGGGTGACACCATGGCCAGCCTCGATTAGGCCTGCCTCCCTTATGAACCTTCCCAGACCAGCCAAGAAGGACACTGGATCAGGACAGTCCATTGCTAACCCTCCATCCACACCGGCCAATCTTCTCTAGGTGAGTGATGTTCCACAATTTCCCTCCTCTCGAGTCTTCTGGCTACTCTCTCTCTCACTAACTTCTCAAAAGTCTCTCATCTTGAAAGTCCTAGTACTAATCCATTTAACTTTGGGCCCTTCTAGATTGGGGACACCCAGTCCAGAGGGTCACCTCTCATTTCTTGTGGTGATTTGTTTAGCAGTGGAGATGCTTGCCCTGAAGAGTCACCTTTGGATTTGTGGTCTGTCACTCACCCTTCCCCTCTCATGGGACAAACAGCACTTTCAATTTTATGGATTGCATAATTCAGATAATTACTATTACTATAATGGAAAATGGTCAAAGATTTCCTACATCCAGGCCTTTCACCCTCCAGTCTCGACCCTTTCTCCATCAGTCCTGCTCTACCTATCAGAGTCTTCTCCATCACACAAAACAGCATACCAATAACACTTCTGATTCTGAATCTACTTTTGACCCCACAAACCACCAACCTCCACCCCTTTACATATCCCCTTCCTCACCTGTAGTAGATTCCCAAAATCCAGGCCTCCTAACCACCAACAACCTTCTCCCCCAGCCCTAATCTTCAGGCAAGGTAGAAAAGTCAAATTCTTAATTAAGTTTCACCTAACTAAATTAACTCTCAAAACTAAAGAACCTTAAACTACTCTACTACCTCTAGCCTTTATGCACATCAGGGCAATTCCCCCATGCATCTTCCTTTTTAAATCATTTTGAACTGTATGGAAGGCCCTTCTTATTAGGAAACTTCCCTTCCATAGAGACCCCTCTTGGAGACTTTGTTTTAAATCTCATCATATAACTACTGAAGAACATGCTGATCAGGTCTTCCCTCAACTTTTACAGGAGCCTTCCCCCCCACACACACACTCCTCATAAAGGAAATTCATCAATAATTTACAGCCCCAAGGGCAAGGCACTCTTAACGGTCCCAATTGCAGCTAAATTATCAGGACATACCCCATGGTTTCACCTTTCCGGATTAAAACCCATCCCCAGAACACCTCTATCACATGAGCTGAAGTCCTCTCAGTATCACAGCCAGCAGTTCAGGCCCACTAGACTCTGCCTTGTCCACATCCCTGAAGAAGAGGATGAATGAGTGAGCACTCCTGCAGGTGCTTCTTATGTACCCTAATACCCCTGACTTCCCTGAAAACCCACCTCCTCTCAATACAAATCCTTCAGGTCCTAGCTGCTGCCCTTTCTCCTTTTGCATCAGGATTCTCACCTTTCCATAGGACCGCCTTCTACAAAGGGACTTGTATTATCCATGGGATAAGATATCCTTCTTTCTAGATACCAAACATACACTTCTCCCCTTGGGATAATCCTGACCTTGAAGGTGTGAATTAACTCTCTTTCTCATCCTATTCCAATCCTCCTCTCCTACACCCAAAAGAAACTTTCTCATCTCCACTTATCTCGAATGAGTACTTAACCTTACACGTTTCCTCCTAAACCAGACCAATCCAACCTTAACCAGGAATTGCTGGCTCTGCCTTTCCTTCTCCTCTTCAGCATATACCACCATCCCTATTTCAATCAAGAGATGGAATCAAGCAAAAACCACTCTAGCTTATTTGAAAAAAAAAAAAAAAAAGGAGCTATATTTCTCAAAAAGGCAGACACCCTTCCAGGTAATTATCCTAATTATCCTACATCCCAGGCAAACCAAGCCTCCCTTCTTTTCTGTTCTTATATTCAATCTATTGCTAAGGTAGCTCCTTCCTCTTTCCCAGTCAGAGGTCCTATCACTCTACATATCCCACTAATTGCCCAAGCCCCTTTATGCTTTACAAGGTCACAGGGTAATATAACAACAGGCCATCTCGTCATAGCTTGCAACCAACCATCCAGGCCTGACACTTCAATTGCTCCTTTCCCTCTGTTTGCTTTTCCCCCCGGATAACAGCTCATTCTAGAATTCATGTCTACTTTCATCTGCCACCTTATTGGTAGAGCCATGGTGACTACCCTCTTGGCTTGAAGCATGGAACTGGGAAAAGGAACCTCATACCCTTTCGTCCACCTCTTCTCCCTACACCATTAAACTTGTCTCCATTAATCAGGAATCCTTCTTCCTCTATAGGGAGACACATACATGTCTCCCAACCAACTGGACAGGAATCTGTACTCTCTTCTCTTACCCAATGTAGATATAGCCCCCAGTAATCAGTCGTTACCTCTCTCTGTAACCCATTATATCTGACACAGAAGGGCAGTCCAGATAATCCCTCTCCTCATAACTCTCAGTATATTAGCAGGTGCTGGGACTGCATAGGGAGCTTGACCACTGCTCTATCATATTTTGAAATATTATCTCAGGACTTACAAGAAAGCTCTGGATTCGAAAACTGGCAAAATAAGTACCTCACCCCCAGGGTAACATATCTTCCTTCCCTTTCATATCACTAATCAGGCACACCCTTGATCTTTTCCTCTTCAAATATAACATCTAGGTCCTGGTTGTATTTCAGCTTCAGGCCCAAAAAAGCAGTAAAACCAGACAAGTGATGCTATGGCAGCCTCAGGACCAGCTTTTACCTCACTCAGTAGGACTGTTTTCTAGCTTTCACAAACCAGTCTTTTGGGAGAATCATGCTGTGGCGACCCCTTGTCCAGCCGACTACTATCAAATTCCATTCTCCTGTGATCTTGATGTCCCACCTCAGTAAGAAGTAATTACAGAAGATATGACCTTCATCCCTATTCCATAAAACAAAAAGGCTGGAATGTAAGATCTGATCAAATAATTGAATTGATACCCCTCTCCCCTTTAAGCCACTTCACAATGGACATATCACTTACTTAGACCACATTCCACTTGCTAAGACCATTATCTCTCCCCTTTGGACTTTCCAGAATCTGGATCTGCACAGAGAATTCTTTGCCCAGAAAAACCTCACCTAGAATACTTTAAAAAGCTCTGACTCCCCATTTTTGGAGGCTATCTCCATTTTGGGGCTCAGCCCAACTTACTAGTAATAAATTCATAATTTTTCACCCTTTTTGGCCATGTGAATTCCTTCTTCGGTGACCCTAACACTTCTAAGCTAAATAATTTCTACCGTATGATTTCATATGTTCTCAAAAAAATTAGCAATTCTAATTGATAGAAGCTATTTTTTGAAGGCTGAATCAGAATTTCTGTATACCTACAGAAAACTGTCATTTCTTTCTGTTTGCTTACATTTATAAGAATTATCACTAATTAATAAACAAGGAGTAGGGAACTGGCAAGGAATAGTTGAACATCCCCAGAGCTGGTCTAGAAATTCATGCTGATATTTAATAGCTCTTATTAGCAGGAAAGCAATGAGGTTATTTGCAGCATAACTAGTTTCACAGCAAAGCTGGTACAAAACATCTATTAAATCATTGAATCTCTTCCAACTGAACATATAAACATCAAATTTAAGAAAATATTATAACAAACAAATCCAACATTTATCTTTTGAACCCTACTCATATTTTGGTATTTATTTATACATTGGTTGTAATAATTAGTGAAATTTCCTCCTGGGGATCCAACAGCCATCAATGTTTAGGTGGACAGTAGTCTCTTTTCTGGTGAATTTTGTGGTCATTCAACCATGGTTGGTAATGCCAAAAGCCAAAAGTGTGCCACGTGGAATGGGCCTGCACTTTTTTATTAAGAGCACGTGTAATGCAAAAGAGACCAAGCTGGTGTGGAGAGCAAAGCTAAAGAAATAGTTTTGTATGTCATTCATCAGAACTGTCATCAAGATTATTACATCACAAGTTGATATTAATATGGTTTGAATTATTTTTAATATACAAATATTAGATATACTTTATAATTGCCTAAAGAACTGCTCTTTATTTATTTTTTTATTATTTTTAAAAAATTTTTTTTAATCTTTATTGTTCAGTTTATTAATTACATTGTTTCCCCTTTTTATCCCCCTATAGCTTCCCTCCACCCTGTACCTATCCCACCCTCCACCCTCATCTGCCCCTCCCCACTGTCCTCTCCCATTGTTGCTAGATTTTTGTCCAGTCTCTTGCTGCACTTCCCACAACCCTTTTCTCCACAAGAATTGTCAGTCCATTCCCTCTCTATGTCCATGTCTCTGTTATATTCACCAGTCTATCCTGTTCAACAGCCTATCAATTCACTTGATTTTTATGTTCATTTGTTGATAGATGTGTATTTGTTGTTCATAATTTATATTTTTACCTTTTTCTTCTTCCTCTTCTTAAAGAATATCTTTCAGCATTTCATATAATGTTGGTTTGGTGGTGATGAACTCCTTTAGCTTTTTCTTATCTGCGAAGCACTTCATCTGACCTTCAATTCTGAATGAGAGATTTGCTGGATAGAATAATCTTGGTTGTAGATTCTTGCTGTTCATCACTTTGAATATTTCTTGCCACTCCCGTCTGGCCTGCATCGTGTCTGTTGAGAAATCCGCTGACAGTCGTATGGGTGCTTCCTTATAGGTAACCAACTGTTTCTCTCTTGCTGCTTTTAATATTCTCTCTTTGTCTTTTGCTCTTGGCATTTTAATTATGATGTGCCTCGGTGTGGTCCTCTTAGGGTTCCTATATATTGGGGTTCGGTGCACTTCTTGGAATCCTAAGTCAATTTCTTTCACCAGGTGTGGGAAGTTTTCAGTCACTATTTCTTCAAATAGGTTTTCATTGTCTTGGCCTCTCGCTTTTTCTGGCACCCCTATAATTCAGATGTTGGTATGCTTGAGGTTGTCCCAGAGGCCCCTTACACTATCTTCAATTTTTTGGATTCTTTTGGTTTCTTGCTTTTTCAGCTGAGTGGATTTTACCTCTTTGTATTTCAAATCTTTAACTTGGTTCTTGGGGTGCTCCAGGGCACTTTCAGGTCTTTGTATAATATTTTTTGTTTCAGTCAGTGTATGCTTAATTTCTGGTTGGTCCTTTTTCATATCCTTGAGAGTCTGCTTTATATCCTTGAGGGTTTCTTTCATTTCCTTGTAGGACTCATTCATTTCCACGTTGGTCTTAATAATTTCTTTGCAGCTCTCGTTTATATCCTGGAGGGTGTTGTTCATTTTCTTGTAGGACTCACTCATTTCCTTTGTGGTCTTGCTTATTTCCTTATAGGCCTCGATCTTTTGTTGGAGCCTCTTAAAAAACCCTATAACCGTGGTTCTGAATTCCATGTCCAGTCGTTTTTTTTCCTCCATTTCTTTCACATCTGATTTCTTTCCATGTTGCTGCATGGTGGCTGCTTCTCTGAGTTGGTCAATTAGCTTTGTGTGGTAGACGTGCTACAAGGGACAGTGGCTCAGCCTCCCCAGTTACCTGAGGTGGATATGGGTTGCACAGTCTTGCTGAAGTTAAGCTCAGGTTAATCGTTGTTAGCACTTGGAGGGTTGACCTCCAGGTCAATTGTCTGTGAAGCTCAGCTGTGCTCAGGTTGGGTGGACGGAGTCTCCGGGCCAAGCAGACAGCGTTAGCTCCGCCCTATGCAGCCCCAGGGACTCTGTGCCGGGGGCAATGGCCGCCAGCACCTCTGAGAGAGAGCCGCTATGGAGCTCCACCGGCTGCTGGTTGCCGGGGAATTCAGACTTTCCCAAAATGAGTCTGCATGCGCAATGTCTCACCCAGGGTCGTAAAACAAAGCAATCTGACGGTTTTCTGAATGAGAGGCAAGTTGCAGTGCGCTCTCTGCACCATCACGCAGCCGAGCTGTTCGCTTGGAAGCTGCCTTCTCCACAATCCGGGAGACCCGGCAGCACTCGAGCTTCGGCGTGCCCTCCCACTGTCCAGTTTTCACCCCGTGTGATAGTGGGTTCTCTGGACTTCGCCCAGAGCTGGAGAATCAGTTAGTGGGACGGCTTTGTCTCCCCGTTCGAGAAAACTGGCCGGTTTTCAGCCGCCCGCCCTCTCCGCGGCGCGCACTCCAAACCTCTCTCCGTGCGAATCTTTCAACGCCGTCCGCCGCGCTCCTCCGGGTCACAGTGTCTTATCTTCACTTTTATTTGTGGAATTTTCACTCGGCGAGCTTTCTGGTGATTCTGGAAGGTGTTTGTTCTTTCGTTAAGTTGTAGTATTAAAATTGCTGATTATGACGGCAAGATAGGTGTTTTGCCTTTGCCGCCATCTTAGTTCTCCCAAGAACTGCTCTTTAAATATTCAGATATTCATTCCCTCCTGCCCACCTATTGATTCAAAACTTATTTGGGTGGAGTGTGGATGCTGTGACCATTTTTATCATTTGAAATCTTCACCAGTAATTTTGATGTTCAAATGATAAAGGGAATTAGAACACCCCTGAATGACAACATTTATATAACTTTGCCATGAAATTTATATTTAGTCCCCAATTTTTACATTGTCTCTGCATATAATACTGCAATGCTTCTGAAGTTTCATTTTCTCTGCTCTTTCTGCCAACTCTTCATAGTCCTGCATCCATCTAATTCTTCTTTTCTGACATGCACATATAGACCACTCAAAAGTTAAAGTTTTCTTATTTAAATACCTATTGGAGTAATAGACTAACATATGAATCACTGGACTAAAAATGAAAGAAATATACATTTCAAAACAAGTCCTTTTTATATACTTATTCCTCAATTTCTTCAGTGGAACCCTGTGTCAACTCTTGCCTTTCCTAAATGTACAATTTTGTGATAGCTTCCTATCGAGGTGTTGCATACTTTGGCTTTAGTCCCCTGTTTCATAAGGTTTAGATCTGAATTTAGACTCAAATTTTGTTTGAGAAAATGACTTACGAGAATTTGGATACACTTAAATATCTCTATGAGAGCAGGTTACAAGAGTTCCCATATTAGACAGTGAATCAACCTCTCAACAAAGATTAAAAACTACTTGCATGTTTGATCTGAATTAACCTTTCAGGTCACTGGGGCACCATTTAGTAAATTGTGTTGGCTCTTTATAAATGGGATCAAGGCTATAAAAGTGTTCTTTCATCTAACTGAGAAAATAAATTTGCTTATGTGAATTAGTCTGGGAATCAGAAACATGCTTAAAATCATTAAGAGCAAAGTGATTATATAGTTTATGTAGAAATTATTTTTTTCTTAAAGTATTCTGATATCACAAAATATTTTAGTATGTTTATATATATTTATACATATTTATTATGATAAAAAACATATACAATGTTCCAACTTTTTTCAATTATAGTTCACATTCAATATTATTCTGTACTAGGCCCAGTGCATGAAATTCATGCACTGGGGATGGGTGGTCCCTCAGCCCAACCTGCCCCCTCTCACATACTGAGAGCCCTCAGGGGATGTTCTACTGACAGCTACCCCCCACTGCCTACCCAATGCCGAAAGCCCCTGGCCAAGGCTTTAGGCCTTGAACACCCAGTGATCACCCTGATATCAGGCCTGATCGCTGGCTCCTGGCTCTGCCCCAGCCCCAGCCCCGACCTTGGGCACCCAGCAATCACCCTGAGATTGGAGCCTGATTGGTGGCTTCTGGCTCCAACCCAGCATTGGCTTTGGGCACCCAGCAATCGCCCTGAGATCAGGGCCTGAGGGCTGGCTCCTAGCTTTGCCCCAGACCCAGCTTTGGGCACCCAGAGATCTCCATGCGATTGGGGCCTGATCCCTGGATCCTGGCTCCACCCCAGCCCCATCCTTGTTTTTGGGCCTGATCACTGACTCCTGGCTCCGCCCCAGCCCCCACCTGCCCAAGGCCAGAAAAAGCCTCTGGCTGAGGCTTTTTCCGGCCTTGGGCAGCAGCCATCTTTGTTGGATGTTAATTTGCATATTGCTACTGATTGACTGCTAGGCATGGCTGGTGGGCATGGCTGGTGGTGTAGCGAAGGTTCATATTACTCTTTTATTAGATAGGATTAGTTTCAAGTGCACAACATAGTGGTTAGACATCATACACTTTAAAGAGTGGTCTCACTGATATTTCAAGTCCACTCTCCCCACTCCTTGGTCTATATATAGCTATTACAACATTATTTTTTTCCTCCATTGACCTCTCTATTCCCACTACCACCCTCACCCCAGCACATGCCCGCAATCCCCTAGTGACTGTGTCCATTAGTTATGCTTATATGCATGCATACAAGTCCTTTGTTTGATCCCTTTTTTCCCCCACTTCCCTCTGTGGTTTTGCAGTCAGTTCAATGCTCCTCTGTCTCTGGATTTTTGTTCATTGGTTTATGTTGTTCACTAAATTCAGCAAATGAGTGTTTTCATGTGGTATTTCTCTTTATCTGACTAGCTTATTTCTCTTAGCATAATGCTCCCCAGTTCTATCCATTTGTTGCAAATGGCAAGAGTTCCATTGTTTTTTACAGCATAGTAATATTCTATTGTATAGATCTACCACAGTTTTTTTTGATCCACTCATCTGCTGATGGGTACTTAGGCTGTTTCAAAATCTTAGCTATTATAAATTATGGGGCTATGAATATAGGGGTGCATATATTTTTTTCTGATAGGTGTTTCTAATTTCTTAGAATATATGCTTAGAAGTGGGATTATTAGGTCAAATGGAAGTTCCATTATTAATTTTTTTGAGGACACTCCCTACTGTGTTCCACAGTGGCTGCACCAGTCTGCATTGCCACTAGCAGAACACAAGAATTCCTTTTTCTCTGAATCCTTGCCAACACTTGTTGTTTGTTGATTTGTTGATGATAGCCATTCTGACAAGTGTGAGATGGTACCTCGTCATTTTTATTTGCATCTCTCCAATAATTATTGACATTGAACATGTTTTCATATGTCTCTTGGCCTTTTGTATGTCTTCTTTTGGAAAGTGTCTTTTTAGGACCTTTGCCCATTTTTGATTGTGCTGTTTATTTTCCTTTTATTAAGTTGTATGAGTTCCTTGTAAATGTTGGAGATTAAACCCTTATCAGAGATAATATTGGCAAATATGTTTTCCCATGCAGTGGGTTTTCTTATTTTATTGATGGTTTCTTTCATTGTGCAGAAGCTTTTTATTTTGATGTAGTCCCATTTGTTTATGTTCTCCTTAATTTCCATTGTCCTAGGGACTATATTGGTAAAGATATTGCTAGGACATTTGTCTGATATTTTGCTGCCTGTAGTTTGCTCTAAGGATTTTTGGCTTCCTGTCTTATGTTTAAGCCCTTTATCCATTTTGAGTTTATTTTTGTGTATGGTGTAAGTTGGTGGTCAAGTTTCATTTTTTCTTGGCATGTATTTGTCCAATTTTCCCAACTCCATTTATTGAAGAGACTGTCTTAACTCCATTGTGTGCTCTTGCCTCCTTTGTCAAATATTAATTGAGCATACTAACTTGGGTCAATTTTGGGGTTCTCTTTTCTGTTCCACTAGTCTATATGTATGACCTTGTGCCAGTACCAGGCAATTTTGAGGACACTGGCTTTCTAGTATAGCTTGAAATATAGTATTGAGATCCCTCTTACTTTGTTCTTCTTTTTCAGGATTGCTGTGGCAATTCGGGGTCTTTTTTTTATTTCATATGAAGTTTTGGAGAGTTTGTTCTAGGTCTGTGAAATATGTTGTTGATTATTTTAATGGGGAGTGCATTGGATTTATAGATTGTTTTGGATAATATGGATATTTTAATGATGTTGATTCTTTCAATCCATGAGCATGGTATATTCTTTCATTTGTTTATGTCTTCTTCTATCTCTTTTTTCAATCTCCTGTAGTTTTTTAAGTACATGTCTTCTACCTCCTTAGTTAAGTGTATTCCTACGTATCTTAATTTTTTTTTTGTTGCAATGGTAAATAGGATTATTTTTTAAATTTCTCTTTATGTAAGTTCATTATTGGTGCCTAAAAAAGGCATTGGTTTCTGAGTGTTAATTCCATATCCTGCTACATTGCCAAATTAATTTGTTAAGTCTAGTAGTTTTTTTATGGGTCTTTGGGTTTTTTTATATACATTATCATGTCATCTGTGAAAAATTACTGTTTTACTTCTTTTCCAATTTGCATACCTTTTTTTTCTTCTTCATGTCTAATTACTATGGCCAGCACTTCCAGTACTATGTTGAACAGGAGTGGTGAGAGTGAGAACCCTTGTTTGGTTCCTGTTCTTAGGGAAAATGGTTTTGATTTTGGCCATTGAGTATGATTTTGGATGTAGGTTTGTCATATATGGTTTTTATTATGTTGAGGTATGATCCCTCTATTCCCACTTTGCTCAGGTCTTTTATCAGGAAAAGATGTTGGATTTTGTCAAATGCTTTTTCTGCATCAATTGATGTGACTATCTGATTTTTATCTCTCAGTTTATTGATTTGTGGATATTGTATGATCCTTGCATCCCTAAGATAAATCTTACTTGGTCATGGTGCATGATCTTTCTAATGTAATGCTGGATCTGATTTGCTAGGTCTTTGTAGAGGATTTTAGCATCTATGTTCATCATAGAAAAGGAGAGGGAGTGACAGAGAGAAATATGGGTCAGCTGCCTCCTAAACACCTCCTAATGGCAGTTTGTTCCAGCTGGCAAATGGATAATTGAACTGGAAACCTCTTGGTGATCAGGAAGATGATCAACCAACTGAGCTACACCAGCCAGTTGGGATGTGAAATCTTTTTAAAAATAAAATAGAAGCGGATAGGAGATTAGAAGTAGAAAGAAAACTTTAGTCAACCCATTAATGAAATTTGATTTTGAATGGGAGAATAAATTTTATTTTAAAATGACAAATAAATGGGTGGTAGAAGCCAAGGTCAGAAAAAGGTGAGGTTTCTTTGTGAACTGAAGACACAAAAAAATGTATGTGGTTTTTACTAAAGTTCTGTGAAAGAGAAAGAAGAATAAGCATAGTAGGATATCTAATGGTGTGAAGAGAGATAAAAATTTGCCCATATCTTGAGAATTGTCCTTAAGAAGTGGTCCATCTCTCCAATTCTACATTAAAGGAAAGTGAAATGAAGAGTGGTAAATGTAGGTAAGTTTGTAGATTTGACCCCATAGTGAAGAAGTTACCATCAAATTGCTTCTCTGTTCTCTGTAGAACTTAAAGTGAATATTAGCAAGTTGAAAGGGACAGGAGGATGAAACAGACGGTTACTCAGGAAAACAGAAGAGAGAGCCAATGAGAAAAACATAGAACTGCCAAGAACCAGTCCAAGCCCAGCTCAGCTGGGAGCCTCCTAAGGTGTGAATGCCACTAGTATTCCTTTACATTTTCTCCAGTGTGTTCTTTAGCAAAGCAGATAGATGACATAGCCAGATGAATGGGATAGAAACTCTGGGGAAAGTCATAACTACTTGCATGAAAGCAGCTGGATTTAAAGTGAGTAGAAATGAAATAGAGACAAAGGTGGGTCAATAGTGAGTACAGGAGCCAAAACCGGTTTGTCTCAGTGGATAGAGCGTTGGCCTGTGGACTGAAAGGTCCTGGGTTCGATTCCGGTTAAGGGCATGTACCGTGGTTGCGGGCAAATCCCCAAGAGGGGGTGTGCAGGAGGCAGCTGATCGATGTTTCTCTCTCATTGATGTTTCTAACTCTCTATCCCTCTCTCTTCTCTGTAAAAACCTAAATAAAATATATTTAAAAAAAATAAAACAGGAGGAAATGGACATGATAAACTTAAAAACAGGAAGAGTAACCAAGTGAGAGAAACTGAGTCATAGACGTTGATGACTAGAGGATTAAATGTTTTGTATTCAAATTTATAAGCAGAGAATTTCTGAATAAGGGAGAGAGGGTTAGAAATGAGTGGAAGTAAATACAAAGTAAGATGTGGACTTACTCTGTTTATTTAACAACACACACTCATGCACAAACTTGCATACTAATATGTTCCCATGGTGCTGCTAATACATATTTTCCCATTCCCTGACTTATTTATTCTCATCTTATTTAAAATTCATCAGAGGGCATCAGGACACCATGATGCATATGTCCTTAGCAATGACTGCCCTACATGACTCTCTGATTGCACGTGCTTTGTACAGGGGCCATTTCCACCGCTGTATTCTTGCTTCCTCGCATTTATTATGCATTCTGGTCAATAGTTTTGACTTTTAATGTGTAACAAATTTGTGCAACTGATAGTGCTGGAAACCATAGAGGTGAGGGAAAGGGTAGAATATGGTGGATGTAAAAATGACAGATCTAAAGTGAAAGTGCTATAATGAAATAGTCAAGAAAATGCATGATGATGAACAGACAATGGAGGATTGGTGGTTGTACTTGGAATATTTAAGCTTACAAGCTAAATAAAAACTGTAAAGCAGAGTTCCAGAAATAGCCTGTGGCTACAAATAATATGGCCTGAGTCCTTATGATTTCAGGAGATATGAAGAAAATGGAAGAGCAATTCCTAATGGTGATATCAGAAGAGCATTCTGATGGACAGACTGCCAGTCCACTAAAGGAAGAAAAGGTCTTATCAAATGACATATACATAATCAATAATCATTATTAAACAATACATTTTGATGCCTTTCACAAATTAGCATTAATCCTTGTTCTAGTTTCTGTTTAATTGTCACAATTATATTTTTTACAAAGCAATATGCTATAAGTCTATCTTTTTAAAAATGAGCAGGGATCCTTTTCAGATTTTTCCTAAGGATCTAGCTTCTGGGTGAATATTTTGCATTATTATCTTAATCAGTCACACTAATTAGTATGTACCTCTCCTCTAGTTTCAGACATTACAAGCCCAACCTTAAATGTGAACATTTTACTTTTATTTTTAGAATTTTCAGTTTTAAAAAATATGGATACTATTGGGGAAATATAGCTGCAATATTTATCTAAATTTTACAATATTTTAAACAAATGCTTTCTCCCCTCAGTTTATGTTTATGATATAAAGGGGATATATGTACTACTATGTATAATACTTTAAACAATAAAAATAAATAAATAAATAAATAAATAAAATAAGAAACAGGTGATGTTTCTGCTTCAGTAGTCTACATCTGTTCAACAGTGAATATTAAAATATAACACTTATAAGTTCCATCTGCCCAAATACCCAGTCTCTCTCTTTCCACAGGTTTTGGACATCTTTATAATGAGTCTATCATATAAAAATAGTTGTTAAAAGGCAAAATTGTTTGATCCTGTAGATTCCTTGGAAAAAATAGAGGGATGGGAGCTAGAATCATTACATTGCATATTTTCATATTGTAGAAAAATGATTGGAAAAATTAATTAAAGAGAAGTTCTTAGGAATTCTAAAAGAATGTTTTGGAATAATCTCTGAGTAATTTAAATATATCACCAGCACTTGTTTATCCCTTTGGGACAGTAAAGATACTGTAGACTTTAATTGAGAAAAGGAGAAAAAACAATTTTAGATTCATGATCTTGTGAAAATGCTTCAGTATTTAAAGGGTTGGGCTTTTGCTTCTTTGACAATAATATTCTAACTCTATATTCTAACAGATACAGTAAAGAACAATATTATTGTTTTGCTTTGTGTGTGTGTTTTGTTTGTTTTTTAAGTTAAGGACTAAATACAGTTTGGTTTCTAAGAACAAAAAATTCTAAAATTTCCAATAAAATTTATATATTAAACTGGATTTTACATTTGACTACTGTTATTAGTAAACAGAAAAGATGTGCATAGAGCATTGGGTTTAATGTTCTCCTGAGCTGAACCAAATTATGAGGATAACAAGGGGTGCGTCATCTACTGAAGCTGGCTTTCTGACCTCACCCCTTCTGAGCTGCCTATGATGATCATCAGTATTGTGATGTTGATCATACGATACCAGCACTTCAGTCCACCAGATGCCTTAAAGTAGTGTCTGTACCTAGATCAATTTCTCCCCATGATTTCTTCTATTTTTTAAATTAGGAGTTTAGCTGAAACTGGTTTGGCTCAGTGGATAGAGCCTCTGCCTGTGGACTGAAAGGTCCCGGGTTCGATTCTGGTCAAGGGCATGTACCTTGGCTGCAGGCACATCCCCAGCAGGGGGTGTGCAAGAGGCAGCTGATCGATGTTTCTCTCTCATTGATGTTTCTGGCTTTCTGTGCCTCTCCCTTCCTTTCTGTGAAAAATCAATAAAATATATTTAAAAATTAAATTAAATTAAATTAAGAGTTTATTTAAGTAAAAATTGACTTGAATAAAGGCAGCAGTCAATGAAGTCCTAAACTAGTTCTAAAACTAAACCCAGTGCTGACTTTTTGATCAATTCATTAATTGTTCTAAGGATGAAGCTCTTAGTGGAACTGTCATTTACCTATCCTATTTGTGCTCCCTTTTTGTGAAACCCCTAAATAAAGGTAGTGGCATATAGAGGCTCAGATTTGAGCCAATCGTTGTTGGTATAAAAGGCCCAAATTAAAATTTTTATCACTATTCTCATTTTGTTTTATATATGTGGTAAACCTGAGGATATCATCACTAAGTGATCTGTTCCCATACTTCACTGTGTTTTGCAAGTACACTTATTCATTACCTGTTAGGATTATCTGAAATGTATTTTATAGCTTTGAGTGGTATGATATAAAACTGACATATATCTCCCTTTCTCTTAAACCTATTTCCAACCTGTCTAGGTTTTGTGTGTTTTTAAAAATCTTTATTGTTCATATTATTACAGATGTTCTCCTTTTTCCCCCCATAGTTCTCCTCCACCTGGTTCCCACCCACCACAAGCCTTTGCCACTGTCTTTTGTCCATAAGTATAAGATTTTTATCCAAACTCTTCCCATACCTCCCACACCCCCTACTCCCCGAGAATTGTTAATTCACTCCATTTCCATGCCCCTGATTCTATTACATTCACCAGTTTGTTCTGTTCATCATATTTTTATTCATTTGAATTTTAGACTCACTTGTTGATAGATATGTATTTGTTGTCACTTTGTTGTTCCTAGTTTCTTATCTTTACCTTTTTAACCTTCCTCTTCTTAAAGAATACCCTTCAGCATTTCATATAATATTGGTTTGGTGGTGATGAACTCCTTTATCTTTTTCTTATCTATGAAGCTCTTGATCTGACCTTCAATTCTGAATGATAGCTTTGCTGGGTAGAATAATCTTGGTTGTAGGTTCTTGTTATTCATCGTTTTGAATATTTCTTGCCACTCCTTTCTGGCCTGCGTAGTTTCTGTTGAGAAATCAGCTGACAGTAGTATGGATACTCCCTTGTAGGTAACTGCTTTTATCTTGCTGCTTTTAAGATTCTCTCTTTGTCTTTTGCCCTTGGAATTTTAATTATTATGTGTTTTGATGTGGTCCTCTTTGGATTCCTCTTGTTTGGGGTTCTCTGCACTTCCTGGACTTGTAAATTTATTTCTTTCACCAGGAAGGGGAAGCTTTCTGTCATTATTTCTTCAAATAGGTTTTCAATATCTTGATATCTCTCTTCTTCTGACACCCTTATAATTTGGATGTTGGTATGCTTGAAATTATCCCAGAGGCTCCTTATGTTATCTTTATATTTTTGGATTATTTTTACTTTTCCAGTTGGGTGTTTTTTGCTTCTTCGTATTTCAAATCTTTGACTTTATTCTTGGGATCCTCCATTCTACTGTTGAATCTCTGTATGTTATTCTTTATGTCAGTTGATGTATGCTTAATTTATCACTGGTCCTTTTCCTTTTTTTTTTTTTTTTTTGGCATTCTCATTAAGATCCTTGAAGGTCTCACTAAGTTCCTCAGATGTTTTTGAACTCTATTTCCAGTATTTTGCTTTTATCCATTTCTTTCATTTGTGACTTGTTTCCTTGTCTCCACATTTTGGCTGTTTCCCTGTGTTTACTAGATGTATTGGGTACCTGTTAAGTCTCCTTGAGTTGATAGAGTGGCCTTGTGCGGTAGGTGTCCTATTGGGCTCAGTGGCTCAGCCTCCTCAGTCACCTGAGGGGTTCTTGGTGAACCCCTTTGTGGGCTGTCTTGCTGTATTTGAGACTTGATTGTTGTTGGTATCAATGGAAGGAATTGACCTCCAGGCCAATTGTCTGTGATGACCAGCTGTGTCTACAATGGAAGAGCTGCTGTGTAGGAGACATCCTTTTGGAGCATGACTTGCTTCAGTGGGGCTTTGGTGTTCACTGAGTCTGTCCCTTGAGTGTGTATTTTATGGATGTGAAGAGTTGAAATCTGGTATGGTCTCACACTGACCACTGGGTACACTGGCTCTTGGATCTCCAAAGAGGTGCAAGGTCAGCCACTGCCTGGGGTTGCCCAGCAGGAGCTACAGGGGGATCTTTAGATTTATCCTCTTTGTATGGGGTTTGGAAGTGCCCAGATAAGGTCCAGCTGTGTAGCTAGGCAGGCTGCTGCTACTAGACTGATTGCTTTGGGGCTCCCTGACCCAGATGCTACCTGTTTGACAGGTGGGGTTATAAATTGTGTGGGGAGGGTCACAGGCAGGCAATCACCGGGGTGTAGCAAACAGCAATGGCTGACAGTCCTCCCTGCACCAGTGAGGTCCCCGCATCCCTGTGTCTCTTAGCAGGAACAATGATCACTGCAAGCACCTCTGGAAGAAAGCCACCCTCACATTCCTGTCCTGATGCCAGACAGTACAGTTTTTCCCCATATATGTCTGGGTTCCCCAGAGTCTCCCCCAGCACTGGAGTTCAGAGCAAGCTGGGACATGTATCTCCTTCCCAATTAAATAAAATAGCCCACCGAGGTGCCAGCCCAATCTGGGCCTGCGCACCTCCTACCAGTCTCAGTGCACTTTCTTCACCTCTCTAGTTGTGGAACTTCCATTCAGCCAGCTTTCCAGTAGCTCTGGATGATAGTTGTTCTGCCTTTTGGTTGTAATTGTGATGTGGTTTGAGAGGCAGCAAGTTTAGTGTTTACCTATGCCGCCATCTTGTTTCTTTCTTCTCCTGTGACTTCTTACCCAAAACCTTAGGAATGGAAGATCCAACTTCAAATTTTAGTACCCTAGTATTGAGAATATAAAGTAATATCATCATTGTCAATTTCCTATGTATTTCCGGCGTATGGTAGTTCTTATAGATTCAGAAATAAGATAAAGTTTTACCCTCTTAATACTCACAGTCTTGTGTGTGTAACATAAATAAGAATATATATACACTTGATAATACAATATAATATATACTACATCCAATCTATACTCTGTGGTTATGGGGGTAAACAGAAGAGAGTAGTTATCCTTGCCTGGGAAAAAGAGACAACAAATATTTGTGGTAAACCCATTATTAGAGTTGATATGAAGAGCAGATTATATTTTAAAGCACCTAGAATAATTTCAGGTACTGAATAAGTATCAGATCAATAAATATAAATTTAATTGTTTTAAGAATGCATTCCAATTTCTTTTTTTTAATTTTTTTTCTTTATTGTTCAGTTTATTAATTACATTGTTTCCCCTTTTTTATCCCCCTATAGCTCCCCTCCACCCTGTACCTATCCCACACTCCACCCTCACCTCCCCCTCCCCAATGTCCTCTCCCATTGTTGCAAGATATTTGTCCAATCTCTTGCTGTACTTCCAACAACACTTTTCTCCCCAAGAATTGTCAGTCCATTCCCTCTCTATGTCCATGTTTCTGTTATAGTCACCAGTTT
Source organism: Antrozous pallidus (assembly GCA_027563665.1). Lineage (NCBI taxonomy): Eukaryota > Metazoa > Chordata > Mammalia > Chiroptera > Vespertilionidae > Antrozous > Antrozous pallidus. The sequence continues at coordinate 105,757,043 of CM050514.1, read as the reverse complement.
ATCTTGTTCATCAGCCTATCAATTCACTTGATTTTTATGTTCATTTGTTGATAGATGTGTATTTGTTGTTCATAATTTATATTTTTACCTTTTTCTTCTTCCTCTTCTTAAAGAATATCTTTCAGCATTTCATATAATACTGGTTTGGTGGTGATGAACTCCTTTAGCTTTTTCTTATCTGTGAAGCACTTTATCTGATCCTCAATTCTGAATGATAGCTTTGCTGGATAGAGTAATCTTGGTTGTAGATTCTTGCTCTTCATTATTTTGAATATTTCTTGCCACTCGCCTCTGGCCTGCATCGTTTCTGTTGAGAAATCCGCTGACAATCGTATGGGTGCTCCCCTGTAGGTAACCAACTGTTTTTCTCTTGCTGCTTTTAATATTCTCTCTTTATCGTTTGCTCTTGGCATTTTAATTATGATATGTCTTGGTGTGATCCTCTTTAGATTCCTGTATTTTGGGGTTCTGTGTACTTCTTGGGCTTTTAAGTCAATTTCTTTCACCAGGTGGGAAAAGTTTTCAGTCACTATTTCTTCAAGTAGGTTTTCATTAACTTGCTCTCTTTCTTTTTCTGGCACCCCAATAATTCGGATGTTGGCATGCTTGAGGTTGTCCCAGAGGCCCCTTACACTATCTTCAATTATCAGAATTCTTTTTGTTTCTTGCTTTTCCAGCTGAGTAGATTTTGCTTCTTTGTATTTCAAATCTTTGACTTGGTTCTTGTGGCCCTCTGGATTGATTTTAGGACTTTGTGTAATATTTTTTATTTCAGTCTGTGTATGCTTGATTTCTAGTTGGTCCTTTTTTTTATCCGTGAGGGTCTGTTTCGTATCCTCAGAGGTCTTATTCATTTCCTTGATGGTCTCATTCATTTCCTCAAGGTTCTCATTCATTTCCTTGTAATTCTCATTCATTTCCTGGTAATTCTCATTAAGTTGATCGGCTTTTTGTAGGAGCCTCTTGAAAAGCCTTATAACCGTGGTTTTGAACTCTATGTCTTGTCGTCTTTTCTCCTCCATTTCTTTCACACCTGATTTCTTTCCATGTCTCTGCATGGTGGCTGCTTTATGTGGTGGATATCCTCAAAGGGACAGTGGCTCAGCCTCCCAGTTACCTGAGGTGGGTACTCTTACTTCAATCCTTTATGGGTTGTACAGTATTTTTGAATTTAAACCCAGCTTGTTGTTGTTAGCCCTGGGAGGGTTTGACCTCCAGGCCAATTGGCTGTGAAGGGAGACTGTGTTCAGGTTGGATGGGCGGAGTCTCTGAGCTGCGCAGGCAGCATCAGTGTCAGCTGCGTCCTATGCGGCGCTCGCGCGCGCGGGTCTCTGTTGGATGGGGATGGCTGCAGACACCTCCAAGAGAAAGCCACTAGTCTCTTCCCCTTGCCAGACAACTCTGCCTTTCCCCAAATGTGCCTGCACACCAAAAGTCTAGCCCAGAATTGTAAAATAGATGGTTTCTGGAACCAGGAGACAAGTTTCCAGGGGGCAAGTCGCGGGTTTGCGTGACCCTTGCGTGGAAACTCGCAGACTAGGAGCCTCTGCAGCGCCCCGCTTCCAGGGTGCGTCCCCCGGACCTCGGACCTCGCCTGGCTCTGGGGAATCTGTGCAGGGGGACGTCTCCACGTACCCCTTATCTCGGACCTTGCCTGGCGTTGGGGAATCTGGGCAGTGGGACGTCTCCGCCCTCCTCGTTGGGGAAATCCGGCCGGGGTTGCTGCTCCAGCCCCAGCCCGCGCGTGCGACCAGGACAGCTCCTAACCTGTTTCTGTCTGAAAGGCTGTGCTCCCGCCGCTCCTGAGTCTCAGTGTCCCACCTCTACTCCTATTAGTGGAGTTTTCATTCAGCCAGCTTTCTGGCGATTCTGGGTGCTGTCTGTTCTGCTGTTATGTTGTAGTTCTTAAATCGTTGCGTGGGGCAGAACAATAGGTGTTTACCTATGCCGCCATCTTGGTGTCTCTCCAATACTTCACATTTCGGTGTATTTCCTCCTTCGCTCTTTTTAGGCGAAAAACATCATCTCCTCCTTTGCTCTTAGATGAAAAATATCTTTTTCTCCTTCTCTCTTAGGGGAAAAATATCTTTTCCAGACTCGCCCAGTGAGGCACCAGATGTTGGAATCCTTTTCACGTCCCGCATGGTTCAGGGTTCGGGTTCTGGAGAAGGCCGCATGTAAACGAAGAAAGAGACACAGAAAAATATTAATTCGGAAAGTGGGGGGCCAAATGGCAGCCCATCTCTAGTAGAAGAACTGCTGCATTCCAATTTCTTTATTCATAATTATCTTGTTTGGTATGATGGAAAAAATATGTAACATTTTGCTATATAATAGAAAAAGCTTTTCCACAAAAGCAATAAATATAAAAATTAATCTAAGTAGAACAAATCACAGATTCTCTTGGTCAAAGTTAAATTTAACTGAACTAAATGTTTTGTTCTCATAAACTTAGAGATACAAGGTTTAGAGAAATTATAACTTCAACATTTTTCCAAAGTAAATATAAATATCAATCTGGGGGCATACTTATTTTCTTTTAGCACTTTTTTCTTTTACATATCCTAATGTGATATCTTGCCCGTTTTAGAATATTATCAGGTGTTGCTCTGGCCATTGTGGTTCAGTTGCTAGATGTCCTCCCATATACTAAAAGGTTGTGGGTTTCACCCCCAGTTAGGGTGTATATGGGAGGCAACTAATCCATCTTTTTCTTTCACATAGATGCTTCTCTCTCCCTCTCTCTAAACATATCCTCAGGTGAAAATTAAAAAGCTGACCTTACTTTGGGAAATGGTAAAGCCAAGAAGAGCAATCAAAACAACAGTCTACTTAGACTGTTCAGGTTCCTGGTCAACCTGCCCATGGTTCTGGGACAGAAAACCTTTCTTCAATGCACTAAAAGTGCCTGACTAGTGCCAAAGATAAGGCAAAGTGGATATGTTTTTTCATGTTTAATTACAGAAGATATAGATGTGTACAGATTGTCCCAAATACCTTGTATATTTCTTCAGTAGGATCTACCCAAATTCCCAACTAATATCTTCAACAAGTAAGTAAATGCTACTTTCCTGAAGCCAGAATAGTTTGTTATCTTTCCCTCTTATAATAACTATATGAAATAAGGAGTGATATGGTATTCTAGGCCAAATTTGGTATAAAAACACAAAACTCTTTAGTGATCACAAATATGTAAGGGCTGAATATTCCCCACTTAAAATATTTCACAGATTTCATTTGGTTTTAAACAGATTTATTCCTTTTCCACAATCTTTGTGTGCTTTTTTAAAATCAGAATTCTATATTTTCCTTATATTTATTTCTAATGTCCCTTTAGACATATCATAATATTGAATTATATTCCACATCAATAGGCGCTAGCATTCTGTAATTTTTAGAACATTGTGGTGAGAGGGTCAGATCTCTTAGATTTGAGTCAGGTTCATAAGAAAATACTATATGACGATTATCATTTGCTAACTTTATACATTACAATTCATTTTACTATTTTAGATATCATGTTCCATTTTCAACACATTCTTTGTCTTTAACTAAATTAAAACTAGGGGTTACTACAAAACAGAGTAATGCATTTAAACAAAATACTATGCTTTTAGTGATGTTTTCAATAATTTCATCAACAGAATTTTTATTTTATTTTTTTAATTGTCCTCAGTTCTTTTTATTTACACCACCTTTTAAAATAACATTTGTATATATTTAAGGTATAAAGCATTATGTTTAAATGTGAATAATGCATTGGTGGATGAACATGAAGGAGCTTGTGCTAAGTTAAATAAACCTGACATAGGAAAAAAACAATTGCATAATATCTTATATGTGGAATTATCAAAAACCAAACACCTAGAAGCAGAGAGTAGAAAGGTAATCACTATTAGCAGGGAGAGCAGGAAATGGGAGATGTTGATCAAAGGGTTTGAAGTTGTAGCTATAAAGTACAAGTAAGTTCAGTGGATCTAATGTTCAGCATGATGACTATAGTTGATAATATTAGAACAGCAATGGGGTTTCCTAAAGATCACCATTATTTCTTTTTTATTTTTATTCTTAGTGTTCAGTTTATTAATTACATTGTTCCCCCTTTTTTATCCCCCTATAGCTCCCCTCCACCCTGTACCCACCCCACCCTCCGCCCTCACCTCCCCCTCCCCACTGTCCTCTCCCATTGTTGCAAGATTTTTGTCCAGTCTCTTGTTGCACTTCCCACACCCCTTTTCTCCCCAAGAATTGTCAGTCCATTCCCTCACTATGTCCATGATTCTATTATATTCACCAGTTTATCTTGTTCATCAGATTATTAATTCACTTGATTTTTAGATTCATTTGTTGATAGATGTGTATTTGTTGTTAATAATTTATATTTTTACCTTTTTCTTCTTCCTCTTCTTAAAGAATATCTTTCAGCATTTCATATAATATTGGTTTGGTGGTGATGAACTCCTTTAGCTTTTTCTTATCTGTGAAGCACTTTATCTGATCTTCAATTCTGAATGATAGCTTTGCTGGATAGAGTAATCTTGCTTGTAGATTCTTGCTACTCATCACTTTGAATATTTCTTGTCACTCCCATCTGGCCTGCATCGTTTCTGTTGAGAAATCAGCTGACAATTGTATGGGTGCTCCCTTATAGGTAACTAACTGTTTTTCTTTTGCTGCTTTTAATATTCTCTCTTTATCTTTTGCTCTTGGCATTTTCATTATGATGTGTCTTGGTGTGGTCCTCTTTAGATTCCTATATTTTGGGGTTCTGTGTACTTTTTGGGCTTTTAAGTCAGTATCTTTCACCAGGTGGGAAAAGTTTTCAGTCACTATTTCTTCAAGTAGGTTTTCATTACCTTGCTCTCTCTCTTTTTCTGGCACCCTCATAATTTCGATGTTGGCATCATACTTGAGGTTGTCCCAGAGGCCCCTTACACTATCTTCAGTTATCTGGATTCTTTTTGTTTCTTGCTTTTCCAGCTGAGTGGATTTTGCTTCTTTGTATTTCAAATCTTTGACTTGGTTCTTGTGGCCCTCTGGACTAATTTTAGGACTTTGTGTAATATTTTTTATTTCAGTCAGTGTAGGCTTAATTTCTATTACACTGATATAAAAAAGTTGGTCCTTTTTTATATCCTTGAGGGTCTCATTCATATCCTTGTAGGTCTTGTTCATTTCCTTGTAGGTCTCATTCATTTCCTTTTAGGTTTCATTCATTTCCTTGTAGGTCTCATTCATTTCCTCGTAAGTCTTGTTCATTTCCTCGTTTGTCTTGTTCATTTCCTTGTTGGTCTTGTTCATTTCCTCGTAGGTCTTGTTCATTTTCTCATAGTTCTCATTAAGTTCATTGGCCTTTTCTAGGAGCCAAGAGAGAAAAGCCTTATAACCGTGGTTTAGAACTCTATGTCTAGTCTTTTTTTCTTCCATTTCTTTCACACCTCTTTTCTTTCCATGTCTCTGCATGATGGCTGCTTTATGTGGTAGATGTCCTCTAAGGGACAGTGGCTCAGCCTCCCCAGTTACCTGAGGTGCATACTCTTACTGCAATCCTTTATGGGTTGTACGGTATTTTTGAATTTAAGCCCAGCTTGTTGTTGTTAGCTCTAGGAGGGTTTAACCTCCAGGCCAATTGGCTGTGCAGAGAAACTATGTTCAGGTTGGATGGGCAGAGTCTCTGAGCTGAGCAGGCAGCGTCAGCGTCAGCTACGTCCTATGCAGCGCGCAGGTCTCCGTGTTGGGTGGTAATGGCTGCAGGCACCTCCAAGAGAAGGGCGCCACTGGTCTCCACCAGTTGCCAGACAATTCTGCCTCTCCCCAAATGAGTCTGCACACCCAAAGTCTCGCCCAGGGTTTTAAAACAAAGCAGTCTGGTAGTCTCCCGAACCAGGAAGCAAGTCGCCAGAGAGCAAGTCGCGCATCTGTGCTGTCGCACACTTTACGTGTGCAAACAGCTGTTTCAAGCTACACAGACTCTCCTCAAACTAGGAGACCTCTGCTGCTCCCGGCTTTTAGGGTGCGTACCCGGACCTTGGACCTCGCTTGGCACTGGGGAATCTGTGCTGTGGGACGTCTCCGCCCTCCCCATTGGAGAAATCCAGCCAGGATTGCTGCTGCCAGCCCTACAGCCTGCATGCACCCAAGGCTCTGAACCTTTGTCTCCGCAAGTATCTTCAAGGCTGCGCTCTGCTGCTCCTCTGAGTCTCAGTGTATCACCTTTACTTTTACTTGTGGAATTTTCACTCAGCCAGATTTCTGGTGATTCTGGATGATGTTTGTCTTGTTGTTATGTTGTAGTTTTGGAATTGTTGCTTGGGGCAGCACAATAGGTGTTTACCTATGCTGCCATCTTCCACCATTATTTCTTATGTTTGAGTAGTTTTTACTGGTCACAACAATGTACCCATTCATACTAAACAACAAACTTTGTCTGTTTCTATATCAGTGGGTTATTCTAAGAACTATCAACTACAAGACATGGTATAATTAATTACTCAGTAAGCATAATAATTCTGATATTATCAATTCAAATTTATTTTATGAACTACTTGTGGGCACTCATTCATTTTATTTTTTCATTATTTATTACAAACCTACTATAAACTAGCCATCATATACATATATAAATAATTAGAGGACTACGTGAGCATTATATTCATGTGGATACTTAACAGAATTTTGTACTAAAATAGTTAATTGATATTGATTGAATGTAGGCATCAAATGGTTAGTCAGGCATTCATAAAAATCTTGGATACCAGATTCTTCTGACTTGATCATACTTGCTGGTTATAGATTTTCTTAGAATTCAGATGTAATTGGCACTCATTTTCCTCTAGACTTCTTACCATGTGCCCTTGAATTTTCATTCTGTTACAAAATGTACCCAAAAGTTCACTACACTGGTAGGTGAAGTTTTATGGATTCAATATTCTCAGATTCACTTTACAGAAAATTTTACTACCCCTCTCATTTTGTTTTTCTAAGATTAATTGATAAAAGCACTTTCAAATTCTCAATTTTATCCCTTGCTAAAGCAAATGATCTGCTTTGACATTTTTATACATTCAACATCATAGAGATATTATCAACACCTCTAAAAGTAGATTATAAACATTAGCCTTTTCAATCCTAACCCCTAGGACAGTGCCTAAAGTATAGAGAGTAGCTTAGCAAATAAATAAGTCAACACTTCTGGAGTATTTCTGTGTGTTTTCTTGAAAATGTAATGCTCAGAAAGTCTTAAAAGCTTATATATATGTGTGTGTGTGTGTGTGTGTGTGTGTGTGTGTGTGTGTGTGTTTGTCTTAAAAATATTTCTACTCTTCATTTCATAGAGTCCTTTGGGCTTTTTACTAGTTGAATGAAAAAACTCTCATATCTTATTTTTTTTCAAACTGATAAAATAATAGCTATTTATTTACATTTTTATTAAATAATTACGGTCCCAGTGCATGAAATTCATGCACTGGCGGTGGGTGGTCCCTTAACACAACCTGCACCCTCTCACATACTGGGAGCCCTCAGGGGATGTCTAACTAATGGCTCACTTCCAGCCTCCCTAAGCCCTAAAGCACCCAGCCATTGCCCAGCTCAGCTCAATCCCAGCTGCCTGCGACCACCCGGCCCCGGGGGCTGGGCACTAGCCACCACCGCCATTTCATTCCCCCCCACCCATGGACCAGCAGTCTCGCCACTTGGCCCTGCCCCCTCTCCTGATTGGCTGGTAGCATAGCCAATCAGAGGCCAAGGTACAGTCAAATTTGCATGTTTCTCTTTTGTTATATAGGATTCTACTTATAATTTTAGTGTAAAGGATTTGTGTTCCTTGAGTAGTTGAGAATGTAGAAGAACCCACTTGCTTCATTTCAGAGAAACATAAAATATCAACCTCATTTGAACACAACCAGCTCTATAGAACAAGAGGTAAACCATTTTATAAAGAAGTATATGATTTAAATATATCTATTTAAAAATACCTAATTATTTGGCTTTATAAAGGTATAACACAATGGCTTTTTTATTTTTAGCAAAAGCCAAATATATTTAAAAGGAATTGTTAAAAAAAGTACACAAATCTTACTAATTAGACATTTCTGAAATATTTTTAGAAATTAACATATATAGTATTTTAAACATTTTATAGTGACTAAAGGGTGGTCTTATAATATTAAGAAATATTTTCATGTGTTTAAATGAGATGAATCATAAATGTGAAGAGATTTTTAAATTATAAAAATAAAATATTATACCATGCAGGGTAGTTGTATAAAACACAAGTTACATAGTAAATCTGAGTCTCATATTTATGACTACACTTCATTATCATTAATGCCTGTGGATTAAGGGCAAAATAAAATGATGCAGCCTTATCCAGTTTAGCTCAGTGGTTAAAGCTTTGGCCTAGGACTGAAGGGTCTAGGGTTTGATTCCTGGTCAAGAGCACATACCTTGGTTGCAGGCTAGATCTCAGTTGGGTGCACTGTGAGACAACAAATTGATGTGTTTTTCTCATATCAATGTCTCTTTCTCTCTCCTTCTCTCTCCTTCTCTCTCTTTCTCTCTTCCCATTCTCCCTATCTTCCACTCTCTCTAAAAAAAAAGTCAGTGAAAAAAATATCCTCAGATGAGGATTAAAAATAATTAAAAAAATAATAATAATAGTCCAGCCAGTTTGGCTCAATGGATAGAGCCTTGGTCTGCAGACCAAAAGGTTCTGGGTTTGATTCAGGTTTCAGGCTCCTCTCTAGCCTGGCTCTGGTTGGAGCCCATGCATGAGGCAACCAGTCCATGGGTTTCTCTCACAATGATGTTTCTATCTTTCTATCTCTCTTCCATTCTCTCTCTAAAAAAATGAGGAAAAATTTCCTCAGTGAGGATTAAAAATCCTATCTAATAAAAGAGTAATAGGCAAATTGACTGCACCTCTGCTGCACCCACAAGCCACACCCACAAACCAATCAGAATGAGTATGCAAATTAACCCAACCAAGATGGCAGTTAATTTGCATATCTTGGCACAGAAGAGCGTAGAAGGAAACCAAGCACTGTAGAAGGGATTAAAGGTGCAAAGAAGCAAGCAAGTGGGACGGGGAGAAGGGAGGGAGTGAGGCAGCAGAGAAGGGAGTGAGGCAGATGAGATGGGACGGAGCAAGTCAGTGGAGACAGGAGAGAGTGAGGCAAAGGAGGGAGCAAGGCAGCAAAGAAAGGAGAGAGGCAGCAGACAAGGGTGCGAGGCAGTAGAGACAAGAGGGAGCTTTGCTCAGGCCGCAGGAACTCCTATTCTTGTAGGAATCATCCTGCAATGGGTCTCTAGTACAATAATAACAAAATAATATTATGATGTAGTATTTCCATGATAGTCTTGAATATAAACATGTAGAAACATTAGCCTGAGATCTTTCATAAAAGAAATCATATCAGTTAATGAAAAGGAACATTGTTAAAAACAAATGAATACTGTGTGACACAGAATGATAAATAAGGGTATTAAGAAGTAAGAGGGTTAGGTGTTTGCTTGATCCAAATAAGGAAGTTTTCTTTTGTTTGTTTGATTTTAATATCAATACCATGTGAATGTGTTCATGAATTGATTCTTATATTAATGAAAGGAGGATATAAATGCATTTAATTTTCATAAAAATGTTAGTTTTTTTATACTTGGAGACTTTGAAAGGTCAGGTGGTAGAGACAACAATCAGTATAAGAACTATAGCAATTGCATCTAGGCATAGATTTTAGAGGTTTATTGCTTAGGGTCATTAGAATCCTGTCTACAAGAAAAGAAAACAAGTAGTGTGTTATTCATGCTGTAGTTTAGTCTTCCACAACATTGTGTATTAACACACCTACATCTGTAAAGACTTTTGTTCAGACAAGGTGAGAGGAATGGTCTAGATTTGTATAAATAATACAAAAAACTCTCCTAATATTCAAATAGGAATCACATGCTAGGAAAATATGTGGTTCCAACAGCAAGGTTTAGATCATGTTGTAAGTATGATCTTTTGAAACAGATAAAATCAGGTTTAAGAATGTTGTCCTTGCTCCAGATATCCATGGGCTCAAAGATATTTACATGGAATGAAAGCATTAGAAAAGAATATTAATTTTTTCTTAATCTGTTTCCAAAGCAGATTTCCTGAGAGTATTAATTATATTTTGCTAAATGACAAAGTACTCCACAAAATCTAATGGTTTAAAAATAGCAATCATTTATTTCCTCACACAATTTCTGAGAGTTAGCTGTCTCAAATTGCCTTATGTACTCATCAAAGTTTCTCATGAGGTTACAGCTAAGATGTTGGCCAGAACTGCCATCATTTGAAAGCTTAATTGGGGCTGGAGTGTCTGTTTCCAAGATAGCTCACTCACATGGCTATGATAGGAGAGCTCAGTTTCTCATTGGATGTTGGGAGGAGACTCTAATTCTCCAACATATACACTTCTCACACCACGGCAGCTGGCTTTCCCCAGAACAAGTGATTAAGAGACTGAGGCAGAAGCAACAATGTCTTTTAAGATCATGCATTGGAAGCAACTTATCATCATGGTGGTTGTATTCTATTAGTCACACTGACAAATTTAATTCAATGTGGAAGGAAAGTACACAAAAACCAGAAAACATGGCATTGAGACTAGAAACCATCTTTGAGGTCAGGTATCACAGTGAGAGTAAAAAGAAGGAACTAAGAAACAAAGGAACTAAAGAAGGCAGGAAGGTAGGAAGGAAGGACTAGAGGGTAGAGGGAGAGAGGGAGAAAAGGAGGGAAAAATCAAGGGGGAAAAGAATTTTGGCAATTTTTTCTATGTATTTTAGAAATTATGACTGCCATCTGAAAAATAACTTAATGCTAGGGTTCTCACATTTAGCAGTTAATTGATCAGAATGTTTTAGCTTTTATTGGACTGCATTAAAATAAGAGTGTCTTCCAAAAGAGAATGTAAAATTGTATGGTACTTACATGGTAATTATAAGTTTAAAATATTACCACTAAATGATATCTTTAGATGATGGTTGCCAGATTTTGCAAATACAAATATAAGCTGTTCAGTTGAATACCAGTATGAATTTAAGATAAACAATTAATACCATTTAGTATAAGCATTTTTTATACAATAAGCAACATTTATTTATATGAAATTTAAATGTAACTGGGTGGTCAGAATTTGATCTGGCAACATTACCTTCAAACAAAATTTCCGGTGGTATAAATTATTTTCCTTTATGTGTTATGTTTGCCACATAAACCTCTATTTAAATCAAAACAAGTATATCCAGGAAAAACAAATCATATCTATAGTTGTGGTTAATGTGCATGTGCATGTGTGCATGCTGGTGTGTGTGTTTGGGTGGGTGGTATATCCCCAAAACATGAGAAGAAAGTAAAGCTGAATTCAGGGAAATAACCTATAGTGTCAACCATGAAAGTGTTCTTCCCAGTGACTACTATGTAATGGACATAACCAACCTGGAAGGTGCTTTTAGCTTGACCATCCTTTCTGAAAAGGTCACATGTGAGATGTTGAGGCCCACAGAGGCAAGATGTGGAATCACTGATTTTAAATTACATGGCCAATTCACTTTCCTTTGTATTCCAATCTACCAGTACACTCTCAAACCACAAAAAAATATGTAAAATGCTATCACAGTTAACATTTAAATATTCAACAGCTGTATTTTCTTAATTTTCTTGTACAATTCAGAGCCAAGTTTGTGTGAGGAAATTATCTGGTCTACAAAAGACTATATGCATATCTGCATTTTAATGTTTGGGTATATGAGATGATAATACAGTGAAGCTTTTTAAATATTACTCAAATCCAAATTTTTCTGTTAATATGTGATTTGATGTAGAACCATACAAAGAATAGAGCTTGAATTTAGTATTCCAAGGAAAAACAGTTTATAATGGGATTAAGAATGAATAATGATAGATAAGGTAAATGAAAAGACACTAGTATACTGCTTTCTAATCAAAATTGGATTTCATACAACTGGAAAAAAAAACCAGTGTCAGTCTTTCAGGTAGTTATAAGCAGGAAAATTGATATTTAAAGGGAAAGAACTCAACAGATGGCATAGAAGGAATTTTTCAAAATAATTTCAAACACTATCCCTAATCCTGCCAATTGTTTGGGAACTATTTTCAATTCCTTTTATTAGAATGTCACATGCAGATTTTAAAGCACACTAAAAATATTAGTGCTTTTCTGAATTGTGAACAAATGAGCAAATGGTTTAATACAAATTGAAAAATTGGGCCGACTTTAAAATTATTATACATACTTATGAATTAAAATTTCAGAAATTTTCTACTGTAAACAAAGAGGAAGGTTTTATAATGTCATTTTTATTTGTGCTCTACATATACAAATATATAGTGAAAAAGAAACAAAATATAATGTTGTTTCCAAAATATTGCCTTCTATTGCTGAGTATTTTCCCTTTTTAATATCATTATCAGTTGTTTAATAATGCCATCAACACCCCTGCCTGATGGCTAGCTAATGATGCCAGCTAGCTTTTTTGCTTCCTCAAACATACAAAACATAGTCTGGGTACAGCTAGTATGCTAAAATACAAGTGTGTTCTCCAGTGAGCTGATAATTCTCAAGGACATAAAGGCCCACCAAAAAAGGTTAAGCATATACAACCCCAGCACTAGAGTGACAAATTGTATGTCTACTAAGAACCTAAAACTTTGTTGGATTTGCAAGTTTTTGTGCAAGCCACAGCATTTAGAAGACAGGCAATATTCTTTCTTGAGAAATAATTTGTATTTTCTAGCCAATACGGAGCAGAGGTTTATTAAGAAAGCCTATATGTTGAAAATTGTGTAAATATTTGCTACTTATATTTCATTTACAGTGTCATCTTTAATTGGTATTATAGTAATAAAGTGTAGAGTAAGAATATTCTAACTTGTGCCAAATTTAAGCAATTATACATGGAATATACACTGAGTGTCCAGATTATTATCATCTCTGAATGCATAAAATCTGGCCACTCAGTGTATATACTATATGTATGCTATATATCAATTGATATGTAGCCTACATTTAGGGACATCTTGACTTTTACAATATTAAGTGTAATCAATAGACAAATATGTAATTTGATGGTGATACACATTTTATATTGAGTAAAGTATAAAAAAGTCTCTGTCCATCTCTTTAATTCATATGCCTAATTTTCCAATCATAGACTGGGCAAGTTAAACAAATAGACTGTTATTTTAACCAGAGAATAACTCAGAAGTATGAATCTGTTTGAAAAGGTTAAATGCAGATTGTGTCCCTGGGATTAATTGCATTTTTCAGTATCTATTTAATAGTAATAATTGGATGCTAGATTATTAACTTTCAAGTTAAAAATAGAATCATACCATTTCTTTTGCAGTTTTTAGTTAAATCATTAACTATTATATTTAAATGTATATATTCACTGAATCAACAGGTATTTAGAATCTATCTCAAATATATGCAATATAGAGATAAAGGACCTAAGTCTTGAATTCAAGACACTGGGCTCACTGGAAGAAAAAAATAAACAAGGAGATTCTCAGATAGTCATTAAAAGTTGCGTGTTGTATTTTTTTTTTAATTATGTTGACAACTTCTGGATTATTGCTGTTTTTACATTCCTTGACTATTGCGTTGTGGTTATATTATATATTGCTGGGGAGGGAGGATATACAATTGAGAAAGGATGAGTTTTTTAGGGTATATTTCCAGAATATAACTGTAAAGAAATAGAATGTGTAAGTAGCTGGACCCACAATTTAATGACAACTTAATTCAGTAAATATTTATTGATGGTTGACTGTGTCTCCATGCTGGGGAATGGTGACTCAAAATACACAAGGGTTCCTATTTCCGTGGAACTCAGAACTTGTGGGGGGACTCAAACAAAAGTGAAAAAAAATGTGAATCTGCTAAAGATTACAAGGAAAAGGTACAATGAGCTCTGAATCTTGGAGATATGTTCCTAAAGAAGTGACACAGATATGGATTAGAAGGAAAGATAGAAGGTAACAATGAAATGAAGAACTAAATGGCACCCAAGCGGAGAGAACAGTATGTATAAAGCATTTTAGCCACAAGGATCATGCCAAGCATTAAGAGATGACCAAAATAATGATATTCCTCATGCTAATTGAGGACTACTCCCACAGTGCCTAGAAAAATTTAGGGCACATGTGAGATGCTCCACAGTTCCTTATAGAATAAAGTAATTAAAGAAAAAAATAGAGTGCTGTAGATTATTATCTTCAGTCTATTTTTAACATTCGACTGTCAATGAGTGATGGAAGAGTTAGTTAAATCATATGCTAAGTATTAGATATGTCTCCTACCCTTTTTCTAATGATGTTGACTTGCAGTAAGTATCCTATATAAAAAAGAGGTAATATGCAAATTGCCCCTCATGCCCTCACAAAGATGGCTGTCTGTGATCAAGCTGGCAGGTGGTTATTGAGGGACGACCAAACGACTGAACAAGCAGGATGCATGGGTTGACCAGGTCAGCAGGGGGCTTAGCAAGGGACAACCAAATGACTGAACAGCAGACTGCATGGGGCGACCAGGTCAGCAGACGGGTTACTGAGGGGCAACCAAACAACCGAGCAGCAGGCTGCATGGAGTGACCAGGCCAGCAGAGGAGGCAGTTGGGGCAACCAGACTGGCAAGTGGGAAGGGGCAGTAAGAGGTGACCAAGCCAGCAGGGCAGGCACTTGGCAAGGGGGCAGTTGGGGGCGACCACCCTGGATGGGGGACAGTTAGGGACGGTCAGGCTGGCATGCAGAGGCAGTAAGGGGCAATCAGGCCAGCAGGGAGGGCAATTAGGGGTGACCAGTCAGGCAGGCAGGTGAGCAATTAGGAGCCAGTGGTCCAGTATTGTGAGAGGGATGTCCAACTGCCGGATCAGGCCCAAATCAGCAGTCGGACATCCCCCAAGGGGTCCCAGATTGGAGAGGGTGCAGGCTAAGCTGAAGGGACCATGCCTCCCTCCCCATACATGAATTTCATGCACCAGGCCTCTAGTTCTCATATATCCATGGTGAGTAATTTATTAGATTGATGACTTCAAGGAACCTTGTCGTTTGATATCAATGTGTTTGTGTTGTGCATTCTCCTTACACTTGGGCAGATCCCATGGGCTACTTTAATTACTAGAATGTGGTAGGAGTGACAATATTTCAGTTCCAGGACAGCCTTAAGAAGTGACAGTTTCTGCATGTGCATTCTATGGACCCCTCAACTGTTTTAACTTAAAAGGCCAAAGTGAGATGAAACAAGCATTTATTTGAGACCCAAAAGAGTAGCTATCTAGAAAGCACTAATTCAGGCAGAAATCACAATAGTATTTTTATTTGAAAGCAAAAGCAAGAGAAAAGAAAAGGGAATAAGGAAGGAATTTCTATAGCTGCAGATAAGCTAACATGGTGATGCTAATTCTAAACAATGTTTTAAATTTGCAGTCCAATAGTCATAATATCTGATTCCTTGTTATCTTTGAAAATAGTTGCTTTTGCCCTGTTTTAGCATTCCAAAATTTTGAGGTATAAGATGTCCCTCTGGATGGCAATTACTCTGGGATGGCAACTCTGACAGTTGAGAAAACAGGAAGAACAACTCCTTAAGAGGGGCCAAAAAAAGAAGGCCTTAAGAGGAAAACCAGAAAAATGCTTAAAATACTGATTTCTTCATTTTAGGTTGGAAAAGTGGGGGGGCGTTGTATACTTGGAAAAATGAGATATATTTAATATGTCCATGTTCCTCCTATCAGCATTAAAAAAAAAAGTGAGTGTACACCTTCGAGTGTGAAAGCAAGGGAGATGTTTTGTGTCTGGACACAAGTCCTTTCTTACCTCTTATAACTAAAATAGAGGCCTGCTGCACAAAGTTCGTGCATGAGGGGGTGCCCTCAGCCCAGCCTGCATTCTTTCCAATTTGGGAACCCTTGTGGTATGTCCGACTGCCGGTTTAGGGCAGTCGGACATCCCTCTCACAATCCTGGACTGCTGGTTCCTAATCACTCACCTGCCTGCCTGCCTGCCTGGTCACCCCTAACTGCTCCCCCTGCCATCCCGATTGCCCCTCATTGCCCCCACCCCATGCTGGCCTGGTCACCCCCAGCTACTCCCCATGCTATCCTGGTTTCTTCCAAATGTACCCCCCTCTGCCAATCTGGTCCCCCCTCTCTGCCCCCCTACTGACCTTGTTGCCCCATGCAGCCTGCTGTTCGGTCATTTGGTCATCCCTCACTAACCCCTCTGCCAGCCTCTCTGTTGACAACCATCTTGTGAGGGCATGAGGTTTAATTTGCCTATCACCTCTTTATTATATAGAAATGTGGCATGTCAAGGTGATTTTGGGGTTAAAAATTAAGAGATAGCTTGAAATGTGGCATGTCAAGGTGATTTTTGTATTAAAAATTAGGAGATAGCTTGAAACTTCTTACTCTAAGTTGGATTGTCTAATGTCTACTCACAGCTGTTAAACTGCTGGGACTCAGAAAGTGCAACTTTCCATTCTAAACTGCAAACTCAAATTTTGTTATGTTCTTGTTTTAGTATAGCAAAGTTACTGCATTTAAAAGGATAGAAAGCCCTAGCAGGTTTGGATCAATAGATAAAGTGTAAACCTGGGGACTGAAGGTTCCTGGTTTTAATTCCGGTCAAGGGCACATTCCTGGGTTGTGGGCTCAGTCGCCAGTATGGCATGCAGGAGGCAGTCCATCAATGATTCTCTCTTATCATTTCTATCTCTCTCCCTCTTCCTTCCTCTCTGAAATTAATAAAAATATATTAAAAATAAAATATAAAAGAACAGAGAAAGGAAGAGAAGAAAAAAAAAAGACATTGGGGTATATGAAATTTGCCTTGAAATGTCCACTCCCTGCTTGCCTTTCAGAAGAAATGAAGTGAATGAATTGGCCAAATGCCATTTTTTAAGTGGGTAGAGGAAAAACAAGTGAGGGTTCTAGATAATCCCCAAACTGAGGAATTGGACTACAAGCACTTTCAGAATGCAGCACAGAGAACACCTTAGAACTTGATTCTATTTTTTAGCTGAGCTATAAGTTTTTGAGAATGAAAAGACCTAGGAATATTCTGTATTTATCTTTGAGTCAAAAACTACTCTAGTAAGTTATCTGGGCATCTCATAATGTAGTCAGGATAATCTAATCTCTCATAAAATCTCTTTAGCCTTTGCTAATTTTCCCTAGTGCAGAGCTAAGAACCATCTACAGAACATTACTATTTTCTATTATTTTTATTGAGTTGGCTATTCATTCGTGTGTGGTTTGGGAAAGTAACCTTTGCAGATTTAGTGCCATGGAAATATTAGCTTCTGTCACTACTAATGTGTGATATCCCTGAGTGGGCGTCAAAATGTGGGAATCCCTTTTACATCCCGCGCAATTTCAGGGTTCCCGGTTCAGGGTACGGGTTTCTGGAGGAGGTCACATACAAATGAATAAAAAGACTCAGAAAAATATTAATTTGAAAAATGGGGGCCAGGCGGTAGTTCAACTCTAGTGGCAGAACTCCCTTCACTCTGGCTTCACCACTCCTTTCATTAAGAATAAATCATAAGATACAGCTGTATCCCCCAGGCCAGAAACACCAGTAAAAGTCAATCAGTAGATGTTCTTAGGACTAACAGGTGGGGGCTGCTTCAACCACCAACATCCCAGTAACCAGCTTCAACCCCTCAGAGCAATCAAGTTTGACCAGCCCTCTAAACTCCCTGTCCACAACTTTCTATTATTAAAACAACTAGAGGCTCCTTGCATGAAATTCATGCAATAGGCTTTCCTTCCCCTGGCTGCCAGGACCAGTTTTCCTCTGGAACCTGGGACTCAGGATTTCACTCTGGCTGTTGCCTTCCGTTTTTGCTTTGGCAGCTGGAGGCTTCACTCCAGCCGGTGCCTTCAGTCTTCTCTGCTCTGGCTGGAGTGCCACGCTGCCACTGCCTCATCTCCGAGCCGGTGGCCAGGTGCTTACCTCCACCACCACCGCAGCTTTGTCTCCGCCCCCCAGAGCCAGGCTCTCGGGCTGCTTGGCCCTGCCCCCTGCTCCTGATTGGCTGGTAGCATAGCCAATCAGAAGCAAAGGTATGGTCAAATTTGCATGTTACTCTTTTATTTGATAGGATGATTGGCTTCCGGCACTAATGCTGCTGCTATTAAAGGTCGTCTGAGTATGTTTTAGAGTTTCAAAAAAACTTCTCAGGTCAGCATGTTTCTCCCTGTAAAAATGCCTCTTTCTACACACAGTGTGGACTGCCATGTAAAGAATAATCAGTAGGAAAAAGTAAAGTGCATTTTGATTGTCAGCTTCAGTCCAGGTTTTTGTGTTGTTGTTTTTTAACTGCACTTGAATCAGAACCATGTAAAGTCCTCTTTAGGAATGCAGCTCATTGGCAGCCATGTCAGACTAACTTAATCCGAATCTCTGGAAATTGGGGCTTAGGAATCTTCATTTTAGATTAATTCTCCAGGTATCTCTTATTCATGAGAAAATTTGAGAACATCTGATAGATTTTTTAAGAGCTAACCAAATGAATTTGACCTTCTGTGGTAGAAAATTTTGTAGAGTGCATATATACAATGTGGCCTACCATTCCTCTAAAATATATTTTATATTATTATTATCATTATTTTAAGATGATTACTTTTATATTTTTAAATTGGCAAAAAATATCTAGACACAAAGGTAACTCTGTCTTCTAAATATTTTCTCAAAGGTTTACTTACATCTTTTGCACAGAAATGGGTCAGAATTATCTTAGTTTTTTCATTCTCCCTTTTACTTAAAATATATAGTAAATATTTTTGATGTAATTAAGTATTTTTCTACACTTTCATCACTTTTTAAGTTTTATGTTATTTTATCAAAATTATACACAGGCATTTTATTAATTCTACTAGAGGTCCAGTTCATGAATTCATGCACAGTTGGGGTCCCTTGGCCTGGCCAGCGATCAAGGCCTATGGGGGGGAGCAGCTGGCTGGGGGGTGGGGCCATGGGAGGTTGTCTAGCTGGGAGGAGGGGCTGTGGGAGGTTGGCCAGCTGGCCCTGCAGTAGGGGCTGATTGAGGGGGTCTGCCAAGGGGGAGGAAAAGCAGGAGGTTGGCTGTCAGAGCTCACTGACCTATAGGGGGCAGCACTTGCATTGAGTATCTGCCCCTTGTGGTCACTATGCATCATAGCAACTGGTCGACCAATTGTTCCAGCCATTTGCCTTAATGGTGGCTTAGGCTTTTATATATATACTAGTGGCCTGGTGCACAAAATTCATGCACTGGTGGTGAATGAACCCTCAGCCTAACCTGCCCCCTCACACGTACTGGGAGCCCTCAGGGGATGTCCTACTGTCCCCTCATCCTTGACCGAAGCTTTAGGCCTTGGGTACCCAGCCATCACCCTGGAATGGGACTGTTGGATGGCTCTGCCCTGGCCCGCCCACCCAGCCCTGGCCTTAGCCCCAGTGGCGACTGCTCAGCCCCAGGGGCACCCACAGTAGGCAACCGCACGCACTGGCCTCGCCTGCCTACTGTCCACGCAGCTTCTGTCCCACGCAGCGTGCCGGCTGGCCCCTCACATCCCATGTGGCTCCCGTCCCTCATGGCATGCAGGCTGACCCCTCCCATCCCATGGAGCTCCCTTCCTGCCCAGTGCACAGGCCAGCCCCTCCCATCCCACCCGTCCTGTCCCTCACAGCTTTCTTCCCATGTAGCTCCTGTCCCGCACTATGCACCAGCCGGCCTGACCCATCCTGCCTCTCCCTTCCCGTGTGGCTGTTGTCCCGTGCGGCTTCCATCCCGCCCCTTTAGTCCCGCTCGGCTCCTGTCCGGCCCAGTGTGCAGGCCAGCCCCTCCCATTGCTGGCAGGCCCTTCCCTTCCTGTGTGGCTCCCATCCCAAGTGGTGTGCAGGTCGGCCCCTCCCGTCCCACTCACCACACCCCCTGCCGGCCTCCTGTGTGCCTCAGCCCCACCCCTCTACCTCGCGTTGCTCGGCCCCGCCCCCTGCTCCTGATTGGCTGGTAGCATAGCCAATCAGGAGCCAAGGTACGGTCACATTTGCATGTTATAGATAGGAGGATAACCTAGAGGTCTGGTGCATGAAATTCATGCAAGAGGGGCAAAGGGTTGTCCCTCCTCCCAGCCTGCACCCTTTCCAATATGGGACCCCTCAAGGGATACTGACTGCCCATTTAGGCCCAATCCTAGCAGGATCGGGCCTAAATGGGCAATCAGACATCCCTCTCACAATCCAGGACTTCTGGCTCCCAACTGCTCACCTGGCTGCCGTCCTGATTGCCCCTAACTGCTTCTGCCTGCCAGCCTGATCACCCCTAACCACTCCCCTGCAAGCCTGATTGATGCCTAACTGCTCTCCTCCCAGCCTGTTTGCCCTTAACTGCCCTCCACTGCAGGCCTGGGTCCCCCCAAAATGCCATTTTCTACAGACCTGGTTTCCCCCAAATTCCCTCCTTTGCCAGCCTGCTCACTCCTAACTGCCCTCCCCTGCAGGCTTGATTTGCCCCCAACTGTCCTCCCTTGCAGGCCTGGTCCCTTCTAACTGCCCTCACCTGCTGGCCATCTTCTGGTGGCTATCTTGTGTCCACATGGGGGCAGCCATCTTTGACTATATGGGGGCAGCCCTCTTGTGTGTTGGAGTGATGGTCAATCTGTGTATTACTCTTTTATTAAATAGAGGCCTGGTGCATGGGTGGGGGCCTGCTGGTTTGTCCTGAAGAGTGTCCCGGATCAGAGTGGAGGTTCCCTTGGGGGATGAGGCAGCCTGGGAGAGGGGTCTGTGGTGGTTTGTAGGCCAGCCATGCCCCCAGTGAGCCAAGGGGAGGCCCTGATATCTGGAGTTTATTTATGTTCTACAATTAAAACTTTGTAGCCTGGAGCAGAGCCAAGCCTCCTGCTTGCTCCATAGCTGCATCCATTTCTTTTGGGACATTTACCTGCTATAACTGAAAGTTTGTAGCCTTAAGCAGAGGCCAAGGCAGGCCAGGGCTGTGGAAAGCTTGGCTTCTTCCATTGACAAGGGCAACCCTACCCTCCTCCTCTCTCCAGCTCCGTGGCTGCTGCCATTTCTTTTGGAATTCTATAATTGAAACTTTGTAGCATTGAGTGGAGGCTTGAACCCACCAGAGTTGCCAGGGAAACCCAAACCTTCCTCCTGCTCTCTGTGGGCACAGCCATCTTGTTTGGGGGTTAATTTTCATATCACTCCTGATTGGCTGGTGGGCATGGCATGTGGGTGTAGCCAAGGTATGGTCAATTTGTATATTACTCTTTCATTAGAAAAGATTGTTAGTTTGATTATTTCTAGGGTTTTTAAAAATATTAAAATGCCAAATTAACATCTTTATCATATCCATTTATTTTATTCAAAACCAAGAAAACATCATGATGTACTCTTCACCATTCCATGATGTTATAGCAGATTTTAGTTTATTAGGAAAAGAAAGTGAAAGATATTTTCTAAGTAGTTTATGGATAAAATTAATACATTTATTAATGGTACAAGTTTATTACATAAGCCATATTTTAAAATTAACTTCCTTAAAGTCTAATAGACCTATGCAGTGAGCATTAACAATCAATTTCCCAAGCTGAAATTCTCTGTGCATGAATATGTGTGATAGCAGATTTAAATGAATAAGAATGTTTAATGTATGTATACTCACTGACTTTGTGTTGGGGGGAGTAGGTCTCTATACTTCATATATAGAACACTGAGGTTTCTGGCAACTACTATTAAGTTTTAATACAAGAAAATATCCTCACTGTACTATCAATTTCCTATGAAAAGAGTGCACATACGAGTAATGAGTACCAAGGACAGTCCACCAAAGTAGAAATCATCATGCTAGCCATTCTTGATTAAGGAGGAGAATGGTGATTAAAACTAGGTTGTTGTCTTACCAAAATTTTGTCATTTTCTCTATCTATTTATGATTTCTAGAACTGTTTCTAACCTGTGGTTTATAACTAATTCCTTCTTCACTGTTGTTAAAATTCTGATTTAAAAAATCCTTTCAAATAGCCTTAGAGAAGTACTAAGAATTGTTAGACCCAATAGAAACTTTCTTTTAGCTGAAGTTTCTTCAACGTTTACTTTGAACCAGACTTTACATATTAATTCATGCATTCACCAAAATAACTTTAAAAGATAAACTTAATTATCTCAATTTTTAGATGAAAAAATCAACTTCAGAATACTTTAAATAACCAGGATTTGCATATAGTAAGCAGTTGGGTCACTAATGAAATACAAGTCTAAACCACCATGTTCTTATTCATCATTAATAATTTGGCTCCCATAGCATAAGTCCAATAAAAGGAATTAATTTTTACAAAAGCATTTTATAAACTGTAAAGAACAATGGAACTCTAAATTTTAATCAAAGCATATCACAATGATTTTTCATTCATAAATAATAAAAGGATATGTTTATTTCATGTAATACCACAGTGATGTCAAAACTTACTGAGCATGTTCCTTTGTCAAAAAAATGTTTTGACCTTGCCAAATATATATATTTAGAACTATGTATAAATAAGATATGTTAGCCCTAACCAGTTTGGCTCAGTGGATAGAGCGTCGGCCTGCGGAGTGAAGGTTCCCAGGTTTGATTCTGTTCAAGGGCATGTACCTGGGTTGCGGCCACATCCTCGGTGGGAGGTGTGCAGGAGGCAGCTGATCAATGTTTCTAAATCTCTATCCCTCTCCCTTCTTCTCTGTAAAAAAGTCAATAAAATATATTTAAAAATAATAATATATGTTAATAATGAATTAAATGTGTTAGCCATTATATTAAAATGCATATTTAAAGGGTTCAAATATATGACTCAAATTGTTCTTTATTTCTCTTCCCTTCCCCAAATCATTTTGCATGCCCTACTTTGTGAATTTCTTAGCATTTACAACAAATCTTTCAGCAAGAAAGCCATACTAACCTTGGGTGGATGTAAACAAATAGTTCACTTCTACAATTTGCTGTCTGTTTGTAAGTCTGGAGGCTAACTTCTGGGAAAGGAAGTTGTTTCTATGTGTGTATATAATGTTGACTTTTAGCAAATAGACAGCCGGATATTTTGCCATCAAAAGGGATTATCCCATTCAGGGATTATCCTATTCGGACATGTGGTCCAACTGTGAATCAGGCACAAGTTTAGAGAAATGAAGTAGAGGAACTTTTTAAGTAACTTGGGAGAGGCTGTTGTAAATCAAGAATCCACTAGATTAGAGGAACCCAAAGGATCAGGGTATAGTGACTTCTCATTGGCTGAATTATGGTCTCCCACTGGCTGGGCTGTTACTGTTCAAGGAGAAATCTTTTCTTCCTCCCATTGAGGTAGTTATACAGAAGCACTTCCTGTTAGTGAGGCAAGCTGTATTTCTGCCTGCTTGGTGTCAGTAGATGCCCTTGAGTGATATGCATGCTGGAGAGTCTTTACTTCTTTTCTCTTGACTTCACTTTACATGGGGCTTCTGCTTATTAATTTTCACAATCTTATAAAATGTCTGTTAACTGGATTGAAATGAACTGACTTTCTATACTTCTAGAGCTGGTTAATGGTCTTGGTTGGTTGGAAACTCTCTAGATACAATATTTTCAATTTAGATAGAATACATACCAAAAGTCATTTCTGTTTGTTTTCCCCAAATTATCCTGTCTAATGAAAGAGCAATATGCAAATTGACCATACCCCACCTCACCCCAAAGCCACACCTACCAGCCACACCCACTAGCCAATCAGGAGCAAATATGCAAATAAACCAAACCAAGATGGCTGCAACCACAGAGAGCAGGGGGGAGGCTTGGGTTTCCCTGGCAATGGAGGAAGCCAAGCTTTCTGCCTGCCCTTGTCAGCTAAGGCCTCCAAAGTTTCAATTATAGAAGATAACTAAATTCTAACAGAAATGGCGACAGCCACAGAGCTAGAAAGAGCAGAAGGTTTGAGTTGCACTGAAAAATGGAGGAAGCCAAGCTTTCCACCTGCCCTTGGTGGCCCAGGCCTCTACTTAAGGCTATAATTATAGAAAATAAATAAATCCCAACAGAAATGGCTGCCACCACAGAGCGAGCAGAAGGCTTAGCTCTGCTCAAGGCTACAAAGTTTCAATTATAGAAGATAAATAAATCCCATATACCACTTGGGTTGCCAGGGTGCCTAACTGGCCTGCAAACCACCATAGTCCCCTCACCCAGGCTGCCCCACACCCAAAGGGAACCCTCTCCCTGATCAAAGACATCCTTCAGGGCAAACCAGCTGCCCCTCACCCACGCACCAGGCCTCTGTCCTATTAGTAAAAGAGTAATCTGCAAATTGACTATCCAACACACAAGATCGCTGCCCCCATGTGGACACAAGATGGCCACCACAAAAATGGCCAGCAGGTTAGGGCAGTTGGGAGGGACCATGCCTGCAAGGGAGGGCATGTGTGGGTAATCAACCTGCAGGGGAGGGCAGTTAGTGGTGACCAGGGCAGCAGAGGAGGGAAGTTGGGGTGGCTGGGCCTGCAAGGAATGTCATTTAGGAGGGACCCAAGCCTGCAGAGGAGAGCAGTTGGGGGTGACCAGGCATGCAGGGGAGGGCAGTTAGGGGTGACCAGGCCTGTAGGAGAGGGCAGTTAGGGCAAAAAGGCTGGCAGAGGAGCAATGAGGCATCAATCAGGCTTGCAGGGGAGTGGTTAGGAGGTGATCAGGCTGGCCAGCAGAAGTGGTTAGGGACAATCAGGAAGGCAGGCAGGCAAGCAGTTGGGAGCCAGCAGTCCTGGATTGTGAGAGGGTTCCCAGATTGGAGAGGGTGCAGGCTTGGCTGAGGGACATTCCTCCCTACCTATGCACTAATTTCGTGCACTGGGCCTCTTATAGTTTAATATTTGTGCATTGTGCTGTGATATTATCTTTAGACTTTTACTTCTAAATAAGTGAAACTGAAACCAAAATGTGGGGTGTTTGAGTCCAAGTTCATTGTCTTGCAAAAACAAAGAATGGATTGCAGACAAAAATAGTAAAGAGAGGCAAAATTTATTGAGAGAATCCAGTCCTGGAAAAGGGGCAGCTGGGGTTCCATGTTGCAACTGTGTGTACTGGTATTTCAGCTTCCAAGCGAATTAAAATCTATTAGTCCATGTGTGAAGTCCTATGTGGCCATAAGCCATGTGGGTGCAGGGGAGCATGTCTCCTATCATCAACCCAAGAATCTAGCATGCTGAGAAGAGAGTAAGCACATGCTTTATAATCTAGGGGTATATACAGGCCTTGATAGCTCCTGATTGATCTTTTCAAAGAATTCTACCTTAATAAAATTCTTAGGATTGGTTATATGCCTCACTATCTTGTGATTGGTTATCTGCAAGCTGCCTGTCTTAGCAACATTCATTTATTTTAAAGTTCATGTCTCCCACATATGCCCTTCCTTCCTCACCCATTTGGATTGCCTTAGTAACTCCACATAGTTGGGTTTCTGGTTCTACTTCCTTCCCCTGCCCCCATGGTTATAATAATTTAGATTTTAAGTAGCTATTCTTGACTACCTAGCTTCCTTCTGTTTCCTCAAAACAACATTACACAGAATCTGATAGAGTTCTCCAAAGAGAGTCTCTAAATGTTTGTTCGGCATCATCAGCTTGCTCAGAAAGGAATCATTAATAAACATTTTAGAAATGTTTGACAACCCAAGAATGGAATACTTGCAGAACAAGGTACAATTCTGTAGAGAGCTATTAAGTTTTTTCATCATTACCGTATTTTTCCATGTATAAGGAGCTATTTTTTTTCTAAGATTGTTAGACTGAAAATCGAGGGATGTCTTATACATGGAAGTCAGCTGAGGAGGGAGCCCCATGGGTGCATAGCTGGCCATACCTTGTCAAAAAAGCTTTCTCCAATCACAAGTCTTATTGTTGCTAATGTTAGCTGATGCCATAATTAGAGTGGAGGTGGAGAGTGTGCTGATGCAACAGGGGCCAATGCATTCTGACCAGAGCCCATAAAGATGTCAAAAAAAAAAAAAAAAAGATAACTACAGGTAAGCAATTGTCTTACTCTGCAAAATTCAAACTGAATTTTGAATTTTAGAAATATTGTATATATTGGATATTCAAAGCATAGTAAATATTTGACCAGCTCACACTTGCTACAAATCTAGAAATGATAAAATGTTTCTGACCCTGTGTTTTTTTTTTCATGCTAATAGAGGTGAAGCTTGAATAATCGATATTAAGTAGGTTTTAGAATAAAGAGTTGTCTGAGAAAGTAGATATTTAAAATAAAGTTTAAATGACTGAGTCAGAGCAAAAACCTCAGGAAAGTGGTATTTCACACAATTCATATTTTCAATTTAGTTTTATATTATGTTTAAGTGAAAATTTTAATTTTAGATTCTATAATTAATTAATTTTAAGTAATAAAATCAACCCAAACTTTTAATTAAAACTAATTTTTATTCTTAACATTTCATCTGAAATTTTGAAAATAAATATTTAAAATCTGACATTAAAAAATTATGAAAATTTGAACAAATAACTTTCAAGATTACTGAAATTTGATGGTTGTATTTCTTGTATTTAAAACAACAATTAAATCATTTTAAAATACTTGGTTTTAAATATATTTTATAGCCAGTGTTTTATTTTTATTTTACATTTTTAATTTTATTTTTCAATTAAATTTTTGATCCAATATTAGTTTGTATTAGTTTCAGATGTACAGCATACTGATTAGACAATCATATATTTTACAGTGTCCCCACCAATATTTCTAATACTAAACTGGTGCCATACACAGTTATTACAATATTATTAACTGTATTCTCTATGCTGTAATTTGTATCCCTGTGACAATATTATGAATACCAATTTGTAGGTCTTAATCTCATCACCTTTTTTACTCATTTCCCAACCACCCACCCTCTGGCAACCATCAGTCTCTGGGTCTTTAACTCTGTTTCAATTTTGTTTATTCATTAATGTTTTTCTTTAAATTCCACATCTAAGTGAAATTATATGTTATTTGTCTTTATCTGATTGACTTCACTTAGTTTAATACCCTCTAGAGTCATCCATACTGTTCCCAATGGTAAAATTTCAGTCCTTTTTATGGCCAAGTAATAGTTCATCGTTCTGGGTGAGGCAAAAGTAGGTTTTCAGTTGTATGTGAAACAGAGTTTATTCTTATATTATATATTTATTATATTCATTGTATTATATATTACATAGTTATTATATTCATTATATTATATATTGCATATTTATATTCATTATATTATATATTCTATTCTTATATTATATATTTATTATATTCATTATATTATATATTACATAGTTATTATATTCATTATATTATATATTACATATTTATATTCATTATATTATATATTATATTCTTATATTATATATTTATTATATTCATATATATTCTCATATTAGTTATTGTATTATTTTCCATAGAGACAACTATGAAATTACTTTGGACTCACCCTGTATATAGTATGTACCACAAATTTTTAAAAAAATATATTTTTATTGATTTCAAAGGGAAAAGGAGAGGGAGAGACAGAAACATCAATGATGAAAGAGAATCACTGATTGGCTGCCTTTACATGCCCTCCCCTGAAGACTGATCCCACAGCCAGGGCATATGCCCTGGACTGGAATCAAACCCAGAGCCCTTCAGGCTGCAGACTGACTGTCCACTGAGCCAAACCAGGCTAGGGCTGTACCTACCCACTTGTTTATTAATCAGCAAATGGGTTTCTTCTATATCTTATATTGCCAGTACTTTTTAAAAGCATTTATATAAAGAAATTTTCAAAAAAATACTAAAGCATTTTTGTTAGAAATAAGTTTTTCAAATTTTTTAAATGCCTTATATATCATTTATAATCGGCTAAGGTTGTGCTGTGGTAATAATCAACTACAAAATTTATGTTACTTAAGACAACAAAGGTTAATTACCGCTTATGCAAAGTGCACACTGGCCCCAGATTCCTTTCTAGGGAGACTGTTCTTCACATTGTCACTTAGGGTTCCAGTGTGTTTCAGCAGACTGTGGGACATTGGGCACAACAGGCAAGAGCACAAAGCTCACCAGTGCCTCAGCCTAAAACTGACGTGCGGCGCCTCCCCACACAGCCCACGAATCTGTGGTGTGGACTAGCCACATGGCCTCTCCAAAGGGGAATGAGAAACGGGTCTCTGTTTCCACAAGGGGAAAAAGCAGAATATTGATGACTCATGTGCACAAGCATGGCAGTATTTATCCTTGCTTCTGTGGTTGGTTAAACAGGAATACATCACTTCATTTGATACTCTTAAAAACAAACATGGAGTCTCTGCAAGGCAGTGCTGCTGATCTAAAAACTGGATAATTTCTTTTCAGTTATATAAAACTTAGCAGTTTATTTACTAGAAAATCATGGGGGAGGGAAGAAAACTATGACCTAAAGAAGACACCAGTTGTCCCTCTCCTAACAATATCTTCAATTATTAACTCCCAGGAATATCCCTCATTTGGCATCTGTGAAATTTACAACATTAGGATGGAAGATTTAATCAAATCCTGACCTAAGGTTCTATCCATAGAATTATTTAAATTTTTCTAGGCATAACCACTGGCTGTTTCTCTGCCAGTTGTGGGGACAGTTATGGCAGTCTCCCACTATGTAAAGAGGTTATAGTTTTTAAACACTTTGAGGCCAGGTAAAGACACTTTATAAATCAATACATTATTATAATACCTTAAGTGTTTGTCTTCCTGAATCATTAGATTCAGTCTGCATTGCTTAGAAGTTAAAGTAATAGCAGAGCGGGAAAATTATTTATGGCATTCTTTTCTGTAGGCATTAAGGTGTGAGAATGCATGAGAGATGAGAAGGGAGTCATTAATAAATTGGGCATAGCTCCTCTCATCTGCAAGAAGATTGTAATATCATCAAAAGAGAAGAAGACGTGTTTAAAACTTTCCTTTGATAATTTATATCTTCAAATCATTTTTCCTTATTTTATAGATTATGTTGATACAGTTAAAGTCAAAGTTATTTAGAATAAAGAAATTGTTTTGTTTCCTGAATACATTCTGATGCAGCTAAATCAAAACTTGGCAAAAGTTAAATTTGCTTAAATATTCCCCTCAACTTCCCAGGCTCTGTTGGAGAATATTTTATAGTTATACTATTAAACCTAATAAATCTTTGTATTTTTAATTTATTTTTTCTTATAACTTAAAAAATATCAAAAATTCACATAAATGTTTTTAATTGGTAAAGCAACCTGCCAAAAAAGTTGCAGGTATGCAATTAGGCCCATCTGGATTCTCTAAAATAGAAATTTAGTATAATTGGCCCCTAACAAGGTAAGCATTAATTTTTCACATTTGCTTTAGAAGTCAGTATTTAATAAATCATCTGGTAGTAAGTAGTTCCTCAATTAAAGTATAATAACTAAATAATAAATATACTAATATATCAATATATAAATTGAATATATTAATTTGCAGATAAAGAAAATGAGGCCCAGAGATTGAGTGGCTTTGGAGTTGCGGAGCCCATTAGTGTAACATGTCCCTAACTATTACCACCAGGCACAGGGCTCATTATCCTGTATTTTATATTTGGTTGTGTATTTCTCCAAAGGCACTAAAAAGTGATGCAGAAGAGACTTATTTCAGTAAACGTGATTATTCTCTTTCAATTCTTAATTGATTCTCTTATCTATCCACTTATTAAAAAAACATTTATTGAGTACTTATCATGGATCAGATTCTGAGATTCAGATATAACTCATTGTCATTGCTTTCAAGAGCTCATATAGAAATTAAAAACAACAACTACAACAACAACAATAAAAAGGACAGATATGGTGTGCTAAATGCAAACTGAAAAGGAATATGAATAATTTGTTAATCTGTAAATGTTATATGGCCAAAGTTTAAGCAAAAATGGAATAAGTTAGTCAGCTTCAAAAGGAATGTATGTTACCTCTTTCCAGAAAAAGCATCATTGGAACAGGTGGAGGAGTGTGATCACAATATGTAGGAGATTAAGGCAAATGGGACCTCTCCTAAATATAAGCTCTATGGCACTGAAAGGTGGTTGGAAGTCAGGAAAGCATGTTGGTCAGAGCTTTAAAATCAGGTTTAAATACTGGTTTCATACTTTTATTATTATTACTAGAGGCGTGGTGCACAAAATTTGTGCATGGTGGGATTGGGCCTAAATGGGCAGTCTGACATCCCTCTCATAATCCATGACTGCTAGCTCCCAACCACTTGTCTGTCTGCCTTCCTGATTGCCCCTAACCACTTCTCCCTGCCAACCTGATCATCCCCTAACCACTCCCCTGCCAGACTGATTGACGCCTCACTACTCCCCTGCAGGCCTAACTGCCCTCCCCTATGGCCATCTTGTGGTGCCATTTTGTGTCCACATGGGGGTGACCATCTTTGACCACATGGGGGCAGCCATCTTGTATATTAGAGTGATGGTTAATTTGCATATTACCTCGTTATTATATAGAATTATTGTTGTTGACAATATTACAGATGTCTCCAATTTTCTCTCCCTTTACTACAGCCACATAGTATTCTATTGCCTATACAGCATTTTTATCCACTCATGTACTGAGAGGCACTTGGGCTATTTCCAGATCTTGGCTATCCCTATATATAAAATGGCAGTGACCATGATGACTGAAATGATAATTTGACAGGTCACCATTCAGTGCTAGCATAGATTCATAGACACAGGTAAAGTCTCTGAGTGAACTAAGAATGAACAAGACAAATGCTTGCCTTCACGAAACTCGCACTGTAAGAAGGTAGGGTCAGGGATGAGAATTCAATATTTCCATCAACACAGAACTGAGGTGCTGCTTCTCAGAGTGGCCAGAGATACACCTGGTAGTGGACTGGAGGGGTGGGGGGTGGGCTGAAGGGCTGGTGTGGATGTAAAGGTGGGGCTGTTCTTAATTTCCCAGAGGAACCAATGGCTGCCTAAGAGGTGGAGCTTTTGATGCTGACGGGCATAGAAACTGACCAATCAGAACTAAATCTGGGTGATCTATGAGGTAGAAATGGCTGCCTAGAAAGTGGAGCTTCTGACACTGACTGGCATAGAAACCGACCAACCAGAACCTAATCTGGGTGGACAGCAAAGGCAGGATCTAATGTGGGGGCTGAGGAGGAATTTTAAGGGAAACAGCTGCCCTAACCAGTTTGGCTCAGTGGATAGAGTGTTGGCCTGGGGACTGAAAGGTTCCAGATTTGATTCCAGTCAAGGACATGTACCTTGGTTGTGGGCACATCCCCAGTAGGAGATGTGCAGGAGGCAGTTCATCGATATTTCTCTCTCATCGATGTTTCTAACTCTCTATCCCTCTCCCTTCATCTCTGTAAAAAATCAATAAAAAATATATTTTAAAGAAGGGCAACAGCTGTTTAGTGTAAATTGTAAGAAAATAGTTCAAATTTTTAATAATCAATTTGGCAGTATAGTGCATATGGCTGCCTATCAGTTCAGAAATAGGGGTTATTTATTTTTGTCTGCTAAGAGCATCTCCTCCTGCTTAAAAAGGCTCCCCCCCCCATTTGAGCAATCCTATCCTATATAATCTATACTAATAAAAGGGTAATATGCTAATTAGACAGGGTCAACAAGCCATATTCTGGACATTCAATTTCCTTCCAGACAAAGCCATGGTGGTGGGAGCTGAGGCAGAGGCAGTTAGGGGTAATCAGGTTGGCAGGGGAGAGCAGTTAGGTGTGAGATCAGGCTGGCAGGAGATTAGGAAAGATTAGGTCAGCAGGGAAAGGCAATTGGGGGTGACCAGGCTAGCAGGGGAAGGCAGTTGGGGGCTACCAGGTTAGAAGGGGAGGGCCATTGGGGGTGACCAGGCCAGCAGGGGAGGGCACTTGGGGGCATTAGGCAGGCAGCATGTGAGTGGTTAGGAGCCAGTGGTCCTAGATTGAATGAGGGATGTCAGACTGTCAGTTTAGGAGCAATACTGCATGCAGTCAAACATTCCCTCAGGGGTTCCAGATTGGAGAGAGTGCAGGCCATGCTGAAGGACACTCCCCCATGCATGAATTTCATGCACCAGGCCTTTAGTCTATAATAATAAAAGTGTAATATACTAATTAGACTGGACAGCTGAACGACCTTCTGGATGAAGCCTGGGCTACGAGGGCCAAGGCAAGCCACTGTGGTTGCTAGGGCTGAGCCCCTTGGACAGATTTTGTGCTTTGGGTCTCTAGTTATAAATAACACTGCTAGAAACATAGGATGCATATATTCTTTCTGATTGCTGTTTTTGGGTTCTTAGGATACATTCTTAGAACTAGAATAACTGGGTCATACTTTATTAATTTCTGAATTTGAGCAACTAATTAAGCTTCAACTTCCACTTTGTTAAATGGTATTATTCTTACCATTGTGTTATTCATTGTGAGGATTTGATTTAAAAAATAAATTGTTAAGCATTTAGCACAGTGACTGCCACATATAAAACACAGATCAAACAATTTCTTCAAGATTGCAAGTTTTTTTTAAAAAATATATTTTATTGATTTTTTACAGAGTGGAAGGGAGAGGGATAGAAAGTCAGAAACATCGATGAGAGAGAGACATCGATCAGCTGCCTCTTGCACGCCCCCTACTGGGGATGTGCCCGCAGCCAAGGCACATGCCCTTGCCGGAATCGAACCCGGGACCCTTCAGTCCGCAGTCCGACGCTCTATCCACTGAGCCAAACCGGTCTCGGCCAAGATTGCAAGTTTTTATATCACTATGATGAAAAGTTCAACAATTTAGGTATTTACATATAATACGTAAATGCTATAGCAGTATATTGTATGTACAAAAATGCATATGCCAATATATATTTTTGTTCAAATAATTATTTAACAATTATTCAATATTTCAAAAATCATTTTATTAAGACTTTATCTTCATACACTGAAAAATAAGTTGCCTGAGAATTTTTCAAACATTTATGTTGGACAAAAATATATTTAAAAATAGTGATATGGTAGCACATTAACAATTGGTATGGAAAAAATTTTTATGGTCAAATATTCACAGGAAACCTAAATAGAAGCTCAAAACTTTTCTTACTGAATTATCACAATCTTTAAGAAAGAGGGAAGATATGCAATATATCACAAATTTATTTTACTTTCAAGTGTTTTAATTGTAGCCTGTCTTATGTAATTTTGTTTCTTAATTTTTGGAAAATTATGCTGTAGATGTTTATTCTATTCACCCTAGTCATGTTCCAAAATTAGAAACTAGAACTTTTCTGGCACTGAGCTAGGTGCTTGATTGATTTCATTGTATTCAATTCAGATACAGCAGTAGATAGTACCCAACTTTCCTATGAAATTTGTCAGTCTGTTCCATATTTCTAAGTCTCTGAATATATTTTGTTCATTATTTTATTTTGTTCATTAAGTTTCATATATGTGTAAAATCATCTGATACTTGTCTTTCTCTGATTGGTCATAGTCATAAAAGTTGAAAACTACTAATTAAATTTCCCTCCAAAGAAGATCCTTCCCCATTTCTATACTAGTTTTATGGGTATTTTCTATAACCCCATTCTTTGCCCCTCTGTGGATGAAGATTGCATTACTTAGCCCAAGAAAATTGGCTAATTGGCAGTGTTGTTATTGAACTTTAACATCTGCAGGTCTAATGTGGCCAGTGCATAGGTACACTTATCTGCCAGTTGTCACTGCCCATGGGTCTCCTGCGCTGTGACAGTAAAAATATATTTATTATCATGGCTATGGGATGGCCCATTGCCAGGCTGCTACAGTTGGGTAATCAATGATAGCAGTTGAAACCCAAGGTTATTGGTAGGGCTGTATGGTTTGGAGTGATATCTGATCTGGGTAGGATAATGTCCACCTCATTCATTCATACTAGCATCCTTTTATGGTATTTGAATCTACAAGATACTCTCACCTCTCCCTTGATTGAAGAGGACATTTTTGAAGTTGTAAAACAAGCTACAGTTTTTATGCTGCTGCTAATCCTAGATTTTTGATACACATTCGTCATCTCTCATCTTCATCATCCATTCCAGATTTCCCAGTCCTATGCTAGAATGTCTAGTGATCTGGTTCCTACACCTTATGGAAGCGGTGGCTCTATGATCTAGACTTTATTCCTGAGAAGTCTGAGCCCTTAATTGCCTATCTCTTGTTTGGATGTAATAACTATCATCGCTCATTTCATGTTATCACTGGACACAAAAGCACTAAGTGTTTTCCCAGTGCATAGCTGGGGTCCTGGACCTACTCCTCCTCACCATCATTGTGAAGAGGCAGTCAGAGTTCTTCATTCAAGATAGCCAACTCTTTTCTTTCTTGGTAATCTAGTTTTATTAAGATGTGATTGACACACAACATCATTTAAGGTGTACAGCATGACTTGCTATATGTATATTTTGCCAAATTATTAATATAATAAGTTTAGTTAATATCTATCACCTCGTATAGTTACAATTTGTTTTCCTTTTGATAATAACTTTTAGGATCTATTCTCTTATAAACTTTCAAAGAAAGTAACTCCTTTAATTTTTCACAATTTACTGGTATGAGGAGCCCAATGTGACTAGGTAGAGCTCTTACTATGACCCTTAGTGGAAACAAGATTCAGTGTATGCCCCTATGTTTTACACTGAAAAACATAGTTTTTTTATTAGAACATTACCAGTGATTAAATGGGTTGTAAGTGTTTAATAGAGGATTAGGGAGAGAGAGAAGCATAGAAAGAAAGAAGAAAAAGAATAGGAGCTAGAAGGAGAAAGAGACATTAACGAAAGAAGGGCAAATATATCTTGTTCATATTTCAAGTTCATTTCACAGCCTGGGGCCTCTTACATGTCCCAATCTGATTACAAAGTTCAGATTCAGACTTGGGATTGTCCCAAGTTTGAGTAAGAATACTTTCTTTAAGGGAAGGCTAAAAGATTCTGGCATATAAAAGTTCTTTCTCATCTAGAGGTTACTGATGTCAATCATGTGAGTATTAGATGAGTAGTATATAGAGTCCACAAAATATCAGAAGGGAATACCTCACTCCCAAAGATATAAAATTGATCTGAAAAGATAGGTTTTCTGTTTCAGCATTTTTTAAGGAACAACAAGAAGAAACAATACTCTAAGGACTGGGGCCCCACTGACAAACCCATGGACTACCTCTTTTTATTTTCTTTCTCTTAATTCTGATCTCAAGAATCACAACCACTCTCTCTCTAGGAATAGCCTTCAATATACACTCAAAAATGTTCTTATTCAGTTTCTTTTTCATCTCACTAGGGGTCAGTGGCACATTCAAATAATTTCAAAAAAGAACTTAGGATTTGAGAATTTTAAATAATATGCACTAGCTGGTTTGGCTCAGTGGATAGGGCATTGGCCTATGGACTGAAGAGTCCTGGGTTCAATTCCAGTTAAGGGCACATGCCTGGGCTGTGGGCTTGATCCCAAGAAGGGGGCATGCAGAAGGCAACCAATCAATGATTCTCTCTCATCATTGATGTTTTTTCTCTTTCTCTCTCCCTCTCTCTTCCTCACTGAAATCAATAAAAATATATTTTTAAAAATAATTTTGAATAATACAAAATAAACTACTTTTCCTTTCCACTGGTATAAATGAACTAACCATTAGAAACACAAATTGCCCTGTCATCCCTTGGAAGATAACATTTATTTTCCAAAGATAAATCAAATAGACATTCTAGTTTAAGCAGAAGAATGAGTATACAAACATAAATGTACTTATACACATTTTTCTATAATCTGCCTCAGGGCCTTTCTCTGTTTGGAATATTCTAAAGTGGACTTATTCATTCATTTATTCATTTGTGTACATGTTCATTGTCTCTCTCAAAAGGAAAATAAACTCCTTGAGGGAAGGTACTTTATCAGGTTGGGTTTTAAGTAACCAAACTCTGGAGCCTAGATTAGTGTTTGGAATACAAAAAAGTCAATAAATACTTAATATATGGAATCTTACCTAATAATAGAGAAACATGTAAATTGACTGTACTTCTGCTACACCCACAGCCAATCAGGGTGAGTATGCAAATTAACCCAACAAAGATGGCAGTTAATTTACATACATATCTATGTCCTGGGAACCTCCTTGGTACCCAGGTCACTCCCAGCTGGCCATAAGGTGAAGGCTTTAGGCTTGGGAAGGGGCCAAGCCTGGAATCAAAGGGAAGGGGATAAAATTAATGGAAATATATCCTCAGGTGAGAATAAAAACAAAAATAAAGAAAGAAGTGTTATATCCTACGAAAGACACATCTTGAAAATGCCTAAAAAAAGTTGTCATTTTTTATGGTGAAGGGACTAGAGTCTGTGTTGATAAAAATACATTGGCAGTGCACTGACTGGCAGTGGCTGCAACAGCAGGGTGATGGGGCTGGTGCCTTCCCCTGATCAACCCTGTCGCCTCCTGCAAAGAGGAACAGGTATAAGTCAATAGGGAACAAACCTAAGCCACCAGTAAGACATCCCCTGAGGGCTCCCAGTATGTGAGAGGGGGAAGCTGGGATGAGGGACTGCTCCCCAGTGCATTGGGACCCTAGTGTGTGTGTGTTTGTGTGTATATGTGTGTGTGTGTATAGAGAAAGGGAGAGGAAGAGAAAGATAGAAACATCAATGATAAGAGGGAAAACTATCAATTAATTGGCTGCCTCTTGCACACCATCTACTAGAGATCCAGCCCATAACCCTGGCATGTGGCCTTGATTAGAATCAAACCCAGGACCCTTCAGTCCACCGGCCGACATTCTATCCACTAAGCCAAACTAGCTAGGGCAGATCATATTTTTTATAGTTTTTGATAAGCATGAGAACAAAGGGTATTGAAGAAATAGGCCATCTAAAGGAGTGAGTCCCCTTTTTATCCAAATAACTTAAAACATTATCCAGATATCTTTTAAAATATATTTCTATAGAAAGGATTTATATTAATCAAAAGTACAGGTAGGCTCATATTAAAATATTATGTTAAAAAGTGCATTTAACATTACATTTTTTTAGCAGTGATAGAAGAAATATTGTGAATAGTACGAAATATTGGGTAATAAAAATAGTTCACAATGGGATTTGAAATCAATTTTAGGATCAGGGATGAGGCACTTATACCAAATCACACCACACCCACTTTATTAAGTTTTGTTATTTATTACTGAAATGTTGGAAAATTGTTTCAAAAAACTGCTGGACAAAAGGAAGAAATTATTTGAAAATATTAAATTACAGCAGATAATCCACAGAGTGAGTAATATAAATGTAGATAATTAAGAATTGGCTGAAGATGAATATTTCTAATTTTAACAATGTCTTTGAGAAAGTAACACTCATTATATTCATAGATTAAAAGGCCTTCATTTTATATAATTCCTATGCTATCATATTTTTCCAATCCATTTCACAAGGAAAAATGTGTTGTTATGTATTATTTTGTATATGTATTATTTTATTGGACATATCCATCACTGTCACACTATTAACCTTCAGTATAATGAAAACCATTTCCAGTCTAAATGAGATTGAAGTAAAAACATTTTAATTCTTCTTACTTTTGGCATATAAGTTAAGTAGGGTGCTTTTAGTTTAACAAGCAAAGAAAAAACACTTGTTCTTTTCTATTACACATTTTCTTCTTTCCTCCTTATCCTCTCTTCCTTTCCACACTACTAAAATATCCTAGATTTTTTTAAAGTAAAGAATATTCCCCCCAAATTATATTGGAACTAGGTACATAGATTATAATATGATAATGATAGTGAACCATTGAATTGCTCTTAGAATACCAAACTGTGTAAATGCACAACATCTGATATCTTTAACTTTAGCCTGGTAGGAAATTATATTCTGACCTAGCATTTATAATATTAATTCACATTTGTTGTCAGGATAAAGTACCAATGCCTGGTCTTGTTGATTTCTATCACATTTCAATAAACTACATTAATTACTATGTAAGCCCTGGCAATACCTATATTAATATTATTGTAGTGGCATATACTACTTTTAGAATAAAGTGCGCTATCAATCAGAATGTGCAGGCTTTCAAGATCAAACACACTACTAATTGTTTCATTCAACAGAAAAATGATATGCTATACTGTATTTTTTTCTATTACATGGAATTTTTTTACAAGAGGAAAGATAAAATATGAATGAATATTAGTCCCCCCCAAAATATGTGTTGGCCATAAATATTATCATTTAATGAATGTTTTTTCTATATTATTTTATGAGATTTTTAATATAAAATTTATATGCTACTCTTTCATGTCCTATCATTCACTATGAGAAAGTTCAGGCTAATTTTAGACATATTTTATTGCTGAAGTGTGTATGGTTAGATATGCTGGTTGTATTGCCAACACTGAATCTTGCACATTCAAAGCATTGAAGACACTCTGACATAACTAATCTTTAAATATATGGAATATATGAGGACCTTCTTTCACTGCTCCATCAGACATTAAATTCACAACACTGCACTCATATCATCATTCACTATCATGAAATAAAAATTGCTTTAAAACGTGCAGCAATGAATTTGTTTCTATTTAGAAAATGAATACACCATTATGCTGAGATTCTATGATAGCATTTTAAATGTTAGAAGAAAAAATAACTATGAAAAAGGTTTCAGAATATTGAAAAACAATATAATACCTATACAGCTATATGTAATAAAAAGAACTGAAGCCCTAACTGGTTTGGCTCAGTGGATAATGCATTGGCCTGCAGTCTGGGGGGTCCCAGTTGAATTCCAGTCAAGGGTATGTGCCTTGGTTGCGGGTGCATCCCCAGTGGGGGACATGCAAGGGGCAACTAGTCAATGTTTCTCTCTCATTGGTATTTCCAGCTCTCTATTCCTCTCCCTTCCTCTCTGTAAAAAATCAATAAAATATATTTTAAAAAACTGAAATGAGGAAATATAGTCTTTATTATCATCTTCAGCAAAATATAATTATCAAGAAACAACTTGTGCTAGGTATCCAAAATCCTCACAACTATTTGTTCAATCAGGCCATTGAATGGTGGATTAAAATAAAGATGCACTTGGCTTGTCCTTTACTTTTTTTAAGTAACTTAATGCGGCAGCTATTATAGATTTGGTTTCCAAATATGTTACATAACAATTATATGTGATTATTATTTAAAACACAGATACAGACACACACACACACACACACACACACACACACACACACACACCCTATGCACGAATTTTGTACACTGGACCTCTAGTAATGATAATAATAACTGCTAATATTTATTGACTTACTGAGTACTCAATATATGCCAGGTACTGAAAGACTTGTACTGTTATAATCTCCTAGCAGGTCCTCTCATGCACTCTAGTTCTTCAACTTATTCTCCACAGTAACATAAGAATTATGTAATTGAGATAAAATGCTGGTGTTACAATGCTTCTCAAACCCACCTAATGAGTTCCAAATGCTATTAGAATAAATACAAAGACTATTGTAGCTGGCATGTAAGATTTTAACCTTACCTACTTCTGTTGAGCCTTGACCTATATAGGTCACCCTCTATCCTCTCTTTCCATTATGCTGTCTCTCGGATTTTTTTAATTCATTGACTATGTAATTTATCCTGTGTTTACCATTTATATTTTTGTGAACATAGAATAGCTGTTCCTTCTGACTCAACAGAATCAATTACTAATTATCTTTGAAATCTATTTAGTCATCTGTCAAACTCCTACATTCCTTGAGTAGATTGGGTTCCATATGCTTCTAATGGCTTTCTTTATTCTATGCTAAAGGCCTGATGAACAAATTTGTGCAAGGGAATCAGTCCTCGCAGCCCCGGCTTTGTGCAGAAAATCACATGGGGACATTTGGCTGTCTGATCTAATTAGCATATTATCCTTTTATTATTATAGATTAGTTATTTTAGTCATTTAGTGAGAATATGTGATTAATTTTGTCTTCTCCCATTAGATTTTAGGATTCATGAGACCGAGGAACTTGGCTCTTTCTGCTCATCTTTATGACAGATATCAGGGTTCAATATACATCTGCTGAATGAATGAATAAATGAGTAAAATATATTCTCTTGCGAAGTCAACCCAGACTCTTCACTTCTGCTTACCATTCCTTCCATACCCAAATCCAGTGACATTTCAAGGCATCAGGTCCTATATATTATATTCCTTAGATCTTCTCTATTCCATTGTCTTAATTCCAAGTCCTCATCATGTTCATTAGAATTTCTGCAATAACTAGTATTGTTGCTGCTCAGGTTTTACTTTGTTTTACCATTCATATCAAAACTGGAGTAATTTCTTTAAAACATGGTCCAGATTTTAAAATCTTTAAATGAGCCCTATTTCAGAAATGGACCCTATTTCAATTATTTAATACTATATAACAAGCCTTTCCCAAACTTAATGACTAAAGATGTGTTTTCTCTCTCATAATCCTGTGGGTTGACAAGGCTCAGATGGTAAATTCTTGCTTGGGGTCTCTTACAATGCTGCAATTAGATATTGGCCAGAATTAGTCATCTGCAGTCTCCAGTAGGTTGGACAACCCAGAATGGGTCACCGTGTGATTCACTGTTGTGGCTAGGAGCTCAGCCTGAGCTGTTGACTGGATCATTTACAGTGGCTTTTCCATGTGGCTTCTCACACCATAGCTACTGGGTTCCAGGAAGAAGCATACCAAGAGCTAGCTGCCCAAGAAACCTAGCTAGAAGTCAGTCTTAGAAGGAACATGGCATCACTTTCCCAAAATTATTTTGGGTTAAGTGAGTCACAACAGGTTATCTCATATAAACAGAAAGAATATGAATACTGGGAAGGATGGTTCTTTTGAAGTCCATCTTTGAGGACTGCTACAATCTCCAAATCTTCTCATAATATATATCAGTGGCTTCATACCCTTGTTGTTGCCTACACCTTGTCTTTACCCCATCCCAATCCCATTTGCTTATACATATGCTCCACTGAGTGAATTTAGTCCTCTGAATATAGTAAGCATACATTTTTATGCCATCTTGCCTTCTTACCTTCCTATATGCTTTTCTTCAAAATATTTTATACTTGCTTTTTATTTGCCAGCTTTATCTAACTTTGACTCTTTAAGATACAAAAAGTTCTTACCCCTTATAAGTAGACTCTCTGACACTCCTCCAGATGTTTATATCCTTATTGCAACCTGTGAATACTTATATCCTCACATATGCAATCATTTAAAGTTGCTTAAGGGCATCAGTCATTTATGAACCAATTTCATATGAAGAGGTCATGGCAGATAGTAGGGTAATCAGTAAATTCTTCTGGAATGACTGCATAAATATAAGTACTTATTTTGCTCCTAGGCTATGCACATTTTAAAAGATAGTTACGTTGGATTTAATTTTCAGTATTTTCCAGTATATGTACACTTCATTATATGACCATATTTCTCTTCTAAATGACTTACGGATAAGCTTTGAGTTATACATAAAATGCAAGGGAATTCTGATAACTATCAGTAACATATTGCACTGATTGGTTGACAGAAAGTTTATTTTGTGAAATTTCAATAAAAATGTTCATAACTAAAGACTGAGATTTTTAAATGTTTTTATGTAATTCCATGCCATTATATACAAATGAAAGTTTTAGATATTTTTTTAAAATCTTAAACTAAATAATTTCAGTTTACATGACAACTCTCATCACATTAATAATATAACATGTCTAAAAGTATAACATTTCTCTATGATTTGATATGAGTGCGTGTGCTTCCATGATTATGTTTGTGTGTTGCTTCTCCCATAAAACTAACACATTTCCCATCATCAATTAACTGGTGAGAAAAAATATTTTTCACATAATCAACAGAATTGGCACTGATTACTTCCTATTTTATTTTTATTGAAATAGGTCAATAAGTAACATATTCTATATTGAAATAAATACTATAAAGATACCTGTTTTTTCCTAAATTCAGTAGTTTATAGGTTCTTAGTATAATATCATTTGTAGAGTTGTTTAGTAGAGTTAACTATAATATTATGCAAATAAATAGATGTGAAGATTTATGAGAAATCTGTTATAAAAAAGAATAACTAATAATTCTCATCTTATTATCTATACATGTTATATTAATAAATAAAGTGGGGCTTATGCATTTCTATATTGCTACATTTATTCTAAAAATTGCATTATTATCTATACATGTTATATTAATAAATAAAGTGGGGCTTATGCATTTCTATATTGCTACATTTATTCTAAAAATTGATATCATAAATGCATTGATTAATAACTATATTATTGAAATAATTTTATTATTTTTAAACATTTTATTTTTTAACTTTTTGAGAGAAATGTTCATTTTAAATGCTCAAATATGACTTTGAAATGCTTCAATTTATTTGGTCTTATATGGGAAAACAAAGAACCTTGAAAGGCATCAGATTAAAGTCACAGATCAGTGTTTAAGCAAAATAGAGCTGGGCCACCAAATGATTTCCTGTTATTAAGCCGAAAAATCACAGTGATGTTGATAAGTGGGACAGTATGTCAGTCTCATGAAAATGGTGCTGAGCACACACAGGTGATCACTGCTGT
This sequence comes from Antrozous pallidus, assembly GCA_027563665.1. Classification (NCBI taxonomy): domain Eukaryota; kingdom Metazoa; phylum Chordata; class Mammalia; order Chiroptera; family Vespertilionidae; genus Antrozous; species Antrozous pallidus. Next base: position 105,714,377 of record CM050514.1, on the reverse strand, counting down.
CAGAGTCTAAAAATGAAAAATTTAGAAAGGTAAAAAGAAGCATTGAGAAGACTAACAGTGGTGATTATATATCCAAAAATGCAGCTCTCATGCAGTTTAACTTAAAAGAAGGCTTCTATTGTTTTTACAATGAACAAAGCTGCTAAGTTTTCAAAATGAATGCACCTTGTTTTAAAAGAGCACACACCAGCACTCCACATCTATGGACCGACTCACCCAGGAATTCAAAACCCATTCCAGACCCCAAATTTTTTAGTTGTTATTTTCTTCTCCATGTAATTTGGCTAGTTGTCGAATCCTAATTTGATATTTATGCCCACCCTTTGGGCCCTTTTCAAATTCTGCCTCTTTTGAGGTTTAACCTGAGTGTGCCAACTCAATATACTAGTAAGCTCTTCTTTGAGCCAATAAAATAGTTTATTTAATATGTTTTATTCTACTCTATATGGAGCTTATGATTCACAGCTAAATGATTATCTAACTAATCCTTTCTACTTTCATTAAATGTTTTCTAAATCCCTACATTTTAGGCTAGTGATAAACAAATAGGAAAGAACTTCTGCCTTTAAAGAATTTATATTCTAGTGAACAATTTATTCAATATAGGAGTTAACATTTTGTTTTGAAAATTTAAACAGCATAATGGCCAGAAACAATGCCTTTTTCAAAAAAATACTCATATAATATTTAGAGCAGAAATTTAAGGGATACAATAATAAAGATCATGAAAGTGAGAGTATGCTTTCCAGGTAACATTTTCTTTATTGAATTTATTGGGGTGACATTGGTTAATACAATTATACAGGTTTCAGGTATAAAATTATACATCATCTGTATATTGTATTTTTTTCCACCCAACTCAGGTCTTCTCTGGTCACCATTTACTGGGTGTACTGGTTAATAATGGTGATCTTGTAATAAAAGAAAACACAATAATTTCAAGAGAAACATCAAAAGTGTTTTATTCAAAGTAATGTTCATCGCTAGATATACATTTACCCCTCCTTTCAGGTAATTTATGAATACTGTCCCAATAGAATTTATCTTGTTTTGAGGCAAACCATTCAGAGACCTAGTTTTCTACTTCTTCATATGTTTTGAAATGCTGCTCAGCAAATGAGTGTGCCATCAATCAGGACAAGTGGTCATCTGAAACAGCAAGGTCCAGTGAACACGGTGGGTGGGTTAATATTTTCCAGGCAAGATCTTTAACATATCCTTAACTTGTTTTGAAGTGTGTGATGGCGCATCATCATGAAGCAAAATTACTTTGCTGTGTCTTCTGGCCCATTCTAGTCATTTCACCATCAAAGCATGGTTCAAATTAATTATTTGTTGTCGGTAGCTATCGGTATTAACAGTTTCACCTGGTTTTAGAAGCTCACAATACACCACAGCTTCCTGATCCCACCAAACACAGAACATTGTCTGCTTTCCAAAGCGCTTTGGCCTTGCAGTCAATGTTGATGGTTGGTTGCCCTGGATCAACCCATGACTTTGTGCATTTGTGATTCTCAAAATAAATCCACTTTTCATTACCAGTCACAATTTGATGCAAAAAAAGACTTTGTTTCATGCCACTGAAGCAACATTTTACTGATACATTTTTGGTTTTCTATTTTTCTTTCATTCAGTTGATATGGCACCCATTTCCCTTCCTTTAAAATCTTTCCCATTGCTTGTAAATGATTGGAAATTGTTTGCTGAGCAACATTTAATCTTTCTGGGAGTTGTTTTTTATTTGATACACATCTTCATTCAATAATGCTTGCAATTGTTGGTCTTCAAACTTTTTCGGTTGATGTTCTTTGTGTCTTACATCAAAATCATCACTTTTAAAGTGTTTAAATCAGCGTTCACAAATATTGTTAGATGGAGTATGTTCTCCATAAGCTTCCCAAAATATACAATAACTTTTTCTTCAAATTAAAGTAATGAATTAAAAATTCCCAGGAATGTTCTTTTTTTGGCACAAATTTCACATTTTTAACATAAACTGATGTTAATGCTTTCATCAAATTTGACTAATGAAGTTTTGAAACTTGTCAATACAATGAAATAGCACACATATCAAATTGCATATATATCAACATATGTGTAACTCCATCTATTGAAAAAAAAAATCCCGGCTTATTCTCTTCTACCTCTCCCATACCTCCTTCCCTCTGGTAATCACTACTATTGTCTATCCATGAATCTTTTTTTTCTTAATCCCTTCAAGCTTCCCCCCTCTGACAACTATTAATCTGTTCTCTCTAACCATGAATCTATATCCAATTTTATTTTGTTCATTACATTCCATATATGAGTGAAATCATATGGTACTTGTCTTTGTCTGCCCTGCTTATTTCTCTCAGCATAATACTCTTCAGATCCATACATTCCATTGCAAAGAGTAATATTTGTTTTCTTTTTATGAATGAATAGTATGCCATTGTGTAAACATGCCACTGTTTTTTTTTATTTACTCATCTGCTGATGGACAACTGGACTACTTCCAAATCTTGGCTATTATAAATAATAACCTGCAATGAACACATATATACTTTCAAATTAGTTTTTTTTGTTTCTACATATATAGTCCTAAAAGTAAAATTTCAGGGTCATAAAGCAATTCCATTTTTAATTTTTTTTAGATAACTCCATATTGTTTTCCACAGTGGCTGCACCAATCTGCAGTCCCACTAACAGTGCACGAAAGTTCCCTTTTCTCCACATACTTAACATCAACAAAATGAAAAGACAGCCCACTAAATGTAAGAACATATTTACTGACATATCTGATAAGGATTTAATACTTAAAATATATAAGAAACATATAAAACTCAACATCAAAAACAATCTAATTAAGAATAGAACAAAGGACCTGAGTACAAACTTCTCCAAAGAGTACATGCTGATGACCAATAGACATATGAAAGGATGCTCATAATGAATAGTCATCAGAGAAATACGAATTAAACCACAATGAGATATCACCTTATACCTGTCCGAATGGCTATCAGCAATAAATCAACAAATGTTGGGTAACATTTTCAATTATTTTATTAAAATAATAAACTCCTTTCCAACTGAAGGAGTATTGAGTTGTTATCTAGGAAGAGATAACAAACAGCACAAGCAAAAAGACAAGATGTAAAGAAAAAAGAAAGAACATTTAGAAAAGATTTCTTTATGAGCATGAGAGTGATATGAACTAGGTACTGATATATGCTGGGTTAAGCTGCTTGCTTATATGTCTACCCTGTCGGGGGCAAATATTTCATCTTTTAAAGACTTTCTCATCTTCTTCTTTTATACCCTCAACTAACTTTAAATGCCTGCTATAGAGTTTTGAAAATACTAAATCATCATCTTACAGTTAATTAAGAAAGAATGGTAGGGAAGGAAAGGAGAAGATTATAGAGTTAATTCATTTGCAGAGCTCTGAAAGGATAAAAAAGAGATAATTGAATTATAAAGTATATTACATTAGGCAAATTATGCATAAGTATAGTTTATTTTAATAGGATGATTAAAATAAATGATTAGTTTCATGCCATTTTATAGGAAATACTGTAAGTGAAAATATTTTTCTTGTTACAAAAATTTTGTTTTGTTGATGCCACTGGAGGTAAAATTATAAATATAACTTTGGGGTTCTAAATTAATTCTGCTTAAATTATATAATATTTTGTACTAGTAAATATATATATATGTATATATATAAAATACTTAGATTATAATTTCCATGAAAGCATAGAATACATTTCTTTTTTATTCCCATTTATCTCCTTTGTTTCTATGCATTTCAGATCATTACAATAACATATAGTAGACAATTCCACAATATTTATTGAGAGACAACTGAATTCCAACTTCCATTCTTTGTGGTGAGAGAATAGCAATAAACAGAATAAGTCTCTCTTCTAAGAAGTATATGTTATAGAAGATGCACATTATAATAAGCAAGTAAAGAATTTAAATGTATAATATGTGTGATAATAAAGGTACTATAAAATTTAGAATGTATCAGTTAGATGTCACAAAAATGCTATATTAACTATCGCTAAAATCTCAACAGTGTCCTAAAGCAATCAACATTTATTAGCCTCAACTATACAGAGTCTGCTGAAGATCAACTGAGCTTTGCAGATGGCTGAGCAGCTGGGCACTCATGGGCCTGCAGACTAGGGTGTGGTTAAAGTAGGCTGGACTTGACTAAGAATTTTGGGCTTGGAGGACCGGGCTCCACATTTTTCTCACCCAACTCTTGGAATCGACATGCTATGGGTATGTGCTTCACATGGCAATGTCAGAAGTGCTAGAGTTCGGGGTGAACCATGTTGTGTATTGAAATTCTACTTGCATCATTTTAGCTTAAATAAATAAAAAAGCCCAGGATTGGGGAATACAGTTTTCCGAGTAAGTGATTATTAACCTACAAAATAGCGTAAGGGAATATAGAGCTATGAGGAGGAGTGTTAGCTTAAATAGGGTAGCCAGGATCATGTCACTGATAAGGTAACTGAGCAGAGTACCATAGTGAAATAGTAAGACATGAAAATAACTGAGGGGAAACGGTTTAAAGCAGAGAGAACTATCATTTCAAAGGCTCTAAAGTAGGAGCATGTGTATCTGGTCAAGTACAGCAAGAAAGACAACCAGATTTGAATGAGTGTGAAGGAGGAGGAGGAACACTGAGGCCAAGGAGAGAAACTGACCTTATTATGTGCAGTCACATGAAGATGTTGATTTTTTTTTCTGAGTGGGATAGGACACCGCAGCACTTCGAAAAAAAAATGGCATAACCAATGAATGCAAGACACTGGGGCCGGGGGCGAGGGGGACAGGTGGGGACATGTGCTGAGGGGTAGGGGAGGCTGGGGAGAGGATAATGGGAGGTAAAAAGGAAAACATATGTACTACTATTAAATCTAAGTTATACTGCAAAAAATGAAAAAAATATTTTAAAAAGAAAAAAATGGACATTGCTGACTTATACTTAGAGAAGATCAATCTAGCAATGATTTTAGAATCAATTCTATTAAATATATTATGCTATTTTACCATTTAAAATCTAGGAAGTAAATTTGTGCAGGAGAAATGGACTGTGTGTTACATACATATGGAACCTTACTATCCTTAAAGTGTCACCTTAATAAATATTTGTTCATGCAGTTCATTTGTTCATGTAGTTTTCTCTGCTCTTGTTCTAAGAACATGTGGAATAACCCAATAAGAAAACAATTCAAAAGAAGTTTCATTTCAGTGTTAGAGATACTAGAGCACCACTTTCAGGTCAATTACTAGATCTGAACTAATCCCTTTAAAGGACAAATAAACCTGGGCTCCTTTCAAAAAAGTACATTTATTATGAATTATTCAAGTCTTTCAAAGGTATTTCTTAATATTGAGCATAAACATAATTGCTTGAAACTTAGTAATTCAGCTGCATTTGAACTGATTCTCTCTACCCTTTTTGAGTTTTGATGGATTTCCTATGGAAAGCTGAGGGGGAAAACGCTTGCTACATGGATCTATTTACCTTCCCCTCTCATGATGACAACACCTGTCTATTGAAATAGTTTTCTTTTTATTAAGGACTAGAGGTCCAGTGCACAAAATTCATGCATGGAGGGGTGCCCCTCAACTCAGCCTGAACCCTCTTCAATCTGGGACCCCTCTCACAATCCAGGACTGCTGGCTCCCAAATACTCACCTGCCTGCCTTCCTGATTGCCCCTAATATCTTCTGCCTGCCAGCCTGATCACCTCCTAACCACTCGCCTGAAAGCCTGATTGATACCTAACTGCTCCCCTGCCAGCCCAGTTGAGCCTAACTCCCCTCACCTGCTTTCCCAGTCACCCCTAACTGCCCTCTTCTATTGGTCTGGTCCCCCCAACTGTCCTTCCCTGCAGGCATGGTTCCCCCCAATTACCCTTCCCTGCAAATCTGGTCCCTCCCAACTGCCTCCCCTGCAGGCCTGGTCATCCCCATCTGCCTTCCCTTGCAGTCCTGGTCACTCCCAACTGCCCTCCCCTGCTGTCCATCTTGTGGTGACCATCTTGTGTCCACATAGGGATGGCCATCTTTGATCACATAGGGGTGGCCATATTGTGTGTTGGACTGATGGTCAATCTGCATATTACCTTTTTATTAGATAGGATTCTGGCATTTGTGCTTTCTTGCCAGACCTATTTTTGATTTACTTATATAAAAAAAATATCTTAGCAATAAAAGTTAGCTATTGCTATTTTCCTTCAAGGTTTTACTCTTTTTCCCAGAGTGTTTGTGTGGCATTTTCTGCCACTAATGACAAAAGTTTAAAATCACAGGTTTCAAGAGTCTACTTCCACATGGACAGATGGATAACAGCAAGGTTAAGCCATCAGCAGGTAAACTTTGGAAATGACCTGATATATCTAACAGCTAGGTTCCCTTGGTATACTTCCCAACACAGATTTTATTATAATAAAATGAGTATTTTGGGGGGGAAATTATTTTATATAAACATTTCAGGAGGTATCAAAATTTCAGAGAAATTTTATCACAGCTAATGCAAATGAATGGTGTTCACTGGTTGTGTACTGTGATAGCCCAAATGATATGATCAAAAGAACATGGAATTTTTTAGTTAACACAGTTCTGAGTTCAAATTCTGGCCTCAAAGCTTACTACCCATATAATCTTAGTCAAGATACCAATATTATCTCTAAAATGCAAATAACCAAAAGGAGATATATATATATATACTACTATTTGTAATACTTTAAACAATAAAAAAAATAATTATAAAATGCAAATAATCATGTCTACTTCCTGGGGGTGTTTGTGAAAATAAACTGTAATAATTATATGCAATCCCTATTCTTTTATCTGCCATAAAATAAATTCTAAAAAAAATAAATTGTTTCACTGCTGATTCTCAATCACAAATATTAACCCTGACTCTGTTTTTAAATGATAATTGATGTAGTCTCATTTATTTATTTTCTCCTTAGTTTGCATTGACCTAGGAGCTATTTCGGTAAAGATATAGTTATTATGTATGTCTCATATTTTGCTGCCTATGGAGTCTTCTAAGATTTTTAAGATTTCCCATCTTACATTTAAGTCCTTTATCCATTTCAAGTTTATTTTTATGTATGGTATCAGTTGGTGGTCTAGGTCTTGGAGAGCATTATGCTAAGTGAAATAAGTCAGTCAGAGAAAGATAAATATCACATGATTTCACTCATTTGTGGAATATAATGAGCAACATAAACTGATGGACAAAACTATATCCAGAGACAAAGAAACACCAAACAGACAGTCCAATCTCAGCGAAAGGCAGAGGAGGGTGAGGGTGAGGGGTTAAGAGATCAACCAAAGAACTTGTATATATGCATATTAGCAAATCCAATGGATGTGGACACTGGGTGATGGGGGCTTGTCCTGAGGGGTGGGAGTGTCTGGGGAGGGGTTATTTAGGGGGAAAAGGAGATATATGCAATACTATAAGCAACGAAAAAGAAAAAAAAGGATAATTAATAACTTGTAAGATTCTTTGATATTCAATTGGGCCAGAAGTTAAAAGATAAAGAAAAATTGTATTTTTCTTACTAATTGGTCACTTAGTGATAAAAAGCAGCACTCATTCCAAATTATTAAATATGGTTATGGTAAGTTTTTTGGTAATTATGTAGCAACCTGTCTAATATTTTAGCTTATAAAATATTCATCAACATATTAAAATATGGCAGTTGCAATGCCATAAATAGAACAAAACTAAAGTTTTACTGTAAAATATGTTGATTTATATATTAAACCAAATTCTATATGAAATTAGTGAATTAGTATTTCTAAAAATATCAGAATTCTTTATAATTCTAGTTTCTCTGACTAATTTATTAATAGTTATCTTAATAACATAATTGTTTTTTACTTAACTTTTGAGAAAATATAAATCAAGTAATGGTAATTTTAATTTTAAAATTTGTAACTGTTGCCACTCAAACTTATATAGTCTTCAAAAGTCATAAGCCCTAATTCCCTTTCTTCCTGGTTTCTAGTTGCATTAAATTTAGTCAAACATCCCTTTTGCTGCTGTTTATTATGTCCAACTGCTGAAGAAAATCTTCAAAGACCTTCATACCTTTCCTCTGAATTCTTCCATCCCCTTTCTTACTATTTGGTAAAATCATGAAGAGGAAATATACAAATATGTGAAACATCACAACTCAGCAGTTTTACTCTCACAATAAATGTCTTTTCTCCATTGAAAAGACTTCTCATTCTTCTACTAAGTTATTTCCACAATAAAATAAGTAGTTGTTTTTTCTACATGGACTAGCAATTTGTAGTAAATGTTTCCTTAGCAATAATCATATAGGATTAGGTGTTAATTAGCTAAATGTGCATTAAAAGATTATATTCTAGCCCTGGCTGGTAGGGCTCAGTTGATTGGAGGACCCTCCCATACACTGAAAGGTCACAGGTTCCATCCCACTTTAAAGCAGTACCTCGGTTTCTGGTTGGGCACATGAGGGTGGGGGTAGGTGGTGGTCAGTCAATTGATGCTTCACGTTCACATTATGTCTCTCTCTCTCCCCCCCTTTTTTTCCCCTCTCTCCTGCTCTCCCTTCCTGTCTCTTTAAAACAAAACAAAACAAAACAAAACAAAACAAAACAAAAAAAAACAATTGATAGAGGCATATCCTCAGGGAAAGATTTATATATATATATATATTCTAATATAAACTGAGATTTAGCTAACTTTACCCATTTTAGTTATAAATTTCTTTAAAACAGAAATATAGCAACTTCAATAACATGGTGTTTTCTCAGCATGGAAAAGGGATCTTAGTTCACATTATGCTGACCTGGTGCTCACCTGCCATTGTGTGCATTAGCAATCATTTCACATCCTAAGAAATTCTTCTTAAGTTCACTATATAGCATTTCACGTAAAAATACCATGTGGAAAAACAGCAGAACTTCTTTAATTCTATTCATGAAGCTGAATTTTAGTAGATGCTGGGAATTCTATAATGTTACAAAATAGTTCATAAAACATTGCCATCTGCTATCCCAAGTAACAGTTCATTTTTACTGGTTTTAAAATGGATGTGCTTTTATGTGTTTGACTTTTTGCCTAAGCTTCAAATTCCCTCTAAAAGTTGCTTCTGACCTCTGCCTGAGTAAATGTGAACATCTGCCTTTCCTATCTTGTTTTATAAGCTTCAGTGAGAGAATGCAAATGGACTGAGTACATTGTGTGAGATTTTTACCAGAAAAAGCTCTCCCATACTGTCTGCATGGTTGGTTATGTTCACAACATTTCCAGTTTAAACTGGAGTATCCAATTGTAAAAATAAAATAAAATAAAAGGTCTGAAGTGCTAGTGCTAAGAAAAAAAAACAATAAAAACAACATTTATAGAATACTGCAGTCAGAACAAGATAAAAACTTTAATAATAACTGCAGAAAATATTTTGCAAATATATATATATGATAGAAAATATGCGAGGCATCACAACTCAGCAGTTTTTCTAGCACAATAAATGTCATGTCATTTCATTGAAAACACTTCCCATCCTCTTCCTAAGTTTACTGCCCCAATAAAATAAGCAGTTGCCCAGCTGACGTGGCTCAGTTGTTGAGTGTTGACCTGTGAACTGAGGTCATAGTTTAATTCCCAAGTGCGGGCTCGATCCCCTAAAATAGCCTATCAATGACTCTTCCACACTGATGTTTCTCTCCTTCTTCCTTCCTCTGGGAGGTCAATAAAAGCATATTTAAAAATAAACAAATATAAGTAGTTGTTAGTTCTACATGGACTAGCAATTAGTAGTAAAAGTTCCCTTAGCAATAATCTTGTAGGATTAGAAAATAAGCTTTAGAGCAGGAAATTGTTTAACTCAACTATTTGCTAAGGGATGGAAGTAAGACCCAGAGGAGTCCTCAGTGTCTTGCCCAGGGTTTTACGTTTAAGGACAGATAGTGTCCAATTTTGGGTAAAACCTATTTTGTGTGTGTGTGTGTGTGTGTGTGTGTGTGTGTGTGTGTGTGTGTGTAAATCAGATTACAAAGGAATTTGTCATAAAGTGAAATTGTGACTAAATGTACAGTTATTTTTAATTGTTTATGTTAGCTGAAATCATCAAATCAGCAAATAAAGTTGGTAATTTATGAATACATAGATTGGAGGAGCAGAGTCAAAATAAAGAACAATAAAATAAAAAGCAAATTTAAAAAGATGAAGAGAGTGTGAAGGAAGAGATGAAAGATAATAAAGAGGAGAAGAAAAAATGAAGTGAAGGAGGGAGAGTCAACAAGGCAGCCTCAGCAACATCAGCTTAGAGGTCCATAATTAATAATTATCAATTCCTCCAGATTGTCACCACTATCATTCAACACAATTTCCAACTCTTTTGCCATTCTATTCCTTAGTACCTTTTTAATTGCTTACATATATTCCTTCCTTCTTTGCTGTAGTAGGCCAATATTGTCTTTCTCATATTAATCCTCAGACTAGCAATGATTTTAGAATCATTTATATACTAACTAATAAAATAATAATATACAAATTGACCTCACCAGCACTACGCCCACAAACCATGCTCACCAGCCAATCAGGAGCAAGTATGCAAATTAACCCTATCAAGATAGCTGTGGCTACAGAGAGAGCCAAAAGAAGGCTTGGGTTTCCCCAGCAATGGAGGAATCCAAGCTTTCTGCAAACCCTGACCAGCCCAGGCCTCCACTCAATGTTACAAAGTTTCAATTATAAAAGATAAATAAATCCCAACAAAAATGGCTGCAGCCACGGAGTGAGTAGGAGGCTTGGCTCTGCTCCAGGCTACAAAACTTCAATTGTAGAACATAAATAAATCCCAGGTACCAGGGCCTTCACTTGAGTCACGGGGGAGGCATGGCTGGTCTGCAAACCACCACAGGCTCCTCACTCAGGAGGCTCCACATCCCAAGGGAACCCCTACCCTGATCTAGGACACCTTCAGGGCAAACCAGCCAGCCACCACCCATGTACTAGGCCTCTATCCTATATAATAAAGTAATAATATCCAGATTGACCATCACTCCAACATACCAGATAGCTGTCTCCATGTTGCCAAAGATTCTTCCCCCATGTGGACACAAGATGGCCACCACAAAGTGGCCTGCAGGGGAGAGCAGTTGGTGGGGTCCAGACCTGTAGAGGAGGGCAGTTAGGAATGATCAGGCCTACAGGAGAGGGCAGGCAAACAGGCTGGCAGGAGAGCAGTTAAGCATCAATCAGGCTGGCAGGGGAATGGTTAGGGAGTGATCAGGCTGCCAGGCAGAAGTGGTTAGGGGCAATCAGGAACGCAGGCAGGTGAGCAGTTGGAAGCCAGCAGTCCTTGATTGTGAGAGGGATATCTGACTGCCTGTTTAGGCCTGATCTACCAGGCAGTTGGACATCCCTCGAGGAGTCCCAGATTGGAGAGGGTGCAGGCTGGGCTGTGAGACACCTCCCAGCCCCTGTGCATGAATTTCATGTACTGAGCCTCTAGTGAAATATATTATGCTATTTTACTATTTGAAAATCTAGGAAATAAATTTGTGTGGGAGAGATGGACTCATATATACCTTTGATGGGAAAATTATAATGTAATTACCTGAACCATGGACTTCTATGACTGTGTAATGGATAATAGTTTCACCTTATAAAAATAGAAATATCTTATTGGAACATTGCCAAAAAGAACAGATGTTAAGTATATTTATTGGTTATCACAAGGGTTTTATAACTTTTCAATTTCTGATTGAAGGAATATGCAGATACACTATTTAAAACAGAAATTGTATGTGGTTTCTATAAAGTTACTAAATATCTCAAACAGCTCCAAACCAATTTATCTTGCCCAGAGCTCTATATCTAGATGAATCATTTGCAGTGCTAACTAGGTGAGTGCAGAGATAGGAGTTATGAGGGAATAAAAACACACATCTCACCTACCTGACAGTTCTCACTTCATGTTGTCATGATTTTTGAAATTGATGCTATCTCAAAGGCATCTTTTTCTAATATGTGAACATTCAAATCAAGTCTCAAGTATTAGTATGTATTAGTTAAATAGATTGCATTCTTCATGCCACACAAATGAGATCACCTGCATAAAGCAAATGGAAATTGTATGAACACAATTAATTAAGAATTAGGTAAAGGAACAATTTTACAGTTGAATTTCCTCCAAGGATTAGAGGGCCGGGAGAGAGGAATCAGTGTGTTGGAATTGAGAGCAGCAGGAAAGCATGGGACAACTGGAAAGAAGAAGACCATAAGATCTGTTGTTATTTAATGTCCCTTATAGAGTTCATAGTTCTGGAAATTTATTGTAAGTATATCTATATTTTATATAATATAGTGGATAATATATTAAAAATAACTGAGGACTACATGAATGAATCAAAAGCTACTTCAGTTTAGCCACAGAGAAATAATGGCTCTCAAAGTTTGCATCAGCATCACCTGGGAGCTTAATAGAAATGCAAATTCTTGGACAAATACTCTGTGATGAGGCCCAGCAATCTGTACTTCAATAAGCCCTGTAGATGAATCTCATGTGGGTTGAAGTAGTAACCACTGAGAAAGATAAGAGCAATTTAGTTATTGGCCTGAGGTTGCGGGAAAATAGGCATAGTAAGATGACATGACTCAAAGAGCCTGAAGGTCCCCAAGAAGGTGAATCATTTTCCATTTAACATAATGCAAACGGTTTCTGTTTTCAGCAAAGATACATTCAGTACCCCTGTCTGGGAGGTTATCCAGGAGACTCAGCACGGCCAAACATGATAGTATCCAATCCTCTGTATATATGAGGCCAACACTGTTTGGAAATTGGACTTTTATTGAATTCAGAAAGCCCTATGTGAGCTGTGCTTCGCAGTCATCCTATCCTATATAATAAAAGAGAAACATGCATATGTGACTGTACCTTCGCTACACTACCAGCCAATCAGGAGCAGGGGGCATGGCCGCGGCATGCTGGGTGCGGGATGGGAGGCCAGCAGGGGGTGGGACCACGGTGCTGAGCAGCCAGGGGAAGGAAGGCCAATTGCATGAGAGCTGGGTGCAAAATACGGAATGTTTCATGAATTTGCATGTTATTATTGCTCAAGGGCCATAGCTAATCTTCTCTGTATTTTTCCAGTTTTAGTATCTCTCCTGCCAAAGCAAACATGCCATAAAAATGTGTCCACATGATATTTAAGGGCCAGCAAGATCCCTCCTTTTCAGTTAAGGTGACTGAGTCACATCCTTTTGTAGTGACCTCAGAATGATTATGGGAATTTGATGCTATGGCATCCCCTCACGAGGCTCACATGTTGGTTGCTCTGATAGTTAGGCTGCGACTAAGTTGCAGGGTTTACCTGTCACATGGGACATGCAAATGAGCACCTAGGGCACCTTGGGTAATGAGCTGGGAAGGGGACTGGGGATGGCTGAGTGGAGGTAAGAGGTGAAGAACAACAACTCCTGGGGGACTCCAAGTTGGGGCTGAGTAAGATATACTCTCTCACCTGCAGGCAATGGAACGGAAGGTGTTGGGACTGGCAGGGTAAGATCTGCATTTTAGAAAGTTCAGGTGGGGCAGCCACAGTGCTGAGCATGGGCCACCAAGGAGTCAGAGAAAAAGGGGAAGCAGAGTCTGTGCCCTGGTGGAGCCTGACACCCTGGCACACACCCTGGCACACACCCTGGCACACAGCCTGGCTCAGAGGGGTCCTTAAGGGAGGAGGGACAACGACAGAGGATGCTCGAGCTGTCCTGAGGAGGACTGTGGAGCACGCTGCTCTGCAGGGAAAGATGCTGTCACAGTTTGGCTGTTTCCAACTTCTAACTCAGTGTGCCAGAAACAAAGCAACAGCCACGCTTGGCTGGACCCTGAGCATCTGAAAGCTTCCCAGCCGCAGTCTCTGGCTGCGGGTCCTCCTCAGTCTTGCCTTCCCTCCCTCTCTCCAGGACCCCATGGCCACGCTGGCTTCCTGGCTGTGTCAGAAACAGCCCTCGACGTACCTCCAGGTGCTTCGCCCCCTGCACCGCAATAAACAGTAAATAAAGTTACAATGAATGGCAAAAAAAAAAAAAATACGTTAAGAACCAGGAAATGTTCAAAGACCTGGGAACCATTCTCAGATCAGGAAAGGAAGTCACAGGGTGTATATTGTTGCTACAAATACTGTATTTCCTACTACTTACAGCATATACAATATAATGTATTAGATGCCTTCCTATCTCTTAAAGTACCAATTCTCATAGGTAATATTGATAGATATGTTATAGTTATGGCAGTATGTCATATCCTATCTATATTAATAAATCGGTAATATGCTAATTAGAACATGAGACATTCCAGAAATCCTTTCAAACAAAGCCATGGTGGTGGGGCCGAGGCAGAGGCGGTTATGGGTGATCAGGCCAGGAGGGGAGGGCAGTTGGGAGTGATCAGGTTGGCAGGGTGGTGCAATTGGGGGCAAGCAGGCCAGCAGGTAGAGTGGTTAGGGGAGATCAAGCAGGCAGGCAGGTGAACAGTTAGGAGCCAGTAAGTCCTGGATTGCGAGGGGGTTGTCTAAGTGCCAGTTTAGGCCTGATCCCACATGGGTCCCAGATTAGAGAGGATGCAGGCCAGGTTAAAGGACACATACCCTTCTGCCGCCTCCCCTGAGTGCATGAATTTCATGCACTGGGCCTCTAGTCTAAACATATATATCAAAAAGATAATCAGATGAGTACATTCGTGACATGGAAGTCACCAAAATTTTAAACTGATTGCATCAATCAGATTTATATTTAAGGTCCACCAACTTTAGCTAAATTTAATGATTAAAGAAAAGAAGTGTCATTACACAGTTGTATTTAGGTGGGAAGTGCCAAATCTCAGAAGTTTCCCAGGGTACCCCTGCTAACAAAACTGCTTTCAAATTTCCCTGAGTGTGACCCTAATTAATAACCAACATAGAATCACTCTGTGCAGTTAAGCTTTTATTCCTATTATGTTTTCAAAACAAAATAAGTGTTTTGCCTAATGAAAAATAAATAAATAAATAAATAAATAAATAAATAAATATTTCCATTTCAGAAAAGCTGGCCAAAATTTGATTGATGCTACCAATTATTTAAATCTTACAATGGCCCTCTGAGTACTTGTTCTCCAATGAATGTTAGAGTGCTTTAAGGCCATGCAGAACAGCCATCATGATTATAAGTTATATACATTATTTTATGCAAATAACCATAAAGTGCCTTTTTCTAAACTCTCATTTCTTCAAAAAAGCAGGTTTTCAATTTGCCATTATACAGAAAAATTGTCCCCTTCAATTTTATTGTATATCATAATCGCACATTTTAAGGCAATTTTATTTTAATGATCACACCCATAAATTTTCTAAAAGGTTAGGTAACCGACTAATTTGATGCCAAGTATCTTATCTCTAGAGATTTAGGTTAAGAAATGTCACTTTATCTCCATGGCAAACCATGACATATACGAACAAATCTATTTCACTGTCTAATTTGACCCAATTTTTCATATTGCTTAATACGCACATTGCAGTGAATCACTAATCTATTATCCAAGGAATTATGAAGCTTATGGGTTATCTTCCATTGCACCTGCTTAATCTGCATATTGCCTTGGGTATTATGGCCACTTTAGTCTTTAATAAAAGAATTGTTAATATCTTCATCTGCAATTTCAAGCAATTTGAAAAATTAGGTTAGCTGGATATTATGCAGAATTTATCATAAACTCAGTTATGTAACATGATGTTTTCAGGAATAATTCATATATTTCCAACATCCTCAAATTCACATTTTATTAAAGAAATTATCAGCATTGAAAATGATAAATTTCATTTAAGAAAATAGATGCAAATGTATTTTTGTTTGTAATGTTAATTCCATGCTATATCTGATGTAACTTTATTGCTATTCAAAGATACTTTTATAATAGCTAATACTAATAGGCACTAATGTGTTTATGATCCTGCATAGTTACAGATATTTTAAGTTTTTAAAAACAGATTGCTAAAATATATGATGCTATAAATGTTATTGA
The DNA here is from genome assembly GCA_027563665.1 of Antrozous pallidus. Taxonomy (NCBI): domain Eukaryota; kingdom Metazoa; phylum Chordata; class Mammalia; order Chiroptera; family Vespertilionidae; genus Antrozous; species Antrozous pallidus. The sequence goes on along the minus strand of CM050514.1, from coordinate 105,698,316 downwards.
GTTATATAGAATAATTTATTTGTTTTTGGACATTTTGTTTTCTACCAGAAAATGTTGTTCTCATTGTTTAAAAAATCATTATAACCTAGTACAAGTTATATGTGCTATCAATAAATAGGCTGGATATGGAACTACCATATTCAGGATCCATATCATTTCTCCCAGAAAGTCGAAGTTTACATTACACATTTGAATTTATTCTCATTGAAAAATACCTAGTGAAGTATCTTCTGTGTGTCAGTAACAGGTACCTGTGTTAGGAGCGTTCAGCCCTTACTCTCAATGAACTCACAGTCAAGCAGGGAGTTTTCAATGCAGCACAGGAAAGCTGAAGGGAGAAGCAGTAATCAACAACTAAAAACCAAGCATTCCCTTTTCCCCAGGAAGTTAAAATTAGTGAATTTTAGTTTTCTACATGTATAGTTTAAATTTTCTAAAACTTTCTAAGTAAAATTCCTACAGTGCAGAGGAATTAGATATATTGATTAGATTATCTAATTTAGATTTATTCTCTCTTAGTATACTCTATACATGCATGTTTCTAGCATATCATTTCAAGTGTTAGACAATTCTTTATTTGTTATATCCTTGTAGTCTAGCAAGAATCTTTTTTTTAACTTAGTGACAATCAAAATAAAGAAAAACAGGATAAAATAAAAATATTTCTATTCTAAGGAGAATTTTCCTAAAATATTGATTGTAAAAATTCTATTAAATAGGTATGTTTTCCCCCACACATAGCATTTTTCAATCAGCTATCCATTCTCTTTGATCATCATATTCTAGTCCCCAATCATTGTTTCATAAGAAAACAATATGCCAGCAGTTCCTCTAAGAATCATGCAAAGATCTTCACCACTTATGTTGCTTTAAATGTTTTCAGGAGTCTTTTGAGTCTGCTTTGAAAAATGGGTATCACCTATTTTTCTTATCAAAAGTTACATATCTCTATCGTTTTCTAAAATGCTTTTCAAAGTTGAGGTTGATGTCTCAATGGAAGTAAAACTGTCTAGAACTCAAGTTCCACACAAAATTCAACTTTTGTACTGGTTTGCCATACACAACTTTATATACTTTCACCAGGCTAAAACATGAAAAGTGGAAAGAACATAAGATGGCTCTTGTAAGATTTGGTTTAAGTTTTAACTCTGGCACTCTACAGTTACATAATTTTGGGCAAGTCATTGTCTCATTTCATCTCCTGTCTGTTAATTATAAAGTTGCAAAGTAAGTCCTGTGTATGTTATCATCAGGGGCTAAAGGGAGCATCAAGTGGTATAATATATGTGAACCTGGTCTGTAAACTTCTAAGTGGTATACAAATAACTTCAGTTTTTACTTCAAAGGATTTTGCAGCCTTGGGGGAATGATCAAATAAATAGATAATGTTAGAGCTTTTTACAGTAATTTATTTCCAGTAGAAAAAATAAATACACAGACTTTAGCTCTTATGTGTGTAGCTCTTTCAGATTAGTTAATTTGGAATGGCATCACGACCCTTTTCAGGCCAATGATTTGTGCTTATGTGGAAAGATTAATTCCTTTATATATAAAACTGAGGTAGCCTGAGTTAGGACAATTTTGATTTGCAATAGTGGCTTAGATGGAACACACATCCTTTATGTAAGAGTAGCTAGGCCTTTGAATATTTTTGTACAGATTGTCTAACAAATATTTTTCAAAAAATATTACTCTGCCGAGACTGGTTTGGCTCAGCGGATAGAGCGTCGGACTGCGGACTGAAGGGTCCCGGGTTCAATTCCGGTCAAGGGCATGTACCTTGGCTGCGGGCAGATCCCCAGTAGGGGGTGTGCAAGAGGCAGCTGATCGATGTTTCTCTCTCATCGATGTTTCTGGCTTTCTGTCCCTCTCCCTTCCGCTCTGTAAAAAATCAATAAAATATATATTAAAAAATATATATCACTCAGAAAAATCCCTGGTTATGTGATAATGAAAACTCATATATCTTTGAAATGTCCTATGATGACATTTGGCAAGGATCAGTGAAGATCTTCTCAAATATAAGAAAATTCAAAATAAATATGTGTGGGCAAATTCTAAAGAATGTTTTATTTTCTTGTTATTTATTCGTGTTCTGAATCTCAAAATGATATTTACTATTTATTATTCTTAAAAATAAAATACATAATATTATTATTTTTCCATGCTATTGTATTTCACTTTTGACAGCATATATTTATCTTCTGAACAGCGTATATTATATCTATTTGATGCATGCCTTAAAGTTTTTATCTTCAAATTATAATGATTGCACAATAGTAATTAAGTGCATTAATTTATTTCAAAATATGAGGAAAACTTATAGAAACATTATTAAGTTTAGTGCATTAGAATTTTCCCATATTTTAATTATTAAGTTGGAATAAGTACAAGTAAATTATTGGTATAGAATACTGTCATACAAAAACTTGAGACACAAGAAACAATATAAATATAAAATGTATCAAGAAATTTTGACAAATCTCAAGCAGCAAAGCAAAATGCTGGTATTGACAATTTGAATAGATTATCATGTGCATAATTAAAGCTCAGTAGGAGGAAAGACTAGAAACAGAAGAAAATTAGGAAGATGATAAGGGGTTCTTAAAGGGGTAGAAAAGATAACATATGAAAGAGATTTACAAGCAGCAAGAGAAAAACAGTTAGTTAGCTATAAGGGAGCACCCATAAGATTGTCAGCAGGTTTCTCAACAGAAATGATGCAGGCCAGATGGGAGTGGCAAGAAATATTCAAAGTGATGAATAGCAAGAATCTACCACCAATATTACTCTATCCAGCAAAGCTATCATTCAGAATTGAAGGTCAGATAAAGTGCTTCGCAGATAAAGAAAAAGTTAAAGAAGTTCATCACCGTCAAGCCAATATTATACGAATTGCTGAAAGATATTCTATAATAAGAGGAAAAATAAAAAGGTAAAAATATAAACTATGAACAACAAATACACATCTGTCAAAAAAGGAACCTAAAAACCAAGTGAATTAATAATCTGATAAACAGGACATTATAACAGAATAACTGGTGACTATAACAGAATCATGGACATAGAGAGGGAATGGACTGACAATTCTTTTTTTTAAATTATCTTTATTGTTCAGTTTGTTAATTACATTGTTCCCTTTTTCCCCCCTATAGCTCCCCTCCACCTGGTACCCATCCCACCCCTCACCCTTACCCCCCTCCACTGTGCTCTCCCATAGTTGCATGATTTTTGTCCAGTCTCTTGCTGCACTTCCCACACCCTTTTTCTCCCCAAGAATTGTCAGTTCATTCCCTCTCTATGTCTGTGATTCTGTTACATTCAACAGTTTATCCTGTTCATCAGCTTATTAATTCACTTGATTTTTGGATTCATTTGTTGATAGATGTGTATTTGTTGTTCATAATATACACTTTTATCTTTTTCTTCTTCCTCTTCTTAAAGAATATCTTTCAGCATTTCATATAATATTGGTTTGGTGGTGATGAACTCCTTTAGCTTTTTCTTATCTGCGAAGCAGTTTATCTGATCTTTAATTCTGAATGATAGCTTTGCTGGATAGAGTAATCTTGGTTGTAGATTCTGGCTATTCATCACTTTGAATATTTCTTGCCACTCCTGTCTGGCCTGCATCGTTTCTGTTGAGAAATCCGCTGACAATCGTATGGGTGCTCCCCTGTAGGTAACCAACTGTTTTTCTCTTGCTGCTTTTAATATTCTCTCTTTATCTTTTGCTCTTGGCATTTTAATTATGATGTGCCTTGGTGTGGTCCTCTTAAGATTCCTATATATTGGTGTTCGGTGCGCTTCTTGAACTCCTAAGTCTATTTCTTTCACCAGGTGTGGAAAGTTTTCGGTCACTATTTCTTCAAATAGGTTTTCATTGTCTTGCTCTCTCTTTTTTTCTGGCACCCCTATAATTCGGATGTTGGTATGTTTGAGGTTGTCCCAGAGGTCCCTTACACTATCTTCCATTTTTTGGATTCTTTTGGTTTCTTGCTTTTTCAGCTGAGTGGATTTTCCTTCTTTGTATTTCAAATCTTTAACTTGGTTCTTGGGGTGTTCTAGACTGCTTTTGGGTCTTTGTGTAATATATATATATTTTTATTTCAGTCAGTGTATGCTTAATTTCTGATTGGTCCTTTTTCATATCCTTGAGGGTCTTGTTCATATCCTTGAGGGTCTCATTCATTTCCTTGTCAATCTTGCTTATTTCCTTATAGGTCTCGACCTTTTCTAGGAGCCTCTTGAAAAGCCCTATAACCGTGGTTTTGAATTCTATGTCCAGTCGTTTTTTTTCCTCCATTTCTTTCACATCTGATTTCTTTCCATGTCTCTGCATGGTGGCTGCTTTCCTGAGTTGGTCAATTAGCTTTTTGTGGCAGATGTCCTACAAGGGACAGCGGCTCGGCCTCCCCAGTTACCTGAGGTGGATATGGGTTGCACAGTCTTGCTGAAGTTAAGCTCAGGTTAATTGTTGTTAGCACTTGGAGGGGTTGACCTCCAGGCCAATTGTCTGTGAAGTTCAGCTGTGCTCAGGTTGGATGGGCGGAGTCTCCAGGCCAAGCAGACAGCGGTAGCTCTGCCTTATGCTGCCCCAGGGACTCTGTGCAGGGGGCAATGGCTGCTAGCTCCTCTGAGAGAGACCCGCTGTGGAGCTTCACTGGCTGCAGGGGAATTCAGACTCTCCCCAAATGAGTCTGCACACCCAACGTCTCACCCAGGGTCGTAAAACAAAGCAGTCTGACAGTTTCCTGAATGAGAGAGCAATTCGCAAGTGCTCTCTACACTGTCACGCAGCTGTGCTGTTCCCAAGTTCATGCACAAGCTCGCCTTCTCCACAAGCTGGCAGACCCCTGCCGCACCCGAGCTTCGGCGTGCCCTCCCACTGTCCAGTTTTCCCCCTGTATGATAGTGGGTTCCCCGGACTTCGCCCAGAGCTGGAGAATCAGTCCAGTGGGACGTCTTTATCTCCCTGTTCGAGAAAACTGGCCGGTTTTCAGCTGCCCGCCCTATCCGCTGGCTTGCGCGCTCCTCCAAACCTCTCTCCATGTGTCTTTTCAAAACTGTTCGCTGCCGCTCCTCTGAGTCACAGTGTCTTATCTTCACTTTTATTTGTGGAATTTTCACTTGGCCAGTTTTCTGGTGATTCTGGAAGGTGTTTGTTCTTTCGTTAAGTTGTAGTTTTAAAATTGCTGTGTATGACGGCAAGATAGCTGTTTTACCTATGCCGCCATCTTGGTTCTCCTGATATTTCTCTGGACTGACAATTCTTGGGGAGAAAAGGAGAGTGGGAAGTGCAGCAAGAGACTGGACAATAATCATGCACCTATGGGAGAGGACAGTGTAGGGGTGGTAAGGGCGGAGGGTGGGATGGGTGCTGGGTGGAAGGAAGCTATAGGGGGAAAAAAGGGAAACAATGTAATTAATAAACTGAACAATAAAGATTAATTTAAAAAAAGAATGTGAAGATGTAAGTACTAAAATTCTAATCAGAGGAAAGAATACCACAAAAAGATGGAGAATTTCAGTCAGAGAAAATATAACAACCAGAGAGAAAGGGTATAATAAATGTCAAATGTTGCTATTGGGTCAAAGAAGATAGATTAATGAATTTCCATTGAATAAAATAATGAAGATATTTTTGGTAACCTTGGCAAAAATTTAACCCTGGTGTGATGTAAGTAGAAAAAAAAAGATGTATTGAGAAGTGAGTGATAGGTGGGGCAAAATATACTAGAATAGAGAGCAGATGGGGGAGTGAGAGAGAGGTTTGGAAGGAAACAAGATGATATTTGGGGTTGGGATAATTTGGGTTTGGTTCATTGTTGATATTTGGATTTTATTTGATTTTTTTTTGAGATCCTTAGAGGTAGGGGAAAAGGCGGAGAAGGAGGCAGTTAGGGCCGAAGTGATTGAAGGAGCAAATTGCTAGGGAGACAGAAAGGGATAAGTTAAGAACACAGACCTTCTTCTCAAGAGGATGAATATAATTTCCATAAAAACTGAGAGGAAGAGAAGTAGGAAGAAAGGAAAGTGTTCCATCGGATATTTTCAGTACTCAACTTGCCCCATAGACAGTCATTAGAATATTATTAACTAAATTTATCCCATGACTATTTTTTAACTAATATTCTATACTTCTCAATCCCTTCACGTTTCCACACAATGTAAACAAATAAAACAGAAACAGACTCATAGATACAGAGAAAAAATCCAATGCTTTCCAGGGGGAGTGAGGTTGGTGGACTGGTGAAAAAGGTGATTAATATTACTTAAAGATCCCTGGAGTTGCTATGGGAAGACTAGAATTTGGGAGGTCAAAAAGAAAAAAATAGACAACTGGGTTGAATGAGATGATGATGATATAGGCTAGGGTGGTAGAGATGGAAATAAGTTGACATATTTGGGGTATACTTAACAGTAGATTCAGTGGGACTTGCTGTTGGATTGACAAGTGAGAAGTCAAGGATAATATTTTGACTTTTGGCTTGTGACAGGGCCACTTACTAAGATAGGAAATCCCAGAGTAGGAAGGGAATCTCAAATTCTGTTTAACTATAAATAGTTTGAAATACCAGTTAAACACTATGGAGTGATATTAAGTAGGGGTTGGATTGATGAGTCTGAAATTCTAGGGAGAATTAATCTCTATTGCTATCTCCTTACTATGCATTTCATTTCTCAGTAGCACTTACCACAATCTGACATACTGTGTATTTACACTTGATTTATTTATTAACTGCCCTATAAACACACACACACACAGACACACACACACACACACACACACACACACACACGAATGGGAGCTTCATAGAGCAAGAATCAAATTTATCTGCTCTGTTCTCAACTACTAGTACTGTACTTAACGCTAATAGATTTTTAGTAGTTTTTGAAAAATAAAAATACTTTAGAATGTCCTGCCTTTCACTTCAGGTGTTTATACATAGAATTCATGATGCTGATGTTTTCTCCCCTGATTCTCACAGCACTGAAACTTTCTAGTTTACTTCTATGTAATAGCAAGAGATAGTACAGCATTTCTGCAACTTCAAAAGCATGTGAGAACATGTTAGTGTCTTCAAGGCTGCCTAAAGACCATAAGCCAATACACATTATGCACCCATTTAAACGTTAGTATCCTACCTCCTGCCCAACAATAATCTAGGAACGAGGACAAGGGCCACTGTGTCCTTTTGCTTCTATCTAGCCACTCTCCTTAGACCTGTAGTTTGTTTTTTTCAGTTCTATAATGAATGGGCCAAGGGACAATATATAACTGAAAAATATGCAGTTTCCTTTCTCTACCCCTTCCCTGTGTTTTCATGATGTCTTTCCTAAGTAATTGTTATGCCTTAAACCGTCTAAATATTTCAAGAGAATGAAGCTTTTGTGACACCCCAGCCAAACACACACACACACACACACACACACACACACACACACACACACACACATATATATATATATATATATATATATATATATATATATATAGCTTTCTATTTCATCACATCCTTTTGTATGGCAATGGATCTCAGTAAAATGATCTATGTACTTGAAAGGGCAAAGGAGAAATATGAAAATGGTAAGAGAAACAAAAAGAATATAAGTTAATATCTTTAAAAATATTATTCTGTTATGCATATATAAATTTTCTTCCTATTTCAGTAAGAGATGAATTTTACTACACTTTTGCAAAACTTTTAAGAGTTTTTATAATAAGCCTAGTAGTACGGAAAGTAAATCTTATAAAACACCAACAGTTGTCATATTTCGAGTTCATGTCATTGGGGCAGAAGTTCAGGCACAGCATACTTAGGTGTTGAAGCCTGCAACCCCAGTGCCAGTTGGGGGTATAGTCTCCATCATAGTAACAACTGGTAAAGCTTCCTGAGGCTGTTGGTAGAATCCATCTCTTTGCAGTTTCAGGGCCAATATTTGCAAAATGGGGGTGCCAAGAAGAGAAGAGAAAGAGCAAGAAATTGAAAACATATTTGAAAAAAATACTGACAGAAAACTTCCCTAACCTGGTGAAGAAAATAGACCTACAAGTCTAGGAAATACAGAGTCCCAGAAAAGATGAACACAAAATGTCAACACCAAGACATATCAAAATTAAAATCCAAAGGGAATCATAAAAGCAACAAGAGAAAAGCTTACCTACAAGGGAGTGCTCATAAGACTGTCAGCAGAAACCTTTCAGACCAGAAGGAACTGGCAAGAAATATTCTAAATGATGAAAAGCAAGGAAATATACCCAAGATTAATCTACCCAGAAAAGCTACCATTTAATGCAAATGACAGATAAGGAGCTTCCCAGACAAGTAAAGGCTAAAGGAGTTCATCACCACAAAAACTGGTTTCTTATAAAACCAGTATTATAAGAAATCTTAAAGAGTCTTATTTAAGAAGGAAAGGAGAAAAAGATCAAAAGTATGAACAAGAAAATGGCAATAAATATATATCTGTCAACAATTGAATTTAAAAATCAAAATAAACAAACCGGTATTGCAGAAACATATATATATATATATATATATATATATATATATATATATATATATATATAGAGAGAGAGAGAGAGAGAGAGAGAGAGAGAGAGAGAGAGAGAGAATTTTGACAGTTACCAGATAGGAGGGGGTTTGGAGGGATAGATGAAAAAGTTGAAGGGATTTAGAAGTACAAATAGGTAGTTATAGAATAGTTATGTGGGATGTAAAGTACAGCATAGGAAATATAGCCAATAATATTTTTAAAACTAAGTATGGTGTCAGATGGTATGAGATTTATCAGGATGATCACTTAGAAGTTATATAAGGTCTAATCCCTGGGTGTACAACTACAACTAATATAATATTGTATGTTATCTGTAATTAAATTTTTTTAAAAATGTTTAAAAATGGTTAATTTTATGTTATGTGATTTCACCTAATTTTTTTAAAAGGGAAAAAATACTCCTACGTATGTGTTTGGGATAAAATTCATAAATAGATAAAGGCAAATGAAATATTCACTTTTATAATTTTATCTTTAATGGTGCCCTTAATCTGCCTTTATTTAATACTACTTTGAATTACTCTTAATTCCTTATTTCCCACATCTGTTTCCAAAGTTTAAGGCACAAAAATAATGTAATAGCCTTCAGTTGTCCTGGGTTATTTTTATTGTTTGATTAATACCTGAATTAAGTGGTTGGAGATATTTGAGTTTGCTGAGTTGTGTATGAATGCAGTACTAAAACAGACCCTATCATATCTTAGTGCCTTCAAACAGCCTCACATTCAATAAGTGAAAACTAATTAAAACTTAAGTGTCTTGCCACTAAAATACTTATTAGCTTAGATATGATTAAGTGATTAATAATTTGTTCACTGACATCATAAATGTTTTCATTCTGGTGCTAGCTATTATATATTATTTTTAGGTCACTTAGGCTGTTGTCCATTTTTTTACTTCCCTTAGAGGTATGTGTTCTGGTTATTTCAAACAATCATCAAACTTATAGAAGAACTATATGGTCAACAGTTATGTTATAAAAGTCTTTGAAAATTGGGTGAAAAATGTTCATATAATAGAATTATGTAGCTGATCTCTTGCATGGCCTTTAAAGAAGGACACCAATGTCACAAAATACAAAATATGAAATCCAAGTGTAAAATAATTCTAGTGCCTGTCTTTATCACTTTTATATAAATAATTTAAAGAAGCTATGGATAGTGATTGCTCAATTATCTATGGTTTCATGTTTTTATACATAATTCATATATAATATTTCATATAGGTAACAGCCATACTATAAAATCCTTGAATTCAGCAATGTAAGATTGTGCAATGGAAGTACTTCCAAAATTATCTCTGGACTCTACATTTATATTTCAGACAAAATATTGTGGTCATTACAAAAATTGTTTTCCCTTACCTGTAAAACGGGGATAATTTCCAAATCCATGATTGTTTAACAGTTATACAAATTAGTACAAGACTGTGTCTAACATTCTGCCCATTCTCCTCTATTTCTCCATCCTCACCTGACAAATCACATTGTTCATCCTTTTAAGTTCCAGTTTAAATATGATCACATTTTATGGGAAATAAATAAATGTTGAAAGAATAGAATGACCCTAATTAATTTATAAATTTAATATAATTTCAATAAAAATCAATTTTTGCACCTTATGATATTTTTAAATTTTATATGGAAGAAAAATTGATGTGTTAATTTTTATTTTATTAAAGTCAATTCTGGCAGATAAAGTTGAGAGTGGATTTCTTCCACATTCTAAAATTACATGGCTCAAAATTTTCTGAGTCCCTCGTCCTTCTTTTTGAATCAGGAACAAATAAAAACGGTATAATTTTTTAAAATAAAATCGTAGCTATTCAGGATCGCTTTCTTTAAAAGAAATGCTATTTTGTAGGGCTGTGACTTGTCCCATAATCAGGAGCTTCCAGCTGAGTCAGGACTCTAAGCAGAACTGGGAGACACTGCAGGGGGGCTGCTCTCTTATACATCATGAGGCGATAACTTATCCTGGTAAATATCAGCAAGGCTAGCAATGAGGGTACAAATAAAAGCTGTTACTTTACTTATTTGTAAATTATTCACTCTACTTTTTATGCCACAATTGTTCAGGTTTTTTTAAACTAGATTTTATCAATATGGAACATAAGTTTAGTTTGGAAAGAGATGTCACCTCTGTCTCTTATCTTCTGTAGATGTTTGAGGGAACTATTAAGTTTTAGACAAAAATGTCTACTGTTAGTTTGTCCCTTTTAAAATGGGTATTCAAATATTCTGCTATCCTATATAATAAAAGCATAGCATGCAAATTGTCCCTTCGACAGGAGTTTAACCAGGGGGCTAGTCGGCTAGGGGAAGAAGGGAGGCCTCAGCTGATGGTGGTGGCAGGTGTCCAGGGGTTGGGAGGGAGAACTTGCCTGGCAACTGGCAGCTGCTAGGGACCCTAGCAGTGCACGAATTTGTTGCCCAGGGCCTCTAGTATATAATAATTGAACCCAAATACTCCAATGGTAAACTTCATTACATGTATTTTTCTAGCTGTTATTGTGGAAAGTATAGAAGGTATGAAGAATCAGATATGAAGTCAGAGAGGAATGTAATACAGAGTATTTTACAAATATCATTCTAATTGTCTCTCTAGGGCTAATCATTCATTCCTTTTTCCATTGAAAATAGTTAAAGTATACATACATGAACTTCAGTATTATCCAGAATAAGTATTTGAACACTTATAATAATAAATGCAGTGTTTGTTAAAAGTATATATTATACAGTGATCATTTTAAAATGTTTATGACATCAATTATATTTGTCACAATGAAATATGAATACTTTAGACTTTGTTAGGAGAATTAGAAATAGCACAGAATCAAGAAGGTGGAAGGGAAGATAATTTCCTTTTGCCTTATTAACTTTAATTGCAATACAACAGAATAGAGCTGCTGCTCTATTCAAAATCCCCTTTCATCGTCTGCCTGACTATCATGTCATCCTATGTTGTTCAACCTGAACAGATTTGTGGTGATATGGGCTGAGTGCTCTTTTCTTTGCTTTAAAATGTAAACTCCCTGTGCACTGCTGAATTAGAAATAGTTTAGGCTTATGTGTGAAAACTTATTTACTCTGATAAATGTAATAGGTGCTCTAACTGTATAAATAAAATCTAATGTTTAAAATTGACATTTTAGCCGAGACCGGTTTGGCTCAGTGGATAGAGCGTCGGACTGCGGACTGCGGGGTCCCGGGTTCGATTCCGGCAAGGGCATGTACCTTGGCTGCGGGCACATCCCCAGTAGGGGGCGTGCAAGAGGCAGCTGATCGATGTCTCTCTTTCATCGATGTTTCTGACTTTCTATCCCTCTCCCTTCCTCTCTGTAAAAAATCAATAAAAATATATTTTAAAAAAATAAATAAATAAAATAAAATTGACATTTTAATTGGGAAAAATGAGGATATAATTTATATATTTCAAAAACAGAAGTATTATGATTTGAATAAGATGGCAGATTTCATGTACAGATAACTACAAAGAAAAGCAAAACCTTAATTTGAAAGGTTTATGATCTTTCTATATAATGACAACAAACAGAATAAAACCAACCACTGAAAAATAAAACAACTTCATCAATATCTTTGATTAATTGAAATTTATTCTCTAACAGTCTTCTTAAAATATTAGTTTCTAAATAATTCACTTCACACATCTAGTTTTTGTTTTAGCTTCTTAATCCAAATGCATCATACAATTGTTAATATTAATAAATGAGGGGGTCTCTGGATATTTAGAATCTTTGTCTGATCTATTCCCTGGCCCAGGGCTAAGTGAAGCAGACCCTGGTATATATATTGGTCCTTTCCAAATGCACCCAGAGGAAGCCACAAGATGTGAATTACTGATAGCTCCAAACTGTATTCAGAGGCAGTCACAAACAGCATCTGACATTGTCTTACATTAGAAAATTGGCATCATTGCAGATCTACATTATACATAAAAACAAAATCAGCCCTAACCTGTTTGGCTCGGTGGATAGAGCATCGGCCTGTGGACTGAAAGTTTCCAGGTCCAATTCTGATCAAGGGCATATATCTTGGTTGCAGGCACATCCCCAGTAGGGGGTGTACAGGAGACAGCTGATCAATGTCTCTCTCTCATTGATGTTTCTAACTCTCTATCCTTCTCTCTTCCTCTCTGTAAAAAACCAATAAAATATATTAAAAACACACACACAAAAAATCAAACAGGCAGCCAAAACAGGGAAAGAAAACAAACAAACAAAAATAAGCCCAAAAAGAAAGAAATAGAGAATTCTGCAGAAGAAGAGCTAAATGAAATGGAAATAAGAAATTTACCTAATGTAGAGTCCAAAATAATGATGGCAAAGATACTCAATAGCATGACAAATGATATAGTAACAAGGAATGATGTAGCATAATAAAGAACACAATGGAAGGAATACACAACAAAGTAGGGAAAGCCAAAGATCAAATCAATGAATTACAAGGTAAAGTAGAAAAAAAATTATTCAATCAGAGAACCAAAAGGAAAAATCAATGAAAAAACCAGCAGGATAGCTATGGGACAACAAGAAATGTAACAATATTTTCATAATAGGAGTTATAGAAAAGGAAGAAAGTGAGCAGAGTATGGAGAATATGTTTGAAGAAATAATGGTAGAAAACTTTTGTAAACTGCTGGAGGAAAAAGCCACACAAATTCAGGAGGCAGAGAGTCTCAAGCAAGAAGAACCCAATGAGGCCCATGCTCAGACACAACATAATTAAAATGCCAAAAACTAAATGCAAAAAAAGAGAATCTTCAAGGCAGTAAGAGAAAAGCAATTTGTTACCTCCAAAGGAGCTCCCCTAAGGTAGCTGATTTCTCATCAGAAACTCTATAGGCCAGAAGGGAATGGCAAGAAGTATTCAAGGTAATGAAAAGCAAGGAATTTAATTAAATATTTCTGTATCCAGCATTGCTATCACTCAAAAGAAATGGTGAAATAAAGAACTTCTCAGACAAAAAAAAGGTTAAAGGACTTTATCACCACCAAACCAGTACTGCAAGAAATGCTATAGGGACTGCTATAATGAGAAGAATATAATAGAGAGAAATATAGGCGTGCAGAATTAAAATTGTAATAAATAAGTACCTATCAATAACAATCTTAAATGCTAATGGATTAAATACACCAATCAAAATACATAGGGTAGCTGAATGAATACAAAAACATGATCCAATTATATGCTGTCTACAAGAAACCCACATCAGAATAAAAGACTCACAGAGGATGAGCATGAAGGGATGTAAAAAATTTTCCATGCACACTGTCCTCAAAGTCTTGAGGTGGCTCCAGTCTGATAGTAGGAGGTGGATGCTAGGGACAGAAATTGTGTTCTCTTTTTGCCCTCCCTCTATCCCTCAGTCCCAGCTGCCCAGGGAGGATGTGGCTGGAGGGGTTGTTGGGGGCACCATGCCTCCAGAGCAGTGCCTGGAGAGCAGTGGAATTTGGGCTGATAGCCTACCCTCCCAATGCAAACTGCAACTCCACCTGCTTGTGATCTTACAGAGACTCAATCACCTGTTTCTCTTCTTACCTGTCCAAGTTTACTGCCCCCTGGTAGTCAGTGCATGTCATAGTGACTGGTTGACCAGTCATTTAAGCTTTTACATATATAGATGAATGAGTTACAAACAAGATCAAGAAAGAAATATAAACCTTCCTGGAAACAAGTGAAAATGAACACACAAGAAGCCAAAATCTATTGGACACAGAAAAGGCAGCCCTGCGAAGGAAGTTCATAGCACTACAGGCCTACCTAAAAAAACAAGGAAAGTTAATAATAAACAATTTAATCCTACAAATTAAAGAATTAGGAAGAGAACAAGAAAATCCCAGAGCAAGTAGAAGGAATTAAAAATAAATATTAAGGAGAAATAGATGACATAAAGACAAAACAAACAAACAAACAAATATTTAAGATCTATAAAATGAAGAGCTGGCTCTTTGAATAGTTAAACAAGAATGATGGACCATTAACTCGACTTGTCAAGAAACAATGAGAGAACCCAAATAAATAAAATCATAAACAAAGTGGTGAAGTAATAACTGACACCAGAGAAATACAAAGGATTTTAAGAAAATACTATGAACAACAATATGCCAACATGCTGGACAATATGGATGAAATAGACAAATTTCCAGAAAAAGATAGTCTTCCAAGATTGAATAAAGCAGAATCAGAAAACCTGAATAGACTAATAACAATTGATGAAATAGAAACAGTAATAATAATAATAATAATAATAATAATAAAAATTTCTAGCAAACAAAATCCCTGGTTATAACTGCTTCATGGGAAAGTTTTATCAAACATTCAAAGGAGTATTAACACCTATACTCCTCAAACTATTTCAAAAAATCCAAGAGGAAGGAAAACTTTCAAGCTTTTTTTTTATGAGGCCAGCATTATCCTACTTCTAAAACCAGATAAAGACACTAAAAAGAAAGAGAATTACAGACCAATGTCCCCAATGAACAAAGATTCTAAAATTCCCCAATAAAATGTTAGCCAATCAGATCTAGCAATATATTAAAAAGAACATACATCATGATCAAATGAGATTTATTCCAGGGATATAAGATTGGTGCAATTTCACAAATCAATAAATGTGATACATCACATATACAAATTGAAAGACAAAAGTCACATAATCCTATCAATTGATGCAGAAAAAACATTTGACAAAACCCAACACCCATTTTTTATAAAAACTCTCAATGATGTGGAAATATAGGGATTATATCTCAGCATAATGAAGGACATATAAGACAAACCTACAACCAATATTATACTCAATGGGCAAAAACTAAAACCATTTCCCTTAAGAACAGGAACAAGACAGGGTTGTCTGCTTTCACCACTTTTATTAACACCATATTGGAAATCCTAGCCACAGCAATCAGACAAGAAGTATAAATAAATGGCATCCAAATTGGAAAGAAGGAAGTAAAACTTTCATTATTCAGATGACACAATATTGTACATAGAAAATCCTAAAAACTCCATAAAAAACTACCAGGTTTAATAAATAAACTTAGCAATGTACCAGGATACAAAATTAACACCCAGAAATAAATAGCATTTTTCTATACCAACAATGAATTCTCAGAAAGAAAAATTAAACAAACAATTCCATTTACCATTGGGAAAAAAAAAGAAAAAGAGAGATACTTAGGAATAAACTTTACCCAGGAGGTAAAAGATTTGTACTCAGAAAACTGTAGTACATTGTTAAAAGAGATAGAAGATATAAACAATGGATGAATACACCATGTTCTTGGCTGAAATCGGTTTGGCTCAGTGGATAGAGCATCAGACTGCAGACTGAAAAGTCCCAGGTTCAATTCCAGTCAAGGCCATGTACCTTGGTTGCGGGCACATCTCCTGTAAGAAGTGTGCAGGAGGCAGCTGGTCGATGTTCTCTCTAATAGATGTTTCTAAGTTTCTATTCCTCTCTGTAAAAAATCAATAAAATATATTTTTAAAAATATAGCATGTTCATGAATTGGTAGAATCAACATTATTAAAATGTCCATACTACCCATAGCAATCTACAGATTTAATGCAATTCTTGTTAAAATATCAAGGGCATATTTCACAAATCTATAACGAATACTCCAAAAACTTACATGGAACCAAAAAAGACCCCAAATAGCTTCACCAGCCTTGAGAAAGAAGAAAAAAATTGGAGGGATCACAATACCAGATATAACGTTATACTTCAAAGTCACTGTAATCAAAACAGCCTGGTACTTGCACAATTGGCATATAGATCAATGGAACAGAACAGAGAGCACAGAAATTAACCCAAGCCATTATGCTCAATTAATATTTGACAAATGAGGCAAGAATATACAATGGAGCCAAAATAGTATCTTCAATAAATGGTGTTAGGAAAATTGGTTACATGCAAAAATGAAACTAGCCCACCAACTTACACCATACACAGGAGTAAATGCAAAATGGATAAAAGATTTAAATATAAGTCATGAAACCATAAAAATTCTAGAAGAAGCGACAGGTAGCAAAATCTCAGACATCTCTCATAGTAATATGTTTAAGGATACATCTCCTAGGGCAAAGGAAACTAAGGAGAAAATTAAAAAAACAATGTGCTTTAGGCACTTATACTGACCACACATTATCTCTGCATTAAACATACTTTTATATCATTCCTTTTGAATTTATTCAACTAACTTGTTGAAAAAATTCCAATGAATTGAAATTGCTCTGGCTAAAAATACTCAATTTATATATAGACTCAAAAGTTGGCTTTCCCTTCATTCTAGGTCCTTCTCATTAATCTGCCTCCCACTGTTTGAGAGTTCAAACTGCACAACACCATTCAAAGCTGTAGACTTGAATGTGAAGTCTTTATTCTGCTCACTGACACTGCAGAGAAGTTATTCTCCATCACTGGTCAGCAAAATCATATATGCTCACTGCTTAATCATCACTTGTACTTTTTCATTTTATTTTTCCAGTTTCCTTGCATTATTATAGTGTCACTGGTTTTTAAGAGCTTGTTTATGACTAAAGATGTTAACCATTTCTCATGCATTGCAAATTAAAAACCATGTTTTTTGTTACTCTTTTACTCTGGTGTTTTACTTTTTGGTTGTATCAAACTTGGGTATTAAATATAATCAGATGCTGTTTTAAAAAAAAGAAATGGGACTACATGAAAATAAAAATCTTTTGTACAGCAAAAGAAATCATCAACAAAATGGACAGGGGCCCACTCTTTGCCAATGATACATCCAATAATAGGTTAATTTTTAAAATGTATAAGGAACTCATACAACTAAAAAAGGAAGATAAGCAATCCAATTTTAAAAATGGATAAAGGACCTAAACAGACACTTCCCCAAAGCAGATATACACAAGAGACAAATGCTCAAAATCACTGATCATCAGAGCGATGCAAATTAATGAACCAAATAAACTGAGAAATAAAATAGATCCAGAGACAAAGAAGCCTGGAACAGACTGCAATCTCAGAGGAAAGGCTGGGGTGGGGAGGTGGGTGGGAAGACATAAACCAAAGAACTTTTATGCATGTATGCATAACCATGGACACAGACAATAGGGTGGTGATGGCCTGGGGGAGTTGTGAAGGCAGGCAAGAAGGGGTCTTGGTGGGGAAAAGGGGACATTGTAATACTTTCAACAATAAGTATTTAATTTAAAATAAAAGAAAAGACTTTTCCCTGTAGCCCACCCTGTGGAAGCTCTTCTCTTACTTCCTCAATCTCAAACTTTGCCTAAAATGCAATCCTTGCCTGAGAGGAACCTGGTAACATTCACAGAAGCACCTGAGAATTGTCCTACATTCAGCTGGCTCTGCAGAAGAGTTCATAATTGTGTTTTATTAGTGTGTAAATATAGTTTCCTTATGCTAACCAATAAATATTTGGAAAACATTATTTGTGAAAACGGTAGTAATTTAGATATTGAATATATTGTTTAAATATATTATCATTGGCCTTTTAATCTCTATTATTAAAAAATCACAAGTACTTGTTGATGTCTTTGGAGCATCCACTTTATCTTTTGAGATCTTTTTTAAAATTTTAACCTCACATAAACCTCTTCTGAATGTCAGTTTCCCCTGTGATTTTTCCTTTAACTCTGTTTCTCGAGTGAGCAGTTTACTTTTGGATTCTGTTCTCATTCATTAAGTGAACATTATAAATTTTTGTCTTTTATTACCAAGAAAACCTAGAGGACAGATAACAATGGGAATGGTCTATTAGCATTCCTTTTGCTTTGCTTTTCCTCAGTGTTCTTCAGTAGCAACTACTGACTGATATCAACAGATCAGCCTTTGGTTTAAGACACACCCAAGTTAGAGGTGGTATTAATACTTTGCTTTTTTTTTTCTTTTCTTAAGAAAGTAATAGGGTTAAAAGCACCTAAATTTAAAATTAAATGCAGCCTTTTCTCTCTCTTCTCGTGACTTATTTCTAACTCTCCTCTGTGCTATTCCTCTCTCCCTGAACTCCTGTTCTGCAAACACTTTTCATAGTTAATCCACATTCTATGATATTGACTATTTGTAATCTGGAATGCTCAAATAGTGGTTTCCATTGGTTTGTATCTTGTTACTGTTCTTTTCTTAATCCAATTTTAAATTTGGTGTCTCCATACCTTCAGTTTACCCCTTTGTGCCTTTTATGGCTAAGCAATCTTTGTAATTCAATGACGTATTTAAATGAAAGGAAAAAGTTAATTTAATTTGTTTTATAGTTTGGGGGCTACTTTGACTCTCAGAAATTGGTATGTTTATTACTTTATTCCCAAATACATTTCTTTTGTTTTCAAGCTATCACCAAATAAAAATAAAATTGAACAAACAAACAAACAAAAAACTTGGAATACTTTTTTTTTTCAAAACAAAACTAGATTTGGGAATTTTTTAAATTTATCCAACCAAATGCATACATATTTTTGCCTCTTTATTGTTTACATTTGCACATAAACCTAAGTTTTACTTTCTTCCTTTACTTAACAACATCTAAAATAATTTATTATACATGTCTTCTGTGTCAGACACAGTGATTTGTTATAGAAATATAGTGAGAAACAAGTTTTGTCTTTACCAATTGAACTCTACAAAGTTAACAACTGAATGAGTAATCCTTGCCTCCGTCAAGCATTCATTCTTTTCTCGTTTTCAATTAAAACAATTTTTTCCAACTATCACTAGTAGAAACTTTAAAATGTCTTCAAAGGAACATGTGCAGTTTCTTGATTTTTCATTTATATCAATTTCCTCTCAGTTCCAATTACAGGTTTAATATTGGTTGGTAGCATGTGGTACTGAGAACCCTGAAGCATTTAAGCAAGTGGAAAGTAAAAAACACAAAGTTTCTATGAGAAGGTCAAAAATAAAAAGCTAGGTTTGGACACCTAATAGACGTAGGTTTATTTGGAATTTTTCCCTGCAATATGTTTGTAACTTTAACCGGATTCCATATCTGTGAATTACAACTGTATTCTGTGCAATTTATATAAAGTAAGGAGTTGATATTTTGCTATGTAGATTTGGACTGATAATGTGTATTGCATGGTGAAATATATAACTGGTGCTCCATAAGCAATGGAGTGCTGTGAGAAGGTTCTCTCTCTACTCTACCAGATGCCTCAGTGTTGTTCATTCCTCCCATTCTACTTCCATGCCCAAATCCAAAGTTTCTCACACCAGGAATGAGTCTATAGAGGTGCAGAGTGAGTATCTTCTTTTTTATGACCTTCCCACAGCTTTCAGAAACTTTTATAAAAATTGCATTAGCTAATTGGAAGTTCAAAATGTGATCCAAACACTTTCTCAGAGTCAACTGTAAATTTCCTTTCATTACTGCAAAGGCAGTGACAATGTGATATAAGATTTTTCTCATTGTGTTAGTGGATTGAGAACATGGCTCTCTCTGCAGTTTTAAATTTACCAGTATTCTTTTCTGGACCCTCCTTCCTTTTCTTTCTTTTTTTTTCTCTTTCTTTCTTTCTCTTTCTTTCTTTCTTTCTTTCTTTCTTTCTTTCTTTCTTTCTTTCTTTTCTTTTCTTTTCTTTTCTTTTTTTTGTCCTCTCTCCAACCGTTTTTAGTGAAACAAATCTCCATAAGATCATAAAATAACAGAAAACTAGGTAAGACCTGAGAGATCATATATTCCATTTTATTCATTTTAGAGATGGAATTTGAGAATCATTTTTAAATAATTTGACAGATATTTTGGTCTAAAAAACAGTATTCTAACAAACATAAATGTTGTTAGGAGGAGAGCTCCCCAGACAGAAGGGTATTTGGAAGAGTCTACAAGTTCCTGCAGGTTATTAGATGTTTCCTTGGTTAATCTCTAAGTCAGTCCAGGTTTCCTCTCTTTAAAGGGAGAAGAAAAGATTAATACTGCCATTTGCAACAACATGAATGGATCCTCAGACTATCATGCTAAGCGAAATAAGTCATACAGAAAAGGTGAAGAACCTTATAGTTTCACTCATATGTGGTGCATAAAATTAAAAACAACAAATGATAAACACACACACACACACAATAAAAACAAAACTTATAGACACAGACAATAGTATAGTGGTAACTAGAGGGAAGGGGGTTGGTGATAATTAAAGGTAATGGGAGTCAAATATAAGATCTGACTTTGGGTGGTGGGCACACAATGCAATATGCAGAGCATGTATCATAGAAATGTACACTTGAAACCTATATAATTTTATTGCCCAGTGTCACCCAAATAAATTTAATTTGTAAAATTAAAGAGAAGATAAAGGGATGGGGAGTTTTTGTACACTGATATAAAATATAGATGAGGAATATAGAATTCCTTTTTAGTAAGATTGTGTTTAATTTTTATCTATGAGATGAGAGATTATTTACATGATGTGGTATATATATTGGTATATTATATATCTCTTTCTCTATATGTATATACATAGAGAGAGAAAGAGAGAGAGAAAGAAAGAGAGAGAGGGGTAGGGACCTAGTGCATGAAATTAGTGCACAGGGGGTATATGTGTGTGTGTGTCCCTCAGCCAAGCCTGCACCCTGTCCAATCTGGGACTCCTCAAAGGATGTCTTACTGCCCTTTTAGGCCTGATCCTACTGGGATCGGGCCTAAACGGGCAGTCAGACATCCTTCTCACAATCTAGGACTGCTGGCTCCCAACCGTTTGCATGCCTGCCTGCCTGATTGTCCCTAACTGCTTCTGTCTGCCAGCTGATCACCCACTAACTGCCCAACTGCTCTCCTGCCAGTCTGATTGCCCCAGCTGCCCTCCCCTGCTAGCCCAGTCATCTCTAACTGTCCTCTCATGCAGGCCTAGTTTCCCCCAACTGCCTTCTCCTATTGGCCTGGTTGCCCCTAAACTGCCCTCCCTTGCAGAGCTGGTCTCCTCTAACTGCACTCCTCTGCTGGCCTCATTGCCCCCAACTGCTCTTCCCTACATGCCTGGTCCCCCCAACTGCACTCCTCTGTGGGCCTGGTCAACAGTAACTTCCCTCCCTTGCTGGCCATCTTGTTGTGGCCATCTTGTGTCCACATGGGGGGGCCATCTTTAACCAGATGTGGGTGGCCATCTTTGATCCCATGGGGATGGCCATCTTATGTGTTAGAATGATGGTAAATTTGCATATTACCTCTTTATTATATAGGATATAATATATTACATTATTTGTAATAAAATATCCACACAGTGTGATTGGCAAGTATAGTCTCCGCTGATTATACATGCAAATCATACATTTAAATGTTTTTATTGTATATATATATATATATATATATATATATATATATAAATTTGTAAAAAAAATGCATTTGCCAATTACCTGAATTTCATCTCATTCTAACTACATTTGCCTATTTATAGGTTTAGATAGGGAAAATATGATTAGCAATAACTAAAAGGAAAAGATAAAGTAAAGGGATGACAAAATTTTATCCACTAACCGTGGGCCAGGTACTGAACCAGTGGCTTTAAATATATCTTAATTAATCTGTAAAATAGCATCAATAGGTTGGTATTTCCTCATCTTAGAGATAAAGAAACTTAAGGCTTCAAAGAAGTTAAGTATTTCTTTCTGCATCACATAGATGGCAAGTGGCAGATTATGGGTCATTGCTAAATACAATTGGTGGCAAAGAAAAAAAACTAGCTAAAAGTAAAAGAGTGTTTAATATTACTAAGTATTTTACATATATTTATCCATTTTGCCATCTTAAGAACCAAATGGGATTCATGTTATCACTGTGTTATAGATAGGAAGACTGAAGCCACTAAGAACTTCCAAAACTTGCTGAAGTGCACACATGTGGGGAGTGACACATCCAGAATACAAAGCCAGGTGCTCTCCAAAAATAGGAACCCTTTACCTGTCACCATGATCAACCTTCTGAAAAATAGTTTGGAGCACAAATTTTGCTAAATTATCAATCACATATATTGCTAATATCCAGACCCAAAAATCAAAACAGACTAATGCTTAAATGGCTTACAATAATGCCTACACACACTTTCTTCTCTTACCATTAAAAATATCTTAAATGTTTTCCTGAATGAGAAGTAGTTTTATGAGAGAGCTAGGAAAGGATCATGTTCACAGTTTGCATCTCACTTTAGATTAAAATAATCTTAAATATTATATTTTATAAATAATTACTGATTCATTTTGGAAAGGCCCAATAATTATCTTTTCTGATGCTTACTAGTATCTTCTTCATCATTATTCTTATATTTTTATCACTCAAGGGGTTTTAATTTGTTTCTCTATTGACAGATATTGGCATAAGGCTTAGCATACAGAGAAATTACTTAATTTTAAATAGTATATGTAGCACTGTATTAGTTATATATTAACAAACAGGTTTCTGCAATAGAAACCAGAAACAACAATGTTGGAGAAGGCAGTTCACAAGGAGCACAGAAGTTCAAACGTGAACCCACATATAGTCTGTATTTCTGTTCCAAGATGTCCACTGGAACTGATTCATGACTTTCGCATTCCAGAAAAAATGAAAAAGGAAGGTAGGAAAGGCAAGCTGTGTTAGATCTCTTAAAGGAGCCTTCCTGGAACTTCCACACAACATTTTTCATTCAGATATTATTTTTATTTTATTTTCTTAAATTTTTGTTGTTGAAAGTACTACATATGTTCCCTTTTTTTCCTCATTGACCCTTTTTAGCCCGCCTCTGCCCCCTGCCCAATGCCATCACCCCCCTATTTTCTGTGTCCATGGGTTATGCATATATGCATACAAGTTCTTTGGTTGATCTCCTTCCAACCACCCACCCTGTTATTGCCTAAAAATTAGTCAGAACCTAAATTTAAAGGGAGTGATAAAGTTGTCTTTTATCTAAGGTTTTATGATGGTTTGACATCTTCAGATTTTGTATTTGTTAAAAAATCAAATATACAGTGTCCCAAAAATGTTTATACACTTTGAATAAAGTAAAATCTGGGACATTTGCTATTTTCATAGAGGCCACAGGGGTGGTTATTTCTTTTGAGATGTCAAGTTGTTCTAGTGTGTTTATTGACTATAGTGTGTTTATTCATATTCAATTTACCATCTTATTTTACTTTGTGGTTGCAGCCAGGGAATTTGAAAATGTTTGAAATCCTATGTTTAATTTATTCCTAAAATAATCAGATCATACTTTATACCTGCACACATGTTTTTAATGTAGATCAGGGGTCAGCAAACTTTTTATATAAAGAGCCAGTAGTAACTATTGTCATCTTTATGGGCATACTGTATCTGCTTCAATTACTTCAGTCAGCTGTTGTAGCGTATAAGCAGCCATCTATAATAATAAAGGCATAATATGCAAATTGACCAAATGGCCAAACAGTGGAATGAACATCCGGATGACCATGCTATGACACCGACTGGTGCCAGGCCAGCCAAGTCAGGTGTGATGTAATTGGTTGGAGGCCCTTTCATTGCCTCATGAGCACCCCACAAAGGAAGGCCCAGGCTACCTGGTGAGTGGGCCCTTTCTCTGCAGGGCAATCAATCATGGGGCTCTCAGACTGTGAGAGGGCACAGGCCAGGCTGAGGGATGTCCCAGTTGAGTGCACAAATTTCATGCAGTGGGCCTCTATATATAAACAAGGATTGTGGCTGTGTTCCAATAAAATTTCATTTACCAAAACCATGGCACAGGTCAGACTTAGCAATAGGTTGTAATTTGATGACCTTGATCTAGATCCTTTGATTTCTGACTATACTTGTTAGAAATCATGTTTTCAAGCATTGAACTATTGTTATATGTTGAACATAAATACATATGCAATATGGTTTTGGAAACTATTACTTCTTTCTGGGTTGTTTTTTCCTTGATTTACAGTAAAATCTTACTCAACTTTCTGAATCCAGATCAAATTTCATCTCTAGTGAGCTTTCCCAATCCCTTCGCATGTCCACTCTTACTTTATAACTCAGTCATTCCTTCTTTGTATAGCTGTAACTTCTCACATATATTTAACATTGGGTAATATGACAATTTTATGTGTTTGTTCTTCATTAAGTTGTAAGTTTTTAAGAGAAAGATAAACCACTATTCCTCTTTGATCCTTCTTTGAACAAAGACAGGACCAATTTTAGCTTTTATTAAAAATTCAGTAAGTGTTTATTCAATATGCACTAGGGAAATTAAGTTCATTTTTTTTTACTTTATAAGACAAATTGATCTTTTTGAATTTCAGAAAACATGATAACATAAGTATTATGTTTGTTTAATTTTAAAAAAACATATTTTTTAGCTAAAAGATGTACTGATGGTAAATTGAATATGAATAAATACACTATAGTCAATAAATACACTAGAACAACTTGACATCTCAAAAGAAATAACCACCCCTGTAGCCTCTATGAAAATAACAAATGTTCCAGATTTTACTTTTTTTTCTTCACTTTTTTTTGTATCAGGGAAGCTGTATGTTATGATATTAGTAACTGCCATAATGGCAAATATGGATTTAATTCACTTATTAAAAAATTATCGGAAAGAAACAGAAATATAAAAACAAAGTAAAGGAAGCAAGTTGTAAACATGTGTTTCCATTTAAGGCTTTTTTTTCTCCTTGTAGTTTAGTTAGTACCTTTGACCTGGATCAATCCTTCCCTTTTCATAGAGTTCTGATACATTTATGCACTTGACAGGATCAATACAATTTGAATAAAGGAAGGACAATCAAGAAGCTTATATCCCTCAAATTAGTAGGTCAACCCAAAAGCATGAGAATAGCCTCAGAGGACTAATTCAAATAGGGGTCTTTTATCCCTTGTAATCACAATATAAATATACTTTTAGCCCCTCTCCATGTCAAGTGACAAAAGAGAAACTGAACATGGCTGCTTCTCTGTCTCGTTATATGTTTGTTCTGATCAGCTTTTGATGAACTGAATTACTTATTAGCAGTGAATCTGAAAGATTTATGGTAATATAATAAATAGATTGGCGTAAAACATTTGAATTGAGAATCAGGGTGCTTATATTAACTGAGTTTTATCACTGAAAAAAATCTTGAAAGTCTTTGCGTTCAACATCTCATTGTTCTGCAGGAAACCCAGATCCAGATTGATAACATGCTCTAGTGTTGGTCAAGGCCTAATTGGACCTTGATGACTCCAATTCTCTTCTATACCTGCTTTTTTGAAGTAGAACTAATATAAATAAAACAATTCTAAGAAAAGAAAATTCACATTACAGAATGCTAGCAGCCCACATCTTTCAAAATAAATAAATGAATCCTATTAAATTTGAAAAGGAGTCTTTTATATTTTTGGCTTTGGGTTCAGAATGAACTTTCAGATTTGGACTGCTCTTTCGTTTTGGATAGGTGAGTCTCACTATACTAGACAGAACATTACATTCTGTCTTCCCCTTTTGTCTCCTGTTTTTAAGGGGACACAAATGGGAAAAGCCAGGTTTTAAAACAGACATATCCTAGAGTCCAAAGTAGAAAGCTTTCACTTACCAACTCAGTATCTTGTTTAAGATAAATTTCTCAAATTCTGCCAGCTTCCACTTCCTCTTTGGGAACACAGCAATAATATACCTACATATTTGGAAATTGTCTTGAATATTTTAGTAAACTGCCTATAGACAAGCACTATTCTCAATATACAATAAATGCTAGAGAGGTGGAAGCTTAATTGATATTTTTTCCTTGCCTTCTTTGTCTGCATTTTTTCTTTGACAGTGAACTTTAAAAGTATCCAGTCTTTTTACATAATCATCACTTTATATAGAGTTATTGCAAATATGGCACGAGTCATTTTTATTTCTTTATATATAAAGTAGGAAAATTATCAATTCTTATAAGCCACTTGGTACTATAACTTTTACTTTCACTATGTCTGCGTTTGAAGTTAGGTATTTTGATTGAAGAGATCAATTTAGTATATACTGGTAAAAAGCTACATCTTGATTTTGCTTTTAAAGAATTTTGTTTAATTTCTAATATGAACTACAGAAATTGACCAGTTTTCTCATAATTCAGACACAGCTCTAAGGATGGCATTTTACCCTGTGATTACATGTTAAAAAATGTTTTCCCTCAGTATCCAGTATGGTTGTAGGTCCCTCCTTACCTCCAGCAGTTGGTGTGTACTCAGGATGTATTGGCCGAATTACAACACAGAGTAATTAGATTAGTAAATCTATTCTCTCCAACTCATTGTGTGTATTCAAGAGAGAAATGGAATTTTTCTTATAATTACCCAATGTTTGGGGATTATTCACACCACTGCTTATTTTCTACTCCAGCTGGTGGTCCATGAGTCTTTTGCTGTCTGTTTCTATTTAGTAAAATACATTGAATCAGAAAACAGAATCAAGGCAATATTTGTAAAAATTAAATTAATTTTGGAAAGTCAAATTTCAAGTTTAAAAATATAATCAGATAAGTGCTTTCCTTGTCCATAAAAGAAATATAAAAATATGGGGAGTTATGTAGTCTTTTCAAGTGCAGAAGTAACAAGCAAGAAGTTACCAGAATACCAAAAACCCTAAAGAAACTATTTGTTTAGACAGATCATTTACCTTTGTGGTTTATTGAACTAAGATTATAGTGAGTGTTCTATCTCCATTTAGCTGTGGCAATTAATTTACCTATGCTATATTCAATATACTAATTAATAATATATGTAAAGCTAGTGAATTGCATAATTGATTATCCAGTGATGTCTTTCTATTGCCATTAATGTCTGTCTCCTCTTTTTATTCTGATACAAGTTAAATTGAATGATTTCCAATGAAAACTAGAGGTCAGATCCCCATTACTTTTCTCTCAGATGATACAAGTAAATCTAAGGGGCCAATTCTAGAGTTTTTGGCTCCATCTTCATTTATCTTATGTAGTTATCAATTTATCCTTCTTCCTTTACCTCTTTTTTCTACCTTTCTCACCTGCCTTTCTCTCTCTCTCTCTCTCTCTCTCTCTCTCTCTCTCTCTCTCTCTCTCTCTCTCTCTCTCCTTCCCTCCCTCCCTTTCATTCTGGATCTAGCCTATAGCTAGTATTACCAGTGCAATAATATAATCTCCCTCTATTTTATAAAGGACTAACTTCAAGCACTCAAAATTTTTCTACTCTCTATATAACTCCAGTAGATAATATACTAAATTCTACCATAATTTCATCCTGGTGTGTGTGCATGTGCGTGTGTGTGTTTGTGTGTGTGTGTGTGTGTGTGTAAGAGAGAAAGAGAGAGAGAGAGAGAGAGAGAGAGAGAGAGAGAGAGAGAGAGAGAGAGAGAGAGAGAGAGACCTCTCTAAAAAAGAAAACCGAATGCTTAATTATTTTATTTCTATAAATTATTCTGGATAATTACCAATTACTTTTTTTTCTTGATTTGATTGATTTTTTTAATCTTTATTGTTGAAGGTATTATATATGTCCCCCTTGTCCCTCATTGATCTCTTCTAGCCTGCCCCCTCACCTAAGACTTCACCATCTTATTGTCTGTGTCAATGGGTTATGTATTCATGCATACAAGTTCTTTGGTTGAGCTCTTCCTACCCACCTTCCCACTACGGTTTTTTCTCTGAAATTAGACAGTTTATTCCATGCTTCTATGTCTCTGGATCTATTTTGCTCCTCAATTTATTTTGTTCAATAGATTTCACATATGAGTGAGGTCAAGTGATAGTTATCTTTCTATGACTGGCTTATTTAACTTAGCATAAGCATAAGTTAAATAGCATAGCATAAGTTAAATCCACGTCCTTCCATGCTATTTCAAAGAGGAATAAATCCTTCTTTTTTATTGCTGTATTTTATTCCCTGGAATAGATGTACCACAGCTTTTTTATCCACTCATCTACTGATGGGCAGTTGGGCACTGTTACCAGAGCTTAGCTATTGTAAATTGTGCTGCTATGAACATAGGGGTGCATACATTCTTTCCAATTGGTGTTTCAGGTTTTTAGGATATATTCCTAGAAGTTGTATCTCTGGGTTAAATGGCAGTTTCATACTTTTTTTTTTTTTTTGAGGAAACACCATACTCTGTTTAATAATAGTGATGCCTGTCAATTTCTTAAAGCCAGTGTTTAAATTATTTTCTCACTGTTTCTTCCATTTTTTCCTCTTTTTTCCAATCTTTGGATAATTGAACACTTCTTAAATTGTCTGCCTTTTTCCTGTGTTCCTTCTGGGAATATTCTCCAAAGATACTGAACTCATTGTTTTAGACATGAAGAAACAATACTAGAGAAACTCAGTGGCTTGCCTGAAGTCACGCAGAGAGTTTGTGTCAGTCACCTGCCCTCTCTATGGTACATCTCAGACTTCTGTGGTCTAGCATTTCCTCTCTTCTGTAGAGCTCCATTGCCATCATTTTCCATTCTCCTGCACATTATTCATTCCTGTGTTTTCCACATTCTCTCATCATCTTACCTGTTTTTCTGTCCTTGATGCTTTCTCTAGGTTATTTCTAAATATATTTTCTTATAAAAGGAAGAATGTTTCTATAGAGTAACCATCTAATAAAGGAATAAATAACCTTAATAAGAATTGATGGCAATGCTAAGTAGAAAATGCTATGGTTAGTAAAGAGGCTAAAGATATAAGATGGGTGATTACAATGCTGAAATTTAGTATGGAGAAAAATAGGCAAATAGCAAAGAAATAGAATCAGATGCAGAGTTGTTTACCAGTAAGGGGCAATGTGAAAAACACTAACTGCAAGCCTGAATGAAAACAGGGAGAAACGTTTTAGTGAATATGGTGTGTGTGTGTGTGTGCACGTGAGTGTGTGTGTTCACCTGGCAAAATAAAATCTTAGAAAAATCTGAAGAAAAACCATGCCCAGGTTTAAAAAGTCTTGTTAATAGAATGTTGTTTTTAAAATATAAAAAAAAAAACAAAGAAATTTATTACAAGGAATTCCAATGGAACCTTTGGATTCATGTATAAACCCTCTTAGTGTTTAAGTTTGATGTGGCCACAGGAGACAATGGGGATCTGCATATATTGAAAAAATCATAAGATGCAAAGTGCCCTGCTTTGAAACATATACTTAGGAACAGTGATGTGATTATTTTTCCAAGGGAACACAGATTAAATGTCATGGAAACTACCCTACTGCTATAAAACTGATGTTGCTGAAATGACAAATAACCTTCCAAGGCAGGTATTTGACATATGCCCAATGGGTCACTTCAAACTAGATAGACAAATTAGAAAGTTTGTGATAGATAATACATGATTTCAGGTGATTTGTAAAGTATCAAGGTATTTGCCATAACTATCTGGTTTAACATATGAATACCTATAATTTAGAGATTATGGGACACTTTTCAGTGGAATCAAATTATTTAGGACTGTTTATGACTGTTATTTATTTAAAAAAGAGTGAATTCTCTTGTCCTTTTGATGTTTTACTTAGTTTCTGATTTTTAAAACAATGTGCATATTGAAAATTGAACATTGTTACCCAATTATTTTCATTATTGATAAGAAGTCATTTGCCTCAGTTTTCAAAATGTAGCAGTTTGAAATTGCCAGGCTGTCCAGCTGAGGGTTTTCATGCAATCCTATGAGCTTCTTATTTCTATCAAATTATTAAAATTGGATAAGTCAATCACATAATTTCTACTATTCCAGTTTAGTTCAGTCAGGTATCCAGGTAAACCAACTTTTAATGAGAAAAGCAGGAGAATGTGAAGGAAAAATGAGCTGGAAGGCAAGGACAGAAAATATTTCTCTCATAACAGATGTTAAGGTATAAACATAAACTGTCACTTTGTTTTTACAAGTCTGTCTCTGCCTTAAAGGCAGTAAGATTAACCATTTTATTTTATCACCCAGTACTAGCAGATAGAAGGCATCCAATAAATGAGTGAACGAAAAAGATGAGAGAGTCAGGAATAGATATTTCTGAAAGTAACAAAATAATCGATATGGCCTTTATTATTTTTAAATCAATTTTAAGGTGAGAGTTTTCATGGCTTTATTTTTTTTAATTTATTTATTCCAAATGGTTCATAAAACCAGTTTAAAAAGACACTGGAGGTGTAAATTTGTGTCTGAATACTTAATGAATAAGCTCTTTTAAAAAATGAGTTACCTTAGGCTTAGAGACAAGAAAGTTAGCACTATTTTAATGTGCATTTGCTATGTAAATAATTCATCGTTTTTCTTTTCTCTTTTAAAATGAAGAAAAAAAAATCTTTTATTTCAGAATCCCACTTTCCTGTGTCACAGTGTTTGCTCAATCCATGTAAGCAAATAGTGATGTTATATTAAGGAAGCAGTGCAAAGGGGGTGCTTAATTTCTCTTACCATTTCCAGGCAGACTGTAATTAGAATTAGCCAGGGTTTTGCTTAATTTTGAAGGAGTTCTTGTGTATAGCCATCATATCCTTAGTATAATTAACATTGGATCACTTTCATTAGTGTTTTTAAGCACTTAAATTGTGCCATAATGGTCACAGCTAAAGTTGCCATTAAAGGGCAATTGCTATTTATTATACTCATAAAGTAGACACTTTAAATATGTATACAGAAAGGTTCCATTTAGAAAACAGGAATAGACAGTTAATTAGTTGTGGCACCTGTAGGCTGAAAGGTTTGTCTCAAATTTATCTCATTCTTGTTCTATTCAGTAGGCAGTGGGAAAGTAAAAACTTGGTGACAAATCATTGTGGGTTTTTTAATCAGAGTTTTTGATCAGCTTTCTTTATAGACTCATAAAATGTTGGTGCTATGAC
This sequence comes from Antrozous pallidus, assembly GCA_027563665.1. Classification (NCBI taxonomy): domain Eukaryota; kingdom Metazoa; phylum Chordata; class Mammalia; order Chiroptera; family Vespertilionidae; genus Antrozous; species Antrozous pallidus. Next base: position 105,666,994 of record CM050514.1, on the reverse strand, counting down.
AAACCTACCAAATTATGGAATCCTGCCTTCTCATTTTACACATGAAAGACACTTAGATAGGAGTTTAGATGTCAGTCTCAAGGTTAAGGAAGCATTGGTGAATTTAGGATTAGAAGTCAGATCATAAGACTGGCAGTTCTCATGCCATTTCACCAGACATTACTGAATTAATTTACCCTTAGGTTTCCTTTTCTTTTGTTCCTGGCTGTTGATTGACACCCTAATTAGATTTACTTTTGTTGACTAGCAAGATGTATTGGGTTTCATTACAAGATACTTCGGCTGATTTCAAAGTCAACTGTCTAATGTAGATATTAAAGAGGGTTTATTTATAGATATTTCTGATTATACATGATTTTGCTGTGGTTTGGTTTCATTTTGTTTCTCAAGATTTATTTTTATTAGAGCCTGCAGAAGTATCCTTTGTGCCATTGGTCTTTGTCATTAAACAGACAAGAACTCTACAAAAGTTTACTTTTTCTACAAGTCATATTACACATTCAGTATGTTATTTCATGGGTTAATTTTCTTTCCCATTCCAGAGTGGGAGATATATTTTATTCAGTTGAATTGTTGGAACTCAAACCACTCATAAGAGTAAACAATTATCACTGAAATGAGAACAATTTAGTGGTCCTGCATGATTAATGTCCTATATGAATTGTTTATGACATTGGATTGAAAGATGATATTATGAATGCATAATAGAAGTTAACAGAATGTGTTACTTTTGATTAGTTTCTGAGGAGAAAACCTTACAATCTGTGATTTTTTAATGATCAAGACCTCTGAAACTAACATATGTGTTTCTTGTAAACTAAAATTTGGAAGCCATGATTATGTATGTTCTTAGACCAGTTGGGACAGGGTTCCTGAAAGGGAGATTGTCTTATTTTTTTTCTGATAAATTTCAGCTGTATGTGTGTGTGTGCATGTGTATATGGAATTGTATTTTTCTCTTTCATGTCATCATTCATTGGGAAAGTGTAACATCAAAATTTACAGATATATCTTTAATAATTGCTTATAATAGGGGAAAATGTACTGGTAAAAAATGCTATGTTTATAATGGGGAGAGACTTATTAAAAATGCTACATTTCATATAATTCTGACAAAAGCCAAACTAATACAGATACATAAACACTTAAATAGTTATAAATTTCTATTTTCTAAAATGGAACCAGAGAATGAGTATAAAATTTGTCATTTAAAAAAAATCGGGGATGTGAAGGATCTTATATAACACTCGTGGCCCCATGCTAGAAATTAGTGCACAAGGCAGGAGGATGTCTCTCAGCCCAGCCTGCATCCTCTCCAATCTGGGATCCCTCTCACAATCTGGGACCACTGGCTCCTAACCACTCACCGGCCAGCCTGCTCACCCCAACTGCCCCCCCTATTGACCCTCTTGCCCCAACTGCCCCCTACTGCCAGCCTACTAACCCCCAACTGCCCCTCTGCTGGCCTGATCACCCCCAACTACCCTTCCCTCATGGCTTAATCACCCCTAACCATCTCTGCCTCATCCCCGCCACCATGGCTTTGTCTGGGAGGATGACTAGAATGTCTCCTGGTCTAATTAGCATATTACCCTTTTATTAATATGGACTAGAGGCCTGATGCGTGAAATTCGTGCCAGGGCTCAGCCCTTGCAGACTTGGCAACTTGCCTCGGCCCTCGCAGCCTTGGTTTCGTCCAGAAGGTGGTCCGGAAGGACATTTGGTCTAATTATCATATTATGCTTTTATTATTATAGATATTACTCAACTTTTTTTATAGATGGAATTTTGAAATTGCTTTTAAAAAAAAGGATGTAGGCGAACCAAGATGGCGGCATAGGTAAAACACCTATCTTGCCATCATAATCACCAATTTTAATACTACAACTTAACGAAAGAACAAACACCTTCCAGAATCACCAGAAAGCTGGCCAAGTGAAAATTCCACAAACAAAAGTGAAAATAAGACACTGTGACTCGGAGGAGCAGCGGCGGACAGCGTTGAAAGATTCGTGCGGAGAGAGGTTTGGAGTGCACCCCAGCGGAGAGGGCGGGCAGCTGAAAACCGGCCAGTTTTCTGGAATGGGGAGACAAAGACGTCCCACTGGACTGGACTGATTCTCCAGCTCTGGGCGAAGTCCAGGGAACCCACTATCATACGGGGTGAAAACTGGACAGTGGGAGGGCATGCCGAAGCTCGGGCGCTGCGGGGTATGCCGGCTTGTGGAGAAGACAGCTTGCGCGTGACCTTGGGAACAGTGCAGCTTCGTGACTGCGTAGAGAGCGCTCTGTGACTTGCCCTCTCATTCGGGAAACCATCAGTCTGCTTTGTTTTACCACCCTGGGTGAGACAATGGCCGTGCAGAGTCATTTGGGTAGAGTCTGAATTCCCCGGCAGCTGGTGGAGCTCGGCAGCGGCTCTCTCTCAGAGGTGCTGGCAGCCATTGCCCCCAGCACAGAGTCCCTGGGGCCGCATAGGGCGGAGCTGACCCTGTCTGCTTTCCCCGGAGACTCCGCCCATCCAACCTGAGCACAGCTGAACTTCACAGACAATTGGCCTGGAGGTCAACCCCTCCAAGTGCTAACAACGATTAACTGAGCTTAACTTCAGCAAGACTGTGCAACCCATATCCACCTCAGGTAACTGGGGAGGCTGAGCCACTGTCCCTAGTAGGAAGTCTACCACACAAGCTAATTGACCAACTCAGGGAAGCAGCCACCATGCAGAGACATGGAAAGAAATCAGATGTGAAAGAAATGGAGGAAAAAAAAACTACTGGACATGGAATTCAAAATCACTGTTATAGGGTTTTTCAAGAGGCTCCAAGAAAAGGTCGAGGCCTATAAGGAAATAAGCGAGACCGCAAAGGAAATGAATGAGTCCTACAAGGAAATGAATGAGACCTGCAAGGAAATGAGGGAGACACTCAAGGATATGAAAAAGGACCAACCAGAAATTAAGCATACACTGACTGAAATAAAAAAAAATATTATACAAAGACCTAAAAGTGCTCTGGATCACCCCAAGAACCAAGTTAAAGATTTGAAATACAAAGAAGCAAAATCCACTCAGCTGAAAAAGCAAGAAACCAAAAAAATCCAAAAAATTGAAGATAGTATAAGGGGCCTCTGGGACAACCTCAAGCATACCAACATCCGAATTATAGGGGTGCCAGAAAAAAAGAGAGAGCAAGACAATGAAAACCTATTTGAAGAAATAGTGACCGAAAACTTCCCACACCTGGTGAAAGAAATTGACTTAGGAGTCCAAGAAGCACACCGAACCCCAATATATAGGAACCATAAGAGGACCACACCAAGGCACATCATAATTAAAATGCCAAGAGCAAAAGACAAAAAGAGAATATTAAAAGCAGCAAGAGAGAAACAGTTGGTTACCTATAAGGGAGCACCCATACGATTGTCAGCGGATTTCTCAACAGAAACAATGCAGGCCAGACGGGAGTGGCAAGAAATATTCAAAGTGATGAATAGAAAGAATCTACAACCAAGATTACTCTGTCCAGCAAAGCTATCATGCAGAATTGAAGGTCAGATGAAGTGCTTCGCAGATAAGAAAAAGCTAAAGGAGTTCATCACCACCAAACCAATATTATATGAAATGCTGAAAGATATTCTTTAAGAGGAGGAAGAAGAAAAAGATAAAAGTGTACATTAGGAACAACAAATACACATCTATCAACAAATGAATCTAAAAATCAAGTGAATTAATAAGCTGATGAACAGGATAAACTGGTGAATGTAACAGAATCACGGACATAGAGAGGGAATGGACTGACAACTCTTGGGGAGCAAGGGGGCGTGGGAAGTGCAGCAAGAGACTGGACAAAAATCATGCAACTATGGGAGAGGACAGGGGAGGGGAGTGAGGGCGGAGGGTGGGATGGGTACCAGGTGGAGGGGAACTATAGGGGAAAAAAAGGGAACAATGTAATTAATATACTGAACAATAAAGATTAAAAAAAAGATGATATAGTCCATGAGTAGCAACTTTAGTAATAACATCTAAATGCATTTATTTTTATTTTATCTTACAGAGTTCCTAATATTCTTTTCCATTCTTTGCTGCTTGGTGAACCAAACCAGACCTTCTTCTTATCAATAATTAATTCATTTATCATATCTATGCATGCTTTTTGAATGCCTATGATAAACCAAATAACACTGTTCCAGTTAGGAGAAAAGGGATGAATAAATAAGATGAAAATAACCACTTACACTCTGGTGTGTCTGTGGGGGGGTGTAAATTATTAAAAAGGTAAAATATTATCTAATTTTTAAAAATATGTTTTTATTCATTACAGAGAGGAAGGCATAGGGAAAGAGAAACATCAGTGATGACAGAGAATCATTGATCAGCTGCCCCCTGTATGCCTCCTGCTGGGAATTGAGCCCCCTGCAGTGTGGTCATGTGCCCTGACTGGGAATCAAACCACAGTCTCCAGGTTCATGGGTTGAACAACTGAGCCACACCAACTGAACATATTTTATCATTTTAAATAAGATGTAGAATATATAGCTGAACAGCGGGATGTGGATGTATTATAATTTTAAATAAGATGGAAAGGGAAGAATTTACAAAGCCTTTAGCAGACAGAGAATGGGAAGTCACATAGCTATCTTGTGGAAGAACATTTCAGGCAAAAGAAATGTACATACTTATAGTCCTGAGGCAATAGTGTGCCTACTAAGTTTGTGAAATACTCTATCTAGCCAGAAGGAGGGAGAAAATGGAGGTTAGAGATTAAATGAGGTTTGAGGAACAGTACTTTAAAACTGATAGCCTACCAAAAGTCCTTAGCTTTTACTTCCAATGAGAAGAAATGTATTTATTTATTCTTAACTCAACCAAGAAATATTTATTGACTTCTTACAGGTCCAAGTGACTTATTGTTCAAGTCACTGGTGAGACATTAGTAAACATAAGACTTCAGCTCTGACTTTGAGATAAATAGGATACCATTGGAGAGTTTTTAGCAGAGGAGTAACCTAACGTGGCTTACCTTTAACAGAAGCCATATCAGTGATATTCTTCATGAGTGGTGTAGTAACAGGGTAGGGGTGTAGTGTGAGGGGACTAATAGAAGGTTATATTAGGGAAAATTGCAATAAACTAAACAAGGATGATTGTGACTTGGACCAGGTAGGAAGAATTGAATATTGTGAATATAGAGATAATAGATTCTCCTGATGATTACCTAACAAACACTCTGTCATTTAGATTTCACTCATGCCACTTCTGGGCCACAGATAACTAAAAACATCATTCAGGGGCCTCTTTTGGCCTAAAAATGCAACACCCAATATATATCTTACATTGGTCATTGAGGGCACTCCCCTATGTCATGTCCTGATTTTTTCTCCCATTTCCCCATCATAATTTACACTATAGTCAGTCTCCATAGAGTTTAAATCAGAAAACATAATTTTTTCTCGAGGACTTGGCTCTTGATCATGCAAGTGAGCCTTAGTTTAGGTACAGGCAAAACCTTAATTTAAAAAATGGAGCTCACTTTATATTTTTTAGGCTCTATCCACCTTGCCTCCAATGAAATGAATACACAAACTTCAAATGGTGGAGTAACTGGGAAAATGATAGTTATTAAGAAATAAAAGATATAGCAGATACTATTTCTAAAAATATATTGTTCTGCAGCATGAATAAAAATAGTAACAGGGCTGGCCTATGCTGTTATTGTAAACAATAAGCTTTAGGTTCACTGCCCTTCCTACCAGAAGAATCCCCAACCCTCTTGCTTATATTCCCCATAGCCATGCTCTCTCTTTCTTCATTTTAAGAAGTCATAAATTTAGTTAAACTAAGATATAAATAACTATTAAAGAGTAAAGTTTTCCTTTCCAATATTATTTGGGTCTTTGCCAAAAATAAAGTCATGAAACTTAGGAATTTTAATGAACATGAGACAGATTGTTTATTTTTTGCCCTGCCTTGGGAAAAAGGAATCAGGTATGTATCAAGAAAGTCCTTGAGTTTGAGATATTGTAGGAAATGATAAAATAATAAATAAAAGTTTATTCTAAAATTAGAACTATATATTTTTACCATTCAATAATTTTACCAAGTGCATACCCAGCTTAGGGTGGATATTTTACAGTAAACTTCTGACAATTTTTAGTTCATTTCACTAAGGATTTAGTGATAAGAGAGTTTGTTCTGGTTTAAATTTCTTTTGAGCTCAGTGAATACCTTTTAGTGTCCTCAGCTATTCTTATATTATTTACAAGACACAATATTAAAATAATATTTTTCTCAGTACATTTTAATTTTAATAAACAAAAATAATATTATTTTATTTTAAAATATGACATAAAGTTGCACCATGAGAAGATAAAATAATTTCTCTATAGCTATTCTCATCTTTTCTTCTTTTGTGCTTTGTTTGAGAAGTTTCTTTTTTGATATCCTAGACACATGCTTACTCTGTCAATTGGGTAATTCAACAGCATTACAGTAAAGTTTTGCATATTGTTTCATCTATTTTAGTACAATCTGTTGAAAAAGTAGAAAACAAACAAACAACAAACACTATTTTTAAACTCTGGAATATCAAAATGCTTAAGCTTTATTTCAATAATAAACATTAAAGCTACCATTCACTAAATGCATATTACACATTGGTCTATGTAGAACATTTACCTCATTATCATATTTAATTTTCCCAATTTCTAAGATAGGTTTATCATAATTTTCATTTTGCAGATGAGGAAATTGAGAGTCAGAGAAGTGAAGTACTTTGCCCAAGGTCACATGACTAGTAAGGGTCTGGGCAGGAGTTATATTCATTTCTCTGAAAAACTAAAACCTAAGCTCTTAGAAAATAATTAGTATTGTTTCCTATTAATACACTGCCTCTCTTGACTTCGGGTTATGTTGCCCTGTCCCACCACATTTCTTTGCTCAAAAATGTTTTTTATTCTCCTCCCCTCTTCTTCTTAGCAGCCAGTTTCTCTGAAGAATGCTGACTTCATACTCTCCTCTTTTTGTGAAGATTCATTACCTGATTTCCAAATTAGTTGAAAACAAGTAATCGCAAAGCACAATACCGTGACCCAGTTTAATGGGATGTGTCTCCCTAGAAGGCTTAGGAACACTGAATCCTAGCTGCACACACTTCTATGGGCAGCTGTATTCATCAGCTCAGGCTGTTATAATAAAACTAGAGGCCTTATGCACGAAATCTATTAAAGGATTTGGCCCTCGCAGCCCTGGCTTTGTCCAGAAGGGCGGTCAGAAGGTTGTCTGGCTATTTGGTCTAATTAGCATATTAACTCTTTATTAAATAGGTCTAGAGGCCTGGTGCACAAAATACCTGCATGTGGGGAGGTGAGGGTAGGGTGTCCCTCAGCCAAGGCCTGCACCCTCTCTAATCTGGGACTCCTCAAGGAATATCTGACAGCCCATTTAGGCCCAATCCCAAAGGCAGTCAGACATCCCTTATTACAATTCAAGACTCCTGGCTTCCAAACGCTCGCCTGCTTGCCTGCCTGATTACCCCTAACCACTCCCCTGCCAGCCTGATTAATGCTTAACTGCTCCCCAGCCAGCCTAATTGCCCCTAACTGCCCTCCCCAGCCTGCCTGGTTGCCTCTAACTGTCCTCCCCTGCTGGCCTGGTAAACCCTAACTGGCCTCCCTTGCCAGCCTGGTCACCCTAATGTCCTCCCCTATAGGCCTTGTTATGCCCAACTGCCCTCCCCTGCCAGCCTGGTTGCCCCTAACTGCTCTCCATTGCTGGCCTGGTTCCTCCCAACTACCTTCCCCTGCAGGCCTGGTCCTTCCCAACTGCCCTCCGCTACTGGCCCAGTCACCACTATCTGTCCTCCCCTGTTGTCCTGGTTACCCCTAACTGCGCTTCCCTGCTGGCCTGGTTTCCCCCTTAACTGCCCTCCCCTGCAGGACTGGGTCTCTCCCAACTGCCCTCCACTGCAGGCGCAGTCACCCATAACTGCTCTCTCCTGCAGGTCTGGTCCCCCCCAACTGCCCTCCCCTGCAGGCCTGGTCCCACCTAACTGCCCTCCACTGCAAGCACAGTCACCCCTAACTGTCCTCCCCTGCAGGCCTGGTCCCTCCCAACTACCCTGCCCTGCTGGCCATCTTGTTGTGGCCGTTTGGAGGCTGGAAGTCTCAGATAATGGTGCTATCATGGTCAGGTTCTGGTGAGAGGCCCCTTTCAGGCTGCAGAAGGCTGACTTCTCCCTGCCTCCTCACATGATAGAAATGGGAGAAGGTAGCTCTCTGGCCTCTTCTTAAAATTTTTTTTTTCATAAAGTGTCTAGTTTCATGACCTAATTTCCTCCCAAAGGTCCCACTTACAAACACCATCATATTAGATTTTAGATATCAAATTATGATGGGGGTGCCGTACAAACATTTAGTCCATAACAATTAGCTGTGCAAGCAGATTGACTATTATCATCTAAGAGTGGGATACTAGCAGTTAAAAATGCATCATAGAATTGTATACTTGAATTATATATAATTTTGTTAGCAAACTAATGGCCCATTGCACAAAATTTGTGCTTGGGGTGGGGAAGGGGGATGTCCCTCAGCCTTGCCTACACCTTCACCAATCTGGGACCCCTCTAAGGATGTCCTACTGCTGGTTTATAGGGATTGGGCCTAAACTGGCAGTCAAACAGCCCTCTCCCAATCTGGGACTGCTGACTCCTAACTGCTCACCTGCCTGCCTGCCTGATTGCCCCTAACCACTCTGCCTGCTGATTTGCTTGCCCCCAAGTGCCCACCCCCCACCAGCCTGATCAACCCCAACTACACCCTGTGCCAGAGTGTTTGCCCCCAACTGCCCCTCCTGCCAGGCTAGGACTGCTTGCCCCCACTTTCCCTCCCCACTGGCTTGCTTGTCCCCAACTAACCCCCACTGATGGCCTGCTCATGCCCAACTGTCCCCAATGCTGGTCTGCTTACCCCCAACAGCTTCAGCCCCCCAACAGCCTGATCATTCACAACTGCCATCCCATCCTGGCCTGATCAGTCACAAGTGTCCTACCACCTTGGCCTCTAACCCCTCTACCACAGTCCCACCACCATAGCTTTGTCCAGAAGAACATCCGGAAGGTCTCCCAGTCTAATTAGCATATTAACCTTTTATTAGTATTGATAGAGGCCTGGTGCGTGGGTAGGGGCCAGCTGGTTTACCCTAAAGGGTGTTTCAAATGAGGGTGGGGGTTCCCTTAGGGCATGGGGTTGCCTGAGTAAAGGGCCTGTGGTGGTTTGCAGGCCTGCCACACCACCATGGTGTGAGGGTTCCTGCTGGGGGAATGTGACCAGCCTTGATGAGGGGTTAAGGCCTGTTTTCAAGGTGACCACACCCTCTTCAGGGTGGAGGTCCCCGCTGGGGTGCCTGAAAAGCCTGGGTGAGGAGCTGAGGGCTGTTTGCAGGCTGGCCAAGTCCCCCATGGTGACCCTCACCTCATGAAAGTGTGGCCAACCTGAATGAGGAGTGAGGGCTGTTTTCAGGCTGGCAATGCCCTCAGCAATCCAGGCTCTCAGCCCCTCCTTTTTTTCTTTTATTTTTTAATTATTTTTATTTATTTTAGGGCCTCCTTGGGTGGAGGCCAGGGCTGGTTGGAAGCAGGTATCTGGGATTTATTTATATTCTATAATTGAAACTTTGTAGCCTTGAGCAGAGCCCAGGGTGGGTGGGAAGCTTGGTTTCCTCCATTGCTGGGGGCAACCCAAGCCTCCAGCTCACTCCAGTTCTGTGACTGCCACCATCTTTATTGTGTTAATTTGCATAATCCTTCCTGGTTGGCTGGTGGGTGTGGTTGGTGGGTGTAGAGAGGGTATGATCAATTTGCATGTTTATCTTTTATTAGTGTAGATGTCACTCCAATAAATTCAATTTAAAAGAATGTGGTTTTGATTGTCTATGAGTTTAACTAAACCTTGATATGATCAAAATAACAAAGATTTGTCATTAAAGTTTTCAAAGTGATTAGTTAACTTCCTGCCATTGATAGACAATTTGCCTTACAAGTAAAATGTGCAATAATGACTTTACCACTTTGCATTCAGTCAAAAGTGACAGGTGATTTTCTTCTTAAATTAGGCCATTATCCTAGCAACTCAAAGTAATTTTTGTGACATGATTGACATGTGAAACAGTGATATATCTCTTTTATTAAAAATGTCCATCTTATGAACAAGGATGGCCCTGTAGCCTGATAAAACAAAAGTAAAATACTTCTAAGTAGATAACCCTGCGAAAGAAAGCCAATAAAAATTATAATAATTATATCCCCATTAACATTATTATAAATTGTAAAAATAGTAGGGTTATTTTAAATTAGGTCTTCTGTATAAAGACATAATCAGAGTAATTTTTCAATATAACATATATTTAAGAAACTAAGAAGCTACTAAAAATGTCAAATATGGGTTGAAAGAAAATAATTCATCCTTTTCTTCTGAAAGAGATTCAGTCCCTTTCATTTTGTTTTATATTAAACTAGAGGTCTGGTGCATGAATTTGTCAGATTGTCTGACTCCTGGCCTATCAATGGGGCCTGGTCAGAAAAGCGGGGCTGATCAGCAGCCTCCCTAGAGGCCTGGAGAAAAATGGAGGCACAGCTGCTGGCCAGGCCCAGAGAGAAAGAGAGGAGCAAGTGCTGATCAACAGTTGCCACAGAGGCTAAAGATCAGATGCTGCTTCTCTCTGGAGGCCTCTCTCGGAGCCTGATTCACAACCCCCTCAGCAGGTGCTCACAATTTTCCAAGGGATGTACAACTGGGCCTGCTTCCTTAGCAGTCAGTGCTAGGTCACAATGGCAACCCAGCTTTGACTGCAGGACTTATTTCTGATTGGTTGAGCCCCTCCAGTTGTGAGGTACCCAGGGTTTTTATATATTAGGATTATGCTTTGATTGGTTGAATGGCTAACCAGATAACCAGACACAGTATATTAGGCTTTAATTATCCTATCTAATAAAAGAGTAATATCCAAATTTACCGTACCTCTATCCCACAATCCACATCCACCAGCCATGCCCACCAGCCAATAAGGAGCGAATATGCAGATAAACACCAGCCAAGATGGCTATGGCCACAGAGAGCAGGAGGGAGGCTTGCGTTTCCTGGGCAGTGGAGGAAGCCAACCTTTCCACCTGCCTTTGCAGCCCAGGCCTCCACTCAATGCTACAAAGTTTCAATTATCGAAGATAAATAAATCCTAACAGAAATGGTAGCAGCCATGGAGTTGGTGAGAGGAGAGGCTAGGGTTGCCCCTAGTGAAGAAGGAAGCCAAGCTTCTGCAGCCCTGGCCAGCCTAGACCTCTACTCCAGGCTACAAAGTTTCAATTATAGGAGGTAAATAAATCCCAACAGAAATGGCTGTTGCCACAGAGGGAGCAGAAGGCTTGACTCCACTCCAGGCTACAAAATTTCAATTGTAGAAGATAAATAAATCCCAAATACCAGAGCCTCCACTTGGGTTGCTGGGGGGCATGGTTGGCCTGCAAACCATCGCACACCCCTCACCCAGGCTGCCCCACACTCCAAGGGAACTCCACTCTGATCCAGGACTTCCTTCAGGGTAAACCAACTGGCACCCACCCATGCATCAGGCCTCTATCCTATCTAAATAATATGCAGATTGACCATCACTCTAATACACAAGATGGCTGCCCCCTTGTGGTCAAAGATTCTGCCCCCATGTGGACACAAGATGGCCACCACAAGATGGCCAGCAGAGGAGGGACTTGCTTTTGGGAGGGACCAGGCCAGCAAGGAGGGTAGTTGTCGATGATCAAGCCAACAGGGCAGGGCAGTTTGCAGGGACCAGGCCTACAGGGTAAGGCAGTGAGGGGTGACCAGGCCAGCAGAGTAGGGAAGTTGGGGGGAGGCTGGGCCTGCAGGGAAGGGCAGTTGGGGGATCCTCGTTCTGTAGGGGAGAGCAACTGGCGGGACCCAGGCCTGAAGGGGACGGCTGTTAAGGGGAACCAGGCCTACATGGGAAGGCATTTGGGAGGGACCAGGTTTGCAAGGGAGGGCAGTTGGGGAGGGCAGTTATGGGCAAACAGACCAGCACAGGAGGGAAGTTGGGGGCAAACAGGCTGTCAGGGAGCAGTAAGACATAATCAGGCTGGCAGGGGAGTGGTTAGAGAGTGATCTGGCTGGCAGGCAGAAGCAATTAGAGGCAATCAGGAAAGAAGGTGAGCAGATGGGAGCCAGCAGTCCTGGATTGTGACAGGGATGTCTGACTGCCCATTTAAGCCCAAACCCTGGCCAGTGGGATAGGCCCTGAATGGGCAGTTAGACATCCCTCTTGGGGTCCAAGATTGGAGAAGGTACAGGCTGGGCTGAGGGACACCCCCACTCCTGTGCACAAATTTTGTGCCCTGGGCCTCTAGTATAGGATAATGTTTTAAAGAAATATTTAAAATCTATAAGAGGATTTCAGCAGAAGGAAGAATATTAAATAATCAATTCCCATGCTTTTAGTTTATGCATATTTTAAATGAAATAATTTTGTGGCATAAATATGTTTATCCCATACAGGTGCCACAAAATTTAGACATGGTATTGAGACATGCCAAGGTGTTGGGACATGAATATTAGATACACTGTATGCCAGACAATGTGACTTAAATCAGATGTGTGTTGTCTTCTATTTTACTTCTGTGAAGATAACTTCCCATCTCAGAATACATGTGGTAAATAAATATTTTACAATAGGCTAAAATTAATTATTCTTTGTTCTTATGAAGTGCCTTTCTCTTGAGGACCTACAACAGGTATTTAATTCTAGGAGTAAAAGTTGCTCACAATTTTCTCAAGAAAGATGCTCATCTTGTTAATATATCATTTCATACTGAATGCATGAAAGCTACAGAAGCATATTATCCAAACATAAGCAAAACTAAACCAAAGCAGGATACACAGGTAGGTGAGTGTATATATATGTAGAAAAAGAAAATACTCTGGCTCACTGTGTACAAGCTCACAAAGGAACAATTTCCAGTGCTTACTTTTCTTTTTCCTTTTCTTTTTCATGAAAGTGATTTCTACATAAGTTATAAGTTTTATAACTTCTACAAAAAGCTGTCTTTACAACTTTTATTATCTTTATTTCCTTTTCTAAATTAACAATATTAATCAGCTGTACCACTCATGTAGGACTTAATTCAATACAATTTTAAGGTAAGCATCCATTATTATCACATACCACTGTTTAACTGTTATGACTTATCTTCTGGGGTAAGATCTGTGTCAACCATATAACTATTAGCTCCTTGGTATACAAACCAATATTTTACCTTTTAATGTCCTTGTAGAGTACCAGGGTGCTCTTAATTAAAATACTACATTGTGTTTTATTCATGAATAGGAGGCCACTAAATTCTAGACTAAATATATCAAGTTGCATTTACACAAATTTTTTTCTCCTGACACAACAATGTTTGAGTGGTGTTATCCATCCATCTAAGTAGTAAAATATAAAAGTTTAGATATGTAAACCCGTGAGAACCTAGAATTACCTGTTTATATTCCCTGTTCAAATAATGTGAGGCAACGAAATTCTACTGAAAATAGTTTATTTAAAAAAAGTCAAAACATAAAGACAGATAAGTAGGCCAGACAGCAACAGAATTTGTTTATTCTCATCCTTCTTTATAAGCCTTTTCTACTTTCATATGTCAGAAAGCTTATAGCATTAACATTTAAGCAACAAAAGTTTCCTGGCAGAGTTTCTGTTATGAGGCCAATGATCTAGAAGAGGATAAGAGAATGCTGTGTCTCAGTGAGAAAAAGGAGCATTTGGTATAAGACAGTCAAGCAAATGGCCAACTATAATGAAACACATAAAAAAGTGTGTGTTTTGTAAATACTCTGAAGGAGATCCGTACCCACTTGTGAGATCCTGCTGGGGAGCAGCTAACCTTGCATATTAGCCATATTTGTAATATAGATGTTTCCCTTTTAAATAACATTCCAAGAATTCAATATAAGCTTTAAACGTATTATTCACCTGAAATGATATTCTGTAACAGACTGCAGTATGCATAAGTAACAACAACAACATTTTTTTTAGAAGGGGTGGACTCAAGTGGTATCTCAGAGACAATGAAGGAAGGGAAGAATATGTATTTAGAAAGGCCAAGAGAAATGGGTTTTGGATGTGCAATCACAGGAACAAATAAGGGCTTCAGGGGTACCTGGGTCAACGATGTGCCTTGTAAATGCATAGGAAACAGCATTAGATAGCCAGGGTGGAACTGGACTGAAATGGAGTTTAAACTTATACATTGGGTGAAGGGTTTCATTTACTTATTTGTTTGTTTTTTTTCTCCCCTTGTGCCATGACCTGTCCTTTGCCAGGGTGGGAGAGGCCAGCACTATAAAGACACGGCAGAGTCTGGTTCAGGGTAGCTCACCACCTTTAGAAGAAAAGAGGGAGGAGTGAATCCACATTTCTGTTGAATCCCTCCTATGATGAGAAGCATGGAGAAGAGCCACAGCTCCCTAGTGGAGGTGATTTCAGACCTGGATGAAAGTAGGTTAAGATATTGACATAGAATTGGAAATAAGGGGTTCTCACTATTGCTTTTTTTTTCTCTTTAGTTTTATTTATTTATTTTAAACTAGAGGCCCAGTGCACAAAATTCATGCACAGGGGCCAGGGGATGTCCCTCAGCCCAGCCTGCAACCTCTCCAATCTGGGACCCATTGAGGGATGTCCGATTGCCCGTTTAGGCCCGATCCTACATGCTTCTCACAATCCAGGATTGCTGGTTCCAAACTGCTCGCCTGCCTGCTTTCCTGATTACCCCTAACCTCTTCTGCCTGCCAGCCTGATCAACCCTAACCACTACCCTGCCAGCCTAATTGATGTCTAACTGCTTCCCTGTAGCCTGTTTGCCCCCAACTTCTCTCTCCAGCCTGGTCACCCTTAACTGCCCTCCCTTGCAAGCCTGGTCCCTCCAAATCCCTCCCCTGCTGGCCTGATCACCCATAACTGCCCTCACTTGGAGGACTGGAACCTCTCAACAGCCCTTCCCTGCTGGACATCTTGTGGTGGCCATCTTGTGCCACATTGGGGCAGCCATCTTGTGTGTTGGACTGATGATCAATCTGCATATTACTCTTTTATTAGATAGAATAGAGGCCTGGCACATGGATGGGGGCCAGCTGTTTTGCCCTGAAGGGTGTCCTGGATCAGGGTGGGCAGCCTGGGCAAGGGGCCTATGGTGGTTTGCAAGCCGGCCATGCCCTCCAGTGACCCAAGAAGAGGCGCTGGGATCTGGGATTAATTTATGTTCTACAATTGAAACTGTAGCTTGGAGCAGAGCCAAGCCTTCTGCTCATTTCGTGGTGACAGCCATTTCTGTTTGGATTTATTTAAATTCTGTAATTGAAACTTTGTAGCCCAGAGTGGAGGCCTAGACACTAGGGCTGCAGAAGCTTGGCTTCCTGCATCCCTGGGGACAACCCTATTCTCTGCTCTCTCCAGCTCTGTGGCTGCCGCCATTTCTGTTGGGATTTATGTATCTTCTATAATTGAAACTTAGTAGCATTGAGTGGAAGCCTAGGCTAGCAAGGGCAGGCAGAAAGCTTGGCTTCCTCCATTGCCAGGGAAACCTAAGCCTCCCTCCTGCTCTCAGTGGCTGCAGCCATCTTGGTTGGGGTTTATTTGCTCCTGATTGGCTGGTGGGCGTGGCTTGTGGGTTTATCGGAGGTACAGTCAATTTGCTTATTACTCTTTTATTAGATAGGATTTTAATTGTTGAAAGCAATTCCTCCCACATTGACTTTTTCTAGCCCCCCCAGGCCTTCATAACCCCATTGTCTATATCATAGGTTATGAATATATGCATAAAAGTTCTTTGATTGATCTCTCCCCACCCACCCACCCTACTCCACCTTCCCTCAGAGATTTTCACTATTTCTTTATATTAACACTAGAGATCCAGCACACAAAATCATGCATAGGTAGAGTCCCTAGGCCTAGCCTGCAATCAGGGCCATCTTCTGCCTGCTCACCAGTCCCCAGTCCCACCCTGCTGCCACCCACCCCAGTTCCCTGTGGTTCCCCATTGGTCACCCAGTGATTGCAGCCTGCATGCTGGGGGAGGGACCAAGAGGTGGTCAATGAACCTTATAGCAATTGGTTCACTGGTAATTATGATCATTACCCTGTTATGGTCCCTGCCCTTTTATTATAGGATTTTTTTGGTTTTCACTGTATTTGTTATTATTTTTCTACCTTGCTCATTTTTATAGCTTTGTCCCAAATAGTTTCTAGTGTCCTTGAGCCAGTTCATTTATTACACACTGAGCCCATGTGAGGGACTTTTTTGTGCCTCTTTCTTGAGAAATTGAAGACTAGAAACATCAAATTTCCCAATACCTTTTCTTTAACTCAGTATTTACCTTCATCAACTGCTCCATCTCTTCCATCCCCTCTTCACATAAGGGTCAAATCTAATTTCCATCCATCTTTTCAAGGACTTCAGTGGGGACTATTCTTTCTCTTTTCTATACTTCAATCTCCTGTGCTCTACCACATTTTCTCTTCATTCTACATGTTTAAGTTCTTTCTATTCTAAAAATTAACAAGGCTTTCCCCTCCAAAATCTCAACCCACCCCATAAACACCCCTCTCAGTCCTAACCTGTAAAGACACTGAATTTTGGTCATAGTTTGGAATGTTTTTATATATGTAATATTTGTGTCACTGTATCTTTTATATATATTTGCATCGTTGGATCTTTTCACTACATATATATTTCCATATATATTTCCATCACTGGGTTTCAAATATATAAATATAAATAAATAAATAAATATATATATATATATATATATATATATATATATATTTATATACTATATAATGAAGAGCTAATATGCAAGTGGTCATCACACCCTCATGCTATCACACCATAATGGCTCTGACACTCAATACTGGGGAGAGAGGAATGGGGACGAGCCAGGCACAAATGAGCTTATGAGAGAGGAATGAAGACCAGTCAGGCTGCAGCCTATGAGAAGGACAAGCTAACTGCCCCATGTTCCTGGGTGCCAGTGGCTGCACCTGCACTGGACCTGTGGCCCAGGAGAGGGATAAGCCACCTTCACTGAAGTCCTGGGCACCTGCAGCTGCAGCCCAGGCAAATCTGCCTGTCCCTGGTTCCCTTCAGCTGTGGCTTGCCCGCATGAAGCCAGTCCAAGTCATGGGTGCCTGTGGCTGACCAGAGAAAGGGAAGCTCAGGCCCCAGGTGCCTGCAGGTGGCCAGAGAAGAGAATTCTGGGTCCTGGGTGGGGGATGAAACAGAGGTAGTTAGGAGAAATCAGGCCAGCAGGGGAGCAGTTAGAGTCAATCAGGCCAGTATGGGAGCAGTTAGGGGAGATCAGGCAGGCAGGCAGAGGTGGTTAGGGGAAATCAGGCAGCAAGGCAAGAGGGTGGTTAGGAGCCAGTGGTCCTGGATTTTGAGAGGCAGTCAGACATTCCCCAAGGGGTCCCAGATTGGAGTGGGGATAGGCTTGGTTGAGGGACCTCTAAATATATATATATATATATATATATATATATATATATATATATATACACACACACACACACACACACACACACATATATATATAGCATTTTTGTTTACTGACTAAATAGAAAGCCTAAGGGAATGTAATCTTAGAGAAACAAGATGGTGGCCTAGGTAAGTGCTACTACTCACTGTTTCTCACAACAACATCAACATTACAACTAAAACACAGAGCAAATATCATTCATAACTATCTGAAGTCTGGCTGAATGGAAGTCCTACAACTATAGAAGTAAAGAAAAAGGCATATCAAGATTGGATAGAGGGCAGAGAGACAGAATGGACTGGCCAGACATCCATGTGTGATGTGTTTTAATCAGAACAGTTATCTTGGCTGCAGAGGCCTCCTTTGAGAACCAAGGGGTCCCAGCCCCACACAAGTCCCTCAACCCAAAGTTCCACAGCTGAGATTAGAAGTCCCTGTAACTTCAGCCTGCAAAAACAGTGGGAACTATGGCTGAGTCACACAGAGGATGATGGAGACCCAGGCAGTTCCTCTTAAAGGGCTAACACATGCACTTACAGGATCCTGAGTCCTCTGAACTCCAGAATTAGGGCAATGACTTGGGGGTGAGGTGTAAAAGAGGCAGGGATATACAAGGAGGAACTGGATTGTCTGGAATTAGGGTAGAACCTAGGACAGTGATGGGCAACCATTTGAGCTTTGTGTGTCAAAATTGGCCAAAAAACAAACAAACAAACAAACAAAAAAACAAAAGCACAAACAAACATAACTTGGGTGGTGTGTCACTTTGAGAAAAAAAACATATTTTCATGATTTTTATAGTTTACATAACAAAAATGTATAATTATAATATATAATTGTATTTAATAAACCAAAAACTAATTATTTAACTTACCTGATTAGTGACTTCTTTGTTCATCTGTCAGTTGGTTTCTTTTGTTGGTATTGATATTATTTAACATGTGTGGTGTGCCGTGAACTAAGATAAGTGAGGGGGAGGGGGAATTCTTTAACTAACTTGCCTATAGTGACTTTTTTGTGGCTGAGTTTCATTGGCTAAACCTTCAATTGAAGGTTGGTATTTTGTACATTCAAACCCAAGCAAGCTATTAACTTCATCTGTCAATATGTTTTTTGTTGTTGTTGGTTTTGATATTATTTAACACTGAGAATAAGGTCTCACAAAACTACTTAGAGAGAAAAATTGTGAGTAAAGCCATTGCTATATTTTTCAAGGTGCTAAAAGCATCTGGTAATCGGTTCCAGGCACTCCAAATTTCCTGTTCATAGGGACACTCCTCTTGATTCTCCAAGTGGCACCTTTCCAGATTCTCAAGCTTTCACCTCAAGTCCACAAACACCTGAGCCCAGATGCTGTCTTGAAATTCTTCAAGTAGCATCTCCAAATCATCAATTTGCATCCATTGGAAACAATTTAATTCAAAACTACTGTAGACTACATCAGGATACTTAATTATATTTATGGTCTGTTCTAGGCTTCTAAATTGATTAAATCTATCACTGAATTTGTCAAGTAATGAGTCTAAAACATGCTGGTACTTTATATGCAAGGGTTCCATTTCATTTTGTACAGCTGCACTGGCCTTCTCAAAATACTCTGTTACTCGAGGAAAATACTTAAAGTTTAGTTTCTACATCTCACTTGAAAATTTTAAGTTTACTTTCAAAAGCTTTTATGTATCCAAACCTAACGTCAATACTTTTGCCAAAACCTTGTAACTTTAAGTTCAGTTCATTAATATGAACGTAGAGATCTATAAAAAATATTAGGGTATTGACCCACTTATACTTATCATCACTGAGCTGAGAAAAGTTTCCCAGATCCTTAGCCTCAAGAAATACCTTAATTTCTTCAAAGCATTCCACAAAGTGCTCAAAAACTTTGCCTTGGCTCAGACATCTTACATTACTGTACATCAGCAGTCCACTGTAGGTGGAATCAACCTCCAATAAAAGTGCAGAAAATTCTCGCTTGTGAAAGGGGCAAGTAGCTATTAAATTAACTATTTTTATAACAACTGACATTAAGGAATTTAAGTCAGTGAATCCTGCCTTGGAACATAAAACCTCCTGATGGATAATACAGTGAAAAGGCACAATCAAATGTCCAATAGCTTCTGTAAACAATTAGACAAATCCAACTTTTTCCCCCACCATGTTTGGTGCCCCATCTGTCATCACTGACACAATTTTAGAGATATCAATGCTTAGGTCACGGAATGTTTGCATAACAACCTTACATATTTTGCTTCCTGATGTACTTGTTGGCACTGATACTAACTTTATCAACTTTTCTGTCATTATGCGACCATTAGAATATCGACTAATAATGGCCAACTGAGCATGTGATGTGACATCAGTAGTTTCATCAAGAGAGATAGAAAAATATTTACGAGTACTTATGTCTCTCTTTAATTGATATACGTTTGTGTTCAGTCTCATTTTTCAGTCTTTTATGATATTTCTACTGAGTGGTAACTCAGAGATTCTCTTAATAATTGCATCTTTATTCTGCATATTGTGAAATAGAACTGGTGCACATCTTAGGAGAGTTTCTTTAATAAATTCCCCCTCACTGAGTGCTTTCCCATACTGAGCTATGGAGTGAGCAATGCTCAAACTTGCAGATGTTAAATTTGTAGAGCCTTTTATAAATTTAAGGGTGGAATTAGATTGGCTCTTATAAAGGTGTAGCTGCCTGGAAATGTATTCCTTCCTTTCATCCTCATTTTTTTTTCAAGAGCTGGGAATGATTAGTTTCAAAATGTCTACTTATATTCCACATTCTGCTTACTATCGTTTCAGTACATAGAACGCAAGATGATCTGCCATTTTTTCTATAATGTCATACATCTCAGTCCATATCTCTTGAAAGGGTCGACTACTCCTACTACAACTTCTTTTACTTAACCTTGTTTTTTTTATTTTTTGGAGTTCTCCATCAGGAGGACAGTGACAGAAGACAGAATTATAGATAGCCTGTTAGCCCTGCAGACAATTAGGGGTTAATTGGCCTAATTGACCACAGGATGGCAAATGTAACTGTCTTTTCAGAAAGGTCAGTTTTAAAAAGCAGAGATGGGGTTAATAAGGATGTACAATAGTAATAGTGGTGAAATGGAGTCTGCACTCTGCTGCAAAATGACGTTCCTTAGATAAATTAAGATGGCTGCCATTGTTTCTAATGGCAGGGAAATGGCACCACACCACAAGTCCTCGCATCTTCCAGCCTACCCCTCACTTATCTCACTAATGATGGTCAATTAGAACCCAGGACACCCCAGAATAGTATATTGAATGACGGTTGCTGTGGCTATGTGGTTTCCGGTAATGCTGATCACAGGGCCTCCAGAGATGCGTTCCCCGTGGCATTGTGCTGCTCCCTGCTCTGCTGGCTGGAAGTGAGATCACAGATCCTCTAATGGCCTAACTGGAAATCCTGGAACTGAAGCTCTGTGCCAGAGTTCTGTTTTTTGGCCTATAGACCTCCAGCACAGAGTATCTACACTACACTAAAGCAAATGTTTCATCCTCAGCTACTGCACCTGGCCATGCAGTAGCTGAGGATGAAATGTCCTTCTAGGTATGCGGCCCCATACTTCTTTATATGCAACCACATGTCATCGAAAATGGCTATACATGTCAATGCTGACATGCGTGACATAGGTTCACAGTCACGGACCTAGGGGGTCAGTTTTCTCCCAGAGTCGGGTGCTTGCAGGGATTAATATTCTTGTGCTGTTCTTCCAGAATTGCAAAGCTGACTGTCAGCCATTTCTGAGTTTCCATCAGCCTGGCCTACTCTGTTCGCTCTACCCTGGTTGTTTCCTGAGATCCTGCTCCATCCAATTTGAAGCTCCACCCAAGCTGTTTGCAGTGGCTTTCCCATATGAATGGTCTGTCCTAGGTCAGGTTTCAGACTTTCCTAAAATCTCTCAAACAAGCATCAGCTGGCATTAGAATACCATAAACCTATCAATAAAAGGCCCAAGACCCAGCACTGCCACCAGCCTGCCTTGCTTCACAGCTGGGCCTCCCATGGGCACTGTCAAGCACAATAAAAGTAGTATCTATCTGCAGATTGCTCTGTAGCTCCTGCCAGGTGGCCCCAGGAAGTGGCTGTCTCTGCACCTCCCAGAAGACCCCAGAGCCATTGCACCCAGTGGACAGCTTGGACCATACCAGATTACAACTCTACACATCCACAAGTGACACACTAAAGGGGCAAACTCAGTGACTGTGAAGGTAGAGCCACTGGGCCCTACAGGACACCTATTACACAAGGCCATTCTACAATTTCAGGAGACATAACATCCCTACCTAATATATGGAAACAAGCACAGGGGAGCAATCAAAATTAGGAGACAAAAAAACATACCACAAATCAAACAAATGGGAACAAGCAAACTACTGGTTACAAATTTGAAAATAATAGGTATAATATTACTCAAGGATCTTACTGAGAGCTTCTAAGGACTTAATGAGAGCTTCAAGGGACTTAGTCAGACTTTCAAGAATCTTCAGAGACATGGGAATTTCAAAGACATGAAAAAGGACCACTCAGAAATTAAGCATATATTAACTGAAATAAAGAATAATTTACAGGGATTCAATAATAATAATATGATCAACTATGTGGAATATGAGTAAGCAAAATACAGCCAATCAGAAGAGCAAAACAAACAAACAAACAAACAAAAAAACCAAACAAACAAACAAAAAAAATGGAGTCCAAAAACATGAAGAAAGTGTAAGGAGCCCTGGCACACCTTCAAGGGTACCAACATTCATATTATGGGGATACCAGAAGAGGAGAAAGAGCAAGATATTGAAAACTTATTTGATTGCTCATAAGATTGTCAACTGACTTCTCAACAGAAATTTTGCAGCCCATAAGGAAGTGGAAATATTCAAAGTGATGAATGGCAAGGATCTACAATAAGTACTACTCTATCCAGCAAAGCTATCATTTAGAATTGAAGGTCAGATAAAGAGCTTTACAGACAAGAAAAAAGCTAAAGGAGTTCATTACCACCAAACAAGTATTACATCAAATGTTTAAGAATATTCTTGGAAAAGGAGGAGGAGAAAGAGGAGGTGGAGGAGAAGGAGGAGGAGGAGGATGTGGAGGAGGAGGAGAAAGAGGAGGAGATAGAGGAGTTGGAGGAGGAATATGAACAATAAAATGGCAATAAATACATATCTATCAACAATTTATTCTAAAAATCAAAATAAACTGACAAGAAATCCAATGAACAAAATAAACTGATAAATAAAGTAGAATAAGAAGCATGGAATAGACTGATGAATCTCAGAGGAAATGGGTGTAGGGTCAGGAAGATATTAACCAAAGAACTTATATGCATATATACATTATTTATGGACTCAGAAAATATTTTAGTAAAGGCCTACGGTAGGGAAGAGAGGGGCAATGGGGGATTAAAATGGAGCATCTTTAATACTTCAATAATAAAGATTTCTTAATGTAATCTAGGGCTGAAGTCTAGCCTTATTCTCTTGTAAAATGAGCCGAAAACAACATTCATGGGCTAAAATCAGCTCATGAATCCCCCAAATTGTTTACTGTCTCTCTCCTTTCTTTTCATTCTCAAAGATCTTGAAAGGACAGTCCACACTTACTGGGTCCACTTCCTTGACTCCTGTTTACTATTCTATTCAATACTGGATTCTTCCTCTTCATACTGTGTCAAATAATAGCATTAATTAAAGTTATCCACTGCTTGTTTTGTTCAGTATTGCTGTTATAGAAGATTCTGATAGAGTGGCACAATTTAAGTGGATAATTTGATCATATTTAGGGCACCCAATCTTATGAAATAATTGAACAACATGTGTGTAGTTTATATTTGATATGCATATGGTTCATTGAAAAGTAAAATAAAATTTAAGGTATATTATTATCTATGTAAGATAAGTGAAGTCCAGATTTGGATATGATTAGTGAACATCTTAATACTATATACCTATTAAAGAAATCATCATCTAAAAATTTTAGAAGAAATTTTCATGTTTCTGTCAAACTGATAAGCATTTTCATTTGAAAATGTGAAAGTTTCTTTAAGATAAGGCTTATAAGTAATTACTGATGAAACTGAAATTATTCTCCTTGAGCCTTAAAAATTTATGTGTGCTGTCTTCAATAACCTTCCCATTAATGATTTTATCATTGTTAATTTTTGTAATATTGTTCTAATCCTATTCAGTTATAGCCTTAACTTTGACTCTAATGGAATATATTCCTACAAAGCATATATTTTTCTTCTTTTCTTAAACATATTTTTTATTTTTTTTGCAGTATAATTTAGATTTAATTGTAGTACATATGTTTTCCCTTTTTCCCTCCATTATCCCCCCCCAGCATCCCATACCCCCCAGCACATGTCCCCACCTGCCCCCCCACCCTAGTGTCTTGCATTCATTGGTTATGCTCATATGCATGCATACAAGTCCTTCAGTTGATCTCCCCCAGCACGCACCCCCCACCCTCCTCAGCCTTCCCCCTGTAGCTTGACAGCCTGTTCAATGCCTCCCTGCCTCTATATCAATCACTCTCCCCTGTTTCTTTTCTTCAAAAATATCTTGCCTCTGCATAATAGAAATAAATGTATAAGAACAAAAAATGTTTGAGTCCCAGTTTCAATGTCAAATAGTTCTTTATGTGTACGTGTCAGCAATGGTATCCAAATGGTGGACACATCGTGGCAATGCAAGTTCCATCCTTTTTGGTTTAGTCCTGGGCCACCTGCAGCCATGCACAGCTGCCAACTGCTAGCATGGCAAGGTGTCCTCAGTGTCCCCCATCTCTGTACTGTCCTCGTGGCTGGAACAGACCCGTCAGTTCCTCACTGTTGCAGGAGCCCACATGGTCTTGGAGCTGTTCTCTGAAACACACAAACACATTCTAGACCAAAAGTTAACAAAGGGATCCTCTCTGCAAATTAGACTTGGGATTCTTTTTATTTTTGCCCAAATGATTTTCCTTTGGCTTATTTTGACACCATGTGTGTTTTGCATGGGTGTCCTGCTGTTGGCATTACAAATGGAAGTTACTTTTCTGGAGTAAGAATTTTCTAGATGCATTTTACTTACATGATATTTTTTCCTTACATGATATTTCCCCACTACCCCCCCTTTTTTTGATTAATGGGGGCTTTTGGAAATTTTATATTGCAGTCTTGGTAATTTTAAATTTTAATTTTTGTACATGAATATGACTGCTTTAGGTTCTTTGGATGTTAGGCAATTTTACAGTGAGATGAACTACTAATAGATATTTTAGTTAATGTTTTAGGCACAGCTTTCTGTCCAGTACACTTAAATTTTCTGCTCTATATCTAAATTCAGCCTAGTACCAAGAATGCTCAGGACCTATTCAAGAATGCAAATAATCCTTTCCACTAATATTTACAGGGTAAACTAAGATTTTTGCTTGAGTATTAAAATTGACAGTAAAATAGTAATCAAGTTTTCAGGTTAATTTTAACTGACCAAGTGAAATAATTAAATACTGAAGAATATTTAAATGTATTTTTGTTTCTATAAATTGAAATTCATACTAGATAATTTTTTCAATTATCCAAAATTATTCAGATATTTCTTCTAGAGTATATTCTATGTTTTATAATACATCCTATTATTCTTCTTCAAAAAGTATAGTTTTACTCTAAAGTTTTTTATTCTTCCAAACTAATGCCTAGTTTCACCTACTACTAATATGTTAATATTAGTCATATGCTTAATTAGTTCTTATCCAACTTAAATTATTTGGATTGAGGCAAGATTCACTTTGTTATGAAAGCACTATCTTCTCATGTTCTGAAAGGAACTTAAGGTAATTTTAAAGTACACATGGCAGAGAAGGTTATTTTTACTGTTGTCCCTGACTTTCACACAGTAAACTGAGTGTCAATGGCTAAAGTTTCATATGAAGTTTTATTTCAAATACATTATTATGGTCCAATTTAATGTATCTAAATGTTTCATGGTAAAACGCTTCCAAAATCTCAACTAGACATATTTTTTTAAGAGCTGCTCATCTACAGAGTTATATGTAAACTAGAAGCCTGGTGCAGAAAAGTCATGCATGGGGTGGGGGGAAGGTGGTCCCTCAGCTTGGCCTGCACTCTCTCCAATCTGATACCCCTAAGGGGATGTCTGACTGCCTTTCTCAATCCAAGACTGCTAGCTCCTAATCACTTGCCAGCCTGTCTGCCTGATCACCCCTAACTCTTATGCCTTCCTACCTGATCACCTCCAATCACCTCTACCTGCCTGTCTGATTGCTCCTAACAGCCCCTCTGCTGGCCTGATTGCCCCTAACTGGCCCTGCCACATTCCACATTTGGGACTCAGGATTCCTTCCTCCAGCCAGTCATAGACACCCAGGACCCAGGCCAGCTTTGCCTGGGCCAGCCACAGCCACAGGGGACTGCAGGCAGATGGCTTCACCCAGGCTGCAGCTTCAGGTGCCTGGGACTGCGGGGTGGGTAGCTTGTTCTTCTCCCAGGCTGCAGCCGAAGGTGCTGGCACCCAGGACTGCAGGGTGTGTGGCTTGTCCCTCTCCCAGGCTGTAGCCAGGCTGGTTCCCATTCCTCTCTCAAGAGCTCTTTTGTGGCTGGCTGGTCCCTATTCCTCTCTCTCCAGTGTGACAGTGTGAGGGTGTGATTTGAGCTAATTTGCATATTAGCTCTTTAATATATAGGATAGCATAAATCTGAAAACATTTCTTTATTTTATCAGAAATTTAAATAATTATTAGAGATAAATTACTATTATCCAAATTTAAGTCAGTATACTTTTACAAAAAAACTTAGTACAATGGAAAATAATTGTATTGTTTGCTGTCATTTAGTAAAGCAAATGACTTAATGAATTCTTCAGGATCACCCAGTGATTTTTGGCAATTACACCTGTAGTAAGCAGGTGGTGCCCCAAAATATCTATGTCCTAATCCTCAAAACCTGTCAATAAATTAGATTACAAAACAAAGGAAATTAAGGTTGCAGATAGGTTAAGGTTGCTAAGCATCTGACCTCAAATTAAGATTAGACTAGATTATCCATGTGGGTTCAATATAATCCAAGAGGCCCTGAACCAGGGAAAAAGAGGCAGAAGAGAGCCAGGGAGATAGCAGTGTCAAAAGGACAACTCCTCTGTTGCTGATTTAGAAGATGGAGGAATTAAGTCATAAGTCAAAGGCATTGATGGTGGGGAGGGGCTAGAAAATACATATGGAAGGACTCTCCGGATCCTGGAGCCTCCAGAAGGAATGCAGTGCTGCTGACACCTTGATTTTATCCATTTGGAATTCTGACCTTCAGAACTATAAGTTAATACATTTTAAAAACATATTTTATTGATTTTTTACGGAGAGGAAGAGAGAGGGATAGAGACTTAGAAACATCGATGAGAGAGAAACATCTATCAGCTACCTCCTGCACATCCCCTATAGGGGATGTGCCTGCAACCAAGGTACATGCCCTTGACTGGAATCGAACATGGGACCTTTCAGTCTGCAGGCTGATGCTCTATCCACTGAGCCAAACTGGTTAGGGCACGTTAATACATTTTTATTGTTTTAAGCTCCTAAGTTTATTTGTAATTTGTTATAGCAACAATAGAAAATAAATACACTACTGAAGCCTATACCAACACTATCTTTAATGTTTGTCAGTGAATATTTTTTATTTTTCCACAAGGAATTCTGAACAACTTGATTTTATTCCACACAAAATTTCACAAATCTGCCTTGATGTCTTTGGTATATTGCTCTGGGCCAAATCCAAGCTACCAAAAAGGTGATATTTCCACCTCAAGTGCTATTCTCTTGGGCCAAGCAGCACTTGGGTTCACAATTTTTAAAATTAACTATGCCATATTTAAGCAATCCAGTTCAGAAGCAAAACCTAATTACTTAATTACTCTTGGGAATTTTCAAAATTCAGTGCCCAGGAGCAATTATATTTACTTTCAGAAAATACTCTTTCCTTTTAATTTACTTGCTACAGTTCAACTACACACAACTTGAGTTCTTATTTTATATTTATTAAAATATGTACACTTAAAATGTATTTTAAAATAAATATGATATTTAATAGTAAATTCCATAATTACTTTTACTAAAATTAAATGGCCTTTCATTTAGGCACTTTGCAAAATCGTATAGCATATTTATTTTTCTCTTATGTATAAACTTCTAAATATACTCACTTTTTAAAGTTCAACAAGCATTTATTGAATATCCTCGGTGTATCAGGCATGCTGTATACACACAGAAGCAAAATTCTTTTCTTATCTTTGCCTATCATTTCTGTTTTTTCCTGTCTATTTGGTTTTAGACTTGTAAGTTTATCACCATGATATTAAATTGCTTATGTTATGAAAGAGATGGACAATATACTTGGTTTCTATTTAGGTATAGTTTATTTCAAAAAGACAGCTGCAAACACACAAACTTTTTGTCATGCTGAATATTTTCCCCAGAATAAAATTAATCTATCTTCTGGATAATTTAATTAAATGAAACAGGCCTCTCAAAATGTCCTCCTTGGGCTTGAATTATTAGGTCAATAAAGGATGACATTTCATGATACCTTATACCAGAACCAAATAAACTCTTAATTATTACCTTTAAATCATTTTCTTAATTCCCTGGACCAATGGTGAAAATATATGACTGTGCCAGAAAGCCCATGTGTTTTCATTTGTACAATACTGCATCCTTTACAAAACAGGTTCTTTTTTTAAGCCATAGATTTATGTCTATGCTGGTAAAGTTTGTAATTTATGTCTAGGTGGATAAAACTTGTTTTATATTCTGCTGACTCTAGCAAATATGCCCACTAAAAAAAGAGAGCACTAAACTTATACTAAATTTAAAGTTAAAAATGTAAAATTATCATTATCTTGTGTTTTTAAATTATAAATTACTTAAAATAACTCTTCTCGAACTAGGCTGGGTTACAAAAAGGCAATCATCAATCAGGCAGCTCATTATCTGTGATATCTCTAATTACCACCGTGCTAGCACTGAGGCTGTGGTTTAACCAATGCATATTAAGAAAATTTGCTAATAGGATCTTGTTATCCTAAGTTTTGCTGTGGAGTTTTATTAGAAAATTATGTTACTCATCTGAACTGCCACAATAGCAGCTTTATCCCTAGAGTTTTTTTGTTTTTTTTGTTTTGTTTTGTTTTCATATCAAGGTTAATTTAAAGTGATTAGCATAAGTACTACAGATGTTGCTATGAGGATAAGAACCCTACATCTACTATGATGGACATCATATGATTGTTGTTACAGTTCTGGTAAGATTGGATTATTTGTTTGAATGTCATGCCAAGCAAGTCACATGATAGAGATCAGTATCTTTTTAATAGCATTCCATATTCCTAAATCAATCACCTTTTCATTCAGAACAGTGTGTGTATACAAATCACTACTTTCTTATAGTCTTTAGTAAATTTATCATGTTGTATTTGGATGTTCAGAATATTTATTTTCATTGGTATTGATTCTCCCATCTCCCAGAAGGAGAGAAATGGTAGTTAAAAGGAGAGTGCTATTTACTTTCAGTTAATTCAATGAATATTCACCGAGCTTACTGTAGGTTTGGCCCTTTCTCTACACTGACAAAGAAAGTTTGTAGTCAATATTTATTATGATTTTTTTCTAATTGAATCTGGATATTCATAGCTTGCAGCCCTGTAAATAAAGTGAAATTAAAAAAGGGCTGAAAGGCCGAGATTAGGAGTTGGACTACAGAGCAGGTTGCACTCTGCCTTGGAGAGCTGGTAAGAGAACACTAAAAAATAGAGAAGACAGAGAATCTCAGATGAGACAATGGCAGCATTAAATAGTAGACATTTCAAAAGAACAGACTAAGAAATAAATGTTGAGATATTGAGAATTAAATAGAAAAAATGGCTTATCATCCATAATTTTTATAATAGACTAGTGGCCCAGAGCACAAAATTCATTCATGGGGAGGGGAGCGGGGTGTCCCTCAGCCCAAGTCTGCACCCTCTCCAATCTGGGACATCTCTCTTGCAATCCAGTTTCTCTGGCTCCTAACTGCTCACCTGCCTGCTTGCTTGATCGCTCCTAATCACTCTGCCTGCCAACCTGCTCATCCCCAACTAATCCCCCACTGGCCTTCTTGCCCCCCAACTGCTCCCCCTTGCAAGCCTAATTGCTCCCAATTGCCCCCACACTGGCTGATTGCTTCCAACTGCTTCCCCCACCAGCCTGCTCACCCAAAACTTCCCCCCACTGCTGGCCTGCTTGACCCCAACTTCCCCCCTTGCAGGCCTGATCACCTCTAACTGCCCTCTCCTCCTGGCCTGATTGCCCCTAACTGACTCTGCCTCAGCCCTGCCACTATGGTTTGTCTGGAGGATGTTCATAAGGTTTCCCAGTCTAATTACCATATTACCCTTTTATTAGTACAGATGGGAACTAGAGGGAGATTTGTATAAACGTGAGAGACAACATCAAGAAGAAATCACTAAAATTTGAGGAAGATGGGACAGTAACAGTTATTTCTCACCATAGCCAGGATTTTGGTTCCTGGGTATATTGAGAAATGGGGGTGAGGAGTAGGAGTGGGAAAGCCAACAACCACAAAGGAAAGATGAGCAAAGTGTTTAAATAAGACAGTAACTATCACTTGCTAGAAAATTATCAAGGAAGCAGTGCCTACTGCCATGGATTAAAGTACAGATTGTGGGGAAATATCCACAGTTTTTGTGATTCTCAAATGCTTAATGCCTAAAAAGACTAGTCCTATCTAATAAAAGTAATATGCAAATTTACCTTACCTTTGCTACACCCACAAACTATGCCCACCAACCAATTAGGGAGTGAATATGCAAATTAACCAAACCAAGATGGCTGCAGTCACGGAGTGAGCAGGAGGCTTGGTTTGCCCCCAGCAATGGAGGAAGCCAAGCTCCTGCAGCCCTGGTCTGCCTTGGCCTCTGCTACAAAGTTTCAATTATAGAAGATAAATAAATCCCAACAAAAATGTCTGCAGCCATGGAGCAAGCAGGAGGCTTCACTCTACTCCATGGTACAAAGTTTCAATTATACAATATAAGTAAATCCCAGATACCAGGGTTGTCTGCTTGGGTAGCTGGGGGATGTGGCCAGCCTTCAAACCACCAGAGGCCCCCTCACCCAGGCTGCCCCATGACTCAAGGGAACCTCGACCCTGATGTGGAACACCCTTCAGGGCAAACCAGCAGGCCCCCACCTGTGTACCAGGCCTCCATCCTATCTAATCCTATCTAATAAAAGAATAATATCCAAATTGACCATCACTCAAACACAAAATATGGCTGCCCCATGTGGACATAAGATTACTGCCACAGATGGGCAGCAGGGGATTGTAGTTGGGAGCAACCAGGTCTTCAAGGGAGGGTAGTTGTGTGTAATCAGGCCAGCAGGGGAAGGCAGTTGGGAGGGACCAGGCCTACAAGGGAGGGAAGTTCAGGGTGATCAAGCCTGCAGGGGTGGGCAGTTAGGGGTGACCAGGCTGGCAGAGAAGGGAAGTTGGGGGCAACCAGGCCTGCAGGGAAGGGCAGTCGAGGGGGACCCAGGTCAGCAGGGAAGAGCAGTTTGGGAGGACCAGGACTGCAGGGGAGGGCAGTTAGGGGTGACCAGGCCTTGCAGGGGAGGGTAGTTAAGGGCAAATAGGCTGACAAGGAGCAGTTAGGCATCAATCAGGCTGGCAGGGGAGTGGTTAGGGGGTGATCAGGTTGGCAGGCAGAAGCAGTTAGGGGAAATCAGGAGGGCAGGCAGGTGAGTAGTTGGGAGTCAGCAGTCCTGGATTGTGAGAGGGATGTCCCTTGAGGGGTCCCAGATTGGAGAGGGTGCAGGCTGAGCTTTGGGACACACACCCCCATGCACTAATTTTGTGCACCAGGCCTCTAGTTTTGATATAAGATGATATATTATAAGTGAATTAACATTTTTTTGAAAATTTTTACAGATGTTTATGCATCATTGACCACTACCCTGTCAAAAGTTTTTTATAAAAAATTCTATTTTTCAATCTCATAATATTATTGGGATTGGGTATAAAAAATGTTACAAATAGGAATTTGATTCTTAAAATAGGATATTAATTATCTTAAAGTATCTATAAGATTATATTTTTCATTGTAAGTTTTTAAAATTATTCACAAAATGCAAATTTTCTTCAACTCTTAAATTTCAGGTGAGCAAATGTACCAACTTCTTAAACTCTTTGCTTCCAAAGTCTTTAACAAAGTTCTGCATTATTTTATATAATCTTGGTCCCAAAGAGTAGGCCACAGTAACGATGGTATAAATTTTACAGCCTGTAGATATAATTGTTAGAAATGCTTTACAATCTCCTGGCCTCTATAGAGATATTCCCTGAGACAATGCTGTGTAACAGCAGGGAGAAAGCCATCAACTATCCTCAGAGAGGGCTCTTTGTTTCCAGAATTTTTAAATTAAATCACTTACTGATTGTAATCAAGTTGACATTTCAATGTAACAAGTAGAGCAGGACATGTCCTTGTACCTCAGAATATTCCATCAAAATACACTTTCCTATAGCTCAGCCTGTTTCCTTTTCATCAGCCTTGATCAGTGGCCATCAATAATATAGTGAAGCATTTTTAGTGATAGTGGATTCCTCCATCAGAAGCCTATTTCATTTTCAAACAGATTCATTTAATAGAAAATTATTCCTTAGGTTCAACTGGCATTTGCCTTCTTAAAATGTTCCTCCATTAGTCCTAGATATGGTCTATCTTTCACTTTGACAGTTTTCAAGTATTTAAAAGCACCAAGTCTCACCATCACTTCAAACTTTATCTATATAAAAGTAAATTCACTTCCTATTACTCTAAAGCTGATTCTCTCTTCTTTCTTTTTATAGTTCCCTGCCATCAAGCAGCTGACAATCTAACTGGATTTTTAAATATCACACATAAATAAGATAATAAACAATGACTGTAATTATAAAGTTCTTTGTTGCATTATTATTACTTTTGTGTTTTAGTTTTACTTCCTTTGTATCTTTCATTTTTCTTCTTTACAAAATGACCTTTGCAGTGTTTCTTCAAATGCTAGTTCCCTTTCATGTGTCACATGTTTAATGCTGAGTCTTCCAATACTTCATTCACAAAAAGAGAAAACTTAAATTGTGAGCAATAATATTTTTCTGAGAATATTTTCTAAATATTTTAAATTAACATGTAATAAATAAAGTAATTGATAACAAGCAATCTGGATTTGAAGTGTATTAGCAAGAATTTATAACAACATTTATTCTGTTGCTTAAACTAGTAGTACTATACATATGAAGTGGAAAATTTCATATAGATAGTACCAGCTTAGAGGAAGTAGCCAAGGACTGTCAGAAAGAAAGGGAAGGAAATTTTAGATTCAACTTTCCCCCCCCCCCACATTATTAACTTAGTACTAATTATTGAACAAATTTTTGTGTTTCATGCCATGATAGAGAGTAAAAAAACAAAAATAATAAAATAATAAGCCTTTCATAGGCTTAATCTGTGATGAAGAAAAAGAAACCTCTTGAGCAAGCAATTATAATGTAGCCTGGTAACTATCATATCAATAAACTCTTTTATGAGCCCAGGATAAATATATTTCCAATATTTGAGTGGATCCGGAGGCTGTGATATCCCAAATTAACCTAAAGCAGTGGTTGGCAAACTGCAGCTTGCGAGCCACATGGGGCTCTTTGGCCCCTTAAGTGTGATTCTTCCACAAAATACCACACGTGGGTGCACACGCACAGTATGGTTGAAACTTCGTGGCCCATGCACACAAGTCAGTTTTCAGCTCTCAAAAGAAATTTCAATTGTGGTACTATTGATATTTGGCTCTGTTGATTAATGAGTTTGCCAACCACTGACCTAAAGGATCAGACACAGCATGGATTTTTAAGGTATTAAAAGTAGTTCCATTTGTTTTTATCTGGTTAGTTGTATCGTTCAGAGTTTTAGTACTGGGAAGATGAGATATTTATTAATCTGGAAACAGATCATGACAAGTCTTATGGATCATATTAAGTAAGTTAGGACTTTAGGAGCAGTAGTAAGCATTGGAAGATGCTTGTTAAGTAAGATTTGGTTTGAAAAAGATTCTGGATTCCATGATTAACAAATTTGATGGATGATTGGGTAAGCACGTGGCTGAGTAGAGAGTTCAGTAGGGAAGTTTGGATGTGAAAATGGGTAAGACCTACTTGTAATCAAGATCTTGGAGAGAGAACTTGGATAAAAACATAAATTTGAGTAATCAACATATAAATATAATTGAAGGACCGAAAGATTGCTTAATTTAGTGATAAAAGGGTCAAATAGAGAGCATTGAGGAGCTGCAAGATATTATAGATGGACAAAAAAGAGGCACCTTCCTGGGATTCTGAATGAAACAAGGGCAGCAAGAGAAAAAACTAACAATGTACAATAGGAAGACAAGAGCAAATGACTCTCCAGAAGAGAGTGAACCATAGTGTCACATGCTACCCAAGTATTTAAAAACATTCATGTAATCTCTTAATATATCACTATTAAAAAGTACTCTGAAAAAGTTCCAGGTATTCATAGTCCTAATTTATTTTCCTATCCTTCAAATTTTTCATAACTCCTGGAATAGACTAGATATTTCCTATCATATCAATTAAGTTCATTCTATTTCATAGAAAATTTACTAGTACTGCGCTTATTGTTCATTCTGGGTACAGATTTTCTATAGAAACATTTTATGCTTTTAAATATAGTTCCTATTTGCTGGTGACAAAATTAAACTTGAACCACCTGCTTATTGTGTTCAAGCATCAGCATCAAATTCACAGGTTTTAATAAGAGTATAAAAGAAACATGGATTTAAAAACAAGAAAGTCATTGTGAACTTGGATCTTCAGTGTACTGTCAGGAGTCAGAAGCAAGGTATCTCTGAGCAGAGATAAGAGACATGGGTATTAAATTCTACCCTAATTAGTTCTTTGACATTGTCCAGAGTCCATGGACAATTCTCTACTCCGCCACGTGCTTACCCAATCATCCATGGGTAAGTCTTATTACCCATGTGAAATAATGTTTAAAATCTTCTTTCACTGTGTATCTTCATACATTAAAAATTATCAGAATAAATCTGGGATCTCCATAAATTAATCTATAAATTTCTTAAGAACTTTCTGCTTCAGTGTAGATTAGATGAGGGGATTGTACTAAATATTGCTAATTTTTGTTTAATTTAAATTATTTATTGTATAAAGTATTGCATAAATGTCCTGTTTCCCCCCATTGATCTCTACCCATACCCCCCCCACACACACACACACCCAGCACATGCCCTCATAGCCCCCGCCTCCCATCTTGTCCATTGGTTATGCTCATATGCATGCATACAAGTCCTTTGGTTGATCTCTTACCTCCTCATCCCCCCACCTTCCCTCATAGGTTGGACAGTCTGTTTGATACTTCTATGACTCTGGTTCTATTTTTGTTCATCAGTTTATGTTGTTCATTATATTTCACAAATGATTGAGATCATGTAATATTTATATTTTTCTGACTGGCTTATTTCCCTTAGCATAATGCTTTCTAGTTCCATCCATGCTGTAGCAAATAGTAAGAATTTCTTCTTTTTTACCAGATGATTACTGACTTTGGGCATGTTTTCATATGTCTCTTGGCCTTCTGTGTGTCCTTTCAAAAACTGTCTATCTTCCTTTTGTTAAGTTGTATGAATTCCCTATAAATTTGGAGATTAAACCTTTGTCAGAGATAACATTGGCAAACATATTCCCCCCTGCAATGGGCTTTCTTGTTCTTTTGTTGATAGTTACTTTTGCTGTGCAGAAGCTTTTTTATTTTGATGTGTTCCCAATTGTTTATTTTCTCCTTAGTTTCTATTGCCCTAGGAAAACTAAGAAAATATATTGCTACAACAAATATTTGTTATTTTGCTACAGATGGTTTCTTCTAATATTCTTATGGTTCTCATCTTACACTTGTACTTTATCCATTTTGAGTTTATTTTTGTGTATGGTGTAAGATGGTGGTCTAGTTTCTTTTTTTCTTTCTTTCTTTCTTTTTTTTTTTTTTTGCATGTATCAGACCAATTTTCCCAACACCACTTATTGAAGAGATTGTCTTGACTTCATTGTGTGCTCTTGCCTCTTTTGTCAAATATTAATTGAGCATAATGGCTTGGGATGATTTCTGGGTTCTCTGTTCTGTTCCATTGGTCTATATGTCTTTTCTTGTGCCAGCACCAGGCAGTTTTGAGGACAGTGACCATGTAAGATAGGTTGATATCTGGGATTGTGATCCTCTAACTGTTTGTATTTATCAAGATTGGTAAAGTTATTTGGGATCTTTTTTTTGTCCCAGATGAATTTTTGGAGTGTTTGCTATAGGTCTTAGAAATATGCCTTTGTTATTTTAATGGGGATTGCATTGAATTTATAGATCGTCTTAGGTAATATGAACATTTTAATTATGCTGATCCTAACAATCAATGAACACGGTGTATTCTTCCATTTGTTTATGTCTTTCTCTATTTCTTTTTTTAATGTCCTGTAATTTTCTGAGCACAGGTCCTTTACCTTCTTGGTTAAATTTATTGGTGTCTTATTTTTTTTGTTGCAATGGTAAATAAAATTGTTTTCTTTTTTTTAAGTTTCTATTTGTGTACGTTTATTATTAGTGTATAAAAAACATAGATTTCTGGGTGTTAGTTTTGTATCCTGCTACATTGTCTAATTCATTTATTAATTCTAATAGTTTTTATGGAGTTTTTAGGGTTTTCCATGTAAAATATCATTCATTTGTGAATAATAACAGTTTTCCTTCTTTTCCAATTTGGATGCCTTTTTTTCCTTCTTGTCTGGTCACCATGGCTAGCACTTCTAGTGCCTTAGTGGACAGGAGTGGTGAGAGTGAGCATCCCTGTCTTCTTCCTATTCCTAGGGGAAATGGTTTTCATCTTATCCCATTGAGGATGATGCTGATTGTAGATTTGCCATATAAGACTTTTATTATGTTGAGGTATGATCCCTTAATTCCCATTCTGCTGAGAGTTCTTATCAGGAAAAGGGTATTGGATTTGGTCTAATGCCTTTTCTGCATCGATTGATATGATTATGTGATTTTCGTCTGTCAATTTGTTTATGTGATGTATCACATTTATTGATTCATAACAATCTTACATCCCTGAAATAAATCCCACTTGATCATGGTGTAAGATATTTCTAATGTAATGTTGGATCTGATTTGGTAGAATTTTGTTGAGAATTTTAGCCTCTATGTTCATCAGGGATATTTGTTGTAATTCTCTTTCTTTGTAGTGTTCTTATCTGATTTTTAGATTAAAGTAATGCTGATTTCATAGAATGAGCTTGGAAATGTGCCATCCACTTGAATTTTATGGAATAGTCTGAGAAGGATACATTTTAGTTCTTCTTTAAATAATTGGTTAAACTCCCCTGTGAAGCCATCTGGCCCCAGGCTTTTGTTTGCTGGAAGTGTTTTGATGAGTCCTTCAATTTCCTCCTTAGTTATTGGCCTGTTGAAATATTTTTACTCTTCTTCGTTGAGTTTTGGAAGGTCATATTTTTCTAGGAACATGTTCATTTCTTCTGGTTGTTAAGTTTATTGGAATAGAGTTGCTCATAGTGTATTTTTTTTTACAATCCTTTGTATTTCTTGAGGTCTGTTGTTATTTCACCTCTTTTATTTTTAATTTTGTTTATTTGGATCTTCTATATTTGTTTCTTGGTGAGCCTGGCCAGAGGTTCATCAATCTTGTTTATCCTTTCAAAGAACCAGCTCTTGGCTTCATCGATCATTTGTATTTTTTGTTGTTGTTTATATGTCATTTATTTCTGCTCTGATCTTTATTATCTTCTTCATTCTGCTTATTCTGGTCTTTTCTTGTTTTCTCTTTCTAATTCTTTAATTTCTAGAGGTAGATAATTTAGTACCTTTTTTTTTTTTTTTTTTTTTTAGATAGGCCTGTAATGCTATGAAATTCCCTCTCAGGACTACTTTCACTGTGTTCCATAGGTTTTGGATTATTGTGTTTTCATTGTCATTTGTTTCTAGGGCATTTTTAATTTCTTCTTTGATCTCTTTGGTAACTCAATCATTGTTTAAAAGCATGCTATTCAGCTTCAAAGTGTTTGATTTTTTTAAATTGTTTTTATTGTAGTTGACTCTAATATAATGCCATTGTGGTCTGAAAAGATTCTTGATATGATTTCAAACTTTTTTAATTTAGAGACTTTGCCTATACTCCAATATTTGGTCTATCTTTGAAAATGTCCCATGTGCACTTGAGAAGAATGAATATTCTGTTAGCTTTGGGGTGAATTATTCTGAAGATGTCAATTAAGTCCTTTTGATCTAGTGAGACATTCAGGATTGCTATTTCTTTGCTGATTTTTTGTCTAGAGAATATATCCTGTGATGTCAGTGGGGTATTTAAGTCCCCTACAAAGATAACATTGCTGTTGATCTCTCCCTTAATATCTTCCAGAAGGTTTTTTATGTATTTGGGTACTCGTGGATTGGGTGCATATATGTTTACCAGTTATATCCTCTTGTTGTATGATTCCTTTAGTATTATGAAGTGGCCTTTCTTATCTCTTGTTATGGCCTTCACTTTGAGGTCTATTTTGTCAGATATAAGTATTTCTACCCCAGCTTTTATTTTTCATTTCCATTTGCTTGAAAGATATTTTTCCATCCCTTCACTTTCAGTCTATGTGAGTCTCTTTCTCTGAGGTGGGTCTCTTGTAGACATCATAAATATGGGTCATATTTTCTTATGTATTCAGCCTTCAATGTCTCTTGATTGGAGCATTTAGTCCATTTACATTTAAAGTTATTATTGATAGGATATTATTTTTTGTGCCTGTGTTTTTTCTTCCCCCCTTTTCCCTTGTTTTTACAACAGTCCATTTTATTTATTTATTTATTTGTTTGTTTGTTTTTAAATATTTATTGTTCAGATTATTAAAGATGTTCCTCTCCCTCCCTCTCATTGCTCCCCTCAATCAGTTCCCACCCCACTCCAGGCATTCACCCCTCTTCCTCCACTTACCTCCTCCATAGGTGTAAGCTCCTTATTCAATTTCTTCTGGCACCCCACACATCCATTTCCCCCTGAGAATTGTCTGTCTGCTCCCTTTCCATGCCCCTGATTTTATTACATTTACCTGTTTGTTCTGTTCAACAGGATTTTTATTCATTTGATTTTTAAAGTCACTTGTTGATAGATATGTATTTGTTGTCATTTTGTTGTTCATAATTTTTTTTATATTTACCTTTTTCTTCTTCTTTCTCTTCTTAGAGAATGCCCTTCAGCATTTCATATAATACCGGTTTGGTAGTGATGAATTCCTTTAGATTTTTCTTGTCTGTGAAACTCTTTATCTGACCATCAATTCTAAATGATAGCTTTGCTGGGTAGAGTAATCTTCATTATATGTTCTTGCTATTCATCACTTTGATTATTTCTCATCACTTCCTTCTGGCTTGCATAGTTTCTATTGAGAAATTAGTTGACAGTCATATGGGTACTCCCTTGACTAAAAAAAATAGCTAACTGTTTTTTTCTTGCTGTGTTTAAGATTCTCTCTTTGTCTTTTGCCCTTGGCATTTTAATTATTATGTGTATTGGTGTTGTCTGCTTTGGATTACTCTTGTTTGGCATTCTCTGCACTTCTTGAATTGTAAGTCTATTTCTTTCACCAGGTAGGGGAAGTTTTATGTCATTTATTCAAGTAGGTTTTCAATATCTTGCTCTCTCTCTTCTTCTGGCACCTCCAGAATTTGGATGTTGGTATGTTTGAAGTTATCCCCAAGACTCCTTACACTATCTTCATATTTTTGGATTTTTTTCTTTGCTTTTTGCTTTTCTGGTTGGGTGTTTTTGCTTCTTTGTATTTCAAAATTTGACTTGAAACCTAGGATTCTCTAATCTGCTGTTGAATCTATGTATATTATACTTTATTTCAGTAAGTGTATGCTTAATTTCGTATTGGTCCTTTTCCATATATTTGAAGGTCTCACTAAATTTCTCAGAAGTTTCTAGAAGATTCTTGAGTAACCTTATAACCGTGGTTTTGAAGTCTATATGCAGTATTTTGCTTTCATCCATTTCTTTCATTTGTGACTTGTTTCTTTGTCTCTGCATTTTGGCTGCTTCCCTGTGTTTATTTTTATATACTGGGTAGCTGTGAAGTCTCCTTGAGTTGATAGAGTGGCCTTGTGTGGTAGGTTTACTATAGGTCTCAGTGGTTCAGCCTCCCCAGTTACCTGAGGTGGACACCCTTGGTGCACCTCTTTGTGGGCTGTGTGCCTAGTCTTGCTGTAGTTAACCCTTGATTGTTGTTGGTATCACTGAGAGAAACTGACCTCCAGGCCAATAGGCTATGATTACCATCTGTGTCTATACTGGAAAATCTGTTGGGCAGGACACACCCTTATGGGGCAGGACTTGCTTCAGTGGGTTTTGGTATTCACTGAGTCTGCCTCTTGAGTGTGTTTCTTATGGATATGAAGAGTTGTAATCTGGTATGGTCTCACACTGACCACTGGGTACACTGGCTCTTGAATCTCCAAGGGGGTAAAAGGTCAGCCATTGTCTGGGGCCACCCAGCAGGAGATATAGAAATACCTGCAGATTCCTTCTCTTTGTATGGGGTTTGGAAGTGTCCAGACCAGGCCTGCTGTGAGGCAAGGCCATCTGCTGCTGCCAGTCCTTGGGCCTTCTTTTCGAAGCTCTGGGGCTCTCTGACCTAGGTGCTGTCTTACAGATTTTAGGAGGAATAAAGACAGGCCATTCATATGTAAAAACCCATAGGCACAGCTTGGATGGGATTGTAAATTGGGTGGGGCGAGGTCTTTGGGAATTACCAGGGTAGAGCAAATAGTAATGGCTGTCAGTCAGTCCTGCATGGAGAGGTCCCCAGTTCTCTGCATCCTGCTCCCCTGTGCAGGAACAATGATCACCTCTGAGAGAAAGCTGCCCTCATGTTCCTGTCCCAATGCCATAAATTCCAGTTTCTCCCTGTATGTGTCTGGATCCCCCAAAATCTCACCTGGAACTGGATTTTAGAGCAAGCGGGAGCTTGTATCTCCCTCACAATTAAAAGAGCAGCACATCCAGGAGCCAGCACTTTCCATGCCTCCACACCTCTTACCAGTCTCAACATGGTTTTTTATCCACCTCTCTAGAGGTGAAACTTCCAGTCAGCCAGCTTTCCTGTGGTTCTGGGTGGTAGTTTTTCTGCCTTTTTATTGTAATTTTGATGTGGTTGTGAGAGGCAGCAAGCATAAGTGTTTATCTATGCTTTATGCTGCCATCTTAGTTCTACAAATAGTCCCTTTAGCTTTTCTTGCATTGCTGGCTTGATATAAATTTCCTTAGTTTTTTTTTTTTGTTTGTTTGTTTTTTGTGTTTTTGTTTTGTTTTTGTTTTTTGTTTGTGAAGCTCCTGATTTCCCCTTAAATTTTGAATGATAGCCTTACTGGATAAAGTATTCTTGGATTCAGTCCATTTCTTTGCATTACTTTGTATACTTCTTTCATTCCCTTCTGGTTTGATGTGTTTCTGTTGAGAAATCATTTTGATAATCTAATGCTAGATCCTTTTCATGTTTTTCTCTATCTCTCTTTGTCATTAATGTTTGCTGTTGTAATTATAATCTCTCTTGGGTGGGTCTTCTGGGGTTCAACTTTTTCAGGACTTTCTGTGCTTGTGTGAGTTTCCCCCCACCCCCCCATATCAGGGAAGTTTTTGTCATTATTTTTTCAAATAGGTTCTCTAATCCTTGTTGCTCTTCTTGTCCTTCTGGCTCCCCTATTATGCATATGTTACTTTATTTCTTGTTGTTCCAGAGCTTCCTTAGGCTCTCCTCCTATCTCATTTTTTCCTCCAGTTGCTGTTCAGATTGGGCTTGTTTCTCAACTCTATCATCTAGCTCACTAATTCTTTCTCTGCTTTTCTTAATTTACTGTTGAAACTTTCCATCATGTGTTTTATTGTACTTATATCACTTTTGATTTCTTCTTGATTCTTACATAGGTTGTTGATTTTCTAGCTCATCTGATTTATGAACTATATCTGACCATCATTCTGAATTCTTTTTCTGACATATCGCATGCCTTCTTTTCATTTAGTTTTTCTTTCTTTCTTTCTTTCTTTCTTTCTTTCTTTCTTTCTTTCTTTCTTTCTCTCTTTCTTTCTTATTATTTTTTTGGTGATTCCTCCTTTTCTTTCCTTTGGGTTGCTTTTTTGCTGTTGCCAAGGGTACAGTCACCGAGTTGTGTGGAGCCTGAGCTGCAGCAGCAGGTTTGGCGAGAGTGTAGCACACCCTGAGGGTTGAGGGCAGGCTTGGGGTATTGGGAGGTGTGTCTGCTGCAGGCCAGTGGGAACCCCATGGGTGCCAACTATCAGGGGCTGGCTGGGTGTCCATCAGATGCAGCTGGCTGAAGCTACATGTACCCACAGTCAGGAGCCAGGTCAGGTGCATCAGAGGTGTGGATGGCGAGAGCTGTGCTTGTGCAAATGTGCAGACAGTCAGGGGCCAGCTTAGGTTCCTGGGAGATGCGGCTGGTGTGAGCTGTGGTGAAGAGTCAAGGGCCAGCTCACATGCCCAGGAGATGTGTGGCTGCTGCAGTCCAGCAGGAGTCTCATGTGGCAGTTAGGGGCTGGCTGGGGGGACTTAGTAGCACAGCCAGCAGTAGTCCTGTGAACCAATAACCAAGGGTGGCTTGGGTTTAATGGCACCTATGCCACTGTGGCAGGTAGGTGGGAGGGGAACACCCTCCAGGACTCACAGGAACCTGAGGCCAGGGTGGCATGAGTCTCGGTGAACCTGTGTCTGTAGCTGTGGTAGCAGGTCTTTGTCCAGAGTGGCTGTAAGGCCTCAGGCCAGTCAAGGTGGTTGTGAGGGTGGGCTCCTAGTCACAGTGGCTCTTCCCTTTAAGATGGTGTGGTTTCTGTGCCAGCACCACTGCCAGGGATTTCTTGCAGTGGTATGGGGATTCCCTATCTTTGAGAGTCTGGGTGCCAGCCCCAGAAAGTCTTGTAGAATCTAACTGTCCCTCTCTCACACACACCCACAGCACAAATCTCCATAAACTCACCTTTCACTCCCTCACTCTCTCACACTCTCTTCCTCATCACCATCCTGCTAGCCACCATCTTTCTGTCTATAAATTTTTTGAATATACCAAAAGTTGTATTTTTTTCCCTATTCAACTGAGCAATGAAGTAGTGTATCAGGCTTGTGGGTATTAAAATCTTTGATAATTCTCATTATCATCATGGTGTGGAAAGCAGGCATTAGAGTGCAATGGGGTGGTTAGGCCTTCTTAGTACAACTTGGGCATATTCAGCAAAGTTTGAAATACGCATACCAAGAGACCTAGAAATTTTACTCCAAAAATTTAACTTATAGAAAAACTGAAGACACACTATATTTTAGGGTGGGTTGCAGTCACAGACACACACACACACACACACACACAATTAGCTAGACCCATACAATGAAATGTTTTATAACTTGTTTTAAAAAATGAGATAATATGGAGAAATGTTTTGTTTTTCTAAATTCTCAGAAACAGTTTTCTTTTGTTTGTTTTTTGTTGTTTGTTTTTAGAGAGATGGGAGGAGAGACACAGAGAGAGAAGCATCAATGTGGATGTAAGAGAGAAACATCCATTGGTTGCCTCCCTCACACACTGTCACCAGGGCCGGAGAGGGACCTTGCAACTGAGGCACATGCCCTTGGCCAGAATTGAAGCTTTAGTTCCAGGCCAATGCTCTATCCACTGACCAAAACTACCTAGGGCATGGAAAAAGGGGGATTCTTTTTGAAAAGGGGTGAAGAGCATGGGTAGCTTTTTCCCACTTAAGAGAAAAATTGTATACACACATATCAGTAAATGTCAGGAAGGAAACCATTAATAATAATTATTTCCCAGAGTAGCTATGAGGATGTAGGTTACAGTAGAGGCTTTGGATTATCATTCAGGACTTTTTTTTTTTTTTTTGCAATTTGTACTTTTCTCACATGTGTATGTATTACTCTTATGGTAAAAAAAAATAAATAAAAAGAAAAGTTATATGTTTTACAACTTACACTTTTATTTAAACCCTAAACATTTCTCACTGCCTCCTGCTCCATATCCTACTTTGCTTCTCTAGATTGCATTTGTA
Organism: Antrozous pallidus; assembly: GCA_027563665.1. NCBI lineage: Eukaryota > Metazoa > Chordata > Mammalia > Chiroptera > Vespertilionidae > Antrozous > Antrozous pallidus. Next base: position 105,623,142 of record CM050514.1, on the reverse strand, counting down.
TATCTAAAGGCAAATAGCACTGTGGAACTGCTTAAATGTTGCCTCCTTATCTCCTCTATTTACAGTATGCCCCACTTTTCTTAAGCTCCATCCTTCAATATTCACCTGAAATAAGATTGACAACTGTGTAAGGAAACTTCTTTTATGTAATGATAGGATTTGAGCATTTAATTTTATTTTAAAACTAGAGGCCTGGTGCATGAAATTCATGCACTGGTAGGGGTGTGTGTCCTTCAGCCCAACCTACACCCTCTCCAATCTGGGATCCCTGTGGGATCAGGCCTAAATGGGCAGTCAGACATTCCTTTCACAATCCAGAACTGCTGGCTCCCAACTGCTCGCCTGCCTGCCTGTTTGACCCTAAACACTTCTCCCTGCCAGTCTGATAACCCCCTAACTACTCCCCTGCCAGTCTGATCAACACCTAATTCCTTCCCTGCCAGCCCAATTGTCCCCAACTGCCCTCCTCTGACAACCTGGTCACCCCCAAATGCCCTCCCTTACATATTCCCTCTTTATTAAATAGGGTTTTTTTTTTCTTTAACATATTGGACAGCCCTAACTGGCATGGCTAGGTGGATGGAGCATTGGCCTGCAGACTCAAGGGTCCCAGGTTCTATTCAGGTCAAGGACATGTACCTTGGTTGTGGGCACATACCCAGTGGAGAGTGTGCAGGAGGAAGCTGATTGATGCTTCTCTCTCATAGATGTTTTTAGCTCTCTATCCCTTTCCGTTCCTCTCTGTAAAAAAAAAAAATCAATAAAATATATATTTTTTAAAAAGAAACATTTAAAATTCCTCCATTTCTGCCTGGCTGGTGTGACTCAGTGGTTAAGACCCCAGGCTGCAGCAGCTGGGAGGGGATTGCAGAAAGGGGGTGTGCGCTCCTGCCAGGCTGAGACCTCAGGCCTCCACTGTTGGCAGGGGATTGCGCTGTGGGGATGGCTGAGACCCCAGCCCAGGCTACTAGTACTGGGGAATGATTGTGCTGTGGGGAGTGAATTTGTTTTGTTTGTTTATAAAGGGTCAGGGGGGGCTCTGGGCAGCATTCTGCCAGGCCGCTTACTCTGCAGGCTGTCAGTGGCAGCCCTCCCTGAGACTGGGGCACTCTGGCGGGGTTGAGAGGACTGGGTACCACCATCTTGTGGCTATGGGAGCCTCCATTTTTGTCATGGAGTGATGGTTAACTTGCATATTACTCTCCTATTAGATAGGATGAACAGTGTCTTGATCTTATGTATGTGTTTATATCAAAGGCACATTTCTAAGTGTCTGTTCTGAATGGTTTAGCTTCTCCCTTGAGTTACAATTCTGTAGTGGGAACTTAGGTTGAAATCACATTACTGAAAAACGTATGTGTCTGGCACGTTCCCAAGGTATGAGTATTTATGGCATGATGAACTGTGAATTTGATGTTGAAGCTCGCACACAACAAGCAAGTGGTTTAAATCTAATTTTGTCCCTAGCAAATATGAACTATATTTAAAAGCATAAAATGTTTCTATAGAAAATCTGTACCCAGAATTAATAATAAATAAATCAAGGTCACTCACTACTAGTAATTTTCCTATGAAATAGAGTAAACTTAATTGAAATGATAGGAAATGCCTAGTCTATTCCAGGAGTTATGCAAGCAATTTTAAAGAGAGGAAAGTAAAATAGGATTATGAATGCTCGCAATATTTCTAGAGTACTTTTCAATAGTGATATATCAAGGGATTATATGAGTTTTCTAAAGTTAGGATATGAAAAAGATTTATGGAGAGGCACCCAAAATAAATAAATAAAATAGATCTCTCGCATCTTCAGGTGTAAGTGGCAAAAAACAAAATTATAGTGTATGAAGATTGCTTGATGTCAATTCATGTCCCTACAAAGTTTCAGGTATTTTTTGGAAGGAATATATATATATTTATGAAGATGGTTCTGTAAATTTCTCATTACTTAAATTTTAAAAATGAAGATTTTTATCTCTCTCTCTCTCTCTCTCTCTCTCTCTCTCTCTCTCTCTCTCATATATATATTAATTTTATAAAACCCATTACTATATCAATTGGATCAAGGCAGCTAGTAATTTGTGAATGGTTTCTAAAAGGGAAGGCTATTTTAACTCCAGAGAGAACTCCATGGGTTGAACCCTTAGGATAAATGAGTATCTCATCTCCTCTGAGGAATTCTCACTACTGTAATAGTACCACATTTCCAAGTTAGATGTATTAAAGAAGAGACTCGCCTTCCATTGGTTTTTCCCCTTGGACATAAAGAAATTGGAGGTGAGATCAATACACAACCTTGTAATTCTTAGGCTTCAGTAAGGAAAGAGGGTTATGTAATTTTACCCAGTCAGAGAAATGAAGAAAAAATTAAATCAGTAAGTTTATTTGTATAAAAAGAGGGTGAATGTTCTGGTTAAATTTGAAGAGAAGAAACCCAAATGTAATTCAGTATACTAGATTCAGTGAACATACCTGTATCATGATAATAGATATACATGTGTATTATTAGTTGTCAGTAATGAGAATGGCTAATGCTTGATTTGTTTTAGTTATTTAATTAAGCATTTTTAGTACGCCATTTTTTGTGAATTTAGATATTGGCATTACTGATATTATGATCTAAAGTAACTAAAAAAAAGTGTTCATTATTTTCAAAGGTTTAAGTCACCTCAGAAGAAAATAATATAGACAGTGATTTTGGTTGTGTCGAATATACATGTATGTTATGGATCTATATTATATGCTAATTCATATTTTTATTAAATTTATTGGAGTGACATTGGTTAATAACATCATATAATTTTCAAGTGTACATTTCTATAATACATGATCTACTTACTACATTGTGTGCCACCATCCAGAGTCACCATATATTGGTCCTCTTTACCCTTTTCCATCATCACATATTTGTCCCTTTTTACCCTTTTCCATCATTATATATTTGGCCCTCTTTACCCTATACTATCCCCACCACAACCACCTATCTACTAGTAACCATCACACTGTTGTCTGTGCCTATTGGTTTCAGTTTTATATCCTACATATTGGTAAAATCACAATGTTCTTAGCTTTTGCTGATAAACTTATTTCATTCAATATAATATTTTCAAGCTCCAGATCTGGTTACCCTCAACTTCCCTCCTCTGCCGGCCTGGTCACCCCAAACTTCCCTCCCATGCTGCCCTGATTGCCCATAACTGCCCTCCCTTGCAGGGCCTGGAACCTCCCAACAGCCCTCCCCTACTGGCCATCTTGTGGTAGCCATCTTGTGTCCACATGGGGGCAGGATCTTCGACCACATGGAAGCAGCCATCCTGTGTGTTGAAGTGAAAATCAATTTGCATATTACTCTTTTATTAGATAGGCTTTATCTGGAGACTCATTTCTTGTGTTAAAAGATGATCATTTAGTTTATTTTCATACCCCCTTTTCATTTCCTACCTGGTTTTTCATATTTATGTCACTAATTTTAATTCTTCCATTGGTTATTATATAGCTTTAAACAGAGACTATACATTTTTGTCTCCTGAATTTTAAGTTGTATCAGAAACCTCACACTAATTAGGATGAGACCATTAACATGCTATCATTATGTCTGTTACAAAATCTTCTCTGCCACTTTCCAATTTTTGTAGTGTACCCATACTTTTATATTGTCAAAGCTGGTAACATCTTATAGAGGCTCAGTGCATGAATTCATGCATGGGTGGGGTCTCTTGGGATGGCCTACAAATATTTGGGCACCAGCTTTTAGCCCCAGTCCCAAAGCCCTGCAGCCCCTCTTGGCACCCCACCTTGGCCTGGTGTCTCCCCTTCATCTGCTCCACCATTCCGCCTGCAGTGCGATTGATCAGGGCCAGGCCCCTGCCCAGTTCCCTCAGTGCCTGGGAGCTGGGTGGCAGTCTCACCTTCTGCCACTGCTCCTGGTCGCCATCTGCAGGGCGATCGCCAGGGCGATTGGTCCCTCGCTTGCACCTGCTTTGGCCTTGTGCCACCCGCTCACCTGTTCCACCATCCTGCCATGGTCTCACTCTCATCAAGGCACATCAGGGCCAGCAGCACCTCCACTGCCACCCCTTGCTAGCACCACCTTGCTGTCTGCCATGTTCTGCGCTGTCCCCTGGTGGTAAGTGTACATCATACTGCAGTGATCAGCAACCTTTTGAGCTTGGTGTGTCAAAATTTGCCAAAAACCCTAGCATAACTCGGGTGTTGTGTCACTTCGAGAAAAAAACAAACAAACAAACAAAAATAACACAAAAACAAAAAAACATAATTTCATGATATTTATAGTTTAAATAAAAATGTGTAATTGGAATATATAACTGTATTTAATAAACCAAAAACTAATTAGTTAACTTACCTGCTTAGTGACTTTGTTCATCTGTCAGTTGGTTTCTTTTGTTGGTCTTGATATTATTTAACTTGGGTGTCATGAACTAAGATAAGTGAGGGGGAGGGGGAATTCTTTAACTAACCTGCCTATTAGTGACTTTTTTGTTGCTGAATTTCATTAGCTAATACACTACACTATAGCAAATGTTTCATCCTCGGCTATTGCACCTGGCCGTGCAATAGCCGAGGATGAAACGTCCTTCTCAGCATGTAGCCCCATACTTCTCTGTATGTGTGTCATCGAAAATGGCTGCACATGTCAGTGCTGACACACGTGTCATAGGTTCGCCATCATGATTATAGTGAGTGGTTGAACTCCCAGTCTCCCGATCGAATTCCTGGTCGAATTACCATCCAAAGGGACAATTTGCATATTAGGCTGTTATTATATAGGATAGTAGCCATAATTCAGCTTGCCATGATTGACTTAAAGTTTAAAACTAAAAACTGGAATATATCAAAAAGCCTCCAGAGAGTTATATCCACTTAAATATTAACTCTGACCTAGCTGGCTTGGCTGAGTGGTTGAGCATTGACCGATGACCCAGAGGTCACAGCTTGTTTCCCAGTCAGGGCACATGTCCTTGGTCCCCAGTTAGGGGCATGCAGGAGGCAGCTAGTCCATATTTCCCTCTCACATTGATGTTTCTACCCAGCCAACTGAGAGATACCAGTCAAGGCTATGCCTTAGTTATTCCTGATTTTCAACTTTATTTTTCTGGTTATTCTTTAATCTACTATTTTACTTTGGTTAAACAGAGTAATTGAGCTTCAAAACTCAAAATAGTTGGTACACTGGTCATGATATGGTAGACACACTCTTTGAACTAAATCCTGTCAGTTTTTATAACAATTGCCTTAAAAAGCACCAAAAATGTAAAGGAACATGTCCTCTTTTGCTGTTTAAGATAATATACCAAAGCTAAATTCAGTGAAGAAGATCAACTCCCTCTGTTGTGATAGTTGCATTTTCTAGAATCCATATTCCCATATGAACTGGAGATAAAAGATGTTAAAGTTTTCCTAGGGTTTCTTCTCTTCTGACACTTCCCAATGATTTTATTATATTTAGGAATAAATGAAGATAATTTATTCCAAGAAGCATGCAAATCTTCAAGTTCTATTTAGTGAGTTTCAAAATTACTGAAGTTAAAAGAAAAAATACATATTTTGTCTTTGTTGAGAAGAAGAAAATATCATAATGAACTTATAACTACTTTAAGCTTATTGTAATAGCAATTTTGAAATATTTTATAATGTTATAATATACCATGAACCATCAGGATAATCATGCATCTTCCTTAAAAACAATCTTTCAAGTAATGTGAACCATTCACCTTCTTCTAAATTACTATTATTTTATACAAATAAAAAAGTTAGATTTATAATTTTAAATTTGCACTTCAATTCTCCTCCTCCAAAAATGTACTTTTTGAAAAATGTGATAAAGACTGGAGTGCATCTCTTCCAACAATTATAGGGTTAATGCAACCAAGTTTCTTTACTTTGGACAAACCACATACCAGCAAGATGACTGTAAGATATATTAAAACAGTTTTAAAACACTGAATAATCATGAATATTACAATGAAAGCCATATTGGTCAATGGAATACATAAAAATTTCTTTGAAAGAAACAAACAACTTTGGAGAACTTTTCCTGCCAAAGAGAGCAAGATTTTGCTTAAATACTTAAAGAAACAGGTTGAGCTTAGCAAGCATGCATTATGATATCAAGCATCTTTGATATCCCAAACTCTAGAATATAATTAAGACATATAATGTGCACAGAGAAAGATCTATGATTTTAAAAGCTCTGAATCCAATGTAGTATCCTCAATACTGTGTTTTAAAATTAAATTTTTTAGAACCAAGAAGGCAGCATAGGTAAACACCAGTACTCACTGTCTTCCACAAACACATCCTAAATTATAACTAAAATACAGAACAACCATCATTCAGAACTGCCTTAAATCTGCCTGAATGGAAGTCCTACAACTAGAGAAGTGAAGAAGAAAGCACACTGAGACTGGTAGGAGGGGCAGAAATGCTAAATGGGCTAGACCAGTTTTGAATCTTGAGGGAGATCATCTTTGCAGAGGCACTTGTGAGAAGCCAGGGATCTCACACCCACACCAGGCTCCAAGCCCAGGATCCCAGACTTGAAAAAGAAGTCCCTGTAATGAGTAACCAAGGGTTGGAAAAACCAGCAGGGATTGGGCTCAGTGACACAGAAGCTGCTGAAGATCCAGCTCTCCCTCTTAAAGGGCTGGCACATGAACTGAACTTATAAGGTCCCACTTCCTCTGAGCCCCAGAACCAGGTGAGGCTCTTAGGGATGCAGACACATACGAGGAGAAAATGGATTTTCTGGTATCAAAGCAGAAACCTGGGATCAAGTTTCTTACAGATTGAGGTACTTGCAGGGATCATTGTTCCTGTGCTAGGACCTCCACACTGGGTCACAAGGCTGAATGGCAGCCATAACTGTTTTCTCTGCTCTGGTGATTCTCTGAGACCCTGCCCCATTCTATTTGCAGCCCCACCCACGCTGTATGCAGTGGCTTTCTATATGAATGGCCTGTAAGGCTCAGGATTCAGACTTTGCTAAAATATCTTAAACAAGCTGTAGCTGGGTCAGTGTGTACCAAATCTATCAATAAAAGGCCCAAAACCCAGCACTAGCACCAGTCTGCCTTGCTTCACAGCTGGGCCTTACCTGGGCACCTCTAAGCCTAATACAAATAGCAGGGTGGCGGCTCAAGGGAGTAGCTGATTTTGTACCTCCCTGGATTCCCCAGAACTAGTGAACCCAATGGACAGCTTCAGACCATAGAAGATTACAACTCTAAACATCTATGAGCTATACTCTAAAGGGGCAAACTCATTGACCACCAAAGCCCCCCTGAAGCAAGTCCTGATCCTTAAAGGTATTTCCTGCACAACAGTTCTCCCACTGTAGCCACAGCTGGTTCTCACAGCCAGTTATCCTGGAGGTCATTTCCTCCCAGTGACACCAACAGCAATCAAGGCTCAACTATAAGGCTGTCTACACAGTCCACAGAGGATGCACCAAGAATGCCCAGCTCAGGTGACTGGGGAAGCTAATCCAATGGGCCCTACAGGACACCTAATTCCAAGACCACTCTATCAATTCAATAGATATAGCAGCTCTACCTAATACATAGAAACAATTACAAGGAAGTAGCCACATTAGGGAGACAAAGAAATATATCACAATGAAAGAACTGGAAGCAAGCAAACATTTGGATGCAGAGTTCAAAGCCATGGTTATAAGGTTACTCAAGGATCTCATGAGACTTTCAAGGATCTTAGTGAGAAAGTCAAAGACATGAAAAAGGACCAATAAGAAATTAAGCATACACTAACTAAAATAAAGAAAAATTTACAGGGATTCAACTGTAGAGTAGAGGAGTCTGAGAGTCAAATCAACTATGTGGAATATGAAGAAGCAAAAAACAAAAAACAAAAAAACAAATAAACAAAAAACACCCAGTTAAAAGAACAAAAAGAAAAAGCATCCAAAAATATGAATATAATGTAAAAAGCCTCTTGGACAACTTCAAGCATACTGACATTCACATTATGGGGGTGCCAGAAGGAGATAAGAGAGAGCAAAATATTAAAAGCCTATTTGAAGAAATAATGACAGGAAACTTCCCCTACCTGGTGAAAGAAATATACTTACATGCCCAAGAAGCACAAATAGTCCCAAACAAGAGTAACCCAAAGAGATCCATACCAAGACACATCATAATTAAAGTGCCAAGGGCTAAAGACAAAGAGACAATCTTAAAAAGCAACAAAAGAAAAGCAGTTAGTTACCTACAGGGGCTTGTCCATACAACTGTCAGGTGATTTCTCAATAGAAACTTTGCAGGCCAGAAGGGAGTGAGTGGTGAGAAATATCCAAAGTGATAATCAGTATTCCTCTGCCCAATAAAGCTATCATTAGAATTGATGTTGAGATAAAGAGCCTCACAGACAAGAAAAAGCTAAAGGAGTTCACCAAGCCTTTATTACATGAGAGGGTGAAGGGTATTGTTGAAGAAGAAGAAGAAGAAGAAGAAGAAGAAGAAGAAGAAGAAGAAGAAGGAGGAGGAGGAGGAGGAGGAGGAGGAGGAGGAGGAGGAGGAGGAGGAGGAGGAGGAGAGGAGGAGGACAAAGGGGGAGGAGATATGACCCCCAAAAAGGTAACAAATACTTATCTACCAATAATTGGATCTAAAAATAAAACTAAATAAATAGGAAATGTGAATAACAAAATAAACTGGTGAATAAAATAGAATCAGAGGCATAGAAGCACGGAACTGACTGATGAATCTTAGAAAGAAGAGGGGCAGGAAGGTGATTGCAGGAAGAAATTAAGCAAAGATCTTACCTAAGGACACAAACAGTAGGATGGTTGAGTCCTGAAACAGATTGGGATCCAGTGGTAATGGGGGCAAAAGAAGACATCTGTAATAATCTCAATAAAGATTAAAAAACAATAAAGAAAAGAACACTAAAAAACATTAAAAATAAAATAATTTGTGTGACATCGGTTAATAAGGTTACAATTATTGATAAGATGTACAATTCTGTAGTACGTCTTCAGTATAATGCATTGTGTGCTCAACATCCAAAGTTAAATCTTCTTCCATTACCATATATTTGACACTCTTTACGTTTTATTGCCATTGCACACCCTTCTCTCTGGTAACCACCATACTGTTGGTCTGTGTCTATGAATTTTTGCTTTTCTTCATTGTTCATTTGTTATTTTCAGTATTATATCCGACATAGGAGTGAAATAATATGTTCTTGACTTTTTCTGTATGACTTACTTTGCTTTACATAATATTCCATGTTGTCACAAATGACAATATTTCATCTTTTCTTCTGGCTGTGTAGTTATTTTATTGTATACTAGAGGATGGGTGCATGAAATTCATGCACGAGGGATGGGGGATATCCCTCAGCCCAGCCTGCACCCTCTCCAAACTGGGACCCCTCAAGGGATGTCCGACTGTCATTTAGGCCTGATTCCGGTAGGATCAAGGGCTCAATGATGAGTCGGACATCCTTCTCACAATCCAGGACTGCTGGCTCCAAACTGCTTGACTGCCTGCCTCCCTGATTGTCCCTAACCGCTTCTGCCTGCCAGCCTGATCACCCCCTAACCACTACCCTACCAGCCTAATTGATGTCTAACTGTTCCTGTGCCAGCCTGTTTACCCCAAACTTCCCTCTTCTGCAGGCCTGGCCACCCATAACTGCCCTTACCTGCAGGCTTGATCTTCCCCAACTGGTCCCTCCCAAATGCCCTCCCCCATGATTGCCCACAACTGCCCTCCCTTGCAGGCCTGGAACCTCCCAACAGCCCTCCCCTGCTGGCCATCTTGTGGTGGCCTTCTTATGTCCACATGGGGGCAGGATCTTTGATCACATGGAGGCAGACTTCTTGTGTGTTGGAGTGATGGTTAATCTGCATATTACTCTTTTATTAGATAGGATAGAGGCCTGGTGCATGGGTGTGACCAGTTGGTTTGCCCTGAAGGGTGTCCTGGATCAGAGTGGGGCAGCCTGGGTAAGGGGACTATGGTGGTTTGCAGGCCAGCCATACCCCACAGCAACCCAAGCAGAAGCCCTGGGATCTGGGGTTAATTTATGTTCTACAATTGAAACTTTGTAGCCTGGAGTGGAGACAAGCCTTCTGCTCCCTCCATGGTGACAGCCATTTCTGTTTGGGTTTATTTAAATTCTGTAATTGAAACTTTGTAACCTAGAATGGAGGCCTAAATTCTAGGGCTCCAGAAACTTGGCTTCCTCCATCGCCTGGGAAACCCTAGCTTCTGCTCTCTCCAGCTCTCTGGCTGTCATCATTCCTGTTGGGATATATCTTCTATAATTGAAACTTTGTAGCATTGAGTGGAGGCCTAGGCCAGCAAGGGCAAGCAGAAAGCTTGGCTTCCTCCATTGCCAGGGAAACCTAAGCCTCCCTCCTGCTCTCAGTGGCCACAGCCATCTTGGTTGGGGTTTATTTGCTTCTGATTGGCTGGTGGGCACGGTTTGGGGGTGTATTAGAGGTACAGTCATATTACTCTTTTGTTAGATAGGGTATGTACCACATCTTCATTATCCAATCATTTTTTGTAAATATATGTGCATTCCTATGTTCATCGCAGCATTTTTCACAGCTATTTCTAAACACAATACTCAAGCAGTCAATATTTACATATAGGGCACTCCCATAGACACATGCAGTTTTTAACCATTCTTTCCTGCCCATCAATACAAGGCACAGGACTTTAGAGCCACTCAAAATAATTAGTTTTGCTTCATGGTGTGTACATTTTCATGTCAGTGAGTGATAGACACACAGTGTTTAAGGATAATAATGCCTCTACATTTTCCCCTTTACAAACATACTATTTAATAAAAAGGTAATATGCAAATTGATGAGCACTCCAACACACAGTATGGCTGCCCCCATGTGGTCAAAGATGGCTGCCCCACGTGAATACAACATGGCCAACACAAGATGACCAACAGAGGAGGGCAGTTGTGCACAATCAGGCCAGCAGGGAAGGTCAGTGGGAGGGATCAGGCCTGAAAGGGAGGACAGTTAGGGGTGACCAGGCTGGTAGAGAAGGGCAGTTGAAGGGGACAAGGACTGCAAGAGAGGGCAGTTGGGAGGGACCAGGCCTGCAGGGGAGAGCAGTTTGGGGTTTCCAGACCGGCAACGGAGGGCATTTCAGGGCAACCAGGCTGGCAAGGGATGACAGTTAGAAGGAATCAGGCATGCAGGGGAGGGCAGTTGGGGGGGACCAAGTCTGCAGGGGAGGGTAGTTAGGGACAATCTGGCCAACAGGGGAGCAGTTAGTGTTGATCAGGCTGACAGGGGAGTGGTTAGCGGGTGATTAGGCCAGCAGGCAGAAGTGGTTAGGAGCAATCAGGCAGGCAGGCAAGCAAGCAGTTGGGAGCCAGCAGTCCTGGATTCTGAGAGAGGTCCCAGATTGGAGAGGTTGCAACCTGGGCTGAGGGACACATACAGCCCCTCCCCATGTTCACAATTTTTGTGCACCAGGCCAATAGTTTTAAAATAAAAACCATTTAGCTGTTTTAGAATGTTTTCATGTCATGTTGTACTATCCCCAACCCTTGGCCAAAACCTGCTGGATGCCAGAAAGGGTGGGAGGAGCAAACAAGCAGACTGCAATAATCCCTGCTATTCTGGGCCCACTGAATAGTGCATCTGTAGTTCCTGAGATTGCCTCCTATGAATGTAAACCAGGAGAGTGGGTTATTTAATATGAATAAGCAACTCTGAATTTATTATCTCTACATTAGCATCAGTCTGACGATTTTTATAGAGTACTAGAGGCCTGGTGCACAAAATTCGTGTATGGGCGGGGGATGTCCCTCAGCCCCAGCCTGCACTCTCTCCAATCTGGGACCCCTCAAGGGATCTCCCTCTGACAGTACAGGACTGCTGGCTTCCAACTGTTCTCCTACCTGCCTTCCTGATTGCCCCTAACCACTTCTACCTACTAGCCTGATCACTCCCTAACCACTCCCCTGTCAGCCTGATTGATGCCTGAGTGCTCACCTGCCAGCCTGTTTTCCCCTAATTGCCCTCCCCTTCAAGCCTGGTCCCTCCCAACTGCCCTCTCCTGATGGCTTGATCACCCACAACTGCCCTCCTTTGCAGGCTTGGTCCCTTCTAATGGCCCTCCCCTGCTGGCCATCTTGTGGTGGCCAAATTGTGTCCACATGGCAGTCGGGTCTTTGACCACATGGGAGCAGCCATTTTGTGTGCTGGAGTGATGGTCGATCTGCATATTACCCTTTTATTAGATAGGATTTTTTTATATAATTTCAAACTGCTTTGTGTCTTCGTTTCATTGCCATGGCACAAACTATTCCTCAACTTCTCTTCAAATTTTTACCGAAGATCTCATTTGAACTTACCTCTAAATTACTGTTTATTTAAATTTATTTTCTCATAGTAATGCTATTGCCCAGGGGAGCTCCCCTTACAAGAGCCCCTAGGAATGGATTATGTGTAGTTATACAAGGTAATTCTACATTTTAAATTTCTTAGAAGTAATTTGATGCAGTCATTAGGTTAGATTGTATTACCTCTGTTAGGTCTTTTCTCCTCTCTACAAAAGTTACATAGATTCTCCTGAATCTACTAATTGTCTTTTTTCTTTTATTCATGTCCAAGCTAAAATGTTTATTTTTCTCTCTTCTAATACTTCTAATCTTTTTTTTTAATTTTCCTACCTGATCAATACTGCCCACCTAATAGACATGGCAATTGATCATAGTGCACAACTGACATGCAACAAATGATCTGAATTACTTCTCTAGACACAAGACCATTTATTTTCAATACATAGCAGTTATCAGAATATTCGTTATATGGAACCCAAATCTCTCTGCACTTAATACTTTGCATCAGGACTACATATTTACATAATTAGACTTCAATATAATTTTTAAAAAGCTATCATGGATTTTCTTAATTACACTTCTAAATGCCACAAAATCTGGTTTTCAGGCACTTTCATCATTCTGCCACTTTACTTGAAAAACACACCAATGTCCATAAATTTTAGTGCTAAAGGAGATCTTGTAGTTGCAGTAATAGCAAAGAGCTTAAAGGAGCTGCAGATTTCTTGGTTATGAATAATGTAATAGGTTTTTGAACCACATGAACCTGCGTACAAATCTCGGTTTTGACATTACACCTGTGTGATCATGATTGCCTACTCAACTCACTTTTCTCAGCTTCAGTTTACCCTTTGGAGAAGCAGGTACTATGCCTGTCTCATAACTTACTGCAATTCAGTGAGATGTAATGAGCTCAGCACAGGGCCTGACACACAGCAAGCACTCAGTAACAGTAGCTATTGTTATTTCAGTCCTCACTGTTGATTATCATGATCATACTCTTACTAATATTGTATATGATATTATTAATTCCCTTTAAACTTAGAATCAAATAACCCTCATTTTCCCTCCCACATGTGTTACTGCTTCATTCTAAGGTCTCTCTTTAAATGACTCGAAAGGTGCATGCCGATACAATCAATACAGTAGCTTATTATTTTAAAACTAGATCAAACTATTCACTGGCACATGCACCAAACAAATTGTTTTACTCTATTTCTAACTAGTTATCTGACATCACATTATCCCTTCTTTATTTTATTAAGTCATCATTGCTCTCTTCCATGACATGTTGATAAAAACTAGGAGGGGGAGTATAATAATACATATACTAATACAAAGAATTGGTTCATTTCTAAAGGGGTTAAAGAGACAAGGAAGAGAGAAGGCAATCGACCTCTCCTCGTCTTAGAAACACAGAATTAGGAAATATGATTAATGTAGGTAGTATTCTCATATACAATAAAGCAATGTTCCTACACCCCCTTTCACAATAATTGGTCAAGCCTTTCCTTTGTGCTCTTCATCCTCTTAAAGTTCTAATCTGCTCATCCTCACTTCCTTCCACTTTCCTATACCTTCCCCATAATTTAGGACATCATACATCCCTTTCAGGAAACTTTTCTTATAGAGGTCTGCTGACTTCCCCTTACAAATATCTCGTGAGCTGGAAACATCTGTGCTAGTTGTTTACAACTATTAGAGTGTCACTCTTAAGATTTAGTGACATGTCTTATTTATCTCTTGAGCCCAGCATCTGACTATCTGGGACATGCAGTCACAGAACAAAGGCTGACAAATACATATCAAGTGAAGAAAGACCACATTCCAATCCTAGATTTCTTTTTGGCGTTTGTTTGGATAAGCTATTTTACTTCCCTGAGAGTTAGTTTTTCTCTATTAAATAAGGATAATTCTATCATTGTATGATTCTTAATATAATTGAAAATAATAGGTATAAAATACTACTATTAATGCCAAGCTTGTAGCAGATACTCATTAATCGACAGAGATTGATATAAAGATTAGAATGAATATACTTTCTGTTGTTAGTCACAAATGTTTTATGATTGCTTTGCGTCTTTCAAACTTCCTGCTGATCTATCTCATGAGGCACAGAATTTTAAAAATTTTTTCATTCTCCTCCTTGTGTCTGTTACCAAGATGAGCACAGTGTGAACTATCTCTCTAGTCACATTCCTTTTACAATCTCAGATACCCCTTTCTATTCAACTGTTCTTATTTCAATCTTATAAATTCACAATTGGAGAATAAATGTCATCCTCCTCAAACAGTTCTGATTAAGTAGTTTTCTTTTGACCTGTGAACTACTTCTTGCAGAATATCACACCTGAAATAACATTTGGCAAGTTTTTCTTTATGCTCTTTACTAAGAATATTGTTTGTGACTAAAATTTCATCTTATAATTCCACTTATTCTATATCTCTGTAGTGAAATGAATATTTTCAATGAAAATCTCCAAGTTAAAGAGTGAATAAAATATATTATTATTATTGGGGGGCTTGATTAACACTGAAAAGCACCTTTCTCTACTTTCTTTTTTCTCTATTTCTCCATCCCTCAAATGCTTGTTTACTTTTCTTTTTAGACTTGAACCAACGGTTTCTTGGATAGATGACAGAAAGGGAAGGAATAGGAAAACTGCAAGATCTTTAAAGTTTGCCTACCCTTCCTTTATCTAAAAGATCTCTTTTTCTATTAAACTGTGAAATATTTTGACAAATTGGGAGAAGAGTCAATTAATGACTTAATTAATAAATAGTCATATTTCTGTATTAGAAAACACAATAAGTATTCAATTTCTGTCGTCAGACACTCTGCCCCTCACTTCTTTTATGAATGATATTTTCCTAATTTTTGTTAATAGTACTGCTTAATATTTTAATGAATTCTAGGGAGGCAATAACTATAAATATGTTGAGGCCACTAATGTCATAGTTATCCATGTTAAATAACATAAAACATCTGTTGATCCTTGTTCAGAACTTTTAAAATGCTTCTCTTGATTTTTTATAAGAATTAAGGAGGGTTTTATAAATTACTAGAGGCCTGATGCACGAAATTTGTGCAAGAGTAGGCCTTCCTTCCCCAGGCTGCTGTCACCAACTTCCCTCTGTCACCCAGGCTTCCCTCTGGCTACCATAGGCACCTGGGACCCGGCTTACTTCCAGACACTGGCACATGGGACCCAGACTTCCCTCACCAGTCAGTGGTCTGGGCCTCCCTCTTTGGTGCAATCATAGAGCCCCCCTCCCCTCTGCAGGGCAATCATGGGGCAAGGCCGAGTCCCTGACCAATTGCATCGCACCTACCTTGGCTGGCCTGGCGCCAGTGGGTGTCATAATCTGGTCCCAGAGGCTCATCCGAATGGTCATTCCAC
This sequence comes from Antrozous pallidus, assembly GCA_027563665.1. NCBI lineage: Eukaryota > Metazoa > Chordata > Mammalia > Chiroptera > Vespertilionidae > Antrozous > Antrozous pallidus. Next base: position 105,607,387 of record CM050514.1, on the reverse strand, counting down.
TGTTTGGCTATCCGGTCTAATTAATATATTATGCTTTTATTATTGTGGATTATTATTATTATTGCTCATTACTGGAAAATTCTTGTTAAATGTTAAATTGCATTACTGATAGGCTAATTTTGATCTAGGAATTCAAACTTATTATTTCTACATGTCTTTATGTGCTTCTTAGTTGTCATTATTTTTATCAGATGTGATGGCATCAATTACCTTAGGTATCAAATAAGTAGACTGTAGATCAGATGAAATTTTTGAACACAGTACATCTCTTAGAGACAGTATTATCATTTTTTTCACACGACATATGTGTTATCCTAATAAAGTAAATGGTCAGTGTATACACTATTAATTGCCATATCTTAAACAATATATTTTCACTCAAATATGCCCCATTAATGATATACATATATAGAGATGTTTAAATCCAGTTTTTAATCAAACAGCTCTCTGTTTCTAAAGGTTTATTTTTAATGAAAAAATAATCTAAAATAATACTATTATATTAATACTAGAGGCCTGGTGAATGGATTCATGCATTGGTGGGGTCCCTCAGCCTGGCCTGTGCCCTCTCACAATCTGGGGTCCCTTGGGGGCTGTCAGACAGCTGGTTTCGGCCAATGACCTGTGGTGATCTGGCTGAAACCAGCAGTCCGGCAACTCCTGCGGGATGTAGTGATGTGCCAAGTGGTAGGCAGCTAGGGAGGAGCCTGAGCTCAGGCTGAGTGCTGTGCTGCTCCTGCTCAGACTGGCCCCACTGTGCCTGCCACCGCCACCACTCAGCCTGGATGGGGAAGGGGCACTTAGGGAGACTGTGGGAGAAGCTTGCCATACCACAGCTGCGCTTGCCATCCATAAGCCCAGCATCTGGCACCTGTGGATCAGCTGAGCAGTGCTCCTGCTGTGAGAGCACGCTGACCAACAGGGAGCAGCTCCTGCACTGAGTGTCTGCCCTCTGGTGGTCCGTGTGTGTAATACCGACCAGTCACTTAAGGTTTTATATAAATAACGATACTCTTATATTTCCAATTCCCACATTTTTACATAGAAAATCCTGTATTTAATTAGTATTTAAAGTATATATTAAGTGCTTCAGTGAGTCTAAGAAAAATCATGGATACTAATAAAGGAAGGGCATCTTATTTGCAATGGATAGTTGGACTGCATTTATGCACATTCAATGACAGTAGTCCACCAGCCTTCTCTTAGCCTGCAATGACTGTATGATGACATAGAAAAATTTTAACAAGTAGGAAAATCTCAGATCCATCAAAAGAACTTTGCCCTCACATTTTTATTCAAATTGTACTTACTTGACCCATATGTCAGTCATTAGAGAGCAGGAAGTTAATTGTTCTGATTTTGAAAGCATGTTAATCTGTTCAGGCTCCATGATGCCAGGGTTTTGAGTGTACCAAAATGGAACCTTCGTGGCCTGGAACTATTAACTCATCTCCCAAGAGCATAGAGGTGGGAGCACATTGGAGTTAAGCTTCATAGTTCACATTTCTTTACAAATGTTGTCATTTTTACTATGAGCTCCAATTAGACCAAACCAATAATGAATTAAAAAACAATGAAAAACACAGAAAATTGATAACCATGTTTATCTCTATATTCATCACACTAATGTATCTAACAGAATTTTTGTTTTTTTAAATGCAAATTGGCAACATTTTGTCTTTTACTCAGAGATTTAATATTTGTTTTATAACTTCTTTCATATTTACTTAGTAAAAAGGATCACATATACAAGGTAACTGTATTTTTTATTGTTCAAATTGGAGAATTTTGATAATTAAATGAGAGAGGGCTGCTAAAAATTAAGTCATGCCCAAGGTATAAATCATGACTATCTCAGGCAAGTTGAGACACCTACTGACCTTTAGATTGTAACAATCAACCATCTGAATTGGAGTAGATGTGGAATTATTCAAACGGGTAAAGGTAGCTCCACTCTACACTACTCCTTATTCATCCCCTTTCCTCTAACAATATATCAATGCTTTAAGCTATCTAAGAGTAAGTAATGCACAGGACAATTTCAATTGGTTTCTGATATATTTCATGTGATTTAATATGTTTATGAAATCAGTTGATTTTCTATTTGTATGCAATCATAGCTTAATTTCAATAGAAATAATATATTAGTATGTAAAGATATTTAATACTTATTCAAAAATAAAATATACATGTGTTTAGTCATTGGCAAATAATAACCACAGAATTCTGAAAATTCTCATAAACATTTATCCACTGTAAAGATAGTAGCTCTAAAATTCCATGATTCTTGGATTCTAGTTACACATTGAATTTGATAAAGTATAGTGTTTTTAAAGCAAAAAATGTCAATTTCTTCCCATTTTGGAGTTTATAAACAAACAAAAAATCTTGTGGATTTGTACTTTAAAATTTCATATATTGGAGATAAAAGGTCTCATCTACTAATTCTATTATTACACTGGAGGTTTAGATCTCAACATATGAATTTTGGGGGATGCTAGCATTCAGAACATAACACAGGCTCTTAAGGAAAAAAGGAAGTTGTTTCTGGTGTAGTTTGTTCCTGGTTAATAAACAATAAATGAGATGTTTTGATTTGCCACACACTGGTGACACATATTTAGGTATTCCCTAAGTTCTACCAAGTATAGTCAAATACAGTAGTGCAGGAAAGTTAACTATAATCTCAGATCATCCCATAACTAAATGGCTATTTTATAGTAACATCATTTTTCTATATTGTCCATCACCTGTTCCTGTGACATGATCAACAACCTGAGAACATTTAATTGCCAACTACACTGATCACTGAGTTCTCTATCACCGTGAGCAAGAATTTACAGAGCTATTAGTTTCATCTCAATAAATATGTAGGTCACCCTATCCATATTTGCTCAGTGATTAGAGTGTCAGCCCTTGGACTGAAAGGTCATGGGTTCCATTACAGTCAAGGGCTTGTACTTCAGTTTCCGACTCATCCCCAGCTCCTGTAGGGGTACCTGTGGGAGTTAACCAGTAGATGTAGCCCTCACACATTGATGTCTCTCTCTCTCTCTCTCTCTCTCTCTCTCTCTCTCTCTCTCTCTCTCCCCCTCCTTTCCACTATCTTAAAAAAAAAATCCTCAGGTTGCCAAAACCGGTTTGGCTTAGTGGATAGAGCGTTGGCCTGCGGACTCAGGGGTCCTGGGTTCGATTCCGGTCAAGGGCATGTACCTTGGTTGCGGGCACATCCCCAGTGGGGGGTGTGCAGGAGGCAGCTGATCGATGTTTCTCTCTCATCGATGTTTCTGGCTTTCTGTCCCTCTCTGTAAAAAATCAATAAGATATATTTTTAAAAATCCTCAGGTGAGGATTAACAACATCAACAACAAAAAAAAACATACAAACAAAAATATGTGATTTATTTTGTCCACAAAGTTTCTACTGAATTACAGAAATGGCAGTAAACTGCTTGTATGAAGGGGTCCTGGAGCCTTTGCCTTGCCTTGTAAGTGTAGAATCTGTATTAAGGGCAACCAAAGTGAACTCTCAAACTAGTAGACACAGTAGGGGGTTGGATACCAAGGGACTTTGAAAAAAGAGTAAGGCAAAAAGGTCTAGCATGACACAGTTTTCTCAGGAATCTTCCTAATCATATATGCAGTGAGTGCCTATTATTTAACTCAGAAGTGTAACAGGCAGAATTTCTAAATTTGGAATAATTTGAGCTGCAGAGAGAGCACAGGTGGAGAAGCAACATGAAGCACAGTTCAGAGCCCTTATCACAACCTAACACATCACTCAGTTCTGAGTACCTGCTGCCTGGGCCCCAGGAACCTTCTGGCCACTTGCTCTTCAGGCCTGGGAGAGTGACTAGAAACTCCGATTTCTGTTTTTCTATTGCTCAAAACACTTCATCTTGAGAAACTTCCAAGTCAACCTCTTCAGAAATATATTTCATTAAAGAATGCAAATCAGTTTTAAAAAGTCATATGATCTTTATTGAGTATAATTTTATTATAAAAGAAAAGATTAACAACAGGGAAAGATGGTTACAAGTGGTTTTACTCCTAATGTGGTCTTCTCATCATTAATGTTTTCAAAATACTTCCCAACAGTATTCCAAATATCAATGCAGTAGAGGAAGGGAGGAGAGGGAACACAGAGAAGACAAAGAAGGAGAAAGGGAGGGAGAGAGGAATAGAAGAGTAAGGAAAAGGAAAAAAACAAGAAGGGAAGAAAGCTCTGCTTAACTTTAGTATACCTATCAGATGAAACAACAGGCCAACTCTTCAGGCATCTTTCAAAATATTCACTTTGAAGTAGTGAAATTTCTCAGCAGGAAGTAAGTCACAGAGGCACTAAAATTCAACTACCTTAAAATAAATATATTTAACCATTTATATCTTTATCCATAGGAAAGGAAATGTCTCAATCAGTTACCTTTAGGAAAATATATTAAACTAATTTGTTTTAACACCAACATAGCAGGAGAAACCAAAATAAAGCTGTGACTAGCAAATAAACCATTTCCACAGTGGAAAAAGAAGAAAGCGAGACAAAGAAAAGACAAAAGCAGCCTATCATTTCAAGAATGAAGGAGAAAAGTAGTAATAACCTTTTATAACAGGGGCCTGGTGCATAAAATTTGTGCACTGGGGGTGGGTGGTCTCTCAGCCCAACCTGCCCCTCTCACATACTGGGAGCCCTCAGAGGATGTCCTACTGATGGCTCACCCTGGCCTGCCCAAGGCCGAGAGCCTCTGGCCGAGACTTTCATCCTTGGACACGGGACCTTGGGCAGGGGACCCCCAGCCAGCGTTTGCTGGGATCTCAGCCAGCAATCGCCCTGTGATCCAGCTGATCACTGGCTGTCTCCAACCCATCCCTGGCCTGCCTGCCCAAGGCCAGAAAAAAGCCTCTTGGCGAGGCATTTTCTATACTTGGGACCCCAGTGATTGCCCTGCCATGGCAGCAGCCATCTTGGTTGGGTGTTAATTTGCTCCTGATTGGCTTCTGGACATGGCTTGTGAGTGTGACTTATTTGGTGTAGTGAAGGTATGGTCAATTTGCATGTCACTCTTTTATTAGATAGGATTCTTATATTTTATGAATTTGCATGATTGTACTTTTAGAAGGAAATACTTATTCATCATGCTAGTTTAATTTCAGTCTATTCTGTATTTGTGATTTTGAACTCATATTCTTAAATTTCCTTTAATAAGCCATTCTTTTTATGCCATTTCATACCTTGCTAATGCTATACTTATCTTATTTTGGAAATACATATGTCTTGTAAATACTATACTATCTGTTATATAATGAAAGTATCCAGATAAAACATTTTTATTTTTTCTTTACATAACACTTGAAACTATGAATTCAGAATTGCTATTAAGGCCAATATTGAACATTTCTGGGAGTGGAAGGGACTCTTATGGTTCAAGAAGAAAAAAAATATATGGATATACATGCAAATTGCTTTAATGCCATGTCAAAATTATTGACATACTATATTTTAAAGACATTTGGCCAATAGGAGTACCTGCATAATGGTAAACTACTTAGAAAACATATTCCCAGAGTCTAAACTGGTCACTTTCATTGACATCTGTGTTTTTATTTTTTCTAAATTTATTACATTTCATTTTCAGAAATAGAAAACAATCCATGTCCTTAAATACAGTCTTTACATTCCTGCAGTGTTTCTGTTGTCCTATTAAATCATTAGTTCAGAATCAAGATCATTTTAAAAATCTATTAGCTATGTTGTAAATCATCTTATTATAATTATTATGAATCATTTTCTCTTTGATTTGTTACCTGTTATCTAACAGATTTTGTGGTGTTTAATGATTTGATGACCCTTCACATTCTATCTACTAACTGATGTAATTATAGACCATAATTGGTGGGGAAAATCTGCAACTAAGTAGGTTGTCATTATCTCTTGAAAACATAGTCACTACTACTAGTATGATTAGCAAGAAGACACAATGGTTTCACATAACACTATTATAATGCTTAGATAATTTAAATGTTAATTATCAAACAGTTTGATGTGGATGTAGATTCCTGCATCTTTCATGTGCTGTGTCTGAGTCAGTTCAGGCTGCTATGACATAAAGTACCACGGTTGGGTTGGTCATCAACAATGGAGAAATGGACTTTTCACAGTTTTTGATCAGGTTGCTAACATATTCAGGTTCAGGAGAGGGCTATCTTCTAAGTTGTAAGTTGCTGATTACTGTTGTATTCTCATATGGCGAAAAACAGAGAGAAGCAAACTCTCTCCTGACTTTTATAAGGGCACTTATAAGGTCATCCTCATGACCTTATCTAATCCTAATTATTTCCCAAAGGCCCACTTCCTAATACCATCATATGGGGAGGGGGGAGGGGAGATAGAATGGGGTAAGGAGTTCAACTAAAAAATTTGGAAGATACCCAAAGATTCAATCTATAATAGCTTGCCTAATGATGAATTATTGATCATATCTACTCTGCATGATAGGTACTGATATATACTTTCTAATGTCATAAATTAAACACAATCATAACATAGACTGAAACAGTTTGGAGATGGGTATAGGGCCATAGGCTACAATCCCTCATCTAATATCCTAGGAATTTCAGGAGTTTCCAGAGTCTACAACAATACTGGGATGTCTATACTACATAGTACATAAAATCCACATGGGGTTTTGAGTAAGACTCTGGTAATCAAACATGCTAGTGTTCAGCAAAATGAGGATGTAAATAAAGTATAAAATATAGTGATTGTATGTAACTTCATATCAATTGAGGTTATACCCTGTTTCTGAATTGGTTTGGGTCAGGCTATGCTCTGCCACAAAGTGAATTATATGAAAAATAATATCACTTTCAAAGATTTTTAGATTTTGGAAATATGAATAATGACTTATGTACACTGATTAGCTCTGTTGTATATATATGGCATACAAGACTATTTATTAAAAACTTGTGATTAAGTAATAGTTTAAGAAAATTATCTTCATTATATCATATATTCTTCAAATCAAGCCTGAGAGGTATGAGCCTTATTATTAGGTTATTCATCTTAGAATGAGAAACCCCCACACCTCTTGAGCCCAGGGATTTGCCCTGACAGGGAATCAAACCAATGACCTCTTGGTTCCGGGTTAATGCTCAACCACTGAGCCCTTTCCTCCAGCAGTGCAGCTTTTCCAGGCAGCTGAGAACACCTTCACTTGGTTGAATTTCTTTTATGTTTATTAGAATACCAAGAACAGCATTAATATTTCAATGAATATTTGGGAGATATCAACTGTTCATCAACTAGCTACAATCATTGGATTTGGGATTTTAGTGAGCTATGTTTATTCCAGTCTACTATTATTTAGACCTAGAGAGTCAGTTAGTCAAATTTTAGCACAATTAAGTTCTTGGTGATTTAATAGTATAAGTTTTCACAAACTTTTAATCCAACTGTAGCATGCATAAATAGGGAGTGTGTCATATACAAGAATCTAGACCAGATATGTTTAAGTAAACTTATATATAAACTTAATGGGGTATAAATGAAATAACAAATGACTTTTTTTATGTCTAGAACCTAAAATAAAACACATTTTAAAGATTTTAAAAATAAGGAAAACTTACTGACCCTCTAAAGAACTTTAAAGAGCATGTGATTTTGATAATAAAGTGTATTTATTTATATATGACTCAATAATTTTTAGTATTTTTTACTTAAACCCTTATATCATCTATAACTTTATAGGACTTTTCACTTATTTATTAAGTTTTTTTAGAGCTCCCTCTACTGTTCAAATATGAACATGTTCATTGAAATTTACTAATGAAAGTAATCTATTGTGAGGATATGGCAAGAATAGTATCTTCAGTCAAAAAAGTGAATTTCCCTCTGTGTACATTTAAACTTACATATATATATATAGTTTTATATATCCATGCTCCTCAAATAAAAAAATTAATGCAATAAATGGATACAGAAATATGCTCATTTCAAAATTCTAACTGTCCTCTTTTTACCAGTAACTATCTTATTTTTTAAATCATTACATGTATGGAAAGCTATCTTGTAGATAATATAATAAGAAACATCCCAAAGTTCATATACTAGACATTAAAGAAGGCTTCAATATGATGTGTTTCATAACTCCAGGGGTGAACAATATACCATGTTTGCATCACGACATGAAATTATGTAAGGTCTTTTCTTCTTTAGAATATTTGAAGATTCACAACTCCTGAGTAAAATAAGTCTTAAATACTATACAGAATTATGAAAGAGAAACATAGGAATACTCAAATGTCATTAATTTACAAAATAAAATATTTCACAAAGGCAAACTTGTGTGCTCTTGGCCAAGTTAGACCTTATGAAGCAGAGTTTTCCTTATCAGAATTAATATAATGGGTGGGAAGGTTTCCCATTACTGAGGCAATGTATACATTTCATATTGTTCCTGACTTAAAACAAGATATATAATTATCCAACTGTGATTAAATCACAAGCATTAAAATACGAAAAATCATAAATATATTTACAGTAAAGCACCAAGAGTACCATGTAATTTGGAAATTTTTGTAACAAAATACTGAGAAGCTAAATGGTAATTAATCCTTTGAGAAAGAATCATCAAGGTTTAAAGCCATAATTAAGATAATGGTAGAGTTTATTAATTCAATTAAATAAATTAATTTCAAAAGACAAAATACAATAAGATAAAGTGTAGCAGTTATGAATATATGTTACATATTTCTCTAATGAATTCACATTTAACATTACATAATTAATCATTCAGGAAATACCAGAAACTTTAAGTGAAATTATATTAGCCCATGGAGAAAAAACATAATTTATAGGTGAAATCTACATTTTAGGAACATAAAAAAAAAACTTTCTTTCCACAGATTTCAAAAGGTTAATGTTTTGTTAAGTCATCAGAGAGTGTCATTTGTGAATAGTGAAGACTTTTTTAAAAATATGTTTTATTGAGTTTTAGAGAGAGAAGAAGGGAGAGGGATAGAGAGTTAGAAATAACAATGAGAGAGGAACATCATAGATAAACTACCTCCTGTGTACACCCTACTGGGGATCTAGCTCCCACTACCCATGCATGCATGTAAGTCCTTTGGTTGATCTCTCCTCCATCTTCCCTATTTTAGTTGAAACCTCATTTACTTATTAAATGGTGTGCTTAAACAATGCATAGGTAGGTTAATCCCATGTCTATAAAGCTTCTAGGAGTCCTCACTGCCCACCTGTTGGTATTTATATATAGAAGTAAAATCTTAGCATCTTAAAAAATGTATAGGCCTTGAAAGGTGAAGTATAAAATTTTGTGTGAGTACAGAAATACACATTTCAGATTGACTTCGTAACTTTCCTCTGAATAATATATGATCCAAAGTGATTAATGCAAGACTGCGATTAGCATCTCCATCCACACTTACCTGATACCGTAGCTTTGGTCTGTCCTGTCCTTGGGACACTGAAGTGTGTTATGCGTTGAGCAATCTGAGACGATATGAGAATTCTGGCTCCAGCTCTTTTCCCAGATTTTTCCCTTTGACTGCACCACCCTCCCTTCCTCCTCTTTCTCTTTTGGATGTCAGTCAGCCTCTTAATTTGTGCAGCAAGAATCCAACAACCTTATGGCTTTGGGGGTGAGCTGGGTGTTTATTTTGTTTAAAATATTGAATTTAATTAGTTTATCACTTAAATGTTGCCTGGGACAGGATAAGGATAAACTTTACCTTTTGTGTAGTTCAAGGGATATAGCTTTGTAATCAAAGAAATCTGGATTAAGGTCTCAGTATTTTGTTTGTTTGTTTTTAAGAGCTCAGTTCTTTCAGGTATTATCTATGTTATTTGGATAGTTTGAGTGTATCTCTAAGACTCATTTTCCTCTACAAGTTTGGTGAGATAATAGCTAGTTAAGGGTATAGTGTTGACAAATCAATTTAAAAATTACCATCTAGGAATGCCCTTTGAAGTTCTGTCTGAGCATTATCCAACAGTCAACATAAGGGTTAGCTGGTGTCCAAGAGAGTTGTAACTGGTTTACTATTGATTAGGGCCAGACTAATGTTAGATGTTAACTTTTAGGAGATTGATAAGTAACACATGTTTTTTGTCCACTGGAAAAGAGAACCTCAAAGGTTGCATTTTATTGCCCTGTAGGATATTAACCAATTATGTATCTAAATTTGCAAATTATCCCTGTGATTTTCCCCCACAATGGCTTTTATGTTAAGCAGCCTATTTTATTCTCCTTTGAACTGACTTCATCATATTGCTACTTCACTCATTAGTCAGTTTTTTTAATCTGCTAAATAAACTTATTATATATTTTTTGCAAGTCATAACTTTAACTTTGTATACTTTAATACAAGTAGGTAAGTGCTTGAAAGTTTTTTGGTTACTTCATCCCCCGGGCAGTTTTTGAAACAATCCACCATATGGAGATATACTCTTGCTTTCTCCACACTCAAAATGCCTTTTACAATATTTTTTTCTTGTCATTATCCCAACCATCCTCTTGGGCCTACTTTTAAATGCTTTCTCCTTCAGGAAGTCTTAACTAATTCTACAAATCAGAAGTGACTGCTCTCTGTATTCCCATAGCATTTTTGTTTTGTCATGAAAGTTAATCATGGTTATTTGTGTATATGTCTTAACTCTCCTGATGAACTGGAGTATATTTGAGAGCAGAGATTGTATCTTGTTCATCATTTAATACACACCATTTCCCACATTGTACTTTGCCCTAGCAAGTGTAGAATATTAAATATTTGTTAGCATTAGGCATGAAAAGCAATAGAATAAATCAATTAAAGTTATAAAACAGCAAAATTATTCAGATTGGGAATGGTATAATAAAATCATAAAATTAATCAACAGTAAAATATAGACTGTAAAAAGTACAGAGGTTTTTATCATTATGCTATCAAACAAATTTATAAATCTCTAATTACTCACAATTAAAATAATAAGAAAGGTAACACACAAAGTAAACTCATTCTGGAGATGTTCTTTATACATCATACAACTTCCAATTGCATCAAAATTCAAGGACATTAGCAAGAGTCTGCTTTTATTACCTAAAATGTTATTCCTTTTATAGTTTACATTATAGAACAATATGAAAGAAACATGTTAATATTGATAACTCATCAACAAATTTATCTTTCCGGACTGCAATATGTGGTAAATTGTATCTCTTATACACACTATTTTTTTCTGTATGTAAAATTAAAATATATCCCTTCCTACTGAAATGCAAAAATTGAACTGGAACACATGGTACTCCTCTGGGCAGGATAATTCCTGAGTCCTTGTCCAGGTGAAGTCGAAGAATGAAACGACGGACAAAAGGTGGTATAGGAAAAGATGGAAATTTATTGAGAAACAAGCACAGATTCCCATGTGGGGAGGAGGATAGAGTCCCACTAAGTCCCTTTTTTCTAAAGTTTAAAAAGGCTACAGTTCTTTGTATCTTGATATCCCCTCTGATTGGTCACTGTAGCAACTTCAGAGCTCAAACCTCAGGTGCGTTCCCCTCTTCTTCTCCCTTATTGTTTTTCTATTCCCTTTGGCCTTCTCTAGTCTCTGAATGAGGGGCTTCCTTCCCTTATTCTATGGAAATGTACCTCTGGCAGCTACCAGCTTTACAGCCCTGTGGTTTTCCCATGGACCCCTTAATTCCTAAAATTTCATAAACCTGCCTATTTCACCCCTAAAAACTCCTTTCACTATGATAGAAAAACATTATAAATATGAGTTATGATAAATCTCCTTGAGCTTTAAGGATGAATGACCTATATAAAACTTTGGAATAAAATATGCCTTCTCAAACTTTAATATGTATACAGTTCTCCAGGGAGTATGGGGGCCGTGAAGGTTCTAATTTAGTTTGTCTAGAGCAACACCAAGAGATTCTGCGTTTCTCATCATCTTTCAGGTGCTGCCAGTGCTGCTGGACCAAGGACTACACTTTGAGGACTACAGGATTAGAAAATCTACTTAAAAACTGATTCACTTCCTGGATGTTGATTTTCTTCTAACACACCTTTCAATTTTTGACATTATTCTTCTATAAAACTGATAGGAGGTAGAAAATATCTTTCTAGCTTTTGTTCAGTAAAAATGGAAAAAAATAAAAACTCTTATTAAAGATATTAGTCTTGTTCTTGATATTAAAAATGCCTTGAAAAATTCAACCTTTTAAAATCTATATACCTTTAATAATTTTTATTTTTCTCTTTGCTGTACAACTTTAATATTCACCGTGATACAGAAGGTCATTTAAAAAGTGAAAAATTCTTTGAGTTAAACCCTATATTTGCTCCTTTTATAATTCTATAAAACAACTCTTTGTTATTCCAAAAATTTCTAGTTAGTAAACAACTATTTTTCAGCACTCAAAATAATGTGTAATACAGTTAATAATAATATTAAAATAATTGTCTTTATATTTTTATGATACCCAGTAATCACCATGGTAATTATTTAAGTTTTTTAAATGTTGCAGTTGTATAGCAGAAAATTATAAAATGACATTGTACTTGTCACAGGTAGATACCTTTGTCTCTGGGAGTAAATGAAGTCTAAAAGGCAAGAAGTTTGAGAGAGCTCTTTCCCCAACCTTGGGACCATTTCTATGGAGAGACATTTAACTTTTATTTTAAATGACTTTTTATGATTTTTAGAGAGAGAGAAAGGGAGAGCGAGAGAAATATTAATGTGAGAGAGAAACATTGATTGATTACCTCCTGCATACCCCCTACCAGTCCTTAAACCCAAAACTCAAACATGTGCCCTGACCAGGATTGGAACTAGCAACCTGCCCATACACGGGACAACAGCCAACCAACTGAGCCGCACTGGCCAGAGCCAGAGACAATTCACTTTTTATTTTTGTTTTCAAAGCTTGTATGTGCCCGTAGGTTCATAGCAGCACAATTTACAATAGCTAAGATTTGGAAACAGCCTAAGTGCCCATCAGCAGAGGAGTGGATTAAAAGACCATGGTGCATCTACTACACTGTGGTAAAAAAGGAGGAACTCTTACCATTTGCAACATTGTGAATGGACCTGGAGAACATTATGCTGAGGGAAATAAGCTAGTTTTTTTTCTTTTTCAACTCAATTTTTGTTGTTGTTTTTAAATCTTTATTGTTGAAAGTATTACATATGTTTCCTTATACTGTTATTCTTAATGCATGTATAGATTCTCCTTGAGTGAAGGAATTATTGTATTTGAATCATATCTGTCATGTCAGCCTGTGCCCTACATATGAATTCCCTTTTGAGTTACTAAGTGACACAAAACTAGCATATAAGAAGTATTCACTCGCCTGCGTTAGCAGCTTCAAGTAATGAAATGAACTCTGAGAGGCTGTGAGCTGCAAAAGCTTCAGCCCAGTCACATCACTCATGCACTTCTTCATGTGGAGGATTGACTTATGGGTTCTATCATACTCTCACTTATGGGAATTCGCGAATTCAAGATTCTTAAGGCTCTGACCTTATATAATCTTTAAATCTAATTAGTTTTTTTTTCAGTTTTACTCTGGTTTTCTAGCTCTGCAAAACATTCCATTTGTCAGTGGACACATATCATTGGTGTGCTATTAAAAGAATAACAAATCAGAAAGGCTCTATTTTACTGAGGTATTAAAAGCTTTGAAAAGTAGATTGAGTATACAAGTTTATTTTTGAGTCTCATTAAAAATATTTATAATTTTCAATCCTTTGTATATTGGTTCTGTTCTTTTTTTTTTTTTTTACAGTTCACCTAAATCACTTTCATTTATCATTTATTAGCTTAATATTTATTGGCTAGTTACTATATAGTATGGACTTTACTAGTTAGTGGTTATATAATAAGGAGTAAGATGGACACCAGAATGTTATCAGAGGGGCCACAATCTAGGGTGTCTCACAGATCAGGAAAATGCAAACACAATAAATAGGGTGCCTTATAAAGCAGGAGCTTAGGACATAAGCATGCTATGGGACACTTCGCGTACTTGAGGGAGGAGGACATGAGAGGCTTTCCAGGAAGAAGTTTCTAAGCAGTGAATTGAAAAGAATAATGGAGGTTAGCGAGGAAGGAAATGGCAGCGTTATTCCAAGCAGAGGAAGCAGCCAGTGCAGAGGCCAGAAGCAAGAGAGAGCAAGGTAGTGTTGCGGGAGAGGAAGAGGGAAGAGGGAACCAGTGATATGCTAAATAGGAAGTAGATTTATCGGAGGAGCAATAGAAAACCATTACAGAGGCTTTGAACAAAAAAAGAGGCATGGTCAGGCTTGTATTCAGAAGGATCACTGGCTACAGAATGGGGGCGGGGGTGGCTCAAAGGAGACCTGTGCTGGCAGCAGGAAGGAGCCTGTGACCAGGAGAAGCAATATTCCAGGGCTCAGACAGACAGCACGGACCAGAGCAGGTCAACATTTCCCAGGCTGTTCGTTGGTTTTCTAGACCATTTCCTTTTCTCTATAAATGTTATTTCCTGCTCTCATTTAATCTACTGAAGGTTTTCTGAGATCATTTTCCTTTTAAGGAACTCCACTGTCTCTCTGCCTAATTCCCTTCTGCCTCCCTCCCTCTCCCTATGCTTGTGTGCAGACGTACTAGCACAATATTAGGGTCTGAAAAATCATTTACACTTACTAAATTTGACTTTTCCATCTTAAATTATTGAATTTCTTCTGCCTTTGGGTTTTAATGTTCATCTGTCAAGTTATGGAATGAAATACTTTTCAAGAGATGTAGCATTGGCAGAATGTAGCACCTCACATAGATCATTATCCTGGGAGTGAGCCACACTTTCTTTCTCAGCGATTTTTATCTCGGTCCACAGTGGAATCTAGAATAGTATATGACTTTAGTTGTATTTCACTTGGTCAGAGTTAATAACCCACATAAAACATCTGTAAATTAAAATATTTACAAGACATTAGAGGTCAAAACACTAAATTGGATTTTAAAATAGTTCAGATAATCTCAAGCAAAACACTCTACCTTTTATCTACAAAGCTGTTAGAAAGGAGAATCCGTTTTGTAGAGTAAAAAGAGGGGGAAGTCTGAGAGTCTGACTAGCAAGTTTCTTCTATTAAGGTAGAAAGTTTGGAGCCAGAGTGGGTGGGGAACTAACAGATCTTCAGATAGATTTGACAGCTTCAGTAGCTGCAAGGAAGGTGAGCAAGCATTTGGGGAACATTTCCAAAGAAGAGTTGTTCCATGTTCAGTTTCCTAGAACAGGTGGGGATCAATAGAAGGCTGTTTGTGGTCAAACAGCATTTATTGCAGAAAGGTTGTCTTGGCAGAAAAATTCTCACAGAAATGTGATCAAGTTATTTTCTCCTAGTTTCTTAGAAAAGCTTTTATTCTTTAGGTTTGATCGAATTCTCTATTATTTCTGGTATGTTTTTATCATGTTGAATCTACCAAGTGTTCCTGCTTCCTTTGATTTTATTTCTTATGGTTGAATATTATTAATATTTTTATGAACAGATATTTTCAAAATCTCCATTTATTAGTAATTACCACATTTTAGCACACATTTCTGTTTTTATTATTAATTAAATAGTAACAATAGAATGAATACAATGTTATCAAGAATTTTTATATCCTTTTATTTGTAATTTAGGCAATTATAGATTATGCTGGGCATATTTCCATTTATTTTAATGCGCCAAAAGAAGTTATGGGAACTTAATTTTGAAAATAAATTCCCAATTTGATATTTTTGGATCATATTATATAGAAAACTAGAATAATTATTCTTTTCTCTTTAAGATTCTAAAGCAATTCTTTGATAATTATTTTTTAGGATAATTAGGAGTAAATTAGAAAATCTCTCACATCTGGGAGATTTGTATTACACCTTGTACATCTGCAATAATTGTGCTTGGAAAACAAAAGAGAAGAGGGAAAAGGGAGGAGGGTTGGTAGGAGAGAAGGAAATTAAACATGATTTCTTTTTATCCATCCTAGGAAAATTGAAGCAGCCTATTCCTATTCTATCTAACAAAACAGTATAATTCTCTCCTGAATGGATTAACTCGTAGGGAATTCATTCCTAATCAGAGAAGAATATCATTAGTAAATAAACTTTATGCATATTATATATCTCTATATGTTATTGCATAGTATCTTTTTTAACCTAAAATATTTATTACTTTTAAAGAAACTGACATTAGAGTTGTTTCTAATGATTTTAAGAAAGATTTTTTTAAATGTTTTAATTGATTCTTTTAGAGAGAGGGGAATGAAGAGGGAGGGAGAGAAGAGAGAGATGTGCCCCTGCCAAATGCATGTGCTCTAACCAGGAATTGAACTGGCGACCCTTTGGTGCACAGGATGACACTCCATCAACTGAGTCACACAGGCCAGGGATTACAAAGATTTGATTCCTTCAAGTTTTCATTAAAATTCTGTCAGTAAGTAACTTTCTTTTTTTTTAATTTCCTTCATACTCCATATCGATGTTTCCTTAAATTAGTAGCTATAATAATTTCATAGACCTCCAGAAGAATTTTGTTTCTGCTTGTCAGGAGATTGCATGGCTTCACTTTAGAAACCAAAAAATCTGCTGATACAAATTCTCAAAATCAAGGGCATCTACTTTTCTGGTAATGATGTACTGAAGGCTAAAAAGGTGGCGATAGGGCCAATACGAGGGAAAAAGTAATTTATTTATTCTTTTAAATCTTTATTGCTGAGCTCTTACAGGTATGATACTTTAACAATAAACTCTGCAAAAGAGAATAAAATTTTTAAAATGAGTTATCTGAGCTGATAAAGTGCAGCAGATAGGTTTAATGGCACAGATAGTAAGCTAACACAAGTAACAAGAAATAAAATAAATGTAGAGCTGAAACTACAATAACAACAGCAAAAGAAACATCAATCATGCTCATTTAAAAAGTTAACAGCATAATAAACTGAATGATGACTTTGATAAAAAGTTTGAAATTAAAAAACAAACACAGAAGACAAAGATGATAGAATACCAGCCTCAAAAAGAAATCTCATCTGAATGTCCTAACTCAGGAGCAGGTGTGGGAAGAACAAGTCATTCTCAACTTTTTATACTTAGATCCACATTTGAAAAGCATGCTTCTTTTACCACAAGTACCTTTGCTCCCTGAGGTGTTAGGTTTATTCTCTTCCTCCTCCTGTATTTCCATTAGAATCATTAAGCTACACAGAGCATTGAACTCCTGCTGAACACCTGAAATTTTCTAGTTGATGAGAGTATAACAAAAATAAGAAGTGACCCTTATCCACAGCAGTTGCCCCAAAGTGTTAGGAGTTCTAAAAAAACATGGGAGCTCTTGGGCTAGTTTCAGTGTTTCTGCAAGTTTTTCCTTGAGACCAGCCTAATATCAACAGAAGAACAGTAAATTCTGAGTATCTAATCCAAAAAACAAATTAGTCATTTGATTATTGAGTGTAGTTGGTTAGACAAAGCTTTCAAAATATGTAGTTTATAAGTAAAATAACAAAGTGCTTCACCATGGCGATGTTTAAAATCACTGCTCGTGTGGTACTCATAAGATCCAGTACTTGAGAACATAACATAAATGCATGAAAGAGAACAAAAACCATCTATACTAATAAAAGGGTAATATGCTAATTAGACCAGACATCTTTCGGATGACCTTCCAGATGCCCTTCCTGACAAAGCCTCTGTGGCTGCCAGGCCATCTCTTTCCCCCCAAGAGAGAGACAGCCTGGGAGCTCTGGAAGCTGCGAGGCCTGGAGAGAGCTAAGGAGAGCCGGAAGTCCTGCCTCTGTGCATGAGATGCACAGGAAACACCTTTTCTGACCACTCATTGACTTAGCTTGTGGTATGCCACTGGCTTGGGTAATAAGAATCCAAGAAGGTAATCTAGCATTTTTTCCACCTCACTCTGGAGGAAAAAAATGGAGGTCTACGCTGGAGGGGCTAAGAAATGTCATATCCTGCCCTAGCCAGTTTGGCTCAGTAGCTAGAGCCTAAGCCTATGGACCACAGGGTCCGGGTTCAATTCTGATCAAAGGCATGTACCTAAGTTGCAGGCTCCTCCCTGGCTGGGGCCCAGGTCAGGGCTCATACAGAAAGCAACCAATCAAAGTGCTGTTTGTTTGATTTTATTTGTTGTTGTTGTTTTTTATCCTCCCACATTGATGTTTCTGCTTTTCCCTCTCTTTTCCATTCTCTATAAAAATCAATGGAAAAATATCATCAGGTGAGGATAAAAAAAATGTCATATTCTATGAAAGAGACATCTTTAAAACTCTAAAGAAAGTTGTCATTTTTTTTCATGATGAAGGGACTAGAGTCCTTGTTGATGAAAACACCTTGGTGGCTGCAGTAGCAGGCAGTGGCAGCAGCAGTGGGGTGATAAGGGCAACACCTTCCCCTGACTGTGAGAGGGGGCAGGCTGGGATGAGGGCCCTCCACCCCCAGTGCACAAAAATGTGTGCACCGAGCCTCTAGTATGTTATAAAATATAGACTTGAGTGCTAATTTGCATTGGATAGATTCATATTTAAGCAAAGATAAAACATGTCATAGGCTGGGATTAGACAGGGAGACATCACTTGCAATATGTTTAATTTTCCTTTGAGTATAAGAAATAGTTTGGGCTATAAATTAAAAGGGGGGAATGACCATACATTGTGAATATGCAAAATGGTTACCCAGACAGTGAGAGGGAAAGGTTCAGGGAAGTATAAGAATAATCTGACTGAAATAGAGAATTATTTGGGGCAAAATGGAGAAGAAAAAATTGTTGGGTAAGATAAAGGAAGTTAACATATTGTGTTAAAATTAGGCCGACTAGTGTAAATTTAGTTTATCCACAACTCAGAGTCATTATACTGTTCAGTAGATCAACTAGAAGAAAATGAAGAAAAATCAGTTAAGAAAATATACTAACTTTGCAAACTTTCACAATACCTGCTGTGATTTTTTAAAAATGCATTATGAAATTTGCTGCTAATTTTAATCTAGGTGAAAATTATTATTGCAATTGAAGCATAAAATGGATATGACCTGAACTGGCCTGAGATAACAGAAATGAGTCATGTAAAGAAGGCAGCATTCTAGTTGGGGATTGACAGGACAGGAAAGATCAAAGGTAACTCCCAGGTTTTTGGCCCAAAGATCAGGAAAATGGTGGAGCCATTAACCATTCTGAACACAAAATTAGCTTGGCTTTTATCCTTAACCTTTAATTAAATTAGTTGTGGTTCTTTAATGTGAGAAATAGTTTGTACCACAAATCAAAAGTTGATCCTCTCCTTTAAAAATAATTTTTCTCCAGTTACTCTATAAGACTAACCCTTTAAGTCAGGCATCCGAGTGTATGGTTTATTTATAGAAATGACATTTAAATGTCATATTTTGGTATGTTAATAATATTTATGAGCAGATGTGTATATTCAAGTGTACTCTACTAGGTTATACAAGAAAATCTAGTTATTAAAAAACCTCTTTGTGAAACATAAAATTGTGATACAATGTATTTTTTAATTGAAACATTTGGCCATAATTATACATATGGTTTATAATATCCTTTGTAAATTTTTCAAAATTCACCCTTCACCAAAGAAAAAGAAAATAAAAAAAGAAAAAAGAAAAAAAATCTGAGCAGAATAGTTTGTTGGGATTCATTTCATTCACTTTAGTATTTATAAATAAATTCAAGAGGGTAATTTTCAATTCATGAGTTTTTATTTATTTATTTATTTTTGTTTGTTTGTTTGTTTTCCTCCCCCCCCAATATCCTCCCCCCAGCCTCCCCTACCCCCTAGCACATGTCCCCACCTGCCTCCCTCCCCACCCCAGAGTCTTTCATTCATTGGTTATGCTCATATGTATGCATACAAGTCCTTCGGTTGATCTCCCCCAGCATCTGCCTCCCCTCCACTCCAGCCTTCCCCCTGTAGCTTGACAGCCTGTTCGAGGCCACCCTGCCTCTATATCAATCACTCTCCCCTGTTTCTTTTCTTCAAAAATATCTTGCCTCTGCATACTGAAAACAAACGTATGAGAGCAAAAAAAGTTTGAGTGTCAGTTTCAATGTCCAACTGTTCTGAGTCCCAGTTTCAATGTCAAATAGTTCTTCATGTGTACATGTCAGCAATGGTATCCAGATGGTGGACACATCGTGGCAATGCAAGATCCATCCTCTCTGGTATGTTCCTGGGCCACCTGCAGCTACACACAGCTGCCGATTGCTAGCATGGCAAGGTGTCGTCAGCGTCCGCCCTCTCTGGACCGTCCTCGTGGATGAAACAGGCCCGTCAGTTCCTCACTGTCGCAGGAACCCACATGGTCTTGGAGTTGTCCTCTGCAAACACACAAACACATTCTCGACCAAAGGTTAACAAAGGGATCCTCTCTGCAAAATAGACTTGGGATTCTTTTTATTTTTGCCTAAAGGATTTTCCTTTGGATTATTTTGACACCATGTGTGTTTTTTTTATGGGTGTCCTGCAGCTGGTTTTACAAATGGAATTTTCTTTTCTGGAGTAAGAATTTTCTACATATATTTTACTTATAGGATATTTTTCCTTACATGATATTACCTCATTGTCCCCCACACCCCTTTTTTTGGTTAATAGGGGCTTTTGGAAATTTTATCTTGCAGTCTTGGTAATTTTAAATTTTAATTTTTGCATACAAATATTACTACTTTAGGTTCTTTGGATGTTAGGCAATTTTGCAGTGAGATGAACTACTAATAGATAATTTAGTTAATGTTTTAGGAAAAGCTTTTTGTCCAGTACAGTTAGATTTTCTTGAGTATTCACTTATTTCACTTGGCCAATTTAAATTAATCTGAAAACTTGATTACTATTTTACTGTCAATTTTAATACTCAAGCAGAAATCTTAGTTTACCCAGTAAATACTTGTGAAAAGGAATATTTGCATTTTTTAGTAGGTCCTCAGAATTCTTTGTAATAAATTAAATTTTGATATAGGGCAGCTATTGCTGGCCGAGTCTCTGTCTACCACCTGGGTCCCGGTGTGAGTTGTGCGTGGGAGGCGTAGCAGCCGTGGGGGTAGGAGACCTTCCTCAGGAGGGGTGAGAAATCAAACCCCTGCAAGGTTTGTGGATGAGGGTCTGTGCCCCACCTCTGTTGATCTTTTAGTTCTCTCCTGTTGGCCCCTCTGCGACTGTGCCTGTCTTAGGTTGTTCCTTCCCTGAGGAATCTTACCCGTCTCTGGCTAACCAGCCATCCTCCGGGGCCAAACAGGGAATTCATGAGTTTTTATATTTCTAGTTTTCTCTGTCAAATAGTAGTGGTAGAGATAATTATGATTGAAATCACAATTAAGGCAGCAGAAATGATAGTGCATAGATTAAGTGGGAAATAGTGTGTTCAAAATATTTTAGCCACTTCATGTAATTCAAACAAAAGTTAGAAACTTTCCTTAACACTTGAACCTGCTTTGAAATTTAGTAGCCTGTAGATTTCTATTTTATAACAACTCTATTTATATCCACTTCTTCAATACAGAAGAGAACAAGTAATTCCTAAAATGTCAAAAGTATCACAACAATCTGTTATAAAATTTTAGTTTGGTATACATTTCAGAAAACACCTGACTTGGTTGCTAGAGCATAGAACTCAGTTTCAGGCAAAGAAAACCTGAGAGTGCCAGGAGGCAACAAATGAGAACCATATACAACCCTCCATTGTCATAATCATAGGAATTTGAGAGCTCCCTGCAGATAGAAGCTGTAAGATTTTCACTGTATATTTCCAGATTTTATCTCTGGCTCATGATAGATGCTTATTAAATATTTGGTTGAGCAAATGATTTAACAAAGGAGGTTGACAGCTCTGTGCTGCAGTAGAGTAGAGACTAAAATTTTTGATATGAGTTTTTCCCTAGAACATTATGATATAAACACACACACACACACACACACACACACTTGCACAGGCATCTTCTAGAATATACTATATTAATGTCTTTAGAATTCAGAGTGGCCCTTTTTTAAAGCTGTTAAGTACCTGCCATTTCACAGCATTTGAACATCTTAACTCTACTTTCCTCCACTCTCCTTTTCTTCCTGGGTTTTCACAGTGCAAATTTTAGCCAGCCTCCTTTCTTCTCGCTAATTTATTTGGCTTTCACAGTCTCCTCTATAGCTGTTCATTTGATGTTAATGACTTCAGTGTCTCCTGCTAAACCTAATTCCCCACTTCCTCTAAATTTCCACTGAGTGTGCTTATGTATTCCCATGGTTTTGATACCTTCCCTGTGCTAATTTGATGTTTCCAGTGCCCAGTCTCTTCTAATCCACTGGTATTCATTTCTAACTGATATTCTATCGGGCTCACATTGGCTCTCTCTGGGCCTCACAGATATTCTCTGAATTCTATTCCATACTTAATTTCATAAATACTTTACTTAATTATGCCTTTTCTGTAGTATCATCACCGCACAATAATGAGCCCAACTAAAATCCTAGAGGTTATTTTTAAATGACTTCCTGATCTTTTTTCTTAAGTAAGAACAACAAAAACACCTGAACACATTTCTGACATAGCTCTTAAATTCCTGAGTTCTCCAAACTCCCTTCCTCTTTTATCAAGCAGCCTTTTGAAGTGCCTGTTGACTCCAGCCATTGACTATCCCAGTTTCCTCCCATTCCAATCCTTATTGCCTGCAGCTCCCAGAAAGCACATCATATCATTCCTCTCTTTAGAATGCTCTAATAATGGATTGTCATCATCAGAAAAAGGTATAAACGTGGCATTATATGTTTGATACTGTATAATCTCAAAGCAATCTATTCTACCCACTAACCCCTTACCATTTCTGTTATGGATTAAACTGTGTCCCCATCCTAAATTCATCTATTAAAATCTTAAATCCCAGTACCTCAGAATGAAGATATTTTAAGATAGGGCATTTGGAAAAGAAATGCAGTTTAAATGAGGGTTTATGGTAAACACTAATCCAATATGAATGGTGTACTTATAAAAAGGGTAACTTAGGGTGCAGAAACAAATGTAGAGAGAAGACAATGTAAAATGATGCAGGGAGAAGATAGTCAGCTATGGAATATATGTTTTCCTTACAATTCTTAAATGAACCAACCCTACTGACATCTTGATTTTGGACTTCTAGCTTCCAAAATTGTGAGGCAATAAGTATCTATTATTTAAGTCAATTACTCAGCTGTACTTTATTATGGCAGTCCTAGAAAACCAAAACAACTCCCAATTACCACTCTCACATACACATATGCACACACTGTTAACCATCTTCTCTTGCTAATAACATGCCTAGGAAAAACTTTTTTTCTACCATTCAAATGGGACTTCAGGGGGAATTTTCAAGATGTCCTCTTGTGGAATTTTAATCTTTGTATTCTCAGAGTTTAGTGCTTAAACCATTGGTAGACACATTTCACACTGTATCATATAAATAAACATACTTATCATAAGACCTTATTTCTCATTCAACAGCAACTTGTTTTTCACCCTGTGAATGTCCTTTAGGAATTGTCTATTAGCAAAGAAAACAAAAACAACAATGAAAATAAAAATAGTAGCTAACAATTATATGTTGGTTAATATGTGCCAGGCAGTAATCCAAGCATAAATAGAATTGCTGGCCTTGCTATTTTTTTATTCATGGATTTAGAGAATACCTCTTCTGAGCAAGGATGGAAAATTATAAAAGAATGAGTGCGATTTTTTTTTCTGTAATGTATTTACTTTCTTGGGAGAAAAACTAGTACAATGTTTTCCAGACATATTTTAAATTTTTATTGTGAATTTAAATACCATATTAAACTTATAAATGCTGGCTTTATTTTACTTCAATACAATTTTATTAGACAATTTATCACACTCTGAAGTTTTTCTCTCATCCAGTGGTACTCAAACTTTGCAAATGTTGGCCAAAAAAAATCATCCTGGATCACTTTTTAAGAACAATATTCTGAGTATTACCCAAAATGTCTGATTTAGTATGTCAGGGCAGTGTGGGGGATGCTGAAGTTTCTTGTTTAGGAAGTTTTCAGATGCTGCTGATACTGCTGATCCAGGGATCACAATTTGAGAGCTATTGTTTAAATCCAGTATTATTTACTAAAATAACACCTACAAAATTATCCAAAAGCATGCCATTATTTCCAAGGAAAGGAAAGAAAAGAGAGTATGTCTCTGATTTTAAAGGTTTAATCCGTTGTTATATTTAGAAAAAAACACAGAGCAGTTTGCAAATGTTCTCTATACATATGGTTATTTATATTTCAGGCATATTTGACAAAATTGATAATTTGTTGGGAAAATGTGCATGTGCTCTGTGTTTACATTGTTATATACATTTGTATGTGTGTCACAAAATAATTCTTAACATTAATCTTATGAATAAATTCATGGGTCTCATGGAGCATTCTTATATTTTAAATAAATTATTTTAGTTTGGAAAAAATGAACAGCTTAATATGTTCAATTCTCCTAATGTTAACAGAATCATGATTTTTTCAAAACATTGTTATTTTCTGAGGCTTCTCTAGTGTCCTTTACTGAATACAGAGTAATGCAGTTATACTTGGCTTTTATGTATTTAACAATGATTTAGAGAGATCTCAAAAAATTCGAAATTTAAGATATTTCTTGCCAGATCAACATTTTTAAGTGTGCAGGATAACTGCAAAATAAGAGTGGTCCTTAGAAAGCAAAAAATGTGCAGCTCAGCTGCTTTTGGCAATAAGTACATGCAAATAGCCATTAAGGAATTCATGCAGGTTATAGCTCATGGATGATATGAGTTAAACATAGTTATACATATAATTCACAATGCTGTCAATAAAACAGCATAGATTTCAAGTGGCTAGAGGAATACCTGCTGTTGGAATTGTTTTTGTGGGTTTAAAGCCAATCATTAGAGATTAGGCATAGTTCTCAGTCTTTGAGTTCCTTCTCACTAGACCAGAATTGTAATGAGTTATATACTTAACTAAATATTTTAGTCATATTTTATAAAAAGTGGAAACACGTAAATTAAATGATTTTATTTAACCCAATATTTTCAAAGTCTTAAAACCATAGTGTGTGTTACGTGTTGGTACATCTTAGTTCAGACCAGCCTCAGTTCAAGTGCTCAGTGCCAAAAAGCTACCTTGCTGGGCAGCACAGTGTCAGACATACCATTTCTCTCATGGATTTGCTTGAGAGGGAAATTGTAACCATTTGTCATGGACTATGAGGAGATTTCTTACCTTTAGTATACTCATTAAAATAGGAACACCATTTACAGATGCAAAGAAATGGTCCCAGATTGTAGAAGCTTGACACACTGGCGTTGTCTCCAGAGAACAGCCACGAAAGTGAACTGAGAGGCTAATGCTCAAAAGGTGAAGGGAGACACATGCTGACAAGCCTCACCCTGTGGCTTTGACAGTTTTCATTGGAGTCAGCTTTATGATTTTTTAGAACTGTAAGTCTGCTCATTTTTAACTTTCTGAGTCCAAAGATATGATACAATTGCTTCTACATTTGCCACTAAGCAAGGAAAAAATGGTAGATGGACATCTATAAGTTTGTTTCATTATTATGCTAATTATTCCCATCTAAAATGACTTCCTTGAACCCATTTTCATATTCTTTTTCTCTTTATACATTTGTTTTTCGACTTAATGTAAGTCTCATGACATCAGGGACTTTCCTTGACTGTTCAATTTACTGTTGCTGTAATGCATATGCAATTTGTAGGTACCCAAGTGAATAAATACTTTTTTTCCCGCCCTTAATGAGTTCTTTATATATCAGAAAACAGTTTTTTTTCCTCTAGATCATCCATTTAGAACAGTGTTTAATACTACACAGTCATTGCCTATTCTTCCTTTCCATATTTGTTCTGCATTGTGTGGTAGGAGGGGTGTAGGGCTCATAGTGGAGATAGTCCTCCTTTCACTATCCACTTGCCCTGGATAATTACATATAACTCTATGTTTGAGGCAATTTAGTTACTGAATGGAGATAAAAGACTTTATTTCATAGAGTTGTTGGAATGATTGCTTGTCATATATTATAATTTATAAAATTACAAATGTTTCAAAATACTAACCTAGGTATGTGTGTGTCTCATGCATGGATATTGAATAAAAATGACTTTTTCTTCTTCTTTTAAAGTCACCCATCTTCAAGGGCAACACTGCTTCCAGATTAAATTTGTTCTTTCTCTTCTCATGAGCCTGTATAATTTTCTACTTATATAACTCTTTTGGAAACTTACCTATATGCAAGTTTCCAAGAGTATGTGACTGTGTCATATATATGTGTAATTGCCAACTTGACAGAAAATCCCTAATGGGCAAAAATTCAGAGTCTTGATTAAGGGGAGAATCTAATGATTCCCCTTTAATGGATTTGTTTCTGTATTTCTAACTTGTTCAGTCCAATTCAGAATTTTTAAGTTCCAATCACCAACTTACTTAGTCTTGTGGAGCACATAAGCAATAATAATTTTCATAGCTGATTCTACAACTTTTATTTTAAAATTAAATATATGTGTAAAAGGTAATTGTTAAATAGCAGACAAAAAGAATATCATGTTTAACAGAGACATTTAAATAGTGATTTTCTGATTTAAATTACTTTGGAAAACATTACATGTAATATTATTTAAGACTACTGACCTGATGCATGGATTTGTGCACATTGAAAGAAAATTAATTAGAAGAAATATTTTAATATCGCTACTCACCCTTTCTTTATTATAGAAGTATCAGAGGTGAAAGAAAATTAATAAAATGTATATAAGAATAATATATAAATTGGTTAATGAATAAATGACAACACAATATAGTAACAACAAAGACATAATATAAAAATAACAAAAACATGATATAAAAACATTGATAAAAACAATGACTGATAAATTGATTAAACTTATTCTAATATCTCCCTGTATACCACATTAAAAGTAAAAACATTTTCAAAGTGCTTGACTAATTTCCCTTGTGATGAAGTATTTACAACTTTAACTTTAATGTCACACACTCTTCCAACTTGAGAGAAAGCCACATATAATTGACCATGTCCAAACACGAGTTCAGGTAGGAATATTCCTACCCTGTCTAGAGTTTGTCCTTATGATTTATTAATAGTCACAAATGCTGGCATCATGGGAAACTGTCTTTGAATTAATTTAAATGGGAGGCCAGTGCCAGATGGGGACAAATCAATTCTTAGAATCAGAACAACCTCTTTTTCTGCAGATCCTGTTAATACTTCAGCTTTGATTATGTTAGGTCACAATCTTTTGGTAATAAATCTAGTACCATTACAAAGACCCCATTTAATATTAAGATTTCTCAGTAGCATGATGATTGCACCTACTTTCAATTTTAATTTATGGCACAGCATTCCCGAAGGAGTAATACTATTAAAAAATTCAATGGAAAAACTTTCCTTTTTTGGCATCATCCATTGAATCGATGGGATCATCACTCAAATAGGTGTGAAAATATCCATCGAGTATATCCAAAATATCTTCATTTGATTTATGAATGTGCTTATTTTTAGGACAAAGACTCACACATTTACATTTTTAATATATCTATAGATATGCTATTTCCAAAGGTAGCTTCAATAATAGATCCATTACAAATCATTTCTCAGGGGATTTCAATAATATCCATCCCAAGTCAATGTCTACTTTAAATTGGCACTGTACTTCATATGTACTGGCTGGTTGGTCGAATGGTTGATCACTTAGCCTTTAATATATATATAGACTAGAGGCTCAGTACATGAATTTGTATATGAGTGGGGTCTGGTCAGCCTAGCACGGGGGAGAGGAGATGAGAGATTGACTGGCTGGCTCCGCCTCCAATAAGGTGGGGGAATCTGGGGGGGCCCAATCAGGGCTAGGACAGGTGGGGGGGGGGGCTGTGGGAAGTTGGCCATCCCTGACCCCGATTGGGCTGATCAGGGGCGGGGCTTCAGGCAGTTGGAAGGAGCCAATTGGGCCAGTTGGCTGTTGCAGTGCACATCATAGTGACCGGTTGTTCAGTCGTTCTGGTCACTGGGATTTTATATATATAAATTAAATTATCTTGCATACAGTCATTTTCTGTAAAAAAATATATATATTTTTGAGTTGAAAGAATACTTGGGATTCTGTACATATCACTTAAATGGGTTAAAATTGGTAATAACATATCATTACTAAGTCATCTAATTTGAAGTGAATTTTATTTTACCCAAATGAATATATAATGTCCCTTTGAATGTAAGATATATTCATCAGAATGAATGAGTGAAATTAACAGATATTGGAGTTTCAAATGATCTGAAGTCAGTTCCTAACATTTAGTAAATATGTATTACAAAAACATTAAAATACTCTTTCATAAACAGATAACCTAAGAGTCATCTAGGAATCTTGTCCTATGAATTTTGGAGCAGTACAATCTTGAGTTGACACACACACAGTAGTCAGTATCCTCTATACACTCTCAAGTGGGAGAAGAATATTAAAATGGAAGAATTTATTATTTTTCTAGATAGAGCTGAACTACCATAATATGTAAATTCTTTAAGTCTTTATTTCTCTTCAATTGTTTAGTTATGAAAATGCTATAGTGATCTTTAAGCATATACTATTAATACGATAACTCTTCAGGTTTAAATCCAAATCACAAATAAATACAAAAGCCAACTAATGAAACCTATCCGATCCAAGGTTGAAGTTCAAAAACTGAAGCATATGATTTACTACTAATCACAATGATGTCTTACAATCAGAAGTTTCTTTAAAAATTTATGATATATTTGGGGAAAACTTTTATATAATTACTTTTATAAGTAATACTCCATGTAAAAACTAAAACCATTTCCCCTAAGAACAGGAACAAGACAGGGATGTCCACTTTCATCACTCTTGTTCAATATAGTACTGGAAGTCCTAGCCATAGCAATCAAACAAGAAGAAAAAAAATAAAAGTCATCATCCAAATTGGAAAGGAGGAAGTAATAGTTATTATTAGCAGATGACATGATTTTGTGCACAGAAAAACTCCACAAAAAAAAACCTACTAGATTTAATAAATGAATTTGGCTAGGTAGCAGGATACAAAATGAACACCCCAAAATTGGTGTTTTTATACACCAATAATGAACTCTCAGAAAGAGAGAAAAAATTCCATTTACCATAGCAACAACAACAACAAAATTAAGGTACTTTGCAATAAACTTAACCAAGGAGGTAAAAGAAGTATATTTGGAAAACTACAGGACATTGAAAAAAGAGATAGAGGAAGACATAAACAAGTGGAAGAATATGCTGTGTTCATGGACTGGTAGAATTAACATCATTAAAATGACCATACCATCTAAAGCTATCTTTAGATTCAATGCAATTCTGATTAAAATACCAATAGCATATTTCACAGATGCAAAAAATACACTATAAAAATTTATATGGAACCAAAAAATACCTTAAACAGCTGCAGCAATCTTGAGAAAGAAGAACAAAGTTGGAGAAATCACACTACCAGATGTCAACTTTAAATACAAAGCAACTGTTCTCAAAACATCCTGGTACTGGTACAACAGGCATATAGATCAATGTAACAAAACAGAGAACCCAGAAATCAACCCAAGTCATTTTGTTCAATTAATATTTGACAGAGGAGTCAAGCATACACAACGGAGTAAAGACAGTCTCTTCAATAAATGGTTTTGGAGAAATTAGACAGGTACATGAAAAAAAAAATGAAACTAGACCAGCAATTTATACCATACACAAGAAAACCCTCAAAATAGATAAAAGATTTAAACGTAAGGCATGAAACCATAAAAATCTTAGAAGAAACCGTAGGCAGAAAAATCTCAGGCATCTCTCATAGCAACATGTTTACCAATACATCTCCTAGGACCTAGGGCAAAGGAAACTAATGAGAAAATAAAGAAATGGGACTGCATCAAAATAAAAAGCTCTGCACAGCTAAAGAAACCATCAACAAAATGAAAAGAAAGTCCACTGCATAGGAGAACATATCTGCCAATGATGCATTCGATAAGAGGTTATTTTCCAAAATACATAAGGAACTCAAAATAAATAAGAAAAACAAACAAGCCAATTAAAAAGTGGGCAAAGGACCTAAATAGACACTTCTCCAAAGTGGACAAACAGAAGGCCAAGAGACATATGAAAACATGCTAAAAGTCACTGGTCATCAGAGAGATGCAAAGTAAAACTACAATGAGGTATCACCTCACACCTGTCAGACTGGCTATCATCAACAAATCAACAAACAGCATGTGCTGGAGAGGATGTGGAGAAAAGGAAACCCTAATTCACTGCTGCTAGGAATGCAGACTGGTGCAACCTCTGTGGAAAACAGAATGGAGTTTCCTCAAAAAAATTAAAAATGGAACTTCCATTTCACTCAGTAACCTCACTTCTAGGAATATATCCCAAGAAACCAGAAACACTGATCAGAAAGTATATATACACCCCTATGTTCATAGCAGCACAATTTATAATAACTATGATTTGGAAACATCCCAAGTGTCTATCAGCAGATGAGTAGATAAAAAATATGTGGTGCATTTACACAATGGAATACTACCATTTGCAACAGCATGGAATGACCTGGAGAGTATTATGCTAAGTGCAATATGCCAGCAGAGAAATATAAGTATCAAAGTATCACAGGATCTCACTCATATGTAGAATCTAATGAACAAAATAAACTGATGAACTAAATAAATCCAGAGACATAGAAGTATGGAATAGACTGACAAATTTCAGAAGGAAGATGGGAGTAAGGGGTTAGTGGGGACTGATTAACCCAAGAATTTATATGCACAGCCCATGGACACAGGCAATAGAGTGGTGAAGGCGCGGGAGGGGCAGGTGCAGGGTGGAGTGGTTCAGTGGGAAAAACAAACAAACAAACAAACAAAGGGGACATCTGTAATGCTTTCAACAATAAAAAATAAACTAAAAAAAAAAAAGAATTATCTCATGTATTATAAATGGCTCATTTTAAACTTCTATATACCATTAAACAATAGAAGTAACCAAGAATCTAGAGTGTACATTCTTACTCAAAATTCAAATATTCTATATAATAAAAGAGAAACATGCAAATTTGACTGTACCTTTGCTCCTAATTGGCTATGCTACAAGCTGATCAGGAGTAAGGGCGAGGCCAAGTGGCATGAGCGTCAGGCCCCAGGGGTGGAGATGAAATGGCAGTGGTGGTGAGCGCCCAGCCTCTCTTTGCTGTGAGCGGAAATGGCAGCGAGCACCCAGCCCCCAAGGCCGGGTGGTCGCAGGCAGCCAGGGCTGAGCTGAGCAGAGTGATGGCTGGGTGCCCAAGGCCTAAAGCCTCAACAGAGGCTTTAGGCCTTGGGAAGGCTGGGGGTGAGCCATCAGTTGGACATCCCCTGAGGGCTCTCAGTATGTGAGAGGGAGCAGGTTGGGTTGAGGGACCACCCACCCCCAGTGCACGAATTTTGTGCACTGGGCCCCTAGTAATTAAATAAAAAACAAAAATTGTCAGACAAATGTGTGCTAATTTCATTTTAACAAGTCATTGAATTTGAAATCAATCTCTCCACCAAAAAGCATAAAATCCTGAATCTTAATACTGTACATTTTGTTGATACTAAATGCTGACATTTAGTATGTGTTGATTTTGACAAGACTAATGATACTATTTATATCTGTAATTATTGAAATTACCCATACTGTCTTAGTTTAATTGTGTTCACTAAATTGGAATTCATAATTTATGACATCAAGGCTGTCAACCATCAATCAATATTTTAGACAGCAACACATCAACTAAATGACAGGGTAAAATGTTTGAGTTTATTCTGAAAAGAACTTCAACTTTGAGGACGGAAGTTTGTATTATATTTATCTACCAAAGGGGAATATATTTTTGGTGATTTTTATAGAAATCTCCTTAAGACTCCATCAAACATACCATATTTATAATAATCCAAAGGGGAGATCATTGAATAAGGAGTGCTATCTTTATTTGTTGTTGTTGAAATATGATGGACACATAGCCTTAAATTAGTTTTCAGGATACAACATAATGATTCAATATTTTTATAAAAATAATGTGAAATTATTACCACAATAATTATAGTTAACACCTATTGCCATACATAGTTAAAAATGTATTTTCTTGTGATGAGAACTTTTAAAATCTACCCTCTGAGCAACTTTAAAATATACAATACAGTATTATTAACTACAGTCACTTTGCTGTACATTACATTCACAGGACTTATTTATTTTATGGCTGAAGTATGTACCTTCTGACCTTTCTGACTAATTATACTGGCCCCTCCACCATCTATCCCCCACTTCTGTAACTATCTATCTGTTTTCCATAACTATGAGTTCAGAGTTTTAGTTTTGTTTTAGATTCCACATATAAGTGGGATCATATGGTATTTGTTTTTCTTTGCCTGACATATTTTACTTAGGATAATGCCTTCAAGATCCATCCATATTGTCACAAATGACAAGGTTTTCTTTTTTTTACAGCTGAATAATAGTCCATTGCATATGTATATGTAATCACATTTTCTTAATCCACTAATCTGTTGATGACACTCAGTTGCTTCTATGTCTTGGTTATTGTAAATAATGCTTCAATTAATATGGCAAGGGGGCATGGCATATATCTTTTCAAGTTAGTGTTTTTGTTTCCTTTGAATAAACACCCAAGGAGTTGAATATTTCTTTGGGCCATCAACTACTTCAAAAATCCTGTAGAGTTTATTATCAAAATAGTGTTTTAAAATATGTATATGTATAATAAAATACCTGCAAAGTATATTGAAATATTTATCAAATTATTAGGTGATTAACTACATGGTATCTATAAATATGAAATTTGTTATCAACACATTAAATGCCAAGATCTCATTTCAGGATGAATAACTAACAAAATTTCAAAATAACGATGATTATAAAATAGATGTTGAGATACCTCCAACAATTACAATATAATAGGAAGATTATTGTGATCTTTAAGTCATGTATACTCCCAGTAGTTCTGTAGCTTGTTTTCCACTTTTACAGAAGTTATTGAAAATAAATATTTTTTCCTGTCCAATATCCCAAACCCCCTATTGTCTATCTGCAAACTCGTTGGTATCTGTGGACCTGAGGTTAACAGCTCTTGCCATAGAGTAAACATTGCATCTCAAACAATATTTTTCTTTTCTTTTGAGATGCAAGCTATCAATTTATTTCAGAAATAAATACTGTGCACTTTTCAGCATATAGCAAACAAAATAGGAATATTTTTCCTATTCAAATAATGTAGAAACATGTTTAAGAAATACATTTTAATGTAGTTTCTTTAAAGTTTATTTTCACTGTTTTGGTGACATACCTGTGACTGTCAGAGACAGCAGGAGCCCTGCACAAGCACTGCTCAGCATTGCGGCTCTGAGTTGCTCTCAGTCCATATATTCCTCTAAATTCTACCTGACTGTGCCAGGGCACATTCCTTCTGGAATCCTGCCCATTGTACTAACTGTTGGGAACTTAATCCAACTTCCTCCTCTGTCATCTTCACTAAGTACAGGTGCCGGATCCAAGCGCCTCTGCCTGGGGCTGGACTTCTTGGACTCCTGTCTTAGACAGAAAAGCCATGAGAAGTTGTGGGTATCTAAGAATGAGTCTTTATTGCTGAGGCCAGTGGCCACGTAGCCATCACACAAGACAGTTCTTCACAGCAATCACATATAGGCTGGTAAACACATATCTTCCCTACACCGTAGTAGCAGTCTCTTTACCCACAGCTATTATCTGAGCAGCTGCAAGCTGTCCCCTGGACTCACCACCTCACGTCATAGTGGCATCTCAGCTCTGCTTTAGCAGCTTCTCCTGTCTCCCCTACCCAGCATACTGGCTGGTCTCTGTACCTAACACCTCCGAGCTTCTCTCTCAGCTCCATCTTCACACACTTCCACAGACTAGCTGGTAAGTAACATATATTACTTCAGAGACAAAGAAGGCTAGTTACCAATAGTTACATCGTTTTAGCTATTGAAGGGCACAGTGAACTGTGTGTCCTTGCACCTGCTTATGGTATCTCAGCCTAGGTACAGAATGGCCTTGGACAGTCCCATGTATTCATAACAAGGCCTTTGTGTTTTAATTGGCCTTGACTATTAGGTGCCTCTGGCATGGTTCCCACACTCTTCATGATCATGATCTCAAATTAAATTTCAATCTATTAATCAGTTGGATTTCAATCTGTTAATCAAAATACCAGACCATATAATATAACGACTTAGCCATTAAGTCATATAACCCAGAGCCTGGTACTCTGCTATACTGGTGTTATATTCACATTTATATACAGAAAATGCAGTAAATAATATGTTAGGGCATACCATAAATATTTCTTACAGGAAGATGTCACATTTTTAAGGACTGTATTAAAATAAAATATTCTTATTCTTTTAAAACAATGAGAAAAATATGAAAGTAGGTGTATATCTAAAATATTTTTCCCTCTCTTCTAGATTAAATTAAAACTTGCTCTACAAGATGAAATAAGTGTTGAATAAGATGTGAGGACACCAGTTTAGGGTTGTTTTTCTTTCACAGCTATCAGGTGTACCAGTCAATAATGAAGATTTTGTAATCAAAGAAAACAGGATAATTTCAAGTGAAACATCAAAAGTGCTTTATTCAAAGTAATGTTCATCGCCAGCTGTACATTTCCCTCATCTTTCAGGTAATTTGTGGATACCGTCCCAATAGAACTTCTCTTGTTTTGAGGCAGACCATTCAGAGACCCAATTTTCCACTTCTTTGTATGTTTTGAAGTGCTTCTCAGCAAGTGTGTGTGCCATCAATAGGAACAAGTGGTAATCTGAAGGAGCAAGGTCCAGTGAACACAGCAGGTGGGTTAATACTTCCCTGGCAAGATCTTTAATGTGTCTTTAGCTGGTTTTGAAGTGTCTGATGGTACATCACCATAAAGCAAAATTACTTTGCCATGTCTTCTGGCCCATTCTGGTCATTTCACGATCAAAACATGGTCCAAATTGATTATTTGTTGCCAGTTGTGATCAGTATTCATAGTTTCACCCGCTTTTAGAAGCTCATAATACACCACACCTTTCTGATCCCAACAAAGGCAGAGCATTGTCTTCTTTCCAAAGTGATTGAGCCTTGTAGTCAATGTTGATGGTCGACCTGGAATAACCCATGATTTTGTGCATTTTGGGATTCTCAAAATAAATCTGCTTTTCATTGTCAGTCACAATTTGATGCAAAAAAAGACTTTCTTTCATGCCATTGAAGCAACATTTTACTGATGACTTTTCAGTTTTCCATTTGTTTTTCATTCATTTGATATGACATCCATTTTCTTTCTTTTAAAATTTTTCCCATTGCTTATAAACAATTGGAAATTGTTTGCTGAGCAACATTTAATCGTTCTGAAAGTTGCTTTTGAGTTTGACATGCATCTTCATCCAATAATGCTTGTACTTGTTGTCTTCAAACCTTTTCGGTTGACCTGGAGGTTCTTTGTCTCTCACATTGAAATCATCACTTTTAAAGATTTAAACCAGCATTCACAAGTA
Source organism: Antrozous pallidus (assembly GCA_027563665.1). NCBI lineage: Eukaryota > Metazoa > Chordata > Mammalia > Chiroptera > Vespertilionidae > Antrozous > Antrozous pallidus. The sequence goes on along the minus strand of CM050514.1, from coordinate 105,571,775 downwards.
TCTCGAAATGGAGCATGTTCACCATAAGCTTCCCAAAGAATATGATAACTTTTTTTCCTCAAAATAAAGTAATGAATTAAATCTTCCCAAAATGTTCTTTTTTTGGCACAAAATTTGACATTTTTAAGCATAAAAATATCTATGATGTTAACACCTTCAGTGAGTCTGACATATGAAGTTTTGAAGGTTGCTGTCAATACAACAAAATGGCATAGATATCAAATCTCATATATAACATATATGTAATATATATGTATATATGTATATGTGTATATATGTATATGTATGTGTGTGTGTATATATATATATATATATATATATATATATATATATATATATACATATATTTCTACAGCCATTTAAACCTTCTGCAATCACTGTGTAACAAATTACCCAAAAATTAAGGGCTTAAAACAGCATGGATTTGTTATCTCACAGTTCCGTAGGTCAGAAGTCCAAGTGCAGATTCACTGGCTTTCTGCTCAAGGTTTTGCACTTAAAATGTGTTCCAGGCAAAGATTTATTCTGGAGAATCTGGAGAAGACTTCAATTCCAAAGTTATTTAGGTGGTTGTCAGAATTTAATTCCTTGTGGTTATATGATTGAGATTTTCATTTTCTTCTTTGCTCTCCTTTATGAAAGGAAAAAGGCTGTTGAAACTATTTTATTTGCATTCATTAACTTTGTCAACAAATAGTTATTATATTGTAGTTGTTGTATAATGCCTTATACAACATTATTCCTAGTATTATAAATGTACTAGCAATCCCGTAATGATTTCTTTGAAAGAGTCTAGTTTACAAATATATCATAATCACTAATAACGACAAGCAATAAACTCAACTAATAAAACCCCTGACCATAGTCCAAAGCATATTTATTATGAAGTACCATGTGCCTGACATTCACTGCTAGATGCTGAAAATACATATGAATAATACAGTTCCTCACTTTTTATAAAAGAGAGCTGTATTTTACAACAGCTCATCATCAAAATACCTTTTACTTTTGATGTATGACATCATGACTATTCTTAATTCCAGCTTTATTTCCAAAGCTAGTGCTGTAAATCATTGATAGCCAGAGATTGGATAATGACCTAGAGGATAGACTATTCCAAGCATGCCTAAGAAATTAGATAATCCAGTCACATCCTGGGGTATTTCTGAAATAACTTCATTTAAGATGCCAGGAGCTTGATGGCTTCTTCAGGAAATTGGAAGATAATTTTTTATACTAAATAATCTGATCAAATAATTTAGTTTACTGTTAATCACTTTGCATGTTAGGCTTAACATGCAAACTATATATGGCAAGACTAATGATTAGCATTTCAGCTTACTATTGTTTTTCAGAAATTAAGTGATTTCATAAAATTTTTTCAGAATTAAAACAATTATTTATATACAATAATGAATTAATGTGCTTAATTGACTCTTTGGAAATCACAGTAAATAAAAATATTTAAAGAAGAAAATATGAATTAGAGAACTTAAAAGTATAGTTGAGTCACTCTCTTTAACTATTCTTGTAAATGTGCAGCTTAATGTTTGCTTTCCATGTTTTTGAAGATATTTTATTAGATATTATTTTTAAAAGCAAACATGGTGGCTTCTAGTACAATTTTTTAAATTTATACAAATAAGAAAATTGAATTTGGAGATTAAACTGTCTCTCTTTTTTTGTAAAAATGAGCATATTTTAGAAAGTTAAGAATGGGAAGAGAATGAATAATACAAATCTTGATAAGAAAGTAGCATGTTATCCTATCTAATAAAAGAGTAATATGCAAATTGACCATACTTCTGCTATACCAACAAGCCATGCCCACCAGCCACACCTACCAGCAAATCAGGAGCTGATATGCAAATAAACCCAACCAAGATGGCTGAGGCCACAGAGAGTAGGAGAGAGGCTTGGGTTTCCCTGGCGATGAAGGAAGCCAAGTTTTCTGCCTGCCCTTGCCAGCTCAGGCCTCCACTTAAGGCTACAAAGTTTCAATTACAGAATCCCAACAGCAGCCACTGTGCAAACAGAAGACTTGGCTCCACTCCAAGCTACAAAGATTCAATTGTAGAAGATACGTAAATCCTAGATAGCAGGGGTTGTCGAGAGGCATAACCAGCCTACAAACCACCACAGGCCCTTCTCCTAGGCCAACCCACACCCCAAGGGAACTCCACTCTGATTCAGGACATCCTTCAGGACAAACCAGATGGCCCCCACCCATACACCAGGCCTCCATCCTATCTAATAAAAGAGTAATATCCAGATTGACCATCACTCCAACTCACAAGATGGCTGCCCCCCTGTGGTCAAAGATCCTGCCCCTATGTGGACACAAGATGGCCACCACAAGATGGCCAGCAGGGAAGGGCCATTGGAAGTTTCCAAGCCTTCAAGGAAGGGCAGTTGTGGCAATCAGGCCAGCAAGGGAGGGCAGTTGAGAGGGACCAGGCCTACAAGGGGTGATGGTTGGGGGTGATCAAGGCTGCAGAGCAGGGCAGTTAGGGGTGACCAGGCTTGCAGAGGATGGAAGTTAGGGGTGACTGAGCCTACAGGGAAGGGCAGTTGGAGAGGACCCAGGCCTGCAGGGAAGAGCAGTTGGGGGCACAAGGCCTGCAGGGGAGGGCAATTAGGGTTGACGAGGCCTTCAGGGGAGGACATTTAAGGGCAAACAGGCTGGCAAGGGAGCAGTTAGGCCTCAATCAGGCTGGCAAAGGTGTGGTTAGGGGGTGATCAGGAAGGCAGGCAGGTGAGCAGTTGAGAGTCAGCAGTCCTGGATTGTGAGAGGTATGTCCGATCCCAGTGGGATCGGGACTAAATGGGTAGTCAAATATCCCTCGAGGGGTCCCAGATTGGAGATGTTGCAGACTGGGCTGAGGGACTACCCCTGCCCCCATACGTGAATTTCATGCACTGTGCCTCTAGTCATGAAAAAAACAGTCATATAAACATTTGATCAGAAACCTTATAGTTCAGTATAGTTTCATTCTATTGAATCATTTAAGGTTAGAGTGGGGAGACTAAAGATAATCCAGTAAAAGAATACCTAAGAATCTCTAGCTCTTTCTCAGAAAAATAAGCTGAGATATTGAGGCTCTTTTTCTACCATTTCAGAGGAAGTTGAGAGCAGCAGCAAATCAACTCTGATTTCTCTCTATCCAGTACTTTATTTGAACCAAATCACAGGAGTCCATTTACGACTGATGGTGAAATTATATTATCATTTAGATTTAAAACCTCATCATCATTCTGGGTTTTTTTAAATTATTTTTTATCTTTATTGTTCAGTTTATTAATTACATTGTTTCCCCTTTTTATCCCCCTATAGCTCCCCTCCACCCTGTACCTATCCCACCCTCCACCCTCACCTCCCCCTCCCCACTGTCCTCTCCCATTGTTGCAAGATTTTTGTCCAGTCTCTTGCTGCACTTCCCACAACCCTTTTCTCCCCAAGAATTGTCAATCCATTCCCTCTCTATGTCCATGTCTCCGTTATATTCACCAGTCTATCCTGTTCAACAGCCTATCAATTCACTTGATTTTTATGTTCATTTGTTGATAGATGTGTATTTGTTGTTCATAATTTTCATCTTTACCTTTCTCTTCTTCCTCTTCTTAAAGAATATCTTTCAGCATTTCATGTAATGTTGGTCTGGTGGTGATGAACTCCTTTAGCTTTTTCTTATCTGCGAAGCACTTCATCTGACCTTCAATTCTGAATGATAGCTTTGCTGGTTGTAGATTCTTGCTGTTCATCATTTTGAATATTTCTTGCCACTCCCGTCTGGCCTGCATCGTTTCTGTTGAGAAATCCGCTGACAATCGTATGGGTGCTCCCTTATAGGTAACCAACTGTTTCTCTCTTGCTGCTTTTAATATTCTCTCTTTGTCTTTTGCTCTTGGCATTTTAATTATGATGTGCCTTGGTGTGGTCCTCTTAGGGTTCCTATATATTGGGGTTCGGTGCACTTCTTGGACTCCTAAGTCAATTTCTTTCACCAGGTGTGGGAAGTTTTCAATCACTATTTCTTCAAATAGGTTTTCATTGTCTTGGCCTCTTGCTTTTTCTGGCACCCCTATAATTCGGATGTTGGTATGCTTGAGGTTGTCCCAGAGGCCCCTTACACTATCTTCAATTTTTTGGATTCTTTTGGTTTCTTGCTTTTTCAGCTGAGTGGATTTTACCTCTTTGTATTTCAAATCTTTAACTTGGTTCTTGGGGTGCTCCAGAGCACTTTTAGGTCTTTGTATAATATTTTTTGTTTCAGTCAGTGTATGCTTAATTTCTGGTTGGTTCTTTTTCATATCCTTGAGAGTCTCCTTTATATCCTTGAGGGTCTCTTTCATTTCCTTGTAGGACTCATTCATTTCCACGTTGGTCTTGATCATTTCTTTGCAGCTCTCGTTTATATCCTTGAGGGTCTTGTTCATTTTCTTGTAGGACTCATTCATTTCCTTTGTGGTCTTGCTTATTTCCTTATAGGCCTCGATCTTTTGTTGGAGCCTCTTGAAAAACCCTATAACCGTGGTTTTGAATTCCATGTCCAGTCTTTTTTTTCCCTCCATTTCTTTCACATCTGATTTCTTTCCATGTTGCTGCATGGTGGCTGCTTCCCTGAGTTGGTCAATTAACTTTGTGTGGTAGACTTCCTTCTAGGGACAGTGGCTCAGCCTCCCCGGTTACCTGAGGTGGATATGGGTTGCACAGTCTTGCTGAAGTTAAGCTCAGTTAATCGTTGTTAGCACTTGGAGGGGTTGACCTCTAGGCCAATTGTCTGTGAAGCTCAGCTGTGCTCGGGTTGGATGGGCATCTCTGGGCCAAGCAGAGAGTGTTAGCTCCGCCCTATGCGGACCCGGGGACTCTTTGCAGGGGGCAATGGCTGCCAGCACCTCTGAGAGAGAGCCACTGCCGAGATCCACTGGCTGCCGGGGAATTCAGACTTTCCCAAAAAGAGTCTGCATGCGCAATGTCTCACCCAGGGTCATAAAACAAAGCAGACTGACGGTTTTCCGAATGAGAGACAAGTCGCGGAGCGCTCTCTGCACCTTCACGCAGCCGAGCTGTGCGTGCGAGCTGCCTTCTCCACAAGCCGGGAGACTCGGCAGCACCCGAGCTTTGGCGTGCCCTCCCACTGTCCAGTTTTCACCCCGTGTGATAGTGGGTTCTCTGGACTTCGCCCAGAGCTGGAGAATCAGTCCAGTGGGATGCCTTTGTCTCCCCGATCGAGAAAACTGGCCGGTTTTCGGCCGCCTGCCCTCTCCGTGGCGCGCACTCCAAACCTCTCTGCGCACGAATCTTTCAACGCCGTCCGCTGCTGCTCCTCGGAGTCACAGTGTCTTATTTCCACTTTTCTTTGTGGAATTTTCACTCGGCGGGCTTTCTGGTGATTCTGGAAGGTATTTGTTCTTTCGTTAAGTTGTAGTATTAAAATTGCTGATTATGACGGCAAGATAGGTGTTTTACCTTTGCCGCCATCTTAGTTCTCTCTATCATCATTCTGGTTTATCAGGAAAAATGAAAAGAAAAAGAAGATGGAGAGAAACTAGTACTAATGAAATAACAAATGAGTACTTGGCCCTCTTCCAAAATTCTTACATTCCCATATTTAAGACAAGTTTTAAAGGGTCCTAGCCAAAATATTATCATCACCATTCTCCTGATCACTTCCCCCATCAACTTTTATGCCCTTATTTGCTTTTGCTTTCATTCACAGTTATTAATTATCTTATTTTGGTGATTTTTTCCTACCCCTGATGCCCCTCTAGAATATAAAACTGAAAAGAGAACATAAGAGTTCAATGAATGAATGCATAAGTAAATGTCAGTTACTTGTTGAGTGAATAAATGTTATTCCCAACTTTACTTTGATATAGTGTTTGCTCACTCACATTTTCAAATGAAAACCCTTGAGAACCTGGGTTATATATATAGTAAAATAGGTAAAATAATGCCTGAGCTGGTTTTCATTTAAGAAAATTGTCACAGTGTAATAATAATTATACACTTGTGTGAGGACAATTTATAGTTATATCTCCATATACAAATGGAAAAAGTTCTGGAGGGTACATACAAATTGAAATAAGATTTAGAATGCATTGTGCACATGTAAATGGTAAATGTTTATCATCTACATAATTACATTTTCTTGTGTATAGGTATAACATTTTCATAGAAGTATTTGAGTCTTGCAATTTATAAAAATGATAGTGTCCATTGCAAGATTCATGTTCATAGCTACCGGGTGCTCATCTCTGTGGGCTTTCTAATAGTGAGAGAACTGAGATTGGTAAAGATCAAATCATTCAATGACAATATGTAATGAGGATATAAAATTATGTAATGTTTTTATAACTAAAAGTGCCACAAAATAAATAAATTTAAGAAACATTTATAGATTACATATAAATTGATAAGCACATTAAGTTAAATGAAATTAATATATTATACATAAAGGCCAAGATCACTGATATGATTTCTTATAAAATTATTTTTGCTTCTTATGAGTTCAAGCATTCCAGAGGGAGTCAGGATAGAATATCGTTGTAGAGCTGGGCCATTATTAGCACAAAGGTGCCCAAAGAAACGCTTTACACATGTATCTTGTCACATCATGTCCTCCAAGTTTGGAGAGTCCATTTGAAATTCTACAATTTAGTGTTAACCCTTCTGTCACAGATCTCTGAGCCAGATATTTCATTTATCTCTGAATGTTTAATACATAAAACCATAAAGGCACTAACGCTCTTATAATTATGAGGCTGCAGCTCAGGTTGGTGATGAGCATTAACATCCTCGCTGCTGTAATGCACACAAAGCTTGCCTCCAGAGTCAAAACATAGGCTCTGGCACAGAATGTTTAGTTCCTGAAAAGGTGTTAAGAATAAAAGACGTTAAGATCAAAAGGAGAACAAAATGGCCCTGTGACAATGGCTATTTATATAGAGAAGACTATTATAAACATGAGAATAAGTGCAAAATCCTGCATTTGCTTCTAATTGTTCTCTTTAGAGTCAGAGGTTTGGCGTCTCTATGGGATGTCCCATTACCAATAATCTGAGGAAAACTAAGTTAAAATGGGACAATGTTTAGAGTGCTATTGTGCAGTTGCATTCAATGGCACCAGTATCCACATCAGTAATAAAAAAAAATATGTTAAAGAATGTAAACTAGTGACAAAGAGCACAAACTAGTGACAAAGAGCAAAGAAATTTGGAAGACTTTTAAAAACCAATGAGAGGCTCCCTGAGCACTAAAAGAATTGTAAGCATTTGGCAGCAGTAGAATTTGCTCTGACATTTACTGACCAAACAAGTGTGGATCGCTGGTTCCTTTAACTTTCTGAGCCTTGGCTTCATCGTTTGTAAGATGCAGGTGAAGATCACAAGATGAGAAAACACAGATGGTCCTCAAAATAAGATTTCCCCTCACTTTCATTGGAACTTGACCTAAACTAGCAGCAATCAACAGCATGCTGTGCCTTTGGTGAAAGAGTTCCGGTGTCCCTTCGCAGTCCTGGATTAAATTCTCTGCTTTCCCAAAAGGAAGATACAATCTGTTTGCATATTCACTGCAATGGCCCACTAATAAAGATAATAGAGTAGACATCAATTTTGACAGCTGCCATTACAGTGCCAAATACTGTATAATTGCAATGCTCTGTTTATGGTTCAATTGACAACATATGAAAAAGATTGCTCTGAATAAAAATGCAACAAAAGTATTTAAAATTTCTTATCAATTTGGTATTGATTTTATCAGTACTATCATATCAGTGGGATAAAGATTCCAAAATTTATATTGAAACATATTATCCATTCCACTATTTTCCATAGGAGAAAAAAAATCTGTCCTAAATTTCACACCTTATACTGTTACAGAAAACTGAGGAAGAGCCAAGCAATACTTAGATGGAGTTACATTTATTATGTGCGCTTCCAGAGAAATATGTCTCTCAAATTCTGGGCCCCAACTTGGAGGAATTTTCCCTATTTATGTTTTTACCTTTTTTGTCTCCTAAATATGGAGTGTTTCCGGCCTCCTTTACAAGTTCTTAAAGAACCCCTATGTGTTGGGGCCTTGAGACCTCAGCCAAAGGCATGGCCTGGTGCCAGTACTGATAAATTTCATCTGGGGAAAGTTTAATGGCCTCTCTGAAGTGGGAGTAGTCTTATTTTCCTTATTATTTAAGCAAGCAAGCAAGCATTTACAGAAGCCAAATAGCAGGATTAAAATTTCAAACAGCAGTTTTTATATAGGATGGATGCTTCAAATCAGGGGATCTCAAAAAAAATGTATACACACTTAGAATAATTATTAATTCTGATGGGTTAAATCTGAAAAGCAAGAGACGTAAATTGAGTTATTGGCTGTTAAAGTGTGTGTACAGTTTTTTTTGACCCACCTTGTATATACAGTTAATCAAAATGGACCAAAGATTTATGTAAAAATGTAAAATTATTAAACTTTTAGAAAAAAAGAACATTTCTAAGATCTAAGTTAAGCAAACAAAAAATAATTCATAAAACAAAAAATAATTAATAAAAGAAAAAATAATAAATTGAATCATATTTAAACTCAATGTAACTTTTGCTCTGGAGAAGATATGTGAAAAGAATGAAGAGAGCCCTAACTGGTTTTGTAATTAGGGTGTTGGCCTGCAAACTGAAGGGTCCTGGGTTTGACTCTGGTCAAGGGCATGTACCTTGGTTTTGGGCACATCCCCAGTAGGAGGTGTGCAGGAGGCAGCTGATCGAAGCTTCTCTCATCGATGTTTATAACCCTCTATCCCTCTCCTTTCCTCCTTGTAAAAAATCAATAAAATATATATTTTTTAAAAGAATGAAAAGAAAAGCTAAAGTTGGGAGAAAATATTTGCAAGTTATGTATCCAACCAAGGGCTATCTAGAATAAATATAATTTCTCTAAACTCAACAGTAAAAAAAAAAATCCAATTAAAAAAGGGCAAAATAATGGTATTCAACATCCTAAATTATCAGAGATGAGCAAATTAAAACCATAATGCAATATCATCACACAACTATCACAACAGCTAAAATTAAAAATAGAGAATACTACTAAATGTTTCAAAGATTGCAGAGAAACTAGGTCACACATGCCTTACTGTTGAGAATATGAAAATGATTTAGCTACTGTGCAAAATAATTTGGCATTTTTAAGTAAATTTAAATATGCAATTATCATATGATTAAACTATCTTTTGCTCTTGAACACTTATTCCAGAGAAATAAAAACTTATATTCACATGTACACTTAGTTATTATTTATAGTAACTCTATAATTACCAAAGCTAGCCCAGATACCCTTCAATGGGTGAATGTATGGTTAAGTTGTTGTACCTATTTACCATGGAATGTTATTTAGTAATAAAAAGAAATAGCATATTTATAGATGCAGTGATTTAAATGAATTTTCTAGGAATTATATTAAGTGAAAAAAGCCAATCTTAAACATTTTCATTCTGGCCATCACCATTTGGCTCAGTGGATAAAGTGTTGGACTACAGATTGGAGGGTCCCACGTTGGATTCCAGGTCAAGGGCATGTATCTTGGTTGCAGTAGGGAGTGTGCAGGAGGCAGCTGATCAATGTTTCTCTCATTGATGTTTCTATCTCTTTCTCCCTTCCTCTCTGTAAAAAAAAAAATCAATAAAAAATATTTTAAAAAAGTTTGCATTCTGTATAATTCCACTTATATAACATATTTCAAATGTCAACATTTTTGAAATAGGGACCAGATTAATGATTGCCAGTGAGTAGAAAGAGGAGGCACAAGAAAAGCGGGAGTGATTATAATGAACAATTCAAGGGACCCTTGGGAAGATGGAACAGTTGCATGTGGTGCTGGGTTAACATGTGATAATGTCACCCCAATAAGTTAAATAGAAAAGAATTACAACTGTAAAACAAAACAAATTGTATATAACTAAGCATACATACATGAAACTGGGGAACTCTGAATCACATAAGTGGATTGAATAAATGCAAATATCCTGGTTGTGGTTTTAGACAATAGTTTTGTAAATTGTTGCCATTGGAGGAATCTAGGTAAAGAGTACACAGTATCTCTCTGTATTATTTCTTATAACTGCATGTGAATCTAAAGTTATAGTCATAACATTTTTAATTAAAGAAGGCAGTCATTTGAGTTTTCAAAGAAATTTGTGAAGTTTTGTTTTATTATAGTTCTTAATACAAAATGGAAGGATTCTAATAATATCCAATCAAAAAAATAATGGGGCAAACAGTGAATCACCATGTCCAAATTAAAATAAATGGAGATGCAATAATTCCTAGTTCCTTAAACTTATTTTGTCAATTAATATTTTATAATATTTCAAAATATTTTATACCCTATAACCAAAAACAATCAAGGAAGTGTGAAGCTTTTTGGAATACAACATATAATTAGATAATTAGAATAATTCCATTATTCTATATTTAAATTTCACTAAATACTTTAAAGCCAACTAAAAGTGAATCCCAATCTTGAATTAGTTTTTACATGTAAAATATACCCATTTGATCTATATAAATAAAAAATCTATTTTAAAAATCTTCTATATTAATTTCAAATGATTTATTAAAACATGGTAAATTGCATAGTACATTCTTAATCTTTCCCAAAACAAGAATATATGGCTAATATTCCAAGTTAAAAGGACATGTTTTACATCTCTTCCTTTTCTATTTTATGCCTAATTTAATCTTTAAATACTTTATCTTAGTATTAATTTAATCTTTAAATACTTTATCGGACTGGGGACTGAAGGGTCCCAGGTTCGATTCCGGAGAGGGCATGTACAGTGGCTGCGGGCACATCCCCAGTAGTGAGCGTGCAAGAGGCAGCTGATCGATGTCTCTCTCATCGATGTTTCTGACTATCCCTCTCCCTTCCGCTCTGTAAAAAAATAATAATGATAAAAAGTCTAAAATAAAAATTACATTGAAGTATAATAATTAAATGAGGTAAAAAAAATGCCCTGCAGTTTCTTTCTAAAATAAACCCTCTGGAGGTGCTTTCTAATCTTGGCTGTGCACACTAGATCTCAACATGCTCCTTTGGATGAATGAGTTCAGTTGCAGTATTTGCAGCAGCACTTGCTTCATAACCTGTCCTCTTCTCTAGTTGCCTGGAACTGCATGTCTAGAGAGGGGTAGGAGCCCCATAAGCCTCACTCTGCTATAGGTGGCCACTGCCATAATAGCATGTCATTTTTCATAAAGGAGAAGAAGAAGAATAGAGGCTTTGCATAAAGAGGATCATTGTCTTTCTAGGATGTTGTGTAGACAGAATCTCATTATCTGAAGACAGGATAGATTAGATGTCTCTTAAGATTCCTTATAACACCATCATTTATTCAGTATGATATATTGTATATATGGTATATATTGTCTTCCTTGAAGCAGAATATACGTTTTTCTGGGAAAGAAGTGTATTCATTCTACTAGGGAAATAAAAGGATTTCTTGAATTTCATTTTAGATAAAGGATGATCTTTTTTCACCTGTGCATAAGCTGTGTTAGCTTCATTGTGTTGTGTAACCTAATTTTGATCTAAATCTGTAGAACTACTACATCCCCTGCATACTGTAGATCAGTTAGAAACTACAGTTCAAACAATAAACGCACTGTAATATAATCACCAGAACTATGATCAAAGCAGAACAAAACACTCTAAAGATTAATAGAGAAACATTTTTATGGTGTTTTCTCCAAGATGCTTATTATAAAACATCCAAGATTCCACTGAAAGTTTGTAAGTTCTGTGAAATAGAAACACATTGATAGCATGTTCAGTCTCTTGATATAAGAAGGGCAACCCAAATGTAATTATTTTAAAAGTCTTTTGGGACCAGAGAGACATATCTCATATGGCACATTATCTAAAATAAAGTCTGACATATCTTGGAGAAAGCAATATTGACTCCTTTTACTATTTCTCATTTTTGTCTCTGCATCTGTCTTGATGTCTCCCCTTCTTTACTTGTTTGTTTCTTTTTTAAACTAAATATCCTATCTAATAAAAGAGTGATATACAAATTTGACCATACCTCCGCCACACCCACAAGCCAATCAGAAGCAGATTATGCAAATAAAACCCAACCAAGATGGCTGCCACCACTGAGAGTAGGAGGAAGGCTTGGGTTTCCCTGACAACAGAGGAAGCCAAGTTTTCTGCCTCCCTAGGCCTCCACTCAATGCTACAAAATTTCAATTATAAAAGATACAGAAATGGCGGCAGCCACTGAGCTGGAGAGAGCAGAGGTTTGGGTTTCCCTGGCAACAGAAGAAGCCAAGCCTTCAGTCTGCCTTTGCCAGCCTAGGCCTCCACTCTAGGCTACAATGTTTCAAACAGAAATGGCTGCCACCCATTTCTGTTTGAAACATTGTAGCCTGTGCATAAGCTGTGTTAGCTTCATTGTGTTGTGTAACCTAATTTTGAAGGCTGAGCTCCACTCCAGGCTACAAAGTTTCATTTGTAGCTATAGATCAATCCCAGATCCCAGGGCGTCCACCTGGGTCACTGGGTTTGTGGCTGGCCTGCAAACCTCCATAGATCCCTCCAACAGGCTGCTCCACACCCCAAGGAAACCTCCACCCTGATCTGGGACACTCTTCAAGGCAAACCAGCTGGCCCCTACTCATGCACCAGGCCTCTATCCTATCTAATAAAAGAGTAATTTGCAGATTGACCATCACTCCAACACACAAGAGGGCTGCCTCCATGTGGTCAAAGATCCTGTCCCCATGTGGACACAAGATGGCCACCACAAGATGGCCAGCAGGGGAGGGCCATTGGAGGTTCCAGGCCCTACAAGGAAGGGTAGTTGGGGGTGATCAATCCTGCAGGGAGGGCAGTTATAGGTGACCTGTGGAAGAGGAGGGAAGTTGGGGGCAAATAGGCTGGCAGGGGAGCAGTTAGAGATCAATTAGGGTGGCAGGGTAGTGGTTAGGGGGTGATCAGGCTGGCAGTTAGAAGCGGTTAGGGAAAATCAGGAGGCAAGCAGGTGAGCAGTTTGGAGTCAGTAGTCCTGGATTTTGAGAAGGATGTCAGATTGCCCGTTTAGGCTCCATCCTACCAAGATTGGGCCTAGATGGGCAGTGGGACATACTTCAAGGGGTCCCAGATTGGACAGGGTGCAGGCTGGGCTAAGGTACATCCCCTGCCCCCGTGCACAAATTTTGTGCACCAGGCCTCTATTAAAATTATAAAAATAGAGACAGGGAAAAGAGGGAAGGAAGAAGAAAGAAATCAGGAAGTTAAGCAGTGATTAATCAAACATTGTATATTATAATATTTGCTATTTGGAGAAGGTCCTATTTTGTTACACTGCACTCATTTATATGATATATATATATATATATATATATATATATATACACATATATATAAAAATTATTTATATATATAATTTATTTATATATAATTATTATTATTTATTTTATATATATATTTACTAGTAATTTTTATAAAAATAATAGTAATTTTTATTGAAGAGTATTTTTTAGATGTGCATTATTCTTTCAAAGAAGGAAACTAAATGTTTCTCTTTATTATTTACACTTTGTCCCATGCTGTACCTAGTTGAATAATCTATGTTACCTCAATTTCTGTCTGCCTTATTATAGATTTTTTAACATTCATATTACTTATATCCCAGAACTTGAGAATAATATAACTTCCAAATAAGGTTGGAAGTTATCTTGACATCTTCCTCTTCCTCACCATGTATAAAAGATTTATGATGAACAAATATTGATGCTATCTATTAAAATATTTTAAATCTCATTTCATCCATACAGGGCTATTCAGCTCCAACCTTAACATTCCTCACTAAGATTATACACTGAGTGGCCTGATTATTATGACCTCTGAATGCATAATAATCTGACCACTCAATGTATTTGTATCTTAAATAGGTATATCAAAAGTATCATTTTGCTGGAGATCAACCACCTATTTGCCCTGAGCTTTCTATCAGTCAGTACAAAGGGGAAAACTGATCAGGTGCATGATTTATGCTATATTTGATATCAAATAAATGAGGTACTCAAGAGAAGTATACTGAGTGGCCAGATTATTATGCATTCAGAGACCATAATCTGGCCACTCAATTATTCTAATTGGTTTTCTTACTTTCAACTATTTTCTCTTTGACTTGGACATTGATGGTTTGTCCTTTTTGAGAGGCATTCCATTCTGTCAACCTTCCCATACCTTGAATAAGAAGAAAAGAAGAGTGTTGTGGAGAATTACTTTTTGGCAAAAAGCTTCAGATTGGATGTGGAAGGACAAGCTGGCAAAGTCTGGTGGAAGAGCCACTTTTGCTAATCTCTGCAGCTTCCTGGTGTCCCACTCTCAAGCCCCTTATCTCTAGACCAGGTTGTCCTTTGGGGTGGTCTTGCTTCCCAAGGAACAATGCATGGAGTCATTTTCGTCACAATTTGGGAATGAGGTTGCCACAGGCATATAGTGGGTAAAGGTCAGGAATGCTGCTAAACATCCTATATTGGAAAGGATAGGACAAACCCCATGTCCCCCCACCCCCTGCCACATCACACACACATACACACACACACACACACACACACACACACACACACACATACACACACACACCAAAGAATTATCCAGTCTGAATTGTTAATAGTGCCAAGTTAGAGACCCCCTCCTACAGACACTACTAATTAAAAATCATTATATTTTAATACCCAGAACATGGCACACTTCCTCTTTGTCCCAGATTGCTTTGTTGCAAATGCTCTTATCTGTGTCTGAAACTCTCCCCTCATCTCCACCCTACGGTGGTTTATATGGCTACAAATTATTTATTCTGATTATTTTGGGTTAAGTATTGCTTTTTTAAGGAAGTCTATTCTGAAGTGCTTTTAGAATAAGTACCCATAGTGATTTCTTCCTCCTAAATACACATTGGTTATAAATATTCTTTTAATTAGATGCCTGTTTAAGTGTTTTCATAATGTAAGAGCAAACTTTCTAAGGAAAGAGACCAAGTCTGTAATGTTTGCTGTCTCCTATGCCTGAATATTACCTGTCTCCCAGTAGAAGCATGATATGCATTTGTAACAAGGGAGGGAGGGAGAAAGAATTTGGTAAAGTGCCTACTTATATCACTTATTAATTAAAATGTATCTCTTTAAAGTATTTGTTCTGCTTAAGAAGTATGCTTTATAAAAGTTGAGGAAAAAGAAAATTAATACTTAAATCACACTTTCTACAATTAGTTACATTATACAATGGTGGTCAAGTTTCTATTCAAAATATATGTATTAATTGGAATTTCTGAAAAAAGTTGAAAATATTAATGGTTTATTGCATTCTTTACATTGCCCTTAAAAGTTCTTCAATGGAAAGTTTCATTGGGGGATAGTGTAGAGAGAATAGATGTAGGGATGTAAACACTGAGTATACAGAATAGTTTGTGAAATGCTAGCCACCTTAACATTTAGTTTATCTTGTAGTATCAGATCTGGGTAGATTGTCATAGATGGTCTTAAAGCTATCCCAACAAGTACTTCTCACTAGAATGCAGGATCAAGGTCCAATTTAGAGCTATGAATAAGCTTATCAGCATGAATTTAATAAGTTTATATTTAACAAATAGTTTCTTCATAAGTGATTAAAAATGTTAGATTTTGGTCCCTTCTTTGATAACTCATCTAAATGTCTGTATCTTAGGCCATTCCCTTTGTTCTAGGAAATGCACACCTTAGAAATAATATCAAATTGAGCACTGGAAAGTTTTTCCACATGATTAAAGATGATAAAAATTTGTTTTTCAATAAAGAAACAAAATGAGAGAAATTGTTAGTATAGCTGATAATGCTTGCTACCATTAAAAGTTACTTGTGCCAGCACCATGTGCCCAGCACTAAACAGAAGATGAAACCATTGTTCTTTGTGAGAGGTTTTTTTTTAATTTTTATGAAATACAGGCATAGAAATCAGATTATCATGTTTGCCCACTCTTTCTGTACTGGAAGTTAGGCCTATTTATTAACTACAAAACAGCATTTCAAGCTGGCATTTGGATAATTTCAATAACTAATGTTTGTTTTATCAACAATGGTTTAATTTGACATGCTGCATAATGCATATGCAATAATAGTGCCTTGTTTGATGGATAAATGCCTAGGAAAAAATTCAAATTGGCTAATAAATAAAATCGAATTTCGAGAACCCATTTTTAAGGAAACTTGTCATGGGTTATTAACTGTAGTAAATAGTGATTGTTTATGTCTGTGCATAAATAATTTAAGTAAATTGGGGTGACATAGTTAGAAACAATCAGACTTCACTTACTGCTAAATGTTAAAGAAAGCTAGCTTCCTGAGCTCCCTGTCACCAGACCTGGTACTTTTCAAAAACAATTTCTATTTGCAAATAAGATTATGACCATAATTCAACTGAATTTCTATAATTTAACATAAATCTAGTTATATGTTCAAATTTTAACCAATAGGAAGTTAAACTAAAACTTGGACTCAAGATCAAGGGTTCTTTGATTTGTACATAATTAACTGGGATATTTATTTCCCTTTTTTTAAAAAAAATGCAGGTGCTTTGTTTCTCATTCCTAGAGATCTGAAGTGATTTTTTTGCTTTTTAAAAGAAATCAGTTGAGTTGTTTTATCTGGCAGGCTTTAAAAGGCAGGGTTGAGAATTTCTGCTCTAATAACACTATGCTACATTTAATTTATTGGTCTCACTTGGACAGGGATATCAAATTGTTTAATACTAGTAACTGCTCTATTTAATATAGAGTTTTCTTCTTAAGTAATTTACATACAGGAAAACAAGTAAGAATATTGAAAAGCAAAGTAAGATAATTGTCACAAGAAAATGTGTTAACAAATGCTTATGTGAGATTATATCTAGAGCTGGGCAAGGACCAAGACAGATTTTTTGGAGTAGCTAGATTAAATTAGCATTGAGAATAAGCGTGGGTGTATGCTTTAGTCTTGTTAGTGCCTTCAATAGTCTGCTTCAGTAAACAAACCAAGTGTTTTACTTTATTAATTGAAAGCAATAATTGTGTATATTTTCATTTTGCTTTGCAAAATGGAAATAGGTTTACATAATATATGAGATATACAATTTAGTATCCCTTTTTTGGGTGAGAAACCAGAGGGTCACAGTGTAAATGAATTAACTAATTTATAAAACTATCAAATAGCAGAGCTGGGACTAATATTAATCTTTCTGAGTCCTAAATAGTTCAGACTATTTTTATCACCTCAATTTGAAGCTAAGAAGTTGCTGAGCCTGGTCTAGCAACTGGGTCTTTTACAAGTAAAACCAAATTACTCTCTTAAAATAGGCTATGCCATATAAATGCTTAATATACTATATTTTCTATATATATATATATATATAAATTATATCTGTATGTCAATATATATCAAGTATAGCTTAATGTCTCTTACTAATTAATTTTTCAAAAGAGAATTAGAAATTGATACTCTAATTTTTTGGAGACACAATACTAACAAATTCACTGTCCTATTATTTTTCCCCAAATAGAACTTTTCTTCTTTCTCTGCATGCACTTTGCAATTGTGCTTTATACCTGGACCTTGGGAAGTTTCCAAAGCTGAGCAAGTACAGAAGTTATAAATAACCAGGGTGTTGAAGGAGTTGAGGTCAGCTCTCTATATCTGCTTCAGACAGTTCAGTTGGTCCAGCAGGTAGGAAGTTTTACCAGGAGCCATCATGCATGCTCTGAAGCTCTTCACTCTGTGGTTTCCATATTTATTATCAGCATTTTTGCTGGGTGCCCAGGCCCATCTTCCGGTTTGACAATTTGGTAGAATTCACAGAACTCAGGAAAGGTATTATATTTACAGCTACAGTTTATTATAGTTACATACAGCTTAAAGTCAGCAGAGACAAATAGCACACAGAGTGGAATCCAGGAGTTTCAGGAACAATGCTTAATTTTCTCAGTAAGAATGGGTTAAGTCATGCATGAAGTATTGCCAACCAGGGAAGCTCCCTTAAGCCTTGAGTCCTGAGTCTTCATGGGGGTCAGTAGTATACTAGTAGGTATGGATCGCTTGTGTGATTGACCTTAGCTACTCAGATTCCAGCCCCCACCCATCCCCTGAAGTTTAACCAGAACTGTGTGACCCAAGGTATCAGGTGAAAAAAACAAAACAAAAAACCTGAAACTAAAAAAGCAATCATTCAACATAAATCACATTGTTTCCATAAGTTACCTGATGTTACCCCAAATCCCAATTGTACAAAGACACTGTTATCAGCCAGAATATTCCAAGGGTTTAGAGGCTATCCCCTAGGAGCCCACCAAGGACCTATCCTTTTATGAAATGTGCAGGATTCCTACACCCCAAGCCTGCCAAATTCATCCTTCACAGAATAACATCTAAGGATTTTTTTTTTCTTTCAATTGGTTGGCCCTCCATTAAAGTTTACTTTCATTTAGAATTTATTTTATTATTTTTAGTTAATTTTGTAATCTAAACAAAGACTTCTGCCTGAACTCTGGTAAATATTATATCTAGGTCTTGTGTTTTCTATAGATTGGTTTAATTGCTGTTATTGCTACAGTGTTATTAAAAGAGAGTTCGGTATACTTCGTAAAATATCTTTATTCTTCCTTTATTTGTCATGTAATAAAGAATAGGCATTGGCAATGGAAAGGATGACTGTGAAGAAAGCCACCACATGGACTAGTCAAGGAAGCTAGAGAGCTTGCTTGGTTTTAGTCAGCCCTTCCATTCCAAGGCATTGACTTTGAATTGGTGTGTAAGTAAAGAGTGACAGATCTATAGACCACTGAACTTCCAAGAAGCATGGCAAAATAAGCCTCAAAGGCAACTTTCAAAATTCACCGGAGAGATGATTTTACCTTGTCTCCATTCATAATTAGGTCTCACAATCCAGAGACAGGCAAGATCAGCTATCCCATTTACTGTCTGTTTGAATTTAGGTATTATATTAACTTTTGAAATAAGTGCAGAAATAGTATCTATGTCATAGGATTATACTGTTTAAAGAATTCAGCCTGGCTGGTGTTGCTCAGTGGAGTGAACATGTCCCATGTATCCAAGAGGTCTTGGGTTCCATTCCCAATCAGGGCACATGCCCAGGTTGCAGTGCAGGTTCAATTCTGTGCAAGAGAAAGCCCATCAATGTGATTCTCTTATTGATATTTCTCTCTCTCTCTCTCTCTCTCTCTCTCTCTCTCTCTCTCTCTCTCTCTCCTTCGTTATCTAAAAATCAATAAAAACATTTAAAAAAGAATTCAGTGAGATAATAAATATAAAAATAATACTCTATTCTTGGTTCATTTTATTTTATTTTATTTATTTTTTGTTCTCAGTATATTTTAAATACATAGTGGGTAGCAATTGTTATTATTTTTACTATTACTATTTGTAATACTAAAGTTTAATTGTGTAAAGGGGTTTTCATGAACATTGTTCTATTACTAATAATTGTAGTATTGTGACAGCTTTCCACACAAAAATAAAACTGGAAAAGTCAGGGCATAAAGTACTTAGATAGATTTATATAAAATAGTTACCTCATTCTCATTACCTTATAAAATACATATGGCTGTTCACAATTTATTTAATCCTCACTCAAGGATATTCTTCCATTGATTTTTCAGAGACAGTGCAAGGGGGTGAGGGGAGAGAGAGAGAGAAAGAGAAACATCCGTGTGAAAGAGATACATGGACTGGTTACCTCCTGCAGGTGGGGATCAGACCTACAATCCAAGTGTACGCCCTTGGCCAGGTACTAAACCTGTGACCCTTCAGAGTGTGGACTGATGCTCCAACCACTGAACCATGCTGGCCAGGAATGGCTGTTAGCATTTTTGACAAGTTTTTGTACTTTAGTATGTGATTCTTCATATTTACCTGATGACTCCTATGCCATAATGCTCAAATGGGAATAAATAGGTGTTCTGCTTTCTCACTTGTATTTTCTTTTAAAATCAGAGAGCATTCTTGCTTATGTAGTCTGACTGACCTTAATAAGAAGTAAAGATGTGGATGTTTTCATTAGATGATTTTTCCAATGTAGAGTTGTAAATAAAGTTCTAAGTACTTTGGCATACGGTATCATACATTTGTTTACACTTTTACTTTTACTCTGGGCTATGCTTTTTGAATAGAATGATGGGAGAATCTACAGAAAAACTACAGCATGTTCACCCCCAGGAGGAATTCAGCAAGGTGATTCCCTTAACATCCTTTCCACTAAAAGGGAATAATGTTCAAGGGCCACTTGGAGATGAAGTAAATATAAACCCCTGAGCATCTATGTTAAAAAACAGTGAAAGAAAACACAAACAAACAAACCAAAAAACAACTGCCTCTAGTTCTTCGAAATACTGTGTATCCTAATGAATTACCATGGGGCAATTTCTTTTCTTGCCTGGTGAATTTAAAATGAGATATGTTTCTTCTCCATTTTATTCACTCTCTGTTTTCAAATTTGAGAGAGTCACTAGTTGGGGTCATTCAAGAGTGCCGTAATATTTGGAGTATATTCTCAGTAGAGAAGGAATATTAACGTTATTGTCTTGCTCTCGCATATTATCATTATAAAGTAACACACACCATTAGAGAGAAACTCAGTGAAGGACATTATCATTATGTATTAGCACACACCATTAGACAGGAGTTTCAACTGCAGAGCCTACTGAGGAGGATAGATTCATTACCCTCTTGGGTAATATAACTCAAAATGGTTAAATCATTCAGCTGAGGTGAACTCAGACGCCAAGATTGGCACCTAACATCACTTTGAGCTCTCAATGGTTATTTATTCTGGGAGAAAACAATTTTTTTTTCTGATTCAAATGGAAGTCCTAATGAGGCTCCCAAGGAATTGTATCCTACTTCAACTGAGGCAAAACTCATAGAAATTAAATAATAATAATAACAAAAAGCATTGGCAATGGTGCTCAGCTTAAGGCTTGCAAACATAAAATATTTTCAGTTACACAAATTGAACATTTAAATACTTTTGTGCATAAAATTAGAATCAGTGTGTGTGTGGGGGGGGGGGGTTAAGTGATGCTGAGTGAACTTATCTAAATGAAAGAAAAGAAAGAACAATACCATCTTTTATTTTAAAATCCAGCAAAAAGTAATGTCAAAGTGATGTTTCTTTGTCCCCACAAATGCCAGTTATTTGTATGTGATATGATGAAATGTCATTTCTCCATAAGGATTCCTTTAATATGCTATTTATTCTCATGAAACATCAATGTATGCTATAGGTATTTTCCTATGAAAAGGAAGAATAACAAACCTTGCTCTTCTCAAATAAAATTAATCTTGAATGATTTAACTTGCATCATTTGCATTTTCTATAGATAATAAAAACCCATTTGTAAATAAAAGGTTTATTCCAAAGCAAAAAGAGTATGTTTGAGGATGTTTTGTTTGTGTTTGCTGCATTTACATGAGGATATTTCAGCCTCTTATTCAGCACAGGAATATAAAAGTAAGAGTTAAGATGACAAAATGTATCACATAATTATCTAAAACTAATTTTTATTTGTTTAACATTTGCTTATTTTAAATGACTCAGTAATCAATAGATACAAAGTTATGAAATAAAATATATTTATTTTCTATGTACATATTCTATCAAATAAAAAGGGAATATGCTAATTAACCCTCCCACTATTGCAAAGATGGTGGCACCCACAGCCAATAAGGAGGGAATATGGCAATTGACAGCCCCGCCCTCAAGATGGTGGTGCCTACAGCCACAAGATTGTGGTGCCCAGTCCTCTCAACCTCATGGGGTTGGCAGGCACATGGCAAGGCCAAGCCCAGCCTTGCCACATGCCTGCCTTGGGAGTTCTCCAGTCCCCCCAGTCACCTCAGACCCCCCAGCTGCCCAGGTCCGGCCCAAAGCAAAGACAAGCCTCAGATGGTAGCTGCCCAGCCAATGCCCTAAGCCCAGGCAAGCCTTGGATGGCAGCTGTCCAGCCACCTAAGGGCCGCCTGAGGCTCAGGTAAATAGGGCCGGCCAAAGTTTGCACTGCCGGCTGTGGCAGCAGCAGAGGTGTCATGGGTGCATTGCCTTCCCTTGATTGCCAGGTTGCCTCCCACCCCTGAGGGCTCCCAGACCTTTAATTTAGTAAATATTTGTTTACCTATGACCAGTGGCAAAATTTATAGCTTTATAGTTAGAAAATAAATGCCAAATCTTAGAGACCAGCTCTAATCTTATTTTATACATAGAAAATACCAAATACTGATACCAGATAAGTACAGAATAAAAATAAAGTAGTCACTATCTTAACCATTGGTGTAGTATATATGTTCCCCAGGAGCAAATGCAAAACCTAAATGTGTTTGTTTTTGTTTGTAACTTTAGCTGCATGCCGAAAGCTCTGGTACTTGGGGCACTGTGTGAGAGTGAACACGGTGAAGTTGGCCATGCTCTCAGATGGATCTGTTGTCATCTGAGGCCCTGAGTGGTCACTGGTGAGAGAGGAGCACATGTGAGAGCCATCACTGTGCCAGGAGCAGGTCTGCCACCACCCTCAGACCCGACACCACACACACACACACACACACACACACACACACACACACACACACACTTCATTTTTAGCTTATTCTTCAGTAGGCAAAGAAAAAAATCATTTAAGCTGATCTTTTCTTTCCCCATTTCTTATGTATTTATATGTGTTAGATACTTTATAGCATACCATGTGATTGCCTTACTTATACTGCTTTGCACATGTATTGTATGTAATAAGTGCTGCTACATGTACCACTCTTCTCAGCAGCTAGACATCCCTTACACTCTGATAGGATCTCACAAAACTGAATGTTCAGTGAATAATTGCATTCTACTTTGCATTACATGCTAAAAATGGTTTTACCCAAACTCTTGCGAGCAAAACATAAGAGGGTGATAGAAGCAAGGTGGTTACAAGTTACTGTGGACATGTTTTTATCGTATTACATAATTTATTAAGCACAAGCTGATGGTTAAGAACTAGTGGATAAAATAACCTAAGCTCAAATCATAACCTCACCACCTACTAGTATGAAACTTTGGACAAATTCTTAACCTCTCTAAGATCATCTGAAAAAAATGAAAATAATAACAGTCACTATCATGTGGGTTGCTGTGAGGTTTAAGTGAATTAATATTTGTAAAGCATTTAGAACAATAACATACGTGCTATATAATTATCTGTTACTGTCACTAGTTTTATTCAAAGGGATGTTAAAGTAAATTTATTATAAGTCTACCTTATATTTTTTTGTATTTTTTCAAGTCTGAATGTATACAAAGAAATTATAGTTTGGCAGTGATGTATACTAAAATGCCAAACAAAAATGTTTATTATGCTGAAATGCCTACTTACTGATCAATCATACAAATATGCCAGTTACACTATCAATGACTGTATATTCCATACAGTGTCTGATATGATCCCTCTCTCATTTCTTCTTCATTACTCCACTCATTCAACTCCTCAAAAGGAGACATCCTGACCTACGCCGACCGTTTCATTTATCCTCTGAACTTACATCCTTCTCCACAGAGGAAAGGGAGATTCTAAGGCTGATCTAGCCACAGTTCTGTCCTTATCACCCATCACATTATCCACACATACTCACTCAATAAGCTAAGGAGCCAGATAGCTTGGCAGGCAAGATTCTTCAATATCTAGCTCCAGTCTATCTTTCCAGTTTCATTCCCCATCATTTACTTAATATTCTCTGAGCTCCAGCCATTGACCTTAACAGTTTCCCAAATGAGTCATTCTCTTTCAAACCTCTGAGAATCTTGTACACATTGTTC
Source organism: Antrozous pallidus (assembly GCA_027563665.1). NCBI lineage: Eukaryota > Metazoa > Chordata > Mammalia > Chiroptera > Vespertilionidae > Antrozous > Antrozous pallidus. The sequence goes on along the minus strand of CM050514.1, from coordinate 105,547,909 downwards.
TTTGCCTAGGCTCTTTTTGTCTTCCCGCTGGCCAAGCTTCTATGTATTCTTCATGACCTAGCTTACGATATGGTTTCTATTCCCAAAACGCAGTGCTGGAAGACTTCATGTATTCCAGACACCTGTCAGTAAAGGAAATCCTACCACTGCAGCCCAGGCAGGTGCTAAGCCTGACAGACTTCTCTGGTCTGAGAGCCTGCCCTCAGTTCACCTGCACTGTGCATTCCTACCAGGCTACACAGGTCCTTGAAACCTCATCTTTTCTCTCTCCATCCTCTGGTAGGGTTCACTCTTCACTGAAAAGCCAATGATGCATGAATCCATCTACTGTGTAAAATCTTTCAGGCATAAAACAGAGTTAAATCTTTTTCTACTATGATCCTCCACACTTGAAACAATAATAAAAATTCAGGCTTACATACTTTTCAATATGTGCACTGATTAGAACATTTTATTCACACATTTGAGCATATTAAGGGATGGAAATCGCAAAGAAACACTGCAGAGGCATCTTACTTGAAGGTAAGTGAAAACAGAAGAGCCGTCTGACCATTGTACCCAATGTTAATTTTCTCTACTATGGCGTTGGTGCACTAGATGGGTTTTGAGTCTTAATGAGTCTCATTGGTTCTAATTAGAGTAACCTTAGTGGAAAAATAGATATTATTGCTCTGCAAATCATGACTAAATTGCTGTTAAATAATTTGCATTCTGTTACATGGTTTATGTCCTAATATAGACAAAAACATTTAGGTCTAAGTTCTTAAGTATTTGTTAATGCACACCAGCAATTTTGGATCCACATAAGGATTCACAGCTGCCTGACTAATTTTGTCCAATCTATGCAAGCCTCTGCAGGTAATTAGATATGACATGCTCTGCAGCCTCACATAGACAGAACTTTGCTTGTAACTCCAGAATATAGGTTATCTGGAAATCTCTAAATTTGGAGGCATTAGTTATCCTTTGATGTGATCACTTATTATGTGTCAATTGCTTTACTAGTAAAATTCATTGCTTGATTTAGTTATCTTTGTCCTGCAAATAAGCATCATGATCCCTATTTTACTAAAGAGGAAAGTGAAGCAAAAGGCAAATAAGAAAACTTTCAAGGTTATGCCGTAGGGCTGGATGACTGAAATTCTTGCCCTTTTTATGATGATAGGGCCTCTCAGTTCTTAATATCTAATGAGTACATTTATAAATTATATTATAACATAATTATAACATAATATACTTTACTAGAGGCCCAGTGCATGAAATTTGTGCACTCAGGGGGGTGGAGGGGAGAGGTCCCTCAGCCTGGCCTGCAGCCCGGGAGCCCTTAGGGGATGTCAGACTGCTGCAGAGGCAGGAGAGGCTCCCGCCACTGCTGCTGCACTTGCCAGCCATGAGCCTGGATTCTGGCTGAGTGGCGATCTCCCTGTGGGAAAGCACTGACCCCCAGGGGGCAGATCCTGTGTTCAGCATCTGCCTCTGGTGGTCAGTGCACATCACAGCTACCAGTTATTCTGCCATTGGGCTGAAACCAGCTCTCCAAGGGATTCCAGATTGCAAGAGGGTGCAGGCCAGGCCAAGGGATCCCACTGGTGCACAATCAGGGCCGGGGAGGGATGTGGGAGGTTGGCCAGCTGGGGAGGGACCACGGGAGGGCTCCAGGGTGTGTTCACCCATCTTGTTCAGTCCCGATCTGCTGGACCCCAGCAGCAAGCTAACTTACCAGTTGGAGCGTCTGCCCCCTGGTGGTTAGTGCAGGTCATAGCAAGCAGTTGAGCAACCTTACCATATCATTAGCATATTATGCTCTGATTGATTGAACGGCCAACTGGACTACCTGACACTTAGCATATTAGGCTTTTATTATATGTGATTAGTCAATTATCTATCGAGCACCTATGTATCCAGAACTCTTAAAGGGCTGTTGATTAAGTAATAAATTATGATATAGGCTTTCTCCATTAAAGACAAAATGTGATTGTTTTCTCACCTGAGATAGATTTTAGATCTAATTATACAAGAAAGTTGCAAATTTATTCATTTCAACCATTACATGAAACTATTTTATAAGTTTTGATTGTACATGATATATAAACCACAATACGCAATTTAAGATAGAGGGACCGCTCGCTACCTTTAACATGCATTTACTAACTTAGTTGTGGGCTAAGAAACAGAATCTGACAAGTAGTGCTTGTTTGTGCCTAACTTGCTCCTTTCTCGGTCAAAGTCATATATGGGCAAATCTGATTTGTGGCACCAAGTCAAGTGACTGCCTCCAAGGTATCTGTGGAGCCAAGTTTTCTGCTTTCTATCTTGATTAATAAAGTTAAGAAATTTCCCAACCACTGAAAGGGCATTAAAAATGCTGACTGCTGATAAAGTATGGAAAATATTCACAAGAATGCCTTTATAAGAAAACTGTAGTGTCTTAAAAGTGAATTTTTATAAAATACTTGTTCTATAGTCCAACCATCAAGACAAATAAATTGTAAATAGTAAAATGGATTATTTTTCAAGTTTGCCAATGCAATAGTAAACAATTTCTAACTATAGCTTCTAATCATGAATTTGTATTTATCTTATCTCATCATGATCTATTTAATGAGTTGCCTTAATCCATTTCCTTGCGTCATCTCTTTCCAAGTAGAATTACATAAATTCACCTATTAATTTTGGAGATCCTAATTTGTCCACATGATAGCAGAGCAGCTGGACGTAAAGCACTAATTTTAATTAAACTCCCCATTACATAATGGAGTTTGATATTTATTAAAAGACACAATAATTGTGTTAAACCAGCTTGTGTTCAGAAACCACTGCTTTCCTTAATTTATACTTATTTTTATACTACCTTCCATTTTTGAAATCTGTATTGTGAAAAATATATTTAATATATACAAAATGTACTTATTTGGTAGCTTGTTAATGTGTTATATGAGGTTCTGTTCTAAGCACCAGAGTTATTGCATTAAATACAGCTAGAAATCCTTCTTCTCATGGAGCATACATTGAGTGTGGGACACAAGAAATAAACAATAATCAAGGAAAATGTATTGAGGCAGATGGTATTAAGTGCAATGGAGAAAAATATGTGTACAGAAAGGATTTAAAATGCAGTGAAACAGAGGACTACTTTTAGATAGAGTGGTTAGGCAAGGCCTCTTCGAGGAGGCCACATTTGAGCAGAAGCTGAATGGGGTTAAGGGAGGGAGTTGGGTGGATAGATATAGCAGAAAAGTGTGCCTGGCAGAGTCAAGGTTCCGGGTATCAATATGCTTGACATGTTTGAAAAGCAACAAGGAAGTCATTCTGACTGGAAAAGAATATGAGAGATACTAGCAGGAATTCTGCTGTTGTGGAAAGAAAAGGGATCAGATAATATAGAACCTTGTAAACTGGTTTAAAAACTTGATTCTTACTCAGAATGAGATGGGAAGCCATTGGAAGGTTTTGAGCACAGGAAAAAAAAATCTTTTGGAAGGACCCATTTGCCTTTTGCATTTTGCAAAGACTGAGTGGAAAGAACAAAGGTCAGGGCAGGCAATTGGTCCAATAAAATGATCCAGGGTAAAGTCAGATAATTGCAATAATTCAGTGTATGTGTAATAAAGAAGGTGACAAATACTTCAGTCAGCACATATTTTCAGATATAGCCAACATAGTCTGATGCTAAATCAGTAGAAGAGGACTTTAAGAATGGGATAATTCTAAGTTATCTGTCCTGAGCTACTAAAAAGACAGGATCCCCATTTACAGAAAAGGAGAACACTGTCATAAGAGAGAAGAAGTCATGAGTTAGTGTTATATGTATTAAATTTGATGTACTAGATGTGCACTTGAGCATGTGAGCAGAAAGTTGTATATAAAAATGCGGAGCTCTGGGGAGAGATCTGGGCTAGAATTAAAAGTGGGGCATCTCCAATATTAGGAGCAACTATCTGATCCAGGGTGAGACATCCTAACGAGGGTAGATAGCAAAGCAAAGTCTGGGAGATGGCTTCTGGGTTAGGAAAGTAAATGGTATTATTAAGTAAGACTGTCACAAAAGGGGATTAGAAAAATTACCATGGAAGCCAGGAAAAAGAAGAAAGTATTTTATGGAGGAAATGATCAAATAAATCCAATGTTGTTACAAGTTCGGATGGCAAAAAATACATAGCATGTATAGTTTAAATAATAAAAAATAAAACCAACACATCTACTGATCATCCACCCTCAGGTATAGTACCTTTTCTTTCATAACTTACTTTCATTTAGACTCTTAAGGGCAATATGTTTCCATTTCAAACAGCTGAAATGTCTCTAATGACTTCTAGAGGTAGTTAAAGTATTTCCTGAAACACCTATGTTATTTATTAGTGTAGAAGGGTTCTCTATTTTAAACTTAAAAAATGCTTAAGCACTATTTGGTTGTTACTTCCTTCATCATTAGTTTGTTCTCTTTTGAATTAACTAACTCACTTATAGGTTTTTATTTGAGCCCCACTACCCTGTAACCTAACACTCTACATTTACATGTCACTCAGATGAAGTATAAAATCTTCATCTGAGCTTTGCTGTTCACCTCAAAGAGCAAATCTAAGTGGATTATGTCTTAACAGTTTCGGAGAGAGCAAAAGTGCCCCACATATTCATTAGGGATAGAGATAAATGCTTAGTCATGCCCTCAGATGGGCATATTATTCATGGGTAAAAGCAAATGGCTTCTCAGGAATTTTTCACATCTCTACTGCAGCAGTTCAAATTTATAAGAAGATGAAACAACTCTCTAATCCCTTAAACTGTTAATACATAGCTAAGAATCCTTGTGCATAACTAATAAAATTTAAATATTCTAAGCTTCAATAACTTGAAGGATTGTTTTGTTTGACTTTCCAAAACTCGATAAGAAAAATATTAAGATATAAACACTGAATGGCTGTATTTGGAAGGGAAGAGAACTGTAATAGGAGTTCAGTGTATAAATGAAGCACATCTCAGGGGATGCTCACTTATTTGCCTATATTAATTATATCTGCAGTGGGAGTGTAGCAAATGGTGTCTCTGAACATGTAATTAATCCTTGTGTGGTTTAAGGAATATTTTTTCCTTGTTTAATATTCTTTTCTGATGTGTATGAATTTTGGCTATAATCCTAAAACTAAGTCTCAAAACATAGAATGGCAGAAATAATTGATGAATATAAATTAGTTACTTTGAATATATTATGACGGTGCTTGTTTGAAGTTCTTTGGGACACAAATTTTAAAATGTTATTTAACATGAGTTAGAAGAAAGAAAGCTTTTTGTTTTAGCACTCAGCCTAAAATAATTTCCAAACCTTGAATGAGACCAAGTAGAATAAATATACCTTTCCTCTTTGATATGTAATCCTTTTATTTACTGGAGACATCTTTTATGCTTTTTCAGTTCCCAGCTAGTCTTTGTCAACTATTGATTCATTTCTTTTTCCAATTCAATATCTAAGAAAAAAAGCAGATCTTACCAATTATGTCATTTCATGTATCTTTGAAAACACTTTTTTTTGCTTGATCTAAATGTTATACTGTCTAAGATTTTTAAAATATTTAAGTACATGAGAAATTCTAGTTAAAAGTGATTGTTTTCTTCCAGCTGAAATGTTAAAAATTTATTTGCTCACATCTAAAAATATCTAATACTTCATTCTTTTTTGCTGTTTTCCTTTTAGTTTTCCAATTTATAACTTACAGGACTCTTTACAAATAAAAAAAAACAGTGCAATGTCCTTTTTAGGTGTTTTTGAAATACATTTAATGACAATTCAACAAATCTAATATAAAGTGAGTAGAAGAAAGTTTTATTGTAGAACCTATATATGGTATTCATCACTCCCAATTGGTTGAACACACAAAAAGCTAATGTAATGTAGAGTGACTTTCGCAGAAGTGGTTATGTAATTGCATTGACTATACATCACCCATCTGAAGCTCTTTGAAATCAACATCACACTTTTGAAAAAATCTGGAACTGTGAGAATCTACCTAGTTCCCTGTAAATAACATGTCTGGTTATGATCAATGACATAGATGATTCCAAAAATCAGTTGGATGGAGTAAAGGGTAAGGAAAAGTCCACCCCAGATCCATATATTGTTCTTTTTCAGAGGCACTGATGTACAGCATGGTAATACTTTTATTATGCACAGCTGATTTTCTTTGATAGAATGTGATTAGATATATCTTCCCAGAATAAATATAATACTATCAGACTTGAACACTAATCTAATCTAAATAAAATAGAATCCTTGTAACTATGCAAATATGCCTTCAAGAGAAATTATCCAGTGCTCTCTTCCAAGCAGATTTCTGGACTTGTCTGAAAATTCTAGTGGTTGACATGGTCATGTTAGCATATTTAATGTTCCTCCTTTTTGTGTTTACCTTCTTTCTCTTAATTGGTGTGGACAAAATCAGGTGGCACCAATTCCCTGAGCAGCTATGCAGTGTTTCTGTTGCTGCTTCCTCCTTTAGCTGACTTCTTAGTATATTGCATTTCCTTTGGTAACATGGAGAAATGTTGACCCAAGCCATCTGAATGAACAATAAAGAAATTGATAAAGATTAGAAAGTTTGAGATGCTGATTTAAAACTTCTTTATGTTTGAGATAAATATCTTCATTAAAAAAAAAGACATCTATATATATAAAAGCCAACTGACTATAATGACTAATAACTATGACAAGCATTGCAGGCCAACCAGCCCAAAATGGGCTCTGTATACCCTCCAGCCTCCTGAAGCCCCCCCCTCCCAGTGGGCCTCTTTCCCAATCATTGCCCATTAGGTCAGGCCAGCTGGACACCACTTGTGCATGAATTCATGCACTGGGCCTCTAGTCTATATATATAAAAGCCCAGTGACTGTTACAGTAAAATGATCAGTGGCTGTGATATGCACTGTGGCAGCCAACCAGCCTGTTCTTATTGCCCACCCCCCCCCCACCCAGCCAGGCCCCAATCGGCCCTCAACACCTTTGTTGTGAGCCTTTTTGTGAGCCAACTTAACAAATGCCCACTGATTTGATTAGTGAATCAACATTCAGGTTGAGTCACCTACTGACTAAGTAATCCTGGCTAGAGGAAGGGGGAAAGAGGAAGGTGCAAGGCAAGGATGTGGTAACTGACACAGCAGCTCAAATACAGGACCCCTAAATGTCCTAGAGAGGTTACCATGCACAAATCAAAAGCACATGAATGAAGTTAAGGAGTGATGGGAAAACCCAGGTTCAGTCTCAGAAAGTAGAGGTCAAATTAAGAGAATCATACCATTCACAGAGGAAGCAGCTCTCCCCCTGGCCAGTCCCTCTCTAATTGGCAACCTCACCCTTATTGGGACAGGGCTGGCCCACCCTTATGGGGACCCATTGGGCTGGGCCAATGGGGGCAGAGGGAGAACCACAGGCAGTTGACTGGCAGGCCCTGCCCATAATCAGATTCCTGCACTGGGTCTCTAGTTTACACTAATAAAAGAGAAACATGCAAATTGACTGTACCTCCACTATGCCCACAAGCCATGCCCACCAGCCAATAAGGAGTGAGAATGCAAATTAACCCAACCAAGATGGTGTGGCCATGGAGCCAGCAGGAGGCTTGAGTTTCCCTGGCAATGGAGGAAGCCAAACTTCCCGCCCACTCTGGACAGCACTGTCCTCCCCTCAAGGCTACAATGTTTCAATTATAGAAGATAAATAAATCCCAACAAAAATGGTAGCAGCCACTGAGCTGGAGAGAGCAGGAAGCTTGATTTATCCCCAATGGAGGAAGCCACGCTTCCTGAATTACTCATCTGCCCTGGCCTCCTCTCAAGGCTAAAAAGTTTCAATTTAGAAGATAAATAAATTCCAGACACCAGGGACTGCTTGGGTCACCAGTGGGCCTGGCCAGCCTGAAAACCATAGTCCCTTCTCCCTAGCTGCCTCACACCCCAAAGTAACCCTCACCCTGTCTGGAACAGCCTTCAGCTCAAATCAGCTGACCCCCCACCCATGCACCAAGCCTCTATCCTATCTAATAAAATAGTAATATGCAAATTGACCATCACTCCAACATACAAGATGGCTGCCCCATGTGGTCAAACATGGCTGCAAGCATGTGGACACAAGATAGCTGCCACAAGATGACCAGTAAGGGGAGGGTGGTTGGGAGAAATCAGGCTTGCAAGGGAGGGCAGTTGGAGGTGATCAAGCCTGCAGGGAGGACAGTCAGGGGTGCAGGCTGGCAGAGGAGAAAAGTTGGTGACAACTGAGCCTAGAGGGAAGGACAGTTGGGGGGCCCCAGGCCTGCAGGGGAGGGCAGTTAGGGGTGACCAGGCCTGCAGGAGAAGGCAGTTAGGTGCAAATGGGCTGGCAAGGGAGCAGTTAATCATCAATCAGACTGGCAGGGGAGTGATTAGGGGGTAATCAGGCTGGGAGGCAGAAGCAGTTAGGGGCAATCAGGGAGGCAGGCAGGTGAGCAGTTTGGAGTCAGCAGTCCTGGATTGTGGGAGGGATGTCCGACTCCCTGTTTAGGTCCTATCCTACTAGGATTGGGTCTAAATGGGCAGTTGGACATCCCTTGTGGGGTTCCAGATTGGAGAGGGTCCAGACAGGGCTGAGAGACACCCACCTCCATGCATGAATTTCATGCACCGGGCCTCTAGTATGTTTATAAATGCACAGATAAGTGCCTCCAGCCTTGTCTGTTGATTTCTTTCTCTGGCATTTGGGCTACTTGAGTTTAATGAATGTTGTCTAAAGACAACATGCTGTGAGATAAGTTAGAGCAGAATCCTTATCAAATGTCACAGGACCAAGGAAATAAAATTTGGAGATTCATAGAAAACCTTCAAAATACATGAAAACTAGAAGCTGGAAATAATAGACCAAGAAAAGAGACTCATTGTCACATAAAAAGATGGCTACCTATAGGATTCAGATAATTTAGAGAGTATTTTAACTTATATAATACATAAACTAGAAACACAATCATAAGAGTGGATTTTTCATGGAATAAATCTCAAAAACAACTATATGATATGTGCTAAAAATGTATCCCATAAAGTCATATACATATGGTTGTTGAAGTTTTTATAGGTACGAATGGCCAATCCCTTCATCTTTTATGCTAAATTGGTGTAAGAGCCATTGCTGTCATAACAATACAGTGAAAAATAATGCGTTAATCAAATCTCTAGTTGAATAGGTTGTGGGAAATACATTTTTTATTCAGCTTGTTGAAAGGACAAAGAATAATTCATAATAGCATTTACCTCCCAGTTGAATAGGACTTGCTTAACCCACAGGGAACAATGTCATACTGTATCTATAGAATTATTAGAATTTAAATTAAATCCACCCTCTCAAAAGTACAAATTGCAGTGGTGATATAGCTTGAAACTAATAAAAACAAAGTATTTTGAATGTGTCAATACCAGTTAAAGTTTTTAATGCAAATACTGTATTGAAATGCAAAAAAGAAAAAAGAAAAAGATGACTTATAGAACAGGTTATAAGATGTAGTGCAATAAAAACAAATATTTTCCTATTTGTTTATTTATCACCCTGCTTCTGAGCATGAGATCAGACATGCAAGTGCTTTAGCAACTTTACCTACTAGTTTTAGAATATCTTCAGTTGGTGATATTTTTGTGAATAAATTGTGAGTTAATGCGAAAATAATCACTTTGGGTTTGGGGTAAAATGTAGAGAGGAAATAAAACCGTCACGTCCTCCTCATTCACACACACACACACACACACACACACACACACGACCATGACAAATTTAAAGAAGAAGGAAAAAAAGGAACAGGAAGGATAAATGCTTAGAATTTTGAAGGATCTAATTTAGGAACTACTAACCAAACAGGGCAATTGTGACATGGGAACATGACCTGCTCGGATTGACTGTGCCACTGGAAGTTAATCTCCCTGCCCCTGAAGGATGTATCTAGAATAAACAGTCTAGACTAGGCCCAATTCTAAGTTCTTTACATAGTTTAATCTGTAAAACTTCATTAATTGGATGCAATTATTATCAACTTTGCCAATGGAGAATTATGCAGGGAATGGTTAAAAGTATTGACCAAAGAAAACCAACAAAGTCTTGTCAGAGCTGGATTTGTGCTTCCCATGCCCAGAGCCTCCACTCTAACTCACTATGCTGCACCAACTCCAGGTAAGCATCAATGACTCAGAGTCAACTGGATACCTACAAGTAAATGTATTTATGTAGAATATTGGCCTTATAATTATTTTTAAATAAGATTCATTAATTAAAGAAGTAATGCTATGGAAAGAACACTGTATAACAAAATATTGCAGACTGGCTTCAACAACAGAAATTTGTTTTCTCACAGTTCTGTAGGTTAGAAGTCCAAGATCCATGCTCTCAGGGTTGAGTTATGCTGAAGCCTCTCCTCTTGGCTCACAGATAGCACCTTCTCACTGTGTCCTTGCATGGGCTTTCCTGTGTGCACTTTCATCCCTGGTGTCTCTGTGTCTAAATCTTCTCTTCCTATAAAAACACCAGCCAGATTGGATTTGAGCTCATACTAATGGGTTCATTTAAAGTTAGCCACTTTTTTTGCCTTTTTTATTGTTTACACTATTACAGATGCCCCCCCCCCCAATCCCCCCTCCCTCAGTTGCTTTCCTCTAACCAGTGCCTCCCTCCACCTTAACCACATTGTTGTCTGGATCCATGGGCTATGCATATATGTACAAGTGTTCTTTAGCTAATCTCTTCAGTCCCCCCTATCACTTCCCTTCTGAGATTGTCTGTTTCATGTATCCATGCCTCTAGACCTACTTTGTCAGTTTATTTTGTTCATTAGATACCACATACAAGTGAGATCATATGGTACTTGTCTTAATTACTTAGTTAACGTTCCTGTCTCCAAATGCAGTCATATTCTGATGTACATAAGGTTAGGCTTTCAATAAATAAAACACAGTCCAGTTCATAATACATGCTAAATTTACAGTTACGATGGGAGTGCTTAGCTGGTTTGGCTACTGTGTGACTTTGGCTAAGTCTTTTCCTTTCAGTTGGGAGGCATCTGCTACCTAAATACTGGAGCTGCCTGGTTCTTAACTTTCTGAATTGTCTTTAATTTCCCTAATTCTGTAAACCAACCTGTCATCTCCATACACACATATGATTTTCTGTTTGCTTTCCCTAAGTTAGCTGGAGTTTTTGGTGACTACAACTGAAAACTTCTAAATAGAACATTAACTTTCCTTCACAGTGTTGCTGGGCCTTTGATATGTCAACAAGTATGTCTACTCTATCAAACTGTAAAACGGGGTTAATAATGTCTAAGTTAAAAAGCTGCTATGAGCACTGAAAAGGACCAGGCATGGTGTCTGTGAAGTGGAAGTTACTCAGCAAATGTTCACTTTTCTTTACTGTCCAGGCCCTACAGTTTTCATGCTTACTTTCCCATTGCCTTTGATTTTCCCACCTCTGTGTCAGTGTTTATCTCATTTATATTTGGTCAATCATTATAAAGTCACACACATTGATGTCTGTCTTCAGTAAGACTGTGGCTTTTAAAAATTAGATGGCATGGAGACATTTCCCCATAAGTTCATAAACAAAGAGTTACACAATTCAATTTGGCTTCCAACATATTAAAACTGTAACATTTAATAAAATCATATTTGTGTCAGGACTCCAAACTTGCCTAGCCCACAGAGTCTGGCTTGAAACAATTCTCTAGAACAGAGCTGCAAAAGCAAAGCCTCAGGGTCACTCTGGGTCACAGAAAAGAGGAGATTTAGAGGACTACCAGCTCCACCTGCTAATCTAGTTCTGCTAACAACCAACAGGGACTTTTCACGTTATGTTTCTATGTTGATGACTTAGAGGAGATAAGTTTGCACTTAATTATGTGAACATCTATAATAATAAATATGTAATATGCTAATTAGACCAGATGACCTTCTGGACAACCTTCTAGATGACTGCGGGCGTGTGAGGGAAGCCCAGGTCCCGGGTGCCAGAGGGAAGCCACTGCCAACAGCCGGGGGAAGCAAGGCCTACTCTTGCATGAATTTCCTGCATTGGGCCTCTAGTGTTTTATAAAACAATGAGAGGCCAGGTGCATAAAATTCGTGCACAGGGTGGTACGCGTGTGTGTGTGTGTGTGTGTGTGTGTGTCCCTCAGCCCACCCTGCACCCTTTCTAATCTGGCACCCCTTGAGGGATATCTGACTGCCATTTAGGCCCGATCCCAGTAGGATCGGGCCTAAACAGGCAGTCAGACATCCTTCTCACAATCCAGGACTGCTAGCTCCAAACTGCTCACCTGCCTGCCTCCCTGATTGCCCCTAATTGCTTCTGCCTTCCAGCCTGATCACCCCCTAACCACTACCCTGCCAGCCTGATCGATGTCTAACTGCTCCCCTGCCAGCTTTTTTGCCCCAACTTCCTTCTTCTACTGGCCTAGTCACCCTCAACTGCCCTCCCTTGTAGTCCTGGACCCTCTCAATGGCCCTCCCCTGATGGCCATCTTGTGGTGGCCATCATGTGTCCACATGGGGGCAGCCATCTTTGACCACAGGGGGCAGCTATTGATACCAAATATAAGAGGCAAATAGCTTGAGTTATACTTTTAGGTATAAAAGCAGTGATAAAAATATTATTTATATCACATTTTGGTGAACACTATTAGCATCTATCTGCTGTCATATTTAGTTCTATAGGCTACCTTAGAGACTTTGCAATTAATGATAAGGGACAGTAGTGTTATGGGCCAGAATGTTTCCCAAATTGGAAGGCACTTATTCAACGTGCTGGCAGAGCCACATCCAAAGACAACGAGGGAGCAAGGAAACTGGGGAGATAATATGAGCAAACTTTAGAAGCAGTCTGAGTCTTAGAAGCAGGCTTAGAAGCAGAGTGCTGGGGAATTTCACATTAGTCTCTGACCAAAGTTTGACCTGCCCACCAAGCGGCTGTCAGGCAGCCACTGCAGCTCCTGTGGCACTAGGGTGACCTCAGAGTCACGCTGTCACTGTGTGAATTATGGAGGACAAACCATGCTGATACCAGAGAAGACTTGAGAGTGATGAGCTTGTGTGGTCAGGACATAGTCAACATAAATGTGCAATAGTATGAAATGAAGGGAGCCCTGGGTGTGCACAGTATTCAGCTCCAGGGCCATTTGGGAACCAGGAGGGGGTTCTTTGTGCTGTGTTTACTGCAGCTGCAGTACTGGGAGGAGCCTAGAAAGACTGCACAACAGGCAACTACCAGCAGGAGGAAGCCTTCAACAGGAGATAAACCCTATGGACTTAGGAGCTTCAGGAGTTTCAAACTGCAGATGAGTTGACTTGGGCTCAAAGAACAGAAGGGAATTTGATGTGTACACTCTGTGAAAATGGAACCCTTTCTAATGTTTTGTGCACCTGCATTCTTTTAATCTCTCTAGTACCCTAGAAATGAAACCTGAAAAAATGCACTTGGGGATAGATGCACCAGGGGACTGGAAAGGAAGGATGGCATATGGGAGGCCAGTCTGCAGGGTGGGGGATGGTAAAGAGAAGCAGCGAGATAGTTTTTTCTTAAAGTTTGTAATTTCAGGTCACTTTTTCCCACATACATGTATTTGTTTTATTATTATTATTTTAATTTGAAAGCTACCAGTCTGCTCTTTTATGTACAAACACTATCTTATATAGGGTTGGGCAAAAGTAAGTTTTTAGTAGTGAATATATGAAACAGAGTATATTTTTGTATTATTATTTGTTATTGTTTTATTTCCATACGAACAACTTTAAACCTACTTTTGCCTCACCCTGTATAATTCAATGGAATATAAATCTTTCAAAAAGCCATGGAATGATAATAGAAAATATTGGCTAGTATATAAACCATAACACATAACATGGTTTCAAAAAGCTTTCTGTATTATCTTCTACCTTGAGACTAACCTAGGAAATGCTAAGCTTTTATCCTGATAAAATCAATGCTGCCAAAATTCACAGAACATATGGTTTGAGATCAGGCAGGTTTATATAGAATCTATAACAATATTTATTGATGAATTATAGAGTATTTGTTATAATTTTATAGATGTATAATTATTAATTATAAAAGATAATTTAATTGAAGGTAACTGACAGTTTATAGTTTCTTAGAGTATTAAGTGGTAGATCAGATTATTTTTTGTTTAAAAATTTTTTTTTGTTTTAAGGAGTGTTTGAAAGCATGAAGAAATTGTCACGTCAACTTGATTCAGTCTTAGGTTTTCAACTTTGTTCAGTAAATCCTGCCTAAATAACATCCAGACGTTTTTATCCAGTTATAGGAGACCTCCACGTTAATGCATTTGCATGCTTTTACAACTATGTGAAATGAATCACTGATGATTCATGAAGGAGACAGGTCTACCATTAGCCTTGATATGATGGTAATTTGGTTATCTGATGGTTCTGTTGCTTATTCCATTTTTGAACATGAATATTTAAAATATTGGGAGGTAAAAATAATTTTAAAGAAATTGGTCAATATTTCAAAAGAACATGATACTTCACAATTCTTATTAACTCTAACTCCAGAATACCAAATTATGTTCTTATTTAGCATAGTAAGAAAAGTAATGGAAAATACTTACCTTTGAATAAAAAATATTTAAATCAGGTTTGTGTCCATTGTATGTCCAAGTATAAGATAAAATTCCTACTTATTAAAATAATTTAAATAGTTAGTTGAAAGATCTTGTCAGGATGTTTTCCAGAAAAAATAGCAGAATGTCTAGAATCAATAATAATAGGTATAGTGTTGCTATCTCCAGGTAAATTCAAAATGATAGACATCAGCTCTTTTTAAGTTTATTATCAACCTGGAGTGTTTTCTGATTATTATCATCTCTCAACATGTATTAGACTTGCAATTTATTCTGAGAATATTAAAAACAAAACAAAACTAAAAACAGAAAATTTGTGACTAGTGTGGTTTTGTGTTTCAGACTCAGGTTATGGTTAACTCTTGGTTTCCTTTCTTTAGACTTAAAATTAGACAATAACCAACACTGTTATTCCCCATAATGTTTCCCCAAGTTACCAAATACTCCAAAATGCTATCAATAATAAACTTTACTAGGCCCCTCCATTTTCTTCTTATCTTTATTTTTAATATATTCCAAGGTATGTATTATTTTGTCAACCTTAAGAGGAAAGAAAGCTCAAGAGGAATTTTGCTTAGGAGGACAGAGGAAGAAAAACATTAAAGCTGTAAGCCTAGCTCCAATCCACAGAACTCTTTTGCTAACACTCAAACTGAGACCAACAGGTTTAGAAAGAGTTTTTAGTCTACCATCATATCACCTAAATTAAGCAAAAGAACATTTTTTTCTGGCACATTTAAAATGTTCTAGAAAAATCAATTCACAAAATTACATTATATATGCTATCCTGACTAATTTTGAAGAGCAGTATATTGACTGGTTACTATACAGCTAAAGACTAAAGGAAAATATATAACGCAAAACTAATTTATCAACCATGAAATAACTCCCCGATCTCATCAAAAGGGTAAAGCCATACCCAGCCAGCATGGCTCAGTCCTCAGTGCTGACCTGTGAACCAGGAGGTCACTGCTGGATTCCAGTTAAGGCACATGCCCGGAGTGTGGGCTTGATCCCCAGTGTAGCAAGTACAGGAGGCAGCCAATCATTGATTCTCTCTCATCATTGATGTCTCTATCTCTCTATCCGTCTCCTTTCTTCTCTGAAATATATATATATTTGGCCATGACATACAAGGAAGACCTGAAGAACTATTTGAAATTGGAAGAACACTGAAGAGACATAATAACGTGCAATGTAGAATACTGGATTTAATTCTGAAAGAGAAAAAAACTAATTCTGAAGGAATGTAGGTGACAATCTAATAAGATCTCTGGTTTAGTTAATAGTATTGCAGCAATTTTAACTTCCTGGCTTTGAGAATTACGTTATGCTTATTTACATTGTTAGCATCAGAGGATGCTAACATAGGGTATGTGAACTTTCCTGTTTTTGTAACTTTATCTAAGTCTAGAATCATTTCCAAATTAAAAGTTAAAGAAATTGTTTCAGTGTTGGGACTCTGAAAAAGGTGTAATTATCCTCATTTTTCAGGAAAAAAAAATAGTGAAGAATAGAAAGATTAAGAAACTTCCCAAGATCCCCCAGTTAGAAAAAGGCAGAGCCAGATTTCAAGTTTAAGACCCTCGCCACAATGAGTTTATGTGGTCTGAGGCTCTGCTAATCCAGAAATGTTTATACTTGCTTTTAATTCTGCTCTGACATTTGTTAGGGTACTATACCATGGTATAAAATATACCTCTGGGGGGAAAATGCTATTTTATAATCTTTAATGCTAAGTGATGTAAGAAAACTTTATTCTCCTGCAGTAATTTTTAACAAAATGTGAAAAAATGAACAAGGATCTTACAAAATAACTAAATGATAATATTTGTATTCAAACATGAAAATGCATCCATAAGGCTTTTATGCTTCATTACTTTCAGAAAAAAATCATTAATGATAAGATATAATGACAGGCAATTACTAATGCAATAAAGTTGCTAAAATGAGATGAAAAATTACAAATAATGTATTTTGTTACATTCAAAAAAGGCTTTGATGGCTGTACTCTGGTTCTGAATTTGTTATAGAGAATTAGTAGTTTGGGCCTTTAATAAAAAATAGGTCATTTTTATCAATGGAAATAGATTTTTAAAGTGCTAATTCTTTTGAGGAATTCAGGAATCTTAAATACTTTACTAACATATGACTAACAATCAGAAGCAACCTAAGTGGAGGGAAAAAATGTATTATACAATTGATTTCTTCTGTTCAATATCATTCGTGATTAGAATGTGAATGTGATAATGTATATTATTTCAGACAAAAGAAGAATAACTATTCAATTATAAGGTAGATGAATATGGATTATATAAAAATATATTATGATAGTTTAAAAAATAAGATGGGGCTTAATTTAAATAAGAGAGAAATATAGTATATATTACAAATATTTAAACTAAAATAAAATCATTTTTCATACATGGAATAAAATCTAAACAAAGTCAGCACTGATCTGGAGGCATCTATTTAATAAATGCATTAAATTCTGTGATGCTTAGAAACCTAAGACTTGAAAAATATTAAAGTACTAGAGGCCTGGTGCACAAAATTCATGCATGGGAGCAGGGGTGTCTCTCAGCCAGCCTGCACTCTCTCCAATCTGGGATCCCTCTCACAATCCAGGACTACTGGCTCCCAACTGCTCACCTGCCTGCCTTCCTGATTTCCCCTAACCACTTCTGCTGGCCAGCCTGATCACCCCCTAATCACTACCCTGTCAGCCTGATTGATGCCGAACTGCTCACCTGCCAGACTATTTGCCCCTAACTGTTCTTCCCTGCAGGCCTGGTCCCCCCCTCCCCAGCTGCTCTTTCCTGCAGGCCTAGCCCCCCCCCCCCAACTGCTCTTCCCTGCAATCCTGGTTATCCCTAACTGTCCTACCCTGGTGGCCTGATCGCCCCCAACTGCCCTCCCTTTCAGGCCTGGTCCCTCCCAACTGCCCTCCCCTGCTGGCCATCTTGTGGCAGCCATCTTGTGTCCACATGGGGGCAGCCATTTTTGACCACATGGGGCAGCCATCTTGTGTTGGAGTGATAGTCAATTTGCATGTTACTCTTTTATTATTAAACTAGTCGCCCAGTGCATGAAATTTATGCATTGGGTGGAGGGGCAAGAAGTCCTTCAGCCTATTCTTCACACTATCCAATCTTGGACCCTTTGGGAGATGCGTGACTATTAGGCCTGCGGGATCAGGCCTAAACCAGTCATTGAACATCCCTCTCACAATCTGGGACCACTAACCTGCCTGTCAGCGTGATCGCACCCTAATTGCTCCTCTGCCGGCCTGATTGATACCTAACTACTCCCCCTCCTGGCCTTATCATTCCCAACTGCCTTCCCCTGCTGGCCTGATCACCCCAAAGGCTTTTATTAGTATAGATATGACCCTTCACAGAAAATTTCACTAGCCCTGCTTTACAATAAGGGCTTGATGATTGAATCATTGGAGCCAGACACCAAGATTTCCTTTCTTTGAATAGTGGAGGGAATAATTATCTTGTCTTTAAGTTGCCCTGACGAGCAAATGAAATAATGACTTTTAAGCATAAAACCACCATGTAAAGACAACTGTCATTTGCATGTACTGAAAAGACAATAAAGTGGTAAAATGAAAAACATTATTTTTATTCTCCCCCTTCCTTCCTTTACAGCCTTTATTTAAACTTTGAAATTTATAAAAATTTCACTCCTATTTTCATTTCTTTACATTCAATATTATTTTGTATTAGTTTCAGGTTTTATATTAGTTACAGAATAGTGGTTAGACAATCATATACTTTACAAAATGTTCCCTGATATTTCCAGTACCCACCTGTCTTCATAGCATCATACAACACTGTTGACTATAGTCCCTATTTAAGTGACAATGGGTTTACAGCTTCATTCCAGTCTTTCTTTTGTGTTGCTTGCTCCTCCTTTTCTTTTTCACTTCTTCACTCATTTTCTTTATATATTATTTTAATTATATTTCAATTAAGCTCACTGAAGGCACTGGGACATGCTTAATCCATTTTACAGACCAGGACACTGAGGCCAATTCTAGTTGGCTGTGGGACTGAACTCAGCAGTGCAGGGAGCCCTCACAACTGTGCTCTCCACCTTTCCTAAGGGACAGCTGGTGGTCAAACAGAGCAAAGCTCCCTGTGAGGCTTCCGAGTCTCGTTCTCAAGCACCTCTTCTTTCACTCTACATTCTTTCTTCTCCTCCACCCTCCACTCCCATCCCCATTCTTTTCTGTCCCACCTTCTGGGGAGCAGATGGTGGGTTTTACACTCACCATACAGGCATCCAACCACAGTGGGGCGGGGTGGGCACGGGCTTACTTTTGAGCCAAGGCAAAAGCAGGAGTCTCGGCCTCTCAAGTGCACAGGCCATAACAAGGCCTAGTTAGCACTGGGAGCTTCACCAAACTGTCGCAGTGGGGTACCCAGCAGTGTGATGCCCCTCCACTTGGGTAGCGCAGCCCTTCAACTCCCACCTCGGGCTGCGGGTCATGCACCTCTGCCCGGTCTTCTTCCATGCTGGCAGTCATCAACTCTTATTTCCTGTGTCTTGGGGCCACCCCAGAACCTTGCTCTCCTCTGGCAAGACATATCCCCACCTGCCAGCCCTCTGCCCTGGCCCAAGCTCCCTCTGGTGCATCCCACCTTGGCGCTGCTCTGCACCCCTTGGGCAGCCTGCCTACTGAGCTTTGCCAAAGCTTCCTTTTTTCCCTCAGGCACTCTCCTCAGACCCCCAGGAGCTTGGTACTGGTGGCACCACCCCTCCATGGCTTCCTGCATCCCCCATTCCACTCAGCTCTCCTGGGTCGCCTCTGGCCAGGGCCAGATGGACCCTGCTGTCTGCTGACCATGAGAGGACCCTCTTGGCCACTCCTGGGTCACCTAGGTGATGACCAGTCAGCCCTGCTATGCACTGACTGTGAGTAACCTCCTTGGCTACTCCTGAGTTGCTGTGGCAATGGCCAGGTGGGCTCTGCTGTGTGCTGACTCTGAGGGGGCCCCCTTGGCCACTCCCAGGCCACCAATGATCATGGGACCTGGGGGCAGGGCCTAGCACTTGTCTCGGACCCAGCTTGCTTGGCTCCACCCAGCCCCCTGCCGCTTGGCACCTGCATATGCAAATTAACCAACCATCTTTGTTGGGTTAATTTGCATACTCACTCCTAATTGGCTGGTGTGAGTCATGGAGGTAAAGTCAATTTGCATCTTTCTCTTTTATTAATGTAGGATAGAGGTGTGGTGGGCATGGCTTATGGGCATAGAGGAGGTAGTGTCAATTTGCATGTTCCTCTTTTATTAGTGTAGATTATTATATATGTATTATATACTTATATATAAAGGATAGTGTGCAAAAATATTCTTGTGTTATTATTTTGTTTTCTTATAGCTTAATACATAAATTTTATGGCTACCAGTACTTTCTGCTCTTGAAACATGATGGGAAAAGACTTTCTGGACATGGTTAAGGCTTCCTGAAAAGTGGTAGTAACAAAGGCTTTTTCATGCAATGGTTAAAAAATAAAAGAGGTAAATAGAATTTATGTCTGTCCTGGGCCCAGTTCAACTTCCATTCAGACTTGCCCTGACCAGAAAATAAATTGCCTATGAAATCTGAATAAGGATTTTTACACACTTGGAAGGAGAAAAAGTACATCTGCGGAGAACGATGATTTATGAAAGTATTGATTTCTTTGTTAAATAATGAATTAGATGTCCTCCCACAATATTATTTATCAAACTTTTTTGTCATATAATTAAATTGTCACATAATGGATTGTGCCCATATAGATTCATTAAATATTAAAAACTACATGTGACACTACTCACCTTATCTTTGGCTAACAACACATTTCCTCTGTTCTTTTCCATTAAGGTCAATAATGGTAGCCAATGTCCTTACTTGTCAGAGCTAATAGCCCATGCTTTCTAAGTCTGTGGAGGCCAGGAGCACATCCCCTTAGTTACATGGAAACCCTGCTATATGTGACTGAAGCTATACACTTATCAGAAGCAAGTGACATGCAAACCTTTCCATTCAAGACACCCTGGCAACTGAGGACAGGACAAACTGCCTATAAACAAAATAACTTATACAAATGAAAATTAGATTTCCATTTGACCAGCCCACTCATCTTAATTACCCTTGATTATTCCCTGAAAACTCTGATGCAGACCTGTGTTGCCCTGGGTCCTCTGGGTTTTTCTGCATCTGGCCCTCCATATAGTATAATAACTATTGCCGCCCACAGAGTGTCACCAGCTGCATAAATGTATTTCTGCCTTCCCTTGATCACTAACCTTTATTCCCACTTGCACTGACCTTCCCCTAGGACTAACCTAAAGTCTTCACCACAATTAATACTTTTGAGAGCCACACAATCCATCTCCAACCCCTCTTACCTCACAGATATAATAGATTTTTATTTCTCTACACTTTCCATTCTAGAGCTGATATTGTTTTGAAACCAAATTTCTATATCTTAAAGACATTCACAGCTGTATTGGGAAGCTTTTCATGGCCTACAAGACATTGAGGCAGTTAATATTAATAGTTTACATTAATTATGTTCTTCCTATATAGAAGACATTATGCTAAACCTTTTACATGCATCATCTTAATTAATCATTATGACAACTAAATGAAATGAGTACTTGGTATTTTCTTCTTTTATTTACAAGGAATCTGCAGATTAAAATGATTTAATAATATCCCAACATCACAGTCCCAAGAAATGGCAGCAATAATCCAAAAATCAAATATGCCTGACTTCAGAACCCACTGCTCTAGGGTCTCAGGTTCCATTGCTTTTTAGGAACAGGTGAGAATAAAAACTAAAGACCACAGGCAATTCAGTCTGAAATCTTTGTAATTAGTTGGTAATTCAATTTTAAACTTAATAGTTTTAAAATTATGAAAGACTGCTGCTACTTTAAAATTTAAAATCGTCCTTTTTCATGAAAGCATGCAGAGGATTGCAAAAAGTTCATATATCCCATAATACTTCCTTTTAGATTGCTAACCTTTTAATTATAGGTGAGTTGGGAAAAGAAATAAGGACATTATCTTCTGAGGAACAAAGAATACATGAGCTTCAGTGTCTTGGGCTCAGCTGAACATGTAGCTCTCCCTGACGAGACCTTCTTCAGGTAACAAAGGACATCTACATTTTTTAAAGACTCCCTGTGCAATTAACATGAGTGAGATAGTCTTTACCATTAGGAATTTTTTTTTTTTACCCAACATCAAATTAGATCTAACTGCCATATGGAAAGCAATATAAGAAATCTCCGGAGAGAGAGATTGGTGCAGGGAGGGAGGAGGAGAGAGAGAGAGGGCAATCTGTGACCTGGGGTTTCAGAATTGACTTCATTGAAGAAGCACTAGAGAATTAGAGACAGTTATTGAAGAATGAGACTAGTTACAGGCTTTCAATAAATTTGTGGATTAAATGAATGGGTAAAAAATGAGGAAATTTGACTTTATAGATCAGAAGAGAGCAATTTATGGAAATAGAAAATTTTATTTAGTAATGACTACAGTATTGGTTTTATTCATTCTTGCCTTTATTCAAAAATCATGTACTGCATATACAGAACTGTATTTGGTATAGGGAAGAACAGAAAAGGACCCTGTACCCTGGGTGTGTTTACAATGGTTTGATGTGAAGAGAAAGGTAAGTTGGACCTGGGTCAGTCACAAAGGTTCTGAAATGCTTGGCTAAGGGCTTTGAACTTAATTCCTATGGTAACTGAGATCCTTTTAATACTTTAAGGAGGAGAATGACATTATTAGAGTTGAGTTGTGTAGATTTGTATGTGAGATTAGAGAGGAGCTATAGAATAGGAAGTTTCAGTTAATATGGAGTCCTGAGGAAGCCTGAGCTTCCGAGCCGTAAAGGAAAATTCTCAATAAATAGGATTACTTATCTGTGAAATAGTGACAGATGGGAGGCCAATATTGATGGAGAGAGAAGTTACTGAGGGTTTGCTTGTAGAAATTTCAGAGTTTCTGATATTACGGTACAGATGGTCTGCTGTTTGGTAGGCTAGTTGTTAGAGCACAGGCATTGGAGTCAGACAGCCAGGGCAATAATCTCAGTGCCTCCACTTACCTGCTTCAGGACTTAATTCCAGTAACCTACTTATGTAAGCCTCCATTTTCTCACTTGTACAATGTGAATAATATCATCTACCTCTTGGTACTAGTATAAGAATTAAACATGAATATTCAAGTAAAGCACTTTGCACAATTCCTAGACAGAGTAAATGCCTAGTAAATGATAACAGTGTTCCATGATTTGCACACAGACACATCAACCTGAGCTCAGTAGCTTGTGGACTCTGTTACTGCCAAGGAGCCACTCTGAAAGTGTGGGATGGACTATAAACGATTGTTGCATAAGTCAGGATCCAATCAGGACACAATATCTGCAGCAAGTGATTGAACAGAGATTTTAATATAAATAATTGCTAAGTAGGTGTAAAGTTATTGACTGAGTAACTGAAAAGACAAAGACATGAAAAAATGCAAAGTCACTACCTTTGACAATTCAGCAAGTCATTACCACCTGTGCTGGAGGAACTCAGAGGAGAGGTGGGAGTAGTTAAAATTTAGAAGCTTGGAAAAGCTGGAACTCAGAGAAGGGATGTTGCTTGCCTTGTCTGGTGTCTCTGAGGTCAGAGTAGAGATTCCAGGGGGCTGGGCCCCAGGCCTCTCGGGAAGGTGAACTACAGGCTAGCGACAGTGTCTGGGTCAGAGGGTATGATATAGCTAGCTCTGCCAGTGTAGAAGGAAAATAAAGGCAGCTGCTATGCCAAAGAATTGCTGCTGCTTATTTGAAGGATCTCTCAGGAATTGTAAGGAACAAGATGGTGCTTCCTCCTCTGGTTTTCCAGGCTCCCACTAGGTCCCTTACTGGCAGAACCTACCAGAGAACAGTGGGCAGAGATGTGGCTGGCAGACTTGCAGTTGCAACATCACAAAGAAGAGTTCAGAAAGGTGAGTCTTAAGCTGAGGGACATCAGTTTATATACTGAAATAAAACAATAATTTTTAAAGTGGGTAAAACTAAAAAATATCAAAAGCACCTTCCAACCACATACATGATTTGAGTCGAATGTTGATACAATGAAGGCTGTGGTGGCAGAGCCTTATGTGATTCTGTCCTTGGCAATATTTTTTTTATGAGTGATATGTGGATGAACAAGATTTTTGGAACCAGGTTGTGGGAGGAGAGGAGAGGATCCTTGTCTTGGGAGGGATGAGACAGATAAACTAAGGAGCTATCTGGCCAGTGTCATAGGGTGAGAAATTTGGGAAAATAAGATTAAGGTAAAAGTTATATAAAAAAATGTTTTCTGTAGGTTGTGATATGTAGGAAGTAAAAAACAACAACAATTGTTTTAAGAAATAGTTTTAGAATAGATTTGTGAGTGTGTTTTTATTTATTTACTTAGTTATGACACTAACACCAAGGAAGAATCTGGGTTATAGCAAAGCCAGCCACAAAAGACACACTTACATTTCAGTTAAATACAGATATGGAAAATATATCTGAGTGCAGCCACTTTGGAAACAGTTCCTCAAACAATGAAAAATAGAATTACACCATATGATCCAGCAACCCCTTTTCTGGGGATCTACATGAAAAACTTGAAAACATTTATTCACAAAGTTATATCACCCCTATTTTCCTTGCAGCATTATTCATGGGTGGCCAAGACATGGAGACAACTTCAGTCCTTCTATAGAAGATTGGATAAAGTAGACATGGTACATATATACTATGAAATACTACTCCGCCACAAGAAAAAAAAAATGAAATATGGCCATTTGGGACAACATGGTAGATCTTGAGAATGTATATGATGACAGAAGATGATTGGACTTTGGATGGTGGGCACACAATGTACAGATCGTGTATCATAGGAATGTACATTTGAAACCTATGTGATCCTATTAACCAATGTTACCCGAAAATTTTTTTTTAAAAAGGAAAGAAAGCATTTTTACCAACTTCCAGAAAACAGTCCATAATAGTCCTTAAGTTGTATAAACCATGTAAAAAACAAGAAAAAACAAAAAAACAATAGAACAAAACAAAGCAAAAACATATCTGAGGTTATGAATTTTGAAAATATTGTGATAGCATGATTTTTTTATATCGGTGTAATTGATTGCTTATTTCTGTAAGTCATTGTTATCTATTTAAATAAATGACCTTTTTACTAAAATTGATATTAAATCAATGATCTATGCTTCAAAATTATTTTTGAAAGATGTATGTAAAAAATAGATGAAGAGTGAATTTTCTCAGAGTTAGGAGCCTCATATTTTTTTAAGTGGGAAGAGGAAGAGGACAAATAAAAATAAAAGAGAGAGGGAGAAACCAAGATAGCGGGATAGGTAAACACCTAGTCTTTTGCCCAGTACACCAATTTTGAAAATACAACTAAGAGATGGAACTGACATTATCCAGAACCACGGGAGGGCTGGCTGACTGGAAGATCTGAAACTGGAGGGACACAGAAGTGCACACGGATAATCGGAGTCTTTGCAAAGCCCAAGTAAGGTGGGAGACTCGCACGCGCGAGAGGATGGGTGTCTGAAGGCCTGGCTGGGGTGCTGTAGTGGAAAGGGGACAAAAACTCCAGGCTGCACTGAACCAACCCAGTTCGGTTTGCACTCAAACCCCGGGGGAGCCAGGCCCTTACAGAGAGAATCTGGATTGCAGGTGGAATCCCAGGGAAAGAGTCAAAGGTGAGCTCCAGAGGCGTGCACACGAGTGCGGACAGAGAGGAAGGACCAACAGGGCTGCTGGCAGCGGCGTCTAGCAGGAGAGGGGAGCTCCAGCCAGAGGCAGAGCTCCTGGGGTGCACGCAAGTGCTCGGAGGAGGGTGTTCTGTTGACTGTGAAACTGGCATTTAGCAGAAGGGAGAAGGAGTTCCGACTGCACTGAACCCAGATGCCAGGTGAAAATCTGAGATTCCGGGGACTGGATGGTCTGGCAGCATGCGAAACGTGAGGGTGCCTTTCTCACAGAGGTGCCTGCGGTGATTGCCTGCAGATGCTAGGACCTGGCGACCTCGTGGGCCAAGGCTGACAGCAAAGCTGTCATTCAGAATTGAAGGTCAGATAAAGTGCTTCGAAGATAAGAAAAAGCTAAAGGAGTTCATCACCACCAAACCAATGCTATATGGAATGCTGAAAGGTATTGTTTAAGAAGAGGAAGAAGAAGAAGGTAAAAATATACATTATGAACAACAAATACACATCTATCGACAAATGAATCTAAAAATCAAGTGAATTCTCAACCTGATGATCAGGATAAAATGAGGAATAGAACAGAATCATGGACACAGAGAGGGAATGGACTGATAATGCTTGGTGAGAAAAAGGGTGCGGGAAGTACAGCAAGAGACTGGACGAAAATCATGCAACTATGAGAGAGGATGGGGGGGAGGCAAGGGCGGAGAGTGGATGGGTACTGGGTGGAGGGGAGCTATTGGGGAAAATGTAATTAATAAACTGAACAATAAAGATAAAAAAATAAAAATAAAATAAATAAAATGCTTTCCCACCTGGAAAAAAATAAATAATAAATAAAAGCAGCAGGAGGAAAATACTTAATTACTTACAAGGGAGCACCCATATGCTTGTCAGCTGATTTCTCAACAGAAACAATGCAGGCCAGACAGGAGTGGCAAGAAATATTCAAAGTAATGAATAGCAATAACCTACAACCAAGATTACTATACCCAGCAAAGCTATCATTCAGAATTGAAGGTCAGAGAAAGAGCTTCAGAGATAAGAAAAAGTTGAGGAGTGTACCAACACCAAACCAGTATTATATGAAATGCTGAAAGGTATTCTTTAAGAAGAAGAAAAAGGAGAAAAGGTGGCTGCTTCAAACTAGAACATGGATGGAACTGGAGAACATAACGCTAAGTGAAATAAGCCAGTCTAAGAAAAATAAGTATCACATGAGCTCACTCATTTATGGAATATGATGAACAACATAAACTGATGAACAAAAATAGATCCAGAGACAGAAAAGCATTGACTGTCAAACCTCAGAGGGATGGTAGGGGATGGTGGGGGTAAGGGGAAGAGATCAACCAAAGGACATGTATGCACACATATAAGCCTAATCAATGGACACAGACACCAGGAGGGTGAGGGCATAAGTGGTGACAGGGAAAGGGGGGGGATTGGAAGGGGTAATGGGTGATGAGGCATATATGTAATACTTTAAAAAATAAAGAAATTTTTTAAAATAAAAAAATAAAAAATAAATAAAAAGAGAGCCCTGGCTGGTGTGGTGCAGTTGGCTAGGCTTCATCCTGTGCACTCAAGGTTGCTAGTTTGAGTCCCAGTCATGGTACATGCCAGGTTGCTGGCTAGATACTTGATGGAGAAATACTGAGAGTCAGCAATCTGTATTTCTCTTCCTCTCTCTCTAAAAATCAGTAAACTATTTAATAGAGAAGATATTGTCCCTATAATACCACATTAACAAAATCCATTATTAACAATAACACAAGGAATGAAAATTAATTAAAGCTTACTAATTGACAGGTCATATATTATGTTATTTATTCCTCCTTTAAGAACTTATTTAAAATATTAAGCCGAAACTGGTTTGGCTCAGTGGATAGAACATCAGCCTGCAGACTGAAAGGTCCTGGGTTCGATTCCAGTTAAGGGCATGTACCTTGGTTGCGGGCACATCCCCAGTAAGGGGTATGCAAGAGGCAGCTGATGGGTGTTTCTCTCTCATCAATGTTTTTGACTTTCTATCCCTCTCCCTTCCTCTCTGTAAAAAATCAATAAAATATATTTTTAAAAAATAAAAACATGGGTAGAACTTGAGAAAAGTATTTAAGTGGCCAAGTTATATTTTACCTAATATGCAAACATTTGTTATCTGTTATATTTTATCTCTCCACACCATTCATCCTTTCTAGAAAAACATAAACGTAATCAAAAGAAAATTTAAATTTATTTTTAAAGGCATGCTAGGGATACAAAGATAAAACAAAGATACAAAAGGCAATGTAAAACTGAAACTACAAAATCCTATTAAAATACATATTAGATATAAAGTTTACTAATGCAACGACCACCTATCTGGTCTGTGTCTCACCTGGTTGAAAGATAAATGTTGCATCAACTTAGATGCCACCTGTCTGGCTCTTCTCAACCCATTTCCTTTTCTCTCAGAGCTAGCTACTTTACTAATTTCTGTTTATCATTCATTATAGTTTTACCATATGTATTTGTAATACTACAAATTGAGTTTTTCGTTTTGTTTTTATTTTTTAAACTAGAGGCCCGGTGCATGAAATTTGTGCATGAGGGTGGGGGTTGGAGGATGTCCCTTAGCTCAGCCTGCATCCTCTCCAGATCCCATTTAGGCCCAATACCAGTAAGATCGGGCCTAAACGGGCAGTAGGACATTCTTTTCACAATCCAGGACTGCTGGCTCCTAACTGCTCACCTACCTGCCTCCCTGATTGCCCCTAACTGCTCCGCTGCCAGCCTGTTTGCCGCCAACTTTCCACCTCTGCCGGCCTGGTCACCCTTAACTGTCCTCCCCTGCAGGCCTGATCTCCCCCAACTACCCTCCCTTGCAGGGCCTGGAACCTACCAATGGCCCTCCTCTGATGGCCATCTTGTGTTAGCCATCTTGTGTCCACATGTGGGACCGATCTTTGACTACATGGGGGCAGCCATCTTGTGTGCTGGTTTGATGGTCAATCTGCAAATTACTCTTTTATTAGATAGGATAGAGGCCTGGTGCATGGGTGGGGGCCAGCTGGTTTGCCCTGAAGAGTGTCCCAGATCAGGGTGGGGGATCCCTTGGGATGAAAGGCAGCCTGGGGGATGGGCCTGTGGAGGTTTGCAGGCAGGTCATGCCCCTCCCCGCCAATGACCCAAGCAGAGGCTATGGGATCTGGGATTAATCTATGTCTACAATTGAAACTTTGTAGCCTGGAGCAGAGCCAAGCCTTCTGCTCGCTCCATGGCTGTAGCCATTTCTGTTTGAAACTTTGTAGCCTGAAGTGGAGGCCTAGGCCGGCAATGGCAGGCAGAAAGCTTGGCTTCCTCTATTGCCAGGGAAACCCAAGCCTCTGTTCTCTCCAGCTCAGTGGCTGCCACCATTTCTGTGTCTTTTATAATTGAAACTTTGTAACATTGACTGGAGGCTTAGGTAGGCAATAGCAGGCAGAAAGCTTGGCTTCCTCCATTGCCAGGGAAACCCAAGCCTCTGTTCTCTCTAGCTCAGTGGCTGCCACCATTTCTGTGTCTTTTATAATTGAAACTTTGTAACATTGACTGGAGGCTTAGGCAGGCAATGGCAGGCAGAAAGCTTGGCTTCCTCTGTTGCCAGGGAAACCCAAGCCTTCCTCCTGCTCTCAATGGGGGCAGCCATCTTCGTTGGGGTTTATTTGCTGGTGGGGGTGGCTTGTGGGGGTGGCAACGGTAGTCAAATTTACATATTACTCTTTTATTAGATAGGATAATGAGGACTTACCAGGAACCAAATTCATTCTTTCTCCCCTTTTCTCTCTCTTTCTCTCCTCTGTTTCTTTCTCCCTCTCCCCTCTCCTACCCCCATCTCTCTCTCACACACTTAGGGAAGATGTTCCTATTCCTAGTGAAGCCATTCCAAGCTCTGTTTGGTGGTAATTAACAGGTTGAAGTATTTGACTGTTTTGCAACACAGGTACAAGCAGGAAGCAGTTATTTCCAAGGCATCACATGTTGTTCACAAAAATTCTTTTTTTACCACAAACACAGAGGCATGGGGCTTAGAGTAGTGGCTTCACACTGTGTCTAAGCAAAATTCTGAAATAGAAAGAACCACTAAAATTGCAAGCATTTTTCAAGCTCTGCAACTGCTCAGATAAAGCCTAAGTAGCATAGCATGATCAATTGGAGTAATATTGTTTTAGGTTCTTAGGTCATTTTGAATTTCAACAAAATACAGGGAAGTATTAAACCCTGAGACATTAATGATGGCTAAAGTGTAGTGAAAACATGCACATCAACTTCAACATAAATTTAGCTGTTAAAGAGTTTTTGTTAAACAAAATTAATTTGTGCTTGTCTGGATATTTCCACCCTTACAAATTCTAAATCAATTTTATTAGTCAGAAACTGTACCTTGCTTGTAAAAGTCAGCAATCCATCTCAAATGCTTAAGTGTTTAAGGAAGAGGAGGGGTTGTATGTGCCCACAATTGATAATCTAGAAGTATGATGGTTTCAGCCATCAATGCAAACTATTAGGAATAGTTTGCACAAACTATTAGGAATCTGTATCCCTTCAACTCTCTGTTCACCTTCTACACCATCTACAAGAAGGATTTTCCCAGATGGTGGCAACAATAACGCCTAGAATCTCTAAGGTTCCAGGTCTAATTCTTGAAGGGAAAGAGCTAACCCAATAATTCTGCCAAAGATCAAGAGAAGGATCTCTTTGTATGGAATGCCCATCATTGAACCATTGTTCTCCCAATGAGGTGCTCATGTTGGCCCAGCGGGCTCATATGCCCACTGTATGAAGACTGTATGTCTTAGGAGAACAGGAACTCAGTCTTTTATGTTTTTGCATCCTCACAGGTTAATATAAATAAAAATACTTAATATATATTTGTTGAGTGCATGGCTTAATTTTTTTAGATCTTAGTTTCCTCTGCATTACATGAGAGCTCTGACTTGTAAATCAAAATATATTTAAAGAGTGGTCTTCAGACATTAATGACAAACTATCATTTGAATTAGACTGGTGTTTTTAAGATTCAAAAATTGCAAGAAAAAGGGATAAATTGTTTGCATAATTAAAGGTAAAGTTAGTTACACTTGAAAAAATATGCATGGTAATGTTTTTTCTTTAGAACACTTTATTAATCTAAATCCTTCTGCCTCCCCCTCTTAAGGCCATTGATTCATAGGAAGGACTTATTTCCTTTTTATGTGGCCTCTAGCTACTCTGGGACCACTTACAAATGTACTGGTTCCTGTTTTTTTCAGTTCTCAGCTTTTTATTTCCCTTACTCTTGTACCTCATTCTTGTAAACTATTGTTTGATCTCAACCAGCACCTCCCTCTTTCTGCCAAGTACAGTTTCTCCCAGACTTTTCTTGAGGAAACATTTCTACTACCTTTGTTACTGGAGGCATAGGCTCTTGACTGATATCACAGTAAAAAAAAAAATTCAGGGACACTCACACAGGAGGAATTTTAAGTGATAGTGGCAATATTTATTAAAGGAAAAGCGACAGGTGATGGACAGGCTCTAGTGTAGTGGTGGCCCTGAGGTCCTTGCTAAGCTTCTATATACTTCCTTGGGTTTGGAAAAGAGGAGGATTTCTTTCAAACTATCCAATCTCTTTCCTGGCTTTTCCCAGCCCATGCTGGTGCCCTTCCCTTACCCAATCCATTTATTTCCTGGATTTTCTGGAGGTTGTGCCCTCCCCCAATCTGATCCTTTCCCCAGACTGTCCCAAGCTAGTGCCCTCCCCGTTTTATGGTTGTCGTTTTGGCTCCAACTAAAGCATGCTTCAAGTTCTATGTCATCATTTGGCTTTTACTCTGCATGTACTTAGTAAAAGGAAGCCCCCTGCCGTTTTCTCCCTCCCCATTAATCCGGCTCAGTGATGCTGGTTATCTACCTGGGTGCCTGCCAGGCTGTCTTTCCTGCCCAGTTGGCTAGGCAGGATGGTGTCCAGAACAATGCAGGTTACTACCCCCTGTGACTGTGAAAGCGTCACTTTCTAATCAGGCTTGGCCAGGACACTTTTCTCTTTCAGTAATAACTAACTAACTGGCTACTCTGACATCTTTGTCTTACCAAGGGGAGGATGATGTTCTCTGTGGGATTTCTTATAGCCCAGCAGCAAGAAAATTTAGTACAGCAATGGAAAAAAAATGTGAGCCTAGATGGAACTTCAAAAGCAGCTTTATTTCCAACAAATTGGCTATTAGTAAAAGGCTATGTTCTCATTAGGAGACCATAGGCAACCTCAGAATTATCAGCCTGTCATGATTTTATCTTTCTCTAACCTATTTCAGTCATTTCTATCAGGTGTAGTAGTTGTACCCACAAATATGGTGGATAGTTAAAATTATATGATGTACTATTATTTAAAGGTTATTATGTACATATATTAGGCATGTTACTAAGGATTGTATTTTTGTTGTTAAATTTCTATGACAAGATGGTTAGTAGGCATTACCAATCCCACCTTAGAGATGCAGAAGCTGTGTTAGGATGTTGCCCAATTTACCTGAATTCCCTGAGTGTCTGAGAAGAGAATGGGCATTGATACAGCTCTGAACACCAGGTCCCATCCCTTTCTCTTTGTGTTGTACTGTGTACTTTACATTCAGATGATATTTTCTTCCTGATGAACATTTTTAATGCAATATTTGTTAAATACAAAAGAATACATTACATGCAATTAAATAGTGTAAGATATATATGCCTAAATTTATGTTTTTATGTTCAAACCTTCATATTTTAGTTCTTTTTTGTGCTTTTGTAACTCAACTTTGCTACAAACATTGAAATTTAGAGGTATGAAGTCTCAGATAATGAGCTCTGTCAGCATCCTGGGAAATACAGTTGAAAGTCATGGCGTTTGTGGGAAAAGATGCCCTGGGCATAAAATTACAACTAGAAAGCTCAATGATGCTTATAAAATGAAAAGTCCATTACAAAGATAGTGGGGTGTTCTGGATTTTTGCTTCTTTTAATCCTGGTTTTCAGTACTCTTCTGCATTTGAGACCTATTAAACAGTTCCATTGTAACTACCATGTTGTTTGGAAAGGTATTCAGGACATCTACACAGTTACAAATTTTGTGAGGATCCTTGAGAGAGTTCATTCCAGAACCCAACAGCCAATATAAACTCAAATTCTAATGACATTTGTTTTGTTTTATTTATTGAGATTTACATAAAGCACCAGCAACACCAAGCTTATAAACTCACTTAACCTACTTCTATTTCTTAGGACATTATTGCAGAAATATCACTTATCTGTATTACCTGGATTTAGTTAATTTAATTAATTTATAAATTCAATATATTCTATTATCTTAGTAAAATACTGTTACAGGAATTCTCACCTGTTTATAACTAAGTAATAATTGTTATATTAGTTTACATTTCTTTCTTTTTTGCTGAATTTTCTAAAGCATGCTCTATAGACACTTTTCTTTTATCATCACCTGAGAATATTTTTCAATGATTTTAGAGAAAGTGGAAGGGAGAGTGACAAGGAGAGAGTAAGAGGGAGAGAGACATCTATGTAAGAGAGACACATCAGTTGGTTGCCTACCACACATCCTGACCAGATCCAGGGATCGAACCTGCAGTCCAAGTAAGTGCCCTTGACTGAGAATCAAACCCACCACCCACTCAGGCTTGAAATTCTGTCCACTGAGCACACTGGCCAGGGAACTATACACATTTTCAACATTTTTATTTTAATATATAGTTATGAGAATTATGCAAGTCTTTAAGTGTTTATGTAATTCTGCCATTTACCAAGTTTCTTAAATTACTTAAGAAAAAGTCAAAGTAGATTTGCCATTAAAAAAAATATTTCCTAAAATAAAATGGTGGAAACTTACTTTCTGATTCTTATATATAACTATGCTTTATTATTATTGTTATTATACACAGACTTCATTGGTAAAATTGCAGGTTTTGTAATTAAATGTAAAAAATTGAGGAGTTCACACAGATATGCTAATAACTCCTCTAAACTTCTCCCTTTATATGTAAATTAGCATCCAGATGTTGCATCATTTACAAATCTTGCAATTAAAGCATTTTATAACTTCAGTTATGCAAAGGGGCAACAGACTGGAAAATGGGTAAAATTGCTTGGCTAGGACATTACCATGGCAACATACTGACCTCCATTCAATTAGTTACTACTGAAGAATCAGCTATTAATTATAGTGGTCAAAAGTGAATATCATCCAGTTTTCCTTTTAATATGGACATTTTTCAGTCACCATAAATCTTTGACTTTCAGAGGCAAGGTTCCCAAACTGCAGCATTTAAAATTGAAGCAAGGGTCAGGAAAAGAATCCCATTTATCAGCCATATTCGGGATAGTGTTTCAGCTTTCCATAATCTAAGCACTCTGTCAGGCAAACTTCAAAGTGAATATTTATTACTGTTCATTTTTCCTCACAGAGCCCCTTGCATTGTGTGTGTCAGCAATTCCCTCTCACTATAGAAGCCAATGTTAATTAGGGCCCTAATCATCACCAGGAGGCCTCTGAAATAGATAGATGCTCCATTTTTGGTTGAATTTTACATTTTCCAACCAAAAATGTTATTAGTTTTTTGGCAGATTATAAAAGAAGTGTTGTGAGTTAATTATGGAGGTACTTAATAAATGATGAAAAAAAATTCTATTTGCATTTTACCAGACTTAAGCATAAGAATACTGTATTTGATGATTATAGAATCCTGTATTTGATCAAGTTAGAATATATTGTGTTGATGCAGTTAGAATCCTGCATATTTGATGAAGTTAGAATATACTGTTATTACAGAACATATTTTAAACACTGTGGTCACATTCCTAAAATAGCAAACACTCTTCAGCCACACAGAAGTGTGGGGATCATCAAGACACTATAATACATGCACACTACACTGGCCATAGTTTCTTCATTCAACAAATATCTACTGGCCATCTATTGTATGCAAGGCACTGTTCAGTATTGATTATACAGTGGTATTCAGGTGTGCAAAGATAGAAAATCATCAAATAAAAGGAAAACATTAATTAATAAGAAGTCTATGCCAAGGAATTGAACACAGCTAAAGGGTTATCAGGTATCCATTTTATATAGTGGTAATGTTATTGGGGAAACTGGATGCTGGAGTTGGGGTCCTTATGAAATCTCTAGAAAAAAGAGTTGTCTGAGACTTGCATGCGAGGATAAGTGGTTTTTATTTGTATGAAATTACATCCCTCATTCCAAAAGTCCCATTCCAATCATAGGAGAAATGTAGCTGGGGTTTCAATAGAACTAGAAGCAGAGCCAGTGACCAGACTTTCTCTTCAAAGTTGCAGCTAGTTCCAGCGTCAGGCTAGCAACAGCCCATTAGTCCATGGTGTGTGCATGGCCCACAGTCAGGAAGCAGCAAGGAGAGAGCCTCGCAAGCCAGGAGTCAAGTGAAACACAGGAGAGTGAATTTCTTTGTTTGAGATTAAATATCCCAATTTTATGCCCTTGCAGTGGCCACCCCCATTCTGGCCAATGACCTGTTCTCAGCTTTGACTGACAAGCAAGTACCTTTCTGATATCCTCCCAACTTATTGCTCGTGAGCCCAACTTCCTCCGTGTCCTCCAGTGAGCTGCAGGAGAATAAACTGGTGGAATCCGGGGGTTGTAAAGCTTTAGCATCCTGGGAAAGCTGCCCAAATGACATATCTATAATATTTGACCTTCCCTTTGCTTGTTTCCTGATGTCAGTAACTAGATTAATTGCAATGGTATGAGTAATAATAGTGTTAGTAAGGTAGGTGAAGATAAGTGAATACATTAAAAAACGTTTTCCTTGAATATAGTTTTGTCCAAAAAATAATGTTAAAATAATAATAAAGATACTTAATTTTCAATTGATTTCACAACAGACACCTGCATGAAAATGTTAGACAGTTCTAGTAAATAAATTTCTTGGACTAAAGTTCAAAATCAGGATTTCTGATTTTTTTCCTGTTATTTACAGCATAGTTGTAAATAGTTTTGCTACATGCACAAAAATGTATTCTGTTAATATTCATAGGAGTGGAAATGCTGGGTTTTGCCATTAGAGAATACTCAAAAGTCTTTCAACAGGAGAGTAAAGAAATCAGCTATAGGCTAGTGCACAGTGCAATATTATTCATATATGAACTACAGCTAACTATAAGCAATAAATGATCATTTTAATACAATGCTGAATTAAATATCAGAACCTATAAAACTACATGTTAGTTATTAGAAAAATAAATTATTTTTTAGAAAATAATATATTGTTTTGGAATAAATACATATAGGTAGTATATGCTGATTTTTTTCTTTAAGGAAAGAATATTGAAAAAATGAGGACATTAGTTATTTCATTGGTAGAGAAACAAACAAGAGGTATGGAGAGAGCACATACTAATAGATCCATATAAGTTTTGGTAATGTAATTTTTGAGTTTGGGTTCATTATTATTCACTATTTTTTCAAAAAATTATGAAGGAAAAAGAATGAAACAAATAAGAGGGAGCAACAAAAAAAGGAAGGAAGGCAGAAAGGATGAAAGGGTAGAAAGAAGGGAGTCATGTGGACTGATGATGATAATGTGTCATGAACCAAAGATTATGATTAATATAATTATTGTAAGATAGACTTATTTAAAAATAAATTTTTATTGTATGGCATTATTACATTTTTTTCTAAAAAAGACTTACTTTAAATATAAACAGGACAATTTCTTAGAAATTTTAGGTTAATGATGACATATTCTTCTTGCTTTTGACATAATAATTATTGGTTCATCTAAATACATGTTTGATTTGTTTTTAAACAGCTCAATTTTAAGTATACTAAGCAAAAGCAACAAAGAGCATGCAATAAAACATGGTAAAATGGGTACAATAAACTAATGGTGGCACGTAAAAAAAAATTTGTAACTAAAAGTACAAATCCTGGGCTTATTGCTTTGTGCTTCGTGTCCCATTGCTTGCAGAAGCCAAAATAGTACTGTAGTTGTCAGTAGCTGAAAGTTCTATGTTTATATGTAAGGGTCAAAATTGCTTAAAATTGGTATAACAATATTTTCTATATTGTGTTTCTATCAAAACATTGTTATATCTTTTGTTCCCAGAAATGCAGTCAGTGCCCTTAGCTTTTTTACATCTATAAACAAACAAACAAACAAAAACCACTCTCAAAAAATACCACACACAGCTCTCTTAATCACGTCATTCAACACACATTACCTTCACATATTTTGAAAGTATTACTTATAAAGGTCATTTAAAATTGCCCAAAACAATGAGGTCATCTTTCCAAAAAAGGTAATGAAGAAATTGTAGAGCTCATTACCTTTTATTTTTCCAAGTTTTTAGAGACTTCAAGCTGTGACTAAATGTTCATAATTTGCCTTTTCACTCACTGAAAATGTCATACCTCTGAGACATTTTGGCAGTTTTGAACTAATGGTCAGAGCACTTGTGCCTGAGGGTATTAGGAATTCAGTGAAGTTCCAATAAAATGTGTATTATCATTCAAAAGTCTTCTTTATCATTTTAAAGAATAATTTGACTCTCATTTAAAAATTAACATCATGAATTAACAACTAAGTCTCATGCACTACCTTGCTTAATTTTTTTTTTCTTCTCTATGAGTTTCCTATGTTGGATTTCTCTTCTTTTTACTGTGTTTCTCACTGGCCACTTTACTTTCTTATATCTTTTTCCCTCACTTTTCTGAACTTTAAAAAAAATTTTCTAATTGTAAAATGAAAAAAATATTAATTAGTCATTTATTATAGAAACCAGAGGCTCAGTGCATGAAAATTCATGCACTGGAGAGGGGTGTTCCTCAGTCTGGCCTGCCTCCTCTCACAGTTTGGGAGCCCTCAGGAGCGGGAAGTAACCTGGCAATCAGGGGAAGGCAACATCCTGTTACACTTCTGCTGCTGCCAGTGCCAGCAGTGCAAGACTCTATCTGCCCCAGTTACCTAAACCTCAGGTGACCCCGGTGGCCCCAGCTGACATCCAAGTCTTGTCTGCACCTTGGGCTGGCCCAGGGTGGCTGGGGGAATGAGGGGACTGGGGGTCTCTGGAGGCAGGCATGCCACAAGGCCCTGGTGGGACTAAGGGGACTGGGTGCTGCTATCTGGTGCTGTGGGCACCGCCATCTTTGAGGGTCAGCCAATTAGCATATTCCCTCCTTATTGGCTCTCCCACAGTCAATTAACATATCTCCTTTTTATTAGATAGGATACTTCTAAAAGGGCAAATTTTCTGTCATCTGAGTATGCTGCCATATCCACTATGAACTTTTTACATGTTTTCTTTCAAATGTTTTTCAACTATAGCTATATTAAGAGGTTATATTTCTATTATCATTATACATAAGTTAATCATACTTTACTTATTATGTTGACATTTGTTTTTAACTTAACATTGTATCTTCTTAAAACATATATTTTCAAGTTAGGATACAAAAACCTATCTTTTTCATTTAAAAGTTGAATAATATCTCATTGAATAGCTACAGAGTCATTTAATTAATCTTTTATGAGTAGTTATTACACTCCCATTAAAAAAGGATGAACTGACTCTGAATTTTCATAAGATAAATTGCTAAAGTGGAGCAATTTGACAGGTTTTACTAGAAAAAGTGGGGCTCAAGGAACCAGGTAAAAGTTCAATTTTGGGCTTTCAGTCAAGATGGCAGTATAGGTAATGCAGTACTAGAATCCTCCTACAAACACATAAAAAATACAACTAATCTTTAGTACAACCATAATTCAGAACCACCTGAAATCTAGCTGAATGGAAGTCTTACAACTATGGCATTAAAAAAGAAGCCTTACCACGACTAGTAGGAGGGTCAGTGGTGCAGAACAGGCTGATACAAGACCCACGTGTGGTGTTTTTTAGTAAGGAGGGATATTATGTCTGTGGAGATGCCCCCAGCCCCACACCAGACTTTTCAGTCCAGGGTTCCAGAGCCCCCTTTGGGCTATAAAAACCAGTGGGAATTGAGGCTGAGAAAGACAGAGGCTGCAGGAGTATCAGGCAGTTCCTCTTAAAGGGCTTATGCATGGACTTACTCAGACCACTCCCTCTGAGCTCCAGTATTGGAGAAGAAATTTGAAAGGAATCAGGGACATTGTGGGAGGAACTAAATTGGCTGGCATCAGGGCAAGAGCTGGGGAAGTAAGCTTTATTCCAGATAATAGTGCTGGCAGAGACCATTGTTCCTTTGGTAAGCCCTTCCAATCACTGTGCCAAAAGGTAGGCACCATATCTCAGTCTCATCTGGTTCACTGTTCACCCCACCCTAGTGATTTTCTGAGGTCCCACCTTCCTCAACTTGCACCTCACCTAAGCCATTTCCAATGGCTTTTACATACCACTGGCCTCTCTTCCCTCATACTTCAGACTTTTCTAAATTCTCTCAAATAAATGGCAGCTGGCCTCAGTGTCTCTGTACTTCTCACTAAATAGCCCCAGACCTGGCACTAGCAGCAGCCTGCCTTGATTCACAGCTTGGCCTCTCCTGGGCACCTCCAAGCCCATTACAAATAGCAGCCATCTGCAGATTGCTCAGTAGCTTGTACCTAGTGGCCCCAGGCAGGGGGCAGTCAGTAACTGACTTTACTTCTCCTGGGAGGACCCAGAGATAGGGTACCTGGTAGACAGCTTTAGACCACACCATATTACAACCTTACCACATCCACATGCTCCGGTGCACCAAACCCTACTGCAATAAGTTATGCTCCGTAAACAAGAGCACC
Source organism: Antrozous pallidus (assembly GCA_027563665.1). Classification (NCBI taxonomy): domain Eukaryota; kingdom Metazoa; phylum Chordata; class Mammalia; order Chiroptera; family Vespertilionidae; genus Antrozous; species Antrozous pallidus. Next base: position 105,508,731 of record CM050514.1, on the reverse strand, counting down.
ACCTGCACAGCAGCTCTTTTGTTGTAGTCAAAGCTGGTCCTCACAGCCCATTGGTCTTGGGATCAATACCTTCTAGTGATGCCAAAGCAATCAAGTATCAATAGGGCAGGCACACAGCCCACACAGGGGCACACCATGGTGCCCAGTTGAAGTGATTGAGGAGGTTGTACCCCTGGGCCTTACAGGATACCTACTACACAAGGGTCCCCATGTCAGGGTTCAGAATCTGGAGAAGGCTGCACACAAATGAAGAGAGACTGTAAAAGCATCAATTTTGGAAATAATGGGGGCCAGGCAGGGGGGGAGGACACCACTAGCTCTGGCCTTGCTATCCCCTTTTATTAGGACTATGTGATACATCCATGTCCTTTAGGTTAGGAAGTTCCAACAATGAGTCAACCAGCAAGAATTAACATAAGACTAATAAGTGGAAGCTTCTTTAACTACCAATGTGTCACCTAAACAGTGAGTGAATAGTTCCGACTTAACATAAGACTAAAAGTGGCAACTGCTTCAACTACCAATGTCTCACCTAAGCAGTGAGTAAATAGTTCAGATTTACAGAGCTATTAAGGTTGACCAGGTTTCCTGCTTATTCTATTTACATTTCTATTGGTGAGGCAATGACTGGTTTCCTGCAACTAGTCCTTTACCAATGAATGTTTCAGATTAAGATTAAAACTACAATTCCCAAGTGAACACTCAGTTTTCAAGGATAAAGACCACTCTGTATGACACTGTGTATGAACAGATCTATGAAAGGATGCTCCTGAAATTTGGGCTATATCCTCATTTAAAGCTACAATGCTTTCCAAGGGAACTGCTATAATTGCTACACCAAACTGAAACATTAATTGGATGTCTTAAAGCAAGACTTATACAACTGTTACCCACTCAAAAGTACTGTCAATAAATCATTTTTATTTAGCTCTTTCTAGCAATTATGTGGAAATTGTTTCTAGTGTTGTAGTCAATTTTAGAACATTAAGTGCCTAGTTGTTTCATCCCCCCTGAATATTACCAAGAGCCATTACATTATTGGCTAATGATTTGGCAAATGTAATTATGTAAATCAAAGCTATTTTTGACATTTAGATGTTCAATAAGAATCTATAACTATTGAATGTTTATGATCTTATTCATTTTAATTTTTTAATCAATTAAAGTTTTCTTTTGTGCAGATATATTTGTGATGAATGAGGATGTATAACTTTTTCCTTAAATATACTAAAATATGAAAAGAATAATGGAGCTTTTTGTAGGATTTAAGATACAGAAAATTTCTAAATTCAACTAATAAGAAGTGAATGTCTGATTAGCCATGGAAACAACAAATTTTAAAAGGGAAGCTGGACTCCTTTTAACTATAATGACCTTGTTATTCATATTATCAATTTTATTTACTTGTTAATTGAACCTGTCTGGTTAGAATAAACTGACTAAGAGAAAATTCCCTGAAGTAGCTCCAGTATTTCATCTAGTTTCGGGAAGTTGTTGGTTTCAAATGGGCAAATTTAGGTAGGGTGTTAGAATGTGATATGCTAGGGCACCTGTATAATCTACTGGAGACAAACAAGAATAAGTAGTTAAAATTCACTAACTAGTTCAAATCAAAGTATAAGGTCCATGAACTGTACAATTGGAGAGTTCTTACTTGAGGCCAGAGTAAATTTTCTAACAAGCCAACTGACCATGTCACCATGTTAAGCCCGGGATGCCCGCCGCTCTCACAAAGGCACCAAGAGACGTTCTCATGCAAACAGCAAAGGGTTTATTCACCAAGCATGCTGGGGCTCACAACCTACCCTGAAGTCAGAGTAGAGGCTGAGAGCCCCGAGACAGTGCAGAGCCAGGGCTTAAATACCCTGGAACAAACAACAGGGTCATACAGATGTCGTCAGGGGGACTTGTTACAGTTTGTCTTTCCCCAAACCGTGACATTTACATTAATCTCAGTTTCACATTCTTGGTCAAGCATTCTGTGTTTCCTGTTCCCTTATCATTAGCCCTGGGCTCTCCCACTCTGCAAGAAGGGGCAGGATGTAATTTACTGGTTAATGTTTCTGTAATCTTTGCTGCTAATCTCGCCCTACGGGGTGCACCTTACAGGCCACTGCTTCCAATTCTGCTGCATTACAACCATAGAACAAATAAATTCAAACATAGCTGAATATGTCCCCCATCCTAAATAAACTCAGTTTGTTTGTTGTTTGTTGATTTTGATTTTTTAAATGGAAGATAAACATAGTCAAAAATGAAAGATGGGATACTGCCAATGGGAGAAAGTTGAGGAACAACCCAATTTCAGGAACTTGTAAATTTTCCCCATTAATATAATGACTCATCTATATTTAAGGCATGAATTACCAAAGTGAAAAAATGAAGTGAAAGAGGGAAATACAGTGGGTAGAAGGAGCACAGAAAGTGAGGCACAGAATAACAGGAATGAGCCCAGAGAAATCAGTAAGAAATGTCAGTAAGAAAGAATATGAAATGTCTTTTACTATGTGTTGTAGAAACACATAGAGGAATAGTGAACTGCAGAAGAAGCTATGAAACAGGGGAATCATTTATGTAAAGCAGTGTAGCAGCCTGCAGATTTTAGAGGAAAGAAATGTTGGACTTGTGGATTTATCTGTTTTTGTCTGCTATAAGAGAATAGCATACACTGGGTGGCTTATAAATAATAGATATTTATTTCTTACAATGGGGGAGGGTGGAAAGTCCAAGATCAAGGTACTGGCAGATTCAGTATCTGAGGAGGACATGACTCCTAGTTCATAGCCAAGTGTTTCCTTGCTGTGGCCTCACAAGGTAGGAGTGGCAAGAGAGCTCTCTGGGGACTCTCAAAAGGATACTAATCTTGTTCATGAGGACTTTACCCTCAAGACCTAATCATTTCACCAAAAGCCCTACTTCTTAATACATTGTGGGTTAGCATCTTAATGTATGGATTTGGGAAGGACCTAAACATTCAATTCTTAACAGTAGTAAAGTTCTTGAGAAATATTTAAGAGGTAAAATAACTGCAGGATATAGGAGATGAAGGACAAGAAGAGATAAGGAATGGCACCAAGTTTTTTCTTTGGGCAATTGATTGAGTAATGGTACCATCTATAGAAAGAATATTGAGAAGAGAAGTCAGATTTAGGAAGGAAGAAACTGAGTTCATTTTTAAGCAGGTTAAGAAAAGAGAGCTGAGCTTTAGGATACATTTTGTTGTTCTCCGCATGTGGCTGCTAACTGAAACCTTGTTTATAGATGGAGCTGTCTGGGGAGAAGTAAAAGTGAGAGGTGCAGTGTATCACATTCTTTACCAGGTCTTTCAAAATATTATTTAGGATTCCAGTAGTCCGCGCTTACTAGTTTTTATCCTGACCAGCAAATGTCTATTACTGGTATAGTACACATATATAGGGCTCTGCCTTTCATTGGAAGAGCTAAAAATATGGCTCAGATAAATAAATTTAGGAAAAAATATCTAGGATGCAAAAATAAATTTGCCATTAATTCTGATTCTACAAAAAAGGAATGAGAGTAGAATCTCCAAGTGGAATTGAAATCTGAGCTGGGACTTAAATATCAGCTATGATTTAATTATATAGAATAAGTTAAGCATTTTGTTATCTGAGGTCAGAGATTACATAAGAAAAGGCATTTAGCTGCAAAAGGTCTGGAATTAATAATTATTGCTGAGATAGTGAGCATGATGAGTAATTTAGAAAAAAATATGAATAGAGAGAGTTGGGCCAAATGAGGGAGCATTTTAGTTCTACATAAAAGAAACCAGGTTTTGTTTTATGAGCTATATGCCTTTTATTTTTATTTTTTATTTTTTTGTAATTCTCATCTCAGGATATTTTTTGAATTTTTTTTAGTGACAGAGAGTGTGAGGGAGGGAGAATGGGAAAGGGAGAGAGAGAGAAATATTGATGTGAGAGAGGCACATCCATTGGTTGTCCCTCCAGCACACGTAGGGGCTGGGGATTGAACCTGCAGTCAAGGTACACTCCTTAACCAGGAATAGAACCTGCAATTCTTCAGCCTGCGGGTTGACACTCTAACCACTGAGCAAAACCAGCCAGGGCTATGGAGAAGTTTTAAATAGTGAGACACATGTCTAGAATTGCACTTTGTAAAAAATTAATAAGTAACTTGTATAAAAGGGATTGGTAAACATGACAAACATGTTTGTTTCTTCTAATTGTCTGATTGAAGGTCTGATATTAGGCAGTGAGTAGTAGAAATGGAATAGAGAATAAAAATGGGAGAAGTTTTGGAAGAAGATTTTGAAAGTGTTTGGACTGATTCAAGTGAATCTCAATAACAGGGATAATCATGTGACTACTAACAGCTCAGTTACATGAAAAGGAAGCTGTTCAGAAGGAGACATAGGGAGACCACCTTTGAAAATAGTTCATTTGACATGTCCAGAGGGCATTTGGAATCTGAATTATGGAGTTTGGGATAGAACTAAGGCTGGAGATAAATATGCAAAATCACCCTGATCAGGTGCTTTAAAAACCCTCAGATCACCCAGGTTGAGAATATATATATATATATATATATATATATATATATATATATATCCTATCTACTAAAAGAGTAATATGCAAATTGATGATACCTCTGATCAAGCCACACCCACAGCCATCCTCACCAGCCAATCAGTAGCAAATTATGCAAATAAACCCCAACCAATATGGCTGCCTCAAATGAGAGCAGGAGGAAGGCTTGGGTTTCCCAGGCAATGGAGGAAGCCAAGCTTTCTGCCTGCCCTTGCCATCCTAGTCCTTCACACAATGCTACAAACTTTCAATTATGGAAGATACATAATCCCAACAGAAATGGTTGCAGCCATGGAGCTGGAGAGAGAAGAGGCTAGGATTGCCAGGGAGATGGAGGAAGCCAAGTTTCTGCAGCCCTAACCTACGCCTCCACTCTAGGCTACAAAGTTTCAAACAGAAATGGCTGTCGCCACAGAGCAAGCAGAAGGCTTGGCTTCCCTCCAGGTGACAAATTTTCAATTGTAAAATATAAATTAACCCCAGATCCCAGGGCCTCCACTTGGGTTACTGGGGGGGCATGGCTGGCCTGCAAACCACCATAGGCTCCTCACTCAGGCCGCTCCACACCCCAAGGGAACCCCCACCCTGCTCTGGGACATTCTTCAGGGCAAACCAACTTGTCCCCACCCATGTACCAGGCCTCTAGCCTATCTAATAAAAGAGAAATATGCAGAGTGACCATTACTTCAACACACAAGAGGGCTGTCCCCATGTGGCCAAAGATCCTGCCCCCATGTGGACACATGATGGCCACCACAAGATGGCTAGCAGGGGAGGACAGTGGGAGGTTCCAGGCCTGCAAGGGAGGGCAGTTGTGGGCCATCAGTCCAGCAGGGGAGGACAGTTGGGAGGAACCAAGCCTGCAAGGGAGGGCAGTTGGGAGAGATCAAGCCTGCAGGGGAGGGCGATTAGGGGTGACCAGGCCAGCAGAGGAGGGAAGTTGGGGGCAAACAGGTTGTCAGGGGAGCAATTAGACATCAATTGGTCTGGCAGGGAAGTGGTTAGACGGTGATCAGGCTGGCAGGCAGAAGCGGTTAGGCACAATCAGGAAGGCAGGCAGGCGAGCAGTTTGGAGCTAGCAGTCTTGGATTGTGAGAAGGATGTCCGACTGCTCATTTAGGCCTGATCCTGGGATCAGGCCTAAATGAGCAGTCAGACATCCCTCAAGAGGTCCTAGATTGGAGAGGGTGCAGGCTGGGCTGAGGAACACCTCTGCCCCGCCCCCCACCCCGTGCACAAATTTCGTGCACTGGGCCTCTAGTGTGTGTGTGTGTGTGTGTGTGTGTATAGTTTTCTATATCCTCCACTAAAATAAAACTTTCTTAAGGTTCAAGACTGACTCTAATATATCTTTAAACACATCCTCCCAGCTTTCTATGCATCACTCAGTGCTTATACTTCAATAAGTTCAATGAATGTTCAATTAGTTGAGCTGAATAAAATAAAATAAAATTTAATTAAAGATGGCCAAAAACAAAATATTTGGGGGAAAAGTGATGACATTTAGAAGGCAATTAAATAACTCAGAGCCAGCTTGGGACCCAGATGGAAAGAATCAAGAGAGAGTACTAGAAAGAAAGATTGTCAAAGAGTCAAGTGCTGCAGATACAAGTTGAGTGAGGCAGAGGAATTTTATGGGATTTGTTGATTAGGAGGTCACAGATTATGTGATAGAGCCATTTTTTTCAGGGTGCTGACAGGAACCGAAGCTAGATCAGACCTGATTTTTTCTTCTCATATTCTGCATTCTTATCTCCATTTCTCATTGTAGTCACTAGTTATCTAAGTCTTAAGTCTTAATAACAACAGCACATCTTCAAATAACACTTTATATATATATATATTACTAGAGGCCCTATGCATGAAATTCATGCAAGGGGCTCATCTCCATCAATGTGGCAGCTGCCTCTGCCTTGGCCTCTGCCTTGGTCCCCGCCCAATGCGGTAGCCACCTCTGCTGCTGTCCCTGCTGCCTTGGCAGCTTCGTCTGGAAGGTCATCTGAAGAACACCTGGTCTAATTAGTATATTATACTTTTATTATTATAGATTATTATCCTCACAACACAGTGGACTAGATGCCATTGTACAATTTTGCAGATTAAAACCAACTAACAAACAAAAACAAAAAGAACCCCTGAAGTTTAAAGAAGTTAAATTTTAAGCCCAAGGTTGCATAGCAAGAAACTGACCTAAGATTCTAATCATGCCTGATGGTCAATGTGGTACCCACAGCTTCTGCAATATCGCTACCTGCTCTCTGGTATATTATTCTCAAGTCCTGGACCACTGACATGTCTCTTTTATGACCCGAGATAATGCCTTATTCCACCCAAATTTCAACAGCATGGATGTTTTGAAATAATAGTGAGATAATGCAGGTAAATATGTTCAGTGTAAAATATTTTCACAGTTTAAGAGTAAGGTTCCTTATCTCTATACCCACTGTTTCACAGTGAAGACACAGCCTTTGGCTCTTGATATTATCAATGGCCAAAATTCTGAGCTTAAGCCATAAAATTATTTTTATATCATAGCAGTCTGTGAAAAAAATTGTAATTCATTTTATGTCCAAATTCCAAAACAACTTAGCAGTGCTCTTACAACCTAAGTATATTTCATTTATCCAATATATTTGTGCTTGTGTGTGTGTGCTCTCTACCCAATTGTACTATTTTGTTTTCCTTTCCTACTTTTGTAAATATGGCACTGGTATAGATTTTCAAACTGTTAAGAAGGTAAATATTAATATTTCACTCTATGATATACATTTGTATAATATAATTCTGATATACCCGTGGCAAATTTTTAATTTTTCATATGGTTAGCATATATTAGATACAATGTTTAAATACATTTATCTCATCTGATTGTGGAATTGGACTATGAGCTAAAGTTCTCAGTGATGACCAAATTTTAATTAGGCAATTTAACCATTATTATTAGATGAGGTTAGTTCACTGTGACACAAATTTCCTGGCTGATGATAATTATTTCATGTGAATCTTGCAAAACATTTTCAAAGTTACTTAATATCATTTCATACTTAATTGCACAATAAAAACACTAGTGAACTTAGCTTATCTGAGCAGAACCTTGAACTTTCCATTATCTAACAGGAAGTCCTGAGTTCAAGTCAAATGAAATATTGTTAATTAATTCTGATCTTGGATTTCCCAGGACTCAAATAGTTTATTGAAAAGTAGAAAAAAAATCAATCAAACTGATTATTTTATATGTAAAATCTTCTTCTACCATTGAAGCCAAACTGGCTCTTAAACTTATTTCAATTATTATTTTTAATTATATCATCTGCTTCCGGTTTGCTTTATTAACTATACATAAGTATACTTTTCTAAAATTAATTCTATTATTGATCCTTTAATGAATCTTGTTGATGTGTTAAAAAAATAAATAATGATGATGTAGAAAGTCTTTATCCTTAGCAGTGACAGAATTTTGTCAATAGTTTATTGATTTTTTCCTCTAATAATATTTATATTTGTGGACATATATAAATGAGAGGACATAACTGTGAGGATATGACATATTTTCATTTGCATATGTTAGAAAGAGCAATTACACAATACGAATATTTGTTATCATTACACTCTTTTATTGAGAAACTGACAAAGATGTTGAAAAGTATGTTTTTTGTAGCATAAAATGTCTCAGGGGAGCAGTCATAGGTGAGGGCAGTTAGATTTAGAGTGTTGTAAAGAGGACAACTCCAACTTAAAAGGACTTTTTTAGACTAGTTACTGATAGATGACTGTGGAAGCCCTAAAAAATGATGACAAATTGTCAATCTTCTTAGAATACAATTTAAGTGAAATATTAAACACATGTAATACAAACAAGATTCACAAGAGCAATCCTATGCTTTTTTATTACTCTAAAAATAGTTGTTGAAAGCTAAATCCAAATTCAATAGTGTTTGCCAAACTTTGTTAGAAGTTTGGGCTTTCTCGTTGGTTTCTGTGCCCTAGCCTCTGATTCTCTTACTCACTGCATAAGCAGTAGAGATCAAAAAGACTATCATGTTATTTACTAACAGACTTGAAACACAAATTAAAAATAAGAAGGTTAATGCTCAAACAACACAAAACATAATTACTTGGATACATTTGTTTTTAATTTCTGATTTTCTTTATTTTTAATTTATTGATTAAAGTATTATGTATGTGTCCTTATTCCCCATTATCCCCCACCTCCCACACCCCTCACCTAGCCCCAATCGTGCACCAATGGGGTTCCTCGCCCTGCCTGTGCCCTTTAGCAATATGGGCTGAAGGATCACCCCTCCTGAGTGCATGAATTTTGTGCACCGGGCCTCTAGTATGAGTGTGTGTATTCTTAATAAAAGGCTAATTTGAAAATTGACTGAATGACAGAACAACCAATCACTAAGATGTGCACTGACCACCAGGGGGCATACACTCAATGCAGGAACTGTCCCCTGGTGGTCAGTGCATTCCCACAAGGGGAGCACCTCTCAGCCAGAAGCCCTGACTGGGCTCATGGCTGGCAAGTACAGCAGCGATGGCGGGAGGCTCTCCCACCTCTGTTGCAGTCAGACATTTCCAGACTGTGAGAGGGCGCAGGCTGGGCTGAGGGACACCCCCCCCCCCGAGTGTACAAGTAAACAAGTGACAGTTACTGACTGCATATAAAAATTATAAAATATGTAGCTTCAATACATGCATCTCACATAAGACAATCTATCCTATACAATATAGAGCTAATATGCTAATTAAATGGAACAGCAGAATGACTGTGTCTACTGATTAGGCTTATATGCATGCATATAAGTCCTTTGGTTGTTCTCTTCCCCTTACCCCCACTATCCCCTACCTTCCTGAGGTTCTTTGATGTTCTGATTGATGTTTCTCTGTCTCTGGATCTACTTTTGTTCATCAGTTTATGGATACATTTGATTTTTTTAATTTCTTTATTGATTAAGGTATTACATATGTGTCCCCATCCTCCATTATCCCTTCCAACCCCCTCCCATCACCACTTAGGCCCTCACCCCCATTGTGTCCATGTCCATTGATTAGGTTTATATGTATGCATACAAGTCTCCTCCCTTACACCCATCCTCCCCTGCCTTCCCTCTGCTGTTTGACAGGCAATGCTTCTCTCTCTCTGGATCTGCTTTTGTTCATCAGTTTATGTTGTTCATTATATTCCAGAAATGAGTGAGATCATGTGATACTTACCTTTCTTTGACTGGCTTATTTCACTTAGTATAATGCTCTCCAGTTCCATCCATGTTCTAGTTTGAAGCAGCCACCTTTTCCTCCCTTTTCGTCTTCTTCCTCTTCTTAAAGAATACTTTTCAACATTTCATATAATACTGGTTTGGTATTGATGAACTCCTTTAGCTTCTTCTTATCTGTGAAGCTCTTTATCTGACCTTCAATTCTGAATTATAGCTTTGCTGGGGAGAGAAATCTTTCTTGTAGGTTCTTGCTATTCATCACTTTGAAAATTTCTTGCCACTCCCATGTGGCTTGCATAGTTTCTGTTGGGAAATCAGCTAGCAATTGTAAGGGTGCCCCATTATAGATAATTAAGTGTTTTTCTCTTGCCGATTTTTAATATTCTCTCCTTGTCTTTTGCTCTTGGCATTTTAATTATGATATATCGTGGCATTTTAATTATGATATATCTTGGTGTGGTCCTCTTTGGATTCCTTTTGTTTGGGGTTCTGTGCAATTCCTGGACTTGTGAGTCTATTTCTTTCACCAGGTGGGGGAAGTTTTCAGTCATTATTTCTTCAACTATGTTTTCAATATCTTGCTTTATCTCTTCTTCTGGCACCCCCATAATCCTGATGCTGGTATGCTTGAGGTTGTCCCAGAGGCTCCTTACACTATCTTCAAATTTTTGTATTCTTTTTTTTCTTTTTTGCTTTTCTGGTTGAGTGTTTTTGGCCTCTTGGTATTTCAAATCTTTGACTTGATTCTTACGTTCCTCTAGTCTGCTGTTGAGTCTCTCTCTCTATATATATTTTTTTACTTCAGTCAGCGTATGTTTAATTTCTAGTTGGTCCTTTTTCTTATCTTTGAGGGTCTTGCTGAATTTATTGGCCTTTTCTAGGAACCTCTTGAAAAACTTTATAACCATGGTTTTAAACTTTATATCCAATCATTTGTTTTCCTCCATTTATTTTGTTTGTGACCTGTTTTTTTTCTCTCCGCATTTTCACTGCTTCCCTGAGTTTGTAGGGAAGCTTTGTGTGCTGGGTGTCTCGGCCTCCCCTGTTACCTGAAGTGGACACTCTTGGTGCACCCCTTTGTGGACTGTGTGTACAGCCTTGTTGCGGTTAAGTCTTTATTGTGGTTGGTATCACTGGGAGGAATTGACCTCCAGGACAATTGGCTGTGAGGATCAGCTGTGTCTACACTGGGAGATAGCCTTATGTGACATGACTTGAAAATTTGCCAAAACTTCTGTGCTCACCATGGATGGGGGCAGAGTTTCTGGGTGGGTGGAGTTTCAGGCTTGAGCCGACCGGCTTGGCTTCCAGTCAGCCCTGCTCCACAAAGTCACTGGGTCCTAGCGTCCTGCAGGCAATCACTGCAAGCACCTCTGATAGAAAGGCACCGTTGAGTTTCGCTCGCTGCCCAACTGTCCAGTGAATCCAGATTCCCAGATTTTCTCCCAGCACCAGGGTTCTGTGCAGTCAGAACTGGGTTTCAGCATTGTCCAATTCAGCTCCTTTCTCCCTCCCTCCAGATCACACCAGCAACACAGTCAACAGTCCGCTATCTCTGTGCACACTCGCACTTGTGCTTCTGGAGCTCTGCCTTTGGCTGTTTCCCTGAGATTCCACCTCACAATCCAGATTCCCCCGTAAGGGTCTGGGTCCCCTGGGTCTCTCCCAGAACTGGGTTTCAGTGCATTCGGAACTGGGTTCAGCATAGACAGGAGCTTTTGTTTCCTTTCTGCTAGAGCATGCCTGCCAGGCACTCAGATACTCCATCTGCTTTGACCTGTCCTCACTGTGTGGGCACATGTGTCTCTGTATCTTAGGCTTTGCAGCTGCTCTGATTATCCAGGGTGCATTTCTGTTTCCTTCTAGTTATAGAATTTTCAGTCATCCAGCTCTCCTGTGGTTCTCGATGATGTCCATTTTGTCCTTCAGTTATATTCTTGAAATTGTTGTGCGGGGCAGCAGCCAAGGTGTTTATTTATGCTGCCATCTTGGTTTCTTCCTTATGGATACATTTTAATTGAACATACTATTATTGGTGTACTTCAAAATAATCAAAATAAATAAGCATTTTTGTTAATGTTTATATACTATTATTTTTTATGGCTTCAGGATAAATTTTGGTTGTGAGCTAATATTGTGCTCATCTATCCTCTATATAGTTTGTTAAATTATCTTTGCTACATTATATAATATATACTTTAATTTTCAATTTATTATAATGAAATAGAAAATACCACATATTCCATGAGATGAAATAAAAGGACAATAATTATAATAAATATTTTATGACATGATTTTATAAAAATAGGCTTTTATATTACTGTATAAGGCACAGCATGTCTAAAACATCCTATCTAAAAAAAGACCAATATGTGCCGAGACTGGTTTGGGTCAGTGGATAGAGCATCAGACTGCAGACTGAAGGATACCGGGTTTGATTCCGGTCAAGGGCATGTACCTTGGCTGCGGGCACATCTCTAGTAGGGGGTGTGCAAGAGGCAGCTGATCGATGTTTCTCTCTCATCGATGTTTCTGACTTTCTATCCCTCTCCCTTCTGCTCTGTAAAAAATCAATAAAATATATATTAAAAAAAGACGAATATGTAAATTAACCATCACTCTGCTACACACTAGCCATGCCCACTAGCCATGCCCACTAGCCAATCAGGAGCAAGTATACAAATTAACCCCAACCAATAAGGCTGTTGCCACTGAGAACAGAAGGGAGGCTTGGGTTTCCCCATCAATGGAGGGAGCCAAGCTTTCCGCACACCCTGGCTGACCCAAGCCTCCACTTAAGGCTACAAAGTTTTAATGATAGACAATACATAAATCCCAACAGAAATGGCTGCCACCACAAAGGGAGCAGAAGGCTTGGCTCCGCTATAGGCTACAAAGCTTCAATTGTAGAAGATAAATAAATCCCAGAAACCAGGGCCCCTTCTTGCATCACTGGCGGGCATGGCTGACCTGCAAACCACCACAGGCCCCTTGCCCAGGCCACCCCATGCCCCAAAGGAACACCCACCCTCATCCAGGACACCATTCAGGGCAAACCAGTTGGCCCCCACCCATGTACCAGGCATCTATCCTGTCTAATAAAAGAGTAATATGCAGATTGACTATCAGTCCAACACACAAGATGGCTGCCCCCATGTGGTCAAAGATCCTGCCCCCATGTGAACACAAGATGGCCACCAGAAGATTGCCAGCAGAGGAGGGCAGTTGGGGTGAACCAGACCAGCAGCAGAGGACAGTTGTCGATTATCAGGCTAGCAGGAGAGGGCAGTTGGGAGGTACCAGGCCTGCAAGGAAAAAAAATTAATAAGCTGCCAGTCTGGGCATGGTTGGCCACCTATGGTTTATATCTGAGGACTTTAAAGTGTAGCTGGAGAACAAAGTGAAAAGGCAGGTGACTGAGGTTGAATGGATTTCTTCCTTTCTTCTCTGGAGGTAGAGACATCTAGAAATCATCCTCCTGGGATATACAATACAAGGCACTTTAGGTGCCAAATTGACAGGCGATGGTGTTCTCTTAGGAAAAACACAAAGAAAGGAAGAGCAATGGGGGAAGTGCTTTCCTCAGCAACACACTGTGCTCCTAAATTTGGCATTCTAGATCATGATGTTAAAAAATGTGAAAGGAGTCCTTAAGTGCTGTCTTTTAATTCTGTTTTATTGTCATTTCTGTGTCTAAAGGGAATCCCATTCAGTTATATTAAAACAGAGGAAAGGATAGGACATTTTGGATGTTTAAGAGAAGATAAAATGCTTCTCCTAACATTGCTGCTACTCAAATGTATTTATGAAATATTTTAACCCCCCAATTTTCATAAAAATGTAAAAGTAAAACACATTTCCCACGTTAACGTTGCAAAATAACTTTCACTTAAGCAAAGAACACAATAATAAATTCACAGTAGTAAGTCCCTGGATGGGGTGACCTGCTCTGAGGCAGAAGGAGAGGGACCTCAAAGGGATGCTGCGAGAAGAAAACCAGGAGGAAGGATCTTTGGACACAAGCCTTTTCAGGTTAGTTCCATTGCTGCCCTGCTAGCACCATGCCAACCCTTATAAGAGAAGTCATGAAAACTTAATTTGCTGAATTACAGTTTTAGCTTGCTTTTAGTAAGCTGATGGTCTGTCAGCAGGGGACCAGTTCTCTTCTGGACTTTGTAAGAGTTATGGAATGCATGCAGAAAGCTATAATCAGCATGGCTTGGAGCTTTTACCATTTCTATTGCTGTTCACAATTTATGAATTTATTTATGAATTTAATTAAATCTTTATTTTTATCAATATATTAACTTCTCAAGGTTTCATCTCAGCACACATTTTTATTATTATATCTTATGGATCCTATTTTGAATTAGAATCTTTAATTAAAAGAGGTTGCTCTCTCACACTACTCAATATATAATAATAACCTCTAAAACTTGCCTCTTATAATCATATTTTTCCAATAACCATGCACATACTCATTTTTATTGATAGAATTAAGGTTGAATACGATAAACTAGAGGCCCAATGCACAAAATTTGTTCAAGGGGCTTGGCCCTCACAGCCGTGGCCGGCTCTTGCAGCCCCTTGCAGCCCTGGCTGGCCCTCACAACCCTGGCTGGACCTCGTAGCCTGGGCTTTGTCCAGAAGGTAATCTGGACAGTTATCTGAAATGTCATCTGGATGGTCATTCTGCTGTTCCATTTAATTAGCATATTAGCTCTATATTGTATAGGATAGATTGTCTTATGTGAGATGCATGTATTGAAGCTACATATTTTATAATTTTTATATGCAGTCAGTAACTGTCACTTGTTTACTTGTACACTCGGGGGGGGGGGGGTGTCCCTCAGCCCAGCCTGCGCCCTCTCACAGTCTGGAAATGTCTGACTGCAACAGAGGTGGGAGAGCCTCCCGCCATCGCTGCTGTACTTGCCAGCCATGAGCCCAGTCAGGGCTTCTGGCTGAGAGGTGCTCCCCTTGTGGGAATGCACTGACCACCAGGGGACAGTTCCTGCATTGAGTGTATGCCCCCTGGTGGTCAGTGCACATCTTAGTGATTGGTTGTTCTGCCATTCAGTCAATTTTCAAATTAGCCTTTTATTAAGAATACACACACTCATACTAGAGGCCCGGTGCACAAAATTCATGCACTCAGGAGGGGTGATCCTTCAGCCCATATTGCTAAAGGGCACAGGCAGGGCGAGGAACCCCATTGGTGCACGATTGGGGCTAGGTGAGGGGTGTGGGAGGTTGGCTAATCAAGGAGGGACTGTGGGAGGGCTCCAGGGTATGCCCGGCCTGTCTCGCTCAGTCCCAATCAGCAGGACCCCAGTAGCAAGCTAACCTATCAGAATGAGCATCTGCCTCCAGGTGGTCAGTGCATGTCATAGGGAGCAGTTGAGCAGCCTTAGCATATCATTAGCATATTACACTTTGATTAGTTGAATAGTCAACTGGACAACTGGATACTTAGCATATAAGGCTTTTATTATATAGGATATATATATATTTCAGGAAATGGTTATACTTTCATAAAATTTGTATGCAAGTGAGTTTTAATTAATGTTTTCATTTAAATGCACAATGCACTATGTATTTTAGCTTTCGTA
Source organism: Antrozous pallidus (assembly GCA_027563665.1). Classification (NCBI taxonomy): domain Eukaryota; kingdom Metazoa; phylum Chordata; class Mammalia; order Chiroptera; family Vespertilionidae; genus Antrozous; species Antrozous pallidus. The sequence continues at coordinate 105,493,329 of CM050514.1, read as the reverse complement.
CATTTCACAAAGTACATGTTTATAATAACTTTTTACTTATGAAAGAGCCAGATGAATCCTGTAGTAGTTTTTTTTTTTTAAATTAAGTTGTGTTTCTAGGCTAGTTTTGCCAAGCAAAGATCAAATTATTTGGCCTTCCTTTTCCTATGAGTTTGTGAAGAATGGGTGATCAAATAGCTTCTGGTAAGGCTTTCCAAAATGTCACCAATATTTAACGTACTACATAATAGTAACAGGTAAAAGCAGGGATTTAACCTCAAATCTCTCTGGCTCCATTCCCAAGGCTTTCTATCCCCTGGGTAGATCTGCATCCTTAATTCATATTGATATATTTTATACTGAAAGGGGCATGAAGGAGTGGCTGTTGCTGTCTTTCCTACCATTATATAACTGGAGCCTTTCACCGTGTCACAATGAATGAATAAAAGTATTCCACGATAAAGAGGACATGCATTTATAGTACTTAGAAAAATGGTTGTTTTACACTTCTACTTGTAAATTCATGTCATTCTACCATTGTATTCAGTCTGCAGTGATTATTCTATTGTTGTTATTGCTGTGCTGATGTTAAAAATTGTGGATTTTATAAGTTTGACTATGAACCCCAAAATCAAATGATTTGTATTAGATAAACTAAATTTTTTAAATTTACTGTTTGGCTCTATTCTATATTCTATGAGTCATTAATAGGGAATGTATCTTTTTTGTCCTCAGTTTATACACTTGTTTAAATAATTAAAAACAAATAAATGAAAACTTAAGTCATAAAGTATTAGACAATTAACTAAGTGACATCTTTTTTTAAAAAATAGGCAAAGCAGGAATACTTAATGGAAACATATAATTGAGGATCTTTTGATACAATTTACATATTGATACAATTTACATAAGATTATTCCTGAAAAATAATTGGAAGATATTACTTTGGGCATATATTCATTTAGGGCTTTTTCCCTCCTTGTACCACCTAAAATATCTAATATCAGGTGCAGTGCATACTCAGGAAACAATGTTTGCCTTCTCCACTGTGGAAACTCACCTCTTACTTGTTATTGGAGTATTGTACCTGTTGATTTGAAAAGTAATTCACTTCACTTGAATGTGTCTAACATTTATATTGTCATTTGAACAGCATGCATGCACCATACTACTCAGAAAATCAACTTTGTGATTTCAAAGCATTAATCTGAAAACTCCAGACATTCAATCTTATAAATTGCTGTCTTATAATTTTAAAATAGCATGGGTCCTGAAAATATTAAGGGAACATTCTATAAAGTATATGATTTTCTAACCACTATGCTGTACAATTGATACTAATATAAAATAATATTAAATGTAAACTACTATTTAAAAAGAAAACAACACAACAACAAAAATTACCTCAAGAAATAAAAGCAATGAAGGTTTCATAAACTCCTTAAGCCAATGATTCTGATCTATGCTGGTTTGGGTTCCAACTCCCCATCTGTCAGCATCTATGTGTGATGGTTCTATGTGATGGTTCAGATTCTCTCAGAAGAATCTTCTAATCTGCCCAAGAGCCTGGCAAGCTATCTTGAAGGGTAATCCCACAGTGCATCTCACCCCCTGAGATGTTTCACTTTTACAGCCTCTCTGACGAAGTTTTGTCAGGGAAGACATGGAAAGTCTCCTAGATACCCTCCTAGAGGGTAAAGATGGGTACCAGAGGTTCAATTCCTTTTTAAAAATATATTTTAATTGTATCTATTTTTATTTTCATTCGCATCTTTGCTTTGGGGTATCAAATTTTTGAGAATTTTTAATATCTTTCGGGCAAACCAGCATGCTTCTTGCAATATTCTTTCTACTCTAGATTCTGAGATTTTGTCTTCTTCTTTTATGTGAAGTTATTCATCATTATTCTCAGTCTTTCATTTTCATATGTTTTTGTTCATAAAAGCAAAACCTTTTAATTTCTATTCTTGGTTTCTTTGTTTTGTGGGGTGTTTTCAAAATAGAAAAAAGAAATGTCTTTATTTCTATAATTCTTAGTGTTTATCAATTGCATTCAGAAGACATGACATGTCTCAAACAACATTAATCACATGGTTATTACACTTTTCAGGTTTTATGGAGATATGCTATTAAATATCCTAAGATTCCTGTCTCCTGAGACATTATTTTTCAATGATTTTTTGTTTTATTTTTTCTTGAATTTTATTTATTTATCTATTTATTTTGCTTGTCTTTGTAATTTAATAAAACCTGTAGAAAATGTGAAAGAAAATGTTCATTCTTGATTGAAACTCTTGAACTTGCAAATGAAATTCCTATACTTAGCAATAATATATTGATATGTAGAAAAGAAAGTTCTAAAGTAAAACTAAAATTCATACAATACTTATAAAAATCTGAAGTTTATTAAACATCAACATGTAAATATTTCATATAGAAATAGATATTTTGGAAAATATTAAAAATAAACACAAGACAAAGGAATTGACAGGAGAACCAAGATGGCGGCATAGCTAAAACATCTATCTTGCAGCCATACACAGCAATTTCCAAACTATAACTTAACAAAAGAACAAACACCATCCAGAATCACCGGAAAGCCGGATAAGTGAAAATTCCACAAATAAAAGTGAAGATAAGACACTGTGACTCCGAGGAGCGGCTGAGGACAGCGTTGAAGATACGCATGGAGAGAGGTTTGGAGAAGTGCGCAGGCCAGCGGAGAGGGCGGGCGGCTGAAAACTAGCCAGGTTTCTTGAACGGAGGAGACAAAGACGTCCCACTGGACTGATTCCCCAGCTCTGGGCGAAGTCCAGGGAACCCAATATCATACATTGTAAAAACTGGATAGTTGGAGGGCACGCCGAAGCTCGGGTACTGCAGGAGTCTGTAGGCTTGTGGAGAAGGCGAGTTAGGGCGGAGTGTGCGTGAACTTGGGAACAGTGCAGCTGCGTGACCACACAGAGAGCACTCGTGACTTGCTCTTTCATTCGGGAAACCATCAGACTGCATTGTTTTGCGACCCTGGGTGAGATGTTGGGTGTGCAGACTCAATTGGGGAGAGTCTGAATTCTCTGGCAGCCGGTGGAGCTCGGCAGTGGCTCTCTCTCAGAGGTGCTGGCAGCCATTGCCACTGGCACAGAGTCCTGAGGGCGGAATAGGGCAGAGCTAACGCTATGTGCTTGGCCCGGAGAGTCTGCCCATCCAACCTGAGCACAGCTGAACTTCACAGACAATTGGCCTGGAGGTCAACCCCTCCAAGTGCTAACAACGATTAACCTGAGCTTAACTTCAGCAAGACTGTGCAACCCATATCCACCTCAAGTAACTGGGGAGGCTGAGCCACTGTCCCTTGTAGGGCATCTACCACACAAAGCTAATTAACCAACTCAGAGAAGCAGCCACCATGCAGAGACATGGAAAGAAATCAGATGTGAAAGAAATAGAGGGGAAAAAATGACTGGACATGGAATTCAAAACCACGGTTATAGGGCTTTTCAAGAGGCTCCTAGAAAAGGTTGAGACCTATAAGGAAATAAGCAAGACCTACAAGGAAATGAACGAGACCCTCAAGGATATGAACAAGACCTACAAAGAAATGAACAAGACCAACGTGGAAATGAATGAGTCCTACAAGGAAATAAACGAGACCTACAAGGATATGAATGAGACTCTCAAGGATATGATAAAGGACCAACCAGAAATTAAGCATACACTGACTGAAATAAAAAATATTATACAAAGACCTAAAAGTACTCTAGAGCACCCCAAGTGACAAATTAAAGATTTGAAATACAAAGAGGTAAAATCCACTCAGCTGAAAAAGCAAGAAACCAAAAGAATCCCAAAAATTGAAGATAGTGTAAGGGGCCTCTGGGACAACCTCAAACATACCAACATCTGAATTATAGGGTTGCCAGAAAAAGAGAGAGAGCAAGACAACGAAAACCTATTTGAAGAAATAGTGACCGAAAACTTCCCATACCTGGTGAGAGAAATTGACTTAGGAGTCCAAGAAGCGCACCTAACCCCAATATATAGGAACCCTAACAGGACCACACCAAGGCACATCATAATTAAAATGCCAAGAACAAAGGACAAAGAGAGAATATTAAAAGCAGCAAGAGAAAAACAGTTTGTTACCTATAAGGGAGCACCCAGATGGGAGTGGCAAGAAATATTCAAAGTGATGAATAGCAAGAATCTACAACCAAGATTACTCTATCCAGCAAAGCTATCTTTCAGAATTAAAGGTCAGATAAAGTGCTTCGCAGATAAGAAAAAGCTACAGGAGTTCATCACCACCAAACCAATATTATATGAAATGCTGAAAGATATTCTTTAAGAGGAAGAAGAAAAAGATAAAAGTGTAAATTATGAACAACAAATACACATCTATCAACAAATCAATCTAAAAATCAAGTGAATTAATAAGCTGATAAACAGGATAAACTGGTGAATGGAACAGAATCATGGACATAGAAAGGGAATGGACTGACAATTCTTGGGGAGAAAAGGGGTGTGGGAAGTGCAGCAAGAGACTGGACAAAAATCATGCAACTATGGGAGAGGACAGTGGAGGTGGGTGAGGGTGGAGAATGGGTTGGGTAGTGGGTGGAGGGGAGCTATAGGGGAAAAAATGGAACAATGTAATTAATAAACTGAACAATAAAGACTAAAATATAAAATTTATAACAAAACAAGTAGTAGTATGTATGTTTCCTTCCCCCTCTATTGACCTTTCCCTGGCCTACCCTATCCCCTAGCTGATACTCTCACCTGACCTCCCCACCCCCAGTGTCTTGTATCCATTGGTTATGTTTATATGCATGCATACAAGTCCTTCGGTTGATCTCTTACAGTCCCAGCCCACCACCCTACCCTGCCTTCCCACTGTACTTTGATAGTCTGATCAATGCTTCTTTGCCTTTGTATCTATTTTCCCCCATTTCTTTTCTTTAAAAAAATCTTGTGTCTGCATCCTAGAAATGAACATATAAGAACAAAAAAAAATGTTTGAGTCTCAGTTTCAATAACCAACAGTTCTGAGTCCCAGTTTCAGTGTCAAATAGTTCCTTGTGTGTACATGTCAGCAATGATATCTGGATGGTGGAGAAATGATGGCAATGCAGGTTCTACCCTCTCTGGTTTGGTCCTGGACAACCTGCAGCGACACACAGCTGCTGACTGCTAGCCTGGCAAGGTGTCATCAGCTTCTTCCATCTCTGGACTGTCTTTGCAGTTGGAACAGCTTTGTCAGTTCCTCTTTGTTGCAGGAATCCATATGGTCTTGGAATTGTTTTCTGAAAATATACAAACATATTCTCGACCAAAAGTTAATAAAGGAATCTTTTCTTCTGCTCATTTCTTTTAAATCAAAATCCACTCTGTGTTGAGGTTTAAATTTTTTATTTAGAAATTGTGTCAATAAAATAAAATAATAACTTTCCATTGTTTAAAGGAAAGTTTAATAGTGTCATTGATAGTGCCATAAAATACTTATTGTAGTTCATCCAAGTAGAAAAGGCCTAAAAAGTGGCCTGGAGCCTCAGACTATTATTTATAATATAAGGGCATAACATAACCATCTGCAGTCACAGTCTCAAGATTAGTTCTCAATCCATCAGAAATGGACTGTGCAAAGGTCCCTGAGCTTCCTCTGGTGAACAAATTTTCTGAAGGATTACTAAAACCTCTCCATCTGATCTAACACAGATTAGCCTGGCAAGCAGAATCTCTAAGATTTGTAATCTCCTTGCTGCAATTCCCAAGTAGAAATCAGAGAGACCTGAGGCAATCTATATATAGAAGAACAGACCTCCTTACCTTTTTCTTAGGGTATGACTCCCTTTAAGGACAATGATTTCTCCTTATAAAAATTCACATGTACAAACATAGAGCATTTTATATTTACTGTATGTGGCTCATGAAGGCACTAAAGTCCATCTTACATGGACACCCATGTTTAGAGTCTTCTATACTTGGAACCCTCCTAGGCGGGAGCTGTGCATTGACAGTCTTGGACAGGATTCAGTTGTATAGTGTGCCCTACAGGAGTTTGGATCAACCTCTGTGTTCATTCATACCTTACTCTACAGAAATGCTGAGGACAAAGGATTTTAAAATATACAGTCTAACTTTAAGCAAAAAAGAGAAAAAAAAAACACAAAAGAAAAATAAAAACTTCTTTTTCTTTTGCCTAAGTATCAGAATTAAACATCTCTGGAGGATTTTTTTGTTAATATTCCTAATATACAAATGTCTTGGGGGATATATAAATTCATGATTTTTTCTGCATTTATTGGAGGCAATTTTTCATGGTGCTGGTTTGAAGGATTTATAAAATCATTAAGTTATGGCTTGAAAATGTGAAAATGTTTGTTTTTCATTGTTTCAAAATTAATTATTTAAAAGGCATACTTGCCTTAAATGGATGTAGTAAATTTATTTGTACATTATCATGTTTGCAACATGTACTATATTGTTAAGGTTTTAAAGGGGAAATTAAAAAAGCAAAAACATATATTGGTAATATTGGTTGGATAAAAAGAAAACAAAGTCTGAACAAAGTCTCTACAGGTAGAGTTGCAGGTATCTTTTCTGTTTCTTGGGGCTTTCTATTGTGTGTGTGTGTGTGTGTGTGTGTGTGTGTGTGTGTGTGTGTACATTTGTTTTACTAAAATGAACTGAAGTAACCTAGATATTCCTGTACTTCACAGATTTCAACCTTAGTCATTACCCAATATCCAGACTGCTCATTTCAGGTTCCATGTGTTTGGCTTACTTTGCATCTTTGGAAATCTATGAAGATGGTTGACATATTGCATAAATCCTTTATGTGGTCTTTTTTCTCTTGAAGGAGAGCATAAATTGCCACCCCAAAATATGCCTCTTTGAGATATTGATCATTTTAGGCTGGTTATTTTTAAGAAACAAAAGTATCAGAAAGAGCTTGGCTTTCCTCCTAATTGCCTAAAGGGTCTTAGCTAGAGGAGCTGCTCCAGGAAAGGAGCTATCATCATAGATAACTATTGTTAATATAAACTAGTGTGTGATGGACAGGGAGGAGCTACCAAAGACCCTCTGATCAAACTTCTTTGTGTGTCCCATTGTAAGAGACAGCCCAGCAAACCTTCATTTAGCAAACATTTACTTTTCCATTTCCATGTAAATTGCCTTCCTCCCCTTTCAAGTCCCAAACCACTACCCCCTTTCTCTTTATAAGAAGGTGGAATATAAACCTCAATTGCCCAATTTATCCTCAGGCTCCACATTTTTATGGAACTCCCATATGTATACCATATGTACATATGTAATTAAATTTGATTATTTTCTCCTGTTAATATGTCTTACATTATTTAAATTATTAGACCAGCCAGAAAAACTAAGAGAGAGAGGAGGAAATTTTCTTCTTTCCCACACACCTCAGCCAACTTTTGGCTCAGGGCCACATCAAAATTCCTCTGGGTCATTTTGCTGTCATTTGGGCTCTCTTCTTTGGGTTTGAGGTGATGCCAGAGGCCTCACTGGGAGGCCATGGGAGGCCTCAACCCAGTGGCTGTGTCCAAGTTCTTATCTCATTGCATAGGAAAAAATTCAAGAATGAAACCTAGAGATCCAGAAAAACACAGTAGATTTATTAAGGTGACAGTACACAGTCACAAAGGATGGGAGTACAGAAAAATAAGAAAATGAACCATACCTAGGGAGTCTGGTTTGAGGCTTTTACCAGTTATGAGAAAGGTAGGGAGTGGGAAGGGTTCATATTCTCTGGTTGTTGGTGCAGCACATTTCAGTCACTCCTCCCAGAATGGTAGTTATTTTTTTAGGGATAGTATGGTTTCAAAGACACAATGTAGATCAACATGGCTGTCAACTCTGGCTGACACCAGTTTTTATTTGTCTCAACTACTCTTTTTTACTTCAGAGAATTGGGATGGGGACAGATGTCTAGTCACTAGTCACATCTGTAGTGTTCTAACCTAGAAGATGAGGTGAAGGGTAGATCTTAGACCTGTTTCTATCATGACTCAGTACCCATCACCCACACCAGGGTAGGCACCACTGTACCTCAGACTACGCAGAGCCTTGTCAAAACTTCACTACAAATTTTATTATATGATTTAATAAAACACTGATGCTCTAAAGTAGCAAAAAATAATTATCCTTTTGAAAAGTTAAAACTAGAACTGTATACACTACCATTAGAATTATTAGATTCCCTTCCCATAGTTTATCTATCTTGTGTTTATAGTATACTAGAGGGCCGATGCACAAATTCATGCACCAATGGGGTTTCTCAGCCTGTCCTATGGGATCAGGCCAAAACAGGCTTTCCGATATCCCCCAAGGGGTTACAGATTGCGAGAAGGCACAGGCCAGGCCGAGGGACCCCACTGATGCATGATCAGGGCTCAGGAGGGACATGGGAGGTTGACCAGCTGGGGAAGTTCCATGGGAGGGCTCCAGGACATGTCCAGCCCATCTTTCTCAGACCCGATCAGCCAAACCCCACCAGCAAGCTAACCTACCAGCCAACTGTCTTCCCCCTAGCAGTCACTGCATATTCTAGCGAGTAGTTGAGCAGCCTTAGCATATCATTAGCATATTACATTTTGATTGGTGGAACAGCCCACTGGCTGATTGGACACTTAGCATATTAGGGTTTTATTATCTAGGATAACTTAACATTCCTTAATAAAAATATCATTGATCATGTACCCAGACAGTGTAACCAGTGAAAACCCAAACCCCTAATGTTATCTTAGTTTCAGAGAATGGAGAAGAAGCAGAAGGAAGAGGAAAAAGTGGGAGAGGAAGAGGGGGAATTAAAGAAGCAAACAGCAAAACCTCCCATTCTTTGCTTTTAAAAATCTATTTAAACTAAAGAACGTATAGAAAACTCTTGGTGATACTTTCAAAATGAGCCAAAATACTGAAAATTATTATTTTCTATGAAGTGTATGATCCTTATTTCTGAAAGCCCAAGCACTATCTGAATAATTTAGAAATATGTTTTCTTTTTTTCTTATTTTCAAAAGTTAGTTATTAAACAGTCTCAGATACTTCTTGACCTGAATATATTAAAAAAAAAACACAGAGAATTAAGTCAGACTTAATTACCTGTTTATTATTGTTTTTTCCTTCTAAAGCTGTCAATTTGAAATTTACTTATTTCTCTCCTCCTGACATTGCCAATATCACAATACAATAAGAAATGAAAATATTGATTCATGCAAGAAAAGATAAGTTAGTTTCAAAGCTAACATATTAGACATAAGCAGGTGATTTAGGTTGTTGCTAGCTTCTCCTTTGCATATTTCCACATAAAATATTCTCAGTATCTTCTGTAATATATGTTTTTTCCAACATTTTCTTAATACTTTTGTTTTAAAATCCTAAGGAGAAGGTTAGAAATATAGTTTGTGTCAATATAATAAGTTTAGTATGGGGAAAGTAATCATTATGGTAAGTACCCTGTGCTGCATTTAATATAAAATATTATATGTTTTAAATAAACTGTATTATTATTATCTAGAACTCTCCAAGTAGATAAAACTGGTACCAGAAAAGAGAATCTAAAATCAAAATTTAACAAGAGATGTTTTGTTGTTTGGGAGGAATAAGGAGAGAAAATCTGAAATCAAATATTGTAAACCCAATGCTGTTAGTTGAGTACATTTGAGAAAAAAGAAATTCTAAACTTGTTAATGAAAGAGAAAAAGAAGCAAGATAATTTCTGAAAACTCACCACATAGCAGCTACCATATTCTACACTTTGTCCACATTAATCACATTACCTCTCAACAATCTAATGAAGTGCACACACAATATCATCAATTTATTCATTTTTAGATAAAAATATTGAGCCAAAGAGAAGTTTTCAAAATTGAGTTTGGGAGTAGTTGAGTTTGAATTATAATCCTATTTTGGGTTATGTGGTCAATGGAGGTGATTTTTTCCCCAGAGTGAATATTTAAACTGAGAACTAGAGGTCACAAGGGTACTGGTCACATAAAGGATGTAGCAAATGGAAGAGCATCCAGGAGAGAAAACAGTTGTGCAAACATGCTAAAGTCAACCAGAGTGTGAAGGTCTGAGTGATAAAGGAGAGTTCTGCAGCTGGAAGGATGTGAGTTTGGGCTAGAGTGTGCATGAGGAGGTTAGAGAGGTAAGCAAAGGTATGTAGTACGTGGAAAGAAATTGATTTTTAAAAAATTAAAAGGTTTTAATTACAGTTGACATTTAATTTTATATTAGTTTCAGATAAACAGTATAGTTGTTAAACATTCTTATAATTTAGAAAGTAATCCCCCAATAATTCTAGTACCACCTGACACCATACAACATCATTACAATATTATTAACTATATTCCTATGCTGTACTTCACATCCCCATGACTATTTTGTGACCTCAGATTTGTACTTTCATAGTTCCTTCAACTTTTTTACTTAATCCCCTACCCCCTAACCTGCCTCCAATTGGGTAACAGTCTGTTTTCGGTATCTATGAGTTTGTTTCTGTTTTATTTGCTTATTTTGTTCTTAAGATTTCATATATAAGTGAAATCATATGGCATTTGTCTTATATTCTCTCTGACTTATCTCATTTAGCATAATATCCTCCAGGTCCATCCAAGTTGTAAATTATAATATTGAATTATTTTTATGACCCAGTAATATTTCATTGTATATATGTACCACTACACTTTTATCTACTCACCTATTAGTGGGCACTTGGAGTGCTTCCATATCTTGGCTTTTGTAAATAGTGTGGCAATGAACACAGGGGTACATGTGATTTGAATAAGTGATTTGAATTTCTTCAGTTTTATCTGAATTGCTGGGTCATAAGGTAGTTTCATTTCTAATGCTTTGAAGAACCTCCATACTGTTTTTTGTTTTGTTTTTGTTTGTTTGTTTGGCACCAATCTGTATTCCAGCCAGCAGTGCACAAGGGTTCCCTTTTCTCCACATCCTAGCCGACATCTATTTGTGGATATATTATAATAGCTATTCTGAGAGGTATGAGGTAATATCTCACTGTGGTTTTAATTTGCATTTCTGTGACCATTAGTGACATTGAACATCTTTTCATATGTGAATTGGGCATCTGTGTACTCTCTTTGGAGAAATGTCTAATGAAGTCCTTTGCCTGTTTATTACTAGCATTGTTTTGAGGCTTTGGTGTTAAGTTGTATGAGTTCTTTATAAATTTTGAATGTTAACCCCTTATTGAATGTATCATTGGCAGATATCTTAAAAGAGATTGGATTTTATGTGAGGCACAACCAAAAGTCATCCAGCTATAAGTGAAATGATTTGGTTGCTATTTAGAGTATACATTTTTTATGGTTTTATTTTTTAATTTAATTTTTTATTTTTGCAGTATAACTTAGATTTAATAGTAGTACATATCTTTTCCTTCCCCCCCCCATTGTCCTCCCCCCAGCTTCCCCTACCCCCCAGCACATGTCCCCACCTGCCCCCTTGCCCCAGTGTCTTGCATCCATTGGTTATGCTCATATGCATGCATACAAGTCCTTTGGTTGATCTCCCACAGCCCCCTCCTCCCACCCTCCCCAGCCTTCCCCCTGTAACTTGACAGTCTGTTCAATGCCTCCCTGCCTCCATATCAATCCCTCTCCCCTGTTTCTTTTCTTCAAAAATATCTTGCATCTGCATACTGGAAATAAATGTATAAGAACAAAAAAATGTTTGAGTCTCAGTTTCAATGTCCAACTGTTCTGAGTCCCAGTTTCAATGTCAAATAGTTCCCTATGTGCACATGTCAGCAATGGTATATGGATGGTGGACACATGGTGGCAATGCAGGTTCCATCTTTTCTGGGCCGCCTGCAGTGACACACAGCTGCTGACTGCTAGCATGGCAAGGTGTCGTCAGCGTCCCCCATCTCTGGACCGTCCTTGTGGCTGGAACAGACCCATCAGAGATCCTCACCGTCGCAGGAACCCACATGGTCTTGGAGTTGTTCTCTGAAAACACACAAACACATTCTCGACCAAAAGTTAAGAAGGGATCCTCTCTGCAAATTAGACTTGAGATTCTTTTCATTTTTGCCCAAATGATTTTCCTCTGGCTATTTTGACACCATGTGCTTGTCATGGGTGTCCTGCTGTTGGCATTACAAATGGAAGTTACTTTTCTGTAGTAAGAATTTTCTATATGTAATTTACTTACAGGATATTTTTCCCTACGTGATATTACCCCATTATCACCCCCACCTTTTTTTTTTTCATAAAAGGAGGCATTTGGAAATTTTATATTGCAGTCTTGGTAACTTTAAATTTTAATTTTTGCACATAAATATGACTACTTTAGGTTCTTTGGATGTTAGGCAATTTTACAGTGAGATGAACTACTAATAGAAATTTTAGTTAATAATTTAAAAACAGCTTTTTTTCCAGTGCACTTAAATTTTCTTGAGTATTCACTTATTTCACTTGGCCAATTTAAATTAGTATGAAAACTTGATTACTATTTTACTGTCAATTATAATACTCAAGGAAAAATCCTAGTTTACCCTGCAAATGTTAGTGGAAAGGATTATTTGTGCTCTTGAGTAGGCCCTGAGCATTCCTAGTACTAGATTGAATTTAGATATAGAGTAGCTATTGCTGGCCGAATCTCTATCTGTAACCTGGGTCCCGATATGAGCTGTGCATGGGAGGTGAAGCAGCCATGGGGGCAGGAGACCTCCCTTAGAAGGGGTGTGAGTTCAGGCCCCTGCAAGGTTAGGTGGGTGAAGGTCTGTGCCCCACCTCTGTTGACCTTTTACTCTCCTGTTGGCACCTCTGTGACTGTGCCTGTCTTAGGTTGTTCCTTCCCTGAGGATTCTTACCCATCTCTGGCTAACCAGCCATCCTCCAGGGCCAAGAAGGGTGAGATGAGGTTCAGTTCTATCTCCTTTGTAGTCTATGCCCCCATGGCCTCCATGCCCAGCACCTGCCTTGGGATCCCCTCGCCTGCTGGCGGGGTCCTGGTACTGATCACATATCTCAGGGGACCCAGGTTTCTTCTCCAGGGAGGGCCCAGCTCACACCACTGGGTGAGAGACAGATCCATGGTGTCAGCCGCCCAGAGGCTTCAACCACAGCTTGAACTGAAAGCTCAGGCAACTGTGTGGACTTGGATTGTGAGAAGAGGGTCCCTTTTGGCAAAAAGGGCAAGAGGGGTCAATATAGGATGTCAAGTGCCTTCCCAGTGCCTTAATTCCTTCTGAAAGGGATTAATTCCTTTCCTATCCTTTTTTTAAATTGCTGCCAAACATTCAAACAATTAGTTTCTAAGTTTATTTGGGACAATTATACAATATGCTGTTGTCAAATATCAAAAATTATAATGACATTGTAAAATAATGTCATGTAAGTGTATTATGATGTCACAGGAGGTGAAGGGGGGGCCTAGCCTAAGGAATGGTATCCATAGGAGATGATGAGCTCTAGGCCATACCAATTCAATCTCAAACTGGCTGCTAATTTTTTTTAATAACTTTATATAAACTTTGTCAGGGATGTAAAAACACAAATTACTTACCTTAGTTCAAGAGGTCAAATATATTGACTTTCCCCCTTACTCCCACCACCCTGCACTTACCCTGAGGTTTGACATTCTGATGGACTTTCCTCAGTCTCTAAACACGTTCTTGTTCATCAGCCTATGTCGTTCATTATATTCCACAAATAAGTGAGATTATGTGATATTTATCTTTCTCTGCCTCGCTAATTTCACTTAGCATAACGTCCTCCAGCTCCATCCATGTGGTTGCAAATGGTAGGAGCTCCTTCTTTTTTACTGCAGCATAGTATTCCATTGTGTAGATGTACCATAGTTTTTTTTTTTATTATCCACTCATCTGCTGATGGGCACTTAGGCTGTTTCCAAATCTTAGCTATGGTAAATTGTGCTGCTATGAATATAGGGGTGCCTACATCTTTTCTAAATCGCGTTTCTAGTTTCTTGGGATGTATTCCTAGAAGTGGGATCATTGGGTCAAATGGGAGCTCCATTTTTAGTTTTTTGAGAAAACTCCATACTGTTCTTTCCAGTGGCTGCAGTGCATGAGAGTTCATTTTCTCTGCATCCTCGCCAACACTTGTAATTTGTTGATTTGTTGATGAAAGCCAGACTGGTGTGAGATGGTACCTCATTGTCATTTTGATTTGCATCTCTCAGATAATTAGTGACTTTGAGCAGATTTTAATATGTCTCTGGGCCTTCCTTTTGTCTTCTTTAGAAAAGATTCTATTTAGGTCTGTTGCCCATGTTTTTATTGGATCAGTTGTCCTCCTTTTATTGAGTTGTGTGAGTTGCCTGCAGATGCTTGAGATTAAACCTTTATCACTAATAACATTTGCAAATATGTTCTCACATACACTGGGTTTTATTGTTGTTTTGTTGATGGGTTCTTTAGCTGTACAAAAGCTTTTAATCAATTTACATTTAAAGTTATTATTGATAGGTACTTTTTGATAAGTACCTATCAATAATAACTTGTGTTCCTTCTTCAGTTCCTATTTCTTTTTACAGCAGACCCTTTAGCATTTCTTGAATTGCTGGCCTGGTGGTAATGAATTCCCTTAGTCCTTTTTTTTTATCTGTGAAGCTCCTGATTTTACCTTCAATTTTGATTGATAACTTTACTTGGTACAGTATTCTAGGTTTCAGACATGTCCTTTGCATGATTTTGTATATTTCATTCCATTCCCTTTTGGCCTAATAAGTTTCTGTTGAGAAATCACTTGTTACTCTGATAGGGGTTCTTTTGTAGCTGACTTTCTGTCTCTCTCTGGTGGCTTTTAAGATTTTTACTTTGTCACTGGTGTTTTCCAATTTAATTATAATGTGCTTTGGCATCAGTCTTTTGGGGTTCATTTGGCTTGAGACTCTGTGAGGTTCTTGGATTTGTGTGGGTTTTTTCTTTCCTATATCAGGGAAGTTTTCTGTCATTTCTTCCAACAGGTTTTCTATTCCTTGTTCAGTTTCCTGTCCTTCTGGAAGCCCTATTGTATGGATGTTATTTTGTTTCATGTTGTCCCAAAGTTCCCTTAGGCTCTCCTCCTGCTTTTTAATTTTTTTTTCCAAAAGGTGCTCTACTTGGGTATTTTTTCCTACCTTGTCTTCTAGCTCACTGATGTGGTCCTCTGCTTCTTCTAGTCTACTCTTGATACTTTCTATTGAGTTCTTTACTTCAGTGATGTCACTTTTCATTTCTTCTTGGCTCTTCATCATTTCTTCCTGGGTCTTCCTCATTTCCTCTTGGTTCTTCCTCAATTCCTCTTGGTTCTTACTCATATTGTCAAATTTGTCTTCCATTCTTTTCAGCCACCTTATGACTATTTCTCTGAATTCTTTCTCTAGATGTTGCTAGCTTCCATTTTGTTTACTTCCTTTTCCGGTGAGGCTTGTTTCTCTTTCATATGTGGGCTGTTTCTTTGTCTCCCCATGGTCTCTCTTTTCTGTGTGTCTGGTTATGTAATTATCACTCTCCTGCATTGATTTAAAGGCACAAAATACAACACAACCAGGTGCAATGCACCAGGCACTTAACAGGAATGTATTCACAGTATTGGTAACTCCAAATAAAGGTAATCGCCAGAGAAAGGCAGATTTGGTGATAGGTGAGAAAGAAGAAAGAGAAAACACACACACACACGCACACACACACACACACACACACACACACACACACACACTCACATACCCACACACACACACACACAAAAAAAAAAGAAAGACAGAAATGCCAAAATGATATTGGGAAAAGGGGGAGAAGTTAAAAAAGAAAAGAATAGGGGAATAAACTATAAGTGTGGGATGAAAAATCCTATAAGACAGCCACTAATCTGAATAAAAGCCAGCAAGAAGTACCTGGAGATTGATACAAACTACATACAACTATTAATATCAAGGGAAGTGAGGGAACACAGAAGCAAATATCTATCAAAAAACAATGCAAATGAGAACAACCACAAAAAAAAAAACACCACCAAAAAAAAAAAAGAGAGAGAGAAGAATAAGCAAACCAATCCCACAAACCTGCATACAAAATTGATATAATCAAAAGTCAAGTAAAGAACAACAACAGGACAGAGAGAAAAACAATTTAGGATAATGAAGTCAGAGAAGTGAGAGATATGTATGGACTTGGAGTAGGTGGTTGGAGATTAGATATATAAGTGGGGTGAAATTTTAATGGGATAAAAAGAAAGAATATAGTAAATCTAAAGCAGAAAAAGTGTAAGGAAAACAAGACACTAAATAGGGAAAGGTTAGCAAGAGAGTGGTGGCATAAAGGTGAAGTTGAGGTAGAGTAAAAAGATACTAAAGGGTAAATGAAAATAGTCTGTAGAACACTAATCCCAAAGTAGAATAAAGAGAAAATAAAATTAATTCCTTAATTTGTGTTACACAAGAGTCAATTTGTGATTCAGCCCCTGGGTGGCAGTGTTTTTAGATTGACTTTTGGGTCTATTGGTCCTCTCTAGCCTGAACTAAAATCCAGCTATCCTTGTGGTATTCAATACTGATTTGTGAGGATAGGCTGCCCTAGAGCTGCCTCTCTAATGGTGACTGCTGACTTTTATCTCCAGGCTCCAGAAAAATAGCTCTCCCCTGCCATCTCCCAGGTTATCCCCCACCAGGGAATCTCACATTCCTGGTTTCGCACTCAGAAGCTTGGATTAAGAGAGGAAAAAACGCAAGTGCTCAAACTCAGGTTCTGCAGGTATGTCTGCGCAAATCTCCTTTCCCCCTTGGGTTTAGCACCCTAGACCTTCCCAAAATTTTTGCGCTTCCCTCCTCTGTTGGGTCCAAATGGGTTGCTTTCTAGGAATTCCCTCTGCCACCATCTCCAAGGACCCTCTTCCACGTTTACCAGCTCCAACAGTTACGGACTTTATTTCAG
This sequence comes from Antrozous pallidus, assembly GCA_027563665.1. Lineage (NCBI taxonomy): Eukaryota > Metazoa > Chordata > Mammalia > Chiroptera > Vespertilionidae > Antrozous > Antrozous pallidus. Next base: position 105,476,423 of record CM050514.1, on the reverse strand, counting down.
GTGTAGATCTCCCGGCTCTGCCAGCTCCCTCTGTCTCATGCCCAAAGTAACCCCAGGGGAAATTTGATCTTTCCTTGCCGGAGTGCAGAGCTCCTTTGAATCTGCGTGTCTGCACCAAATGGGCACCGGTGTTCTGGGGGTCTCAGCCATCCAGTGGGTACTGCAGCTGTATATTTTCAGGTCCTTCCCCTTCAAAATGGCGTGGTCTGCCTCCAAGCCTGTGGCTACACAAGAGAACCCTGCAGCACTAGGGCCACTAGGTCAGGGGAGGCCAGTCCAGTAGTCTCCTACCTTCGCCCAGAGCACAGCTGTCCCCAAATTACCAAGAAACACCCCTGCATGACCCTCTGCTGCTCCCTCCATCTGCCCTGGGACGAGATTCAGAACACATCCCTCTGTTCTGCAGCCATTTTTTCAAGCCTAGAGTATGCATTTTTTGATGGTCCGGTGTGTGTCCAAATGAATGTAGTTGGAAAGGCACTTTGGAACCTATTATTCTATTCCAGATGTGATATGAGAGGCAGTATCGATAAAAAGGATAAATTCAGAAAATATTTTTGTAGGTGAAATCCATGTAGATTAATTTGAACTAGGGATGGAGGTGAAGAAGAAAAGGAATAGATCTACAACAACACTTAATTATGTGTTTGTAAAAACCTATAGAATGGACACTAAGAGGGAACCCTAATGTAAATAGAGGAGTTGATGATGATGTGTCAGTATAGATTTATCAATTGTAAGAAATGTACTACTCTGAAGGGGGATGTTGCTAAGGAGAAAACATGTAGAGCGGGGGGTTTATAGGAAATGTATAACTTCCACTCAATTTTTCCATAAACCTAAAACTTTTCTGAAAAATAAACTATGAATTTTTTTAAAAGAATGAAACAAGTTTTGTCTTGACTAAGTCAGTGGAAGGAGATGCTATTAGCTGACATGAGGAAGGCTGGAGATGGGAAGAGCTGTACCTGTAGAAATTGAGTGTGCCATTATTTAGTGGCACATAGTTTTGAGATGTCTGCAGACCAAACAGAAAAACATGTCAAGAAAGCAATTGCATAGGTTGACTGGAGCTCAGAAAAAAAAATGGTCTTTTTACTGAGGATCTAAATTTGGGAATTACTAACATAACAAAAAAAGAATTTAAATGAAATTTTATAAGATTAGTGAGGCAGAGAAATTTGATAGAGAAAAGAGGAAGGCACAGATCTGAGACTTAAAAAACCCTCTCCATCGCCGAGACCGGTTTGGCTCAGTGGATAGAGCGTCGGACTGCGGACTGAAGGGTCCTGGGTTCGATTCCGGCAAGGGCATGTACCTTGGCTGCGGGCACAACTCCAGTACGGGGCGTACAAGAGGCAGCTGATCAATGTCTCTCTCTCATCGATGTTTCTGACTTTCTATCTCTCTCCCTTCTGCTCTGTAAAAAATCAATAAAATAGATTTTAAAAAAATCCTCTACATCATTAGATAAATGGTCAAAACAAATATTTCATAAAAATTAGATTGAGCTTTGTATACTATATTTCATAAGGAAAATTAACAACATATTTAAGAATTTTAAACCAGAAAACATGATTAGCAAGAACGATGAAATTAGAGCACAGTGATATTTCTGTTATTTAATACGTTTAAAAATAACTTAAGACACATACTGAGAAATTGGAACCAACCCATGCATAATAAAAAAACCTTTCAGTTTAATATCACACATAGCTTCTTTGTTTTTAGAGTTTGCTGACTTTTTTTATAGATGACAAACTGTTTAAAGTTCCAGTTGCTTCAGTATAATACAATTCTGTTTAATATAGCTTTAGATGATAAAATTATTTTAAAAATGTAATCCCCCAAAACTAGAAAACACACATTCATATGTTATCTGGTATCTATCAAGCATTAAGTTATTATTATTTCTTCAAGTTCTTACTTTGTGGTTCTCCAGTTGATTACAAATGTTTTATTTATTTACATCTATAATTTTATGTGACTAGGATTTCTAAAACATATTTTTGAGGTACTTCTCAAACCCTTATACATTTATTTGGACTTGAAAAAAACAAAAACAAAAAAAACCCAAGGAAATAAAAATTCAATTTGGGCAAACATCTCCAATGCTCTGATGCAGTGGTTCTCAACCTTTCTAATGCCGTGACCCTTTAATACAGTTCCTCATGTTGTGGTGACCCCCAACCATAGCATTATTTTCCCATTGCTACTTCATAACTGTAATTTTGCTGTTAATGAATCATAATGTAAATATGTGTTTTCCTATGGTTGTGACCCACAAGCTGAGAACCACTAGCAAGGTTATGAGAGCCTCTTTTCTAGAATATTCCAGGACTTTATCTATTTCCTAAGCTACTTTATTAAGTAGGAAAATGACATACTTTAAACAAAGAGCTGGGCAATACTGGAATCAAGTTTAGTCCTCATTTGAAAAAAAATTAAATGTGTATTTTTTTCATTAAAAATCATATTTAACTCCACTTGTTTCAATAATTTATGTTCTAAAATACTTAGCAAATCTGACTAGGGTTCATCTTCTAGAGGCTGCTGAGAACTTAGATGCCTATTTGAAGTGATTGGAAAGGAATGTGTATCAAACATCACTGGATCCAGCTCCGGAAAGAGAAGACTTGTAGTTAGGAGAAGAAAGAATGATTCTGATCATTAAAACAAGCATTATATTGTGAAGTTTCATGCATAACAATGCCCAGCCCATTTTCTCCCTTTCTTCTACTTTACTCCTTTATTTCTCTGTATTACTTGGTTTAGAAGTTATACAACCCGGTCAGAGTTCAAGAAAAACTTTTAGATTAAGAAAGTGCCTCTATGGGCTATTGACAAGAAAATAGCTTGAGTTTTCAAAGTTCAGAGTAATAGGAAAAACTTAGTTATGTGTTTAGAGTATTTTAATTCCACTCAAAGCCCCTGGGGAGGAGGAGATGTTGAAAGGAGAAAGAGGGAAATGAAAATGAGTTTAGTAATTAGTATTAGTTGGGGAGTGGTGTTGTCCATTGCTTAGTTTCCTTGAATTTTGCTTTAATTCTATACTAATTTCACATTACAGCAAGGGTTTATGTAACAATATATAAAGATACTGTCATGAATCAAAGAACAGAAGAATTATATTCTACTTCCAGGATTATCATTAATAACAGTGTACTTTTTCCACTATGATACCACCAAAAACTAAATAAATGTGTTTTCTTTAATTAGTACCTAAGGCTGGCAAAACTGATGGCATCAATAATATGTTTTTTGTTCTTTTAAAATCTTGTCACTTTTAATCAGTGTCATACAAATGTATCTTTCTTTACTTTTTGCCATGTTTTTAGGTAAAGAAAATCATTTGTATGTGTATTTATTTTCAGTATCACTTGATTAAAGTAGTATTGAAAACTCCAGACAAATTTTTTTTAGTATTTTAAATAAATTGTAACATTTTGCACTACAAATGCAGTCTTTCCACCCACACATGGAAAGGAAAATAGTTTCCACAGCCCCCAGAAGGAAAAGTCTCCATATAGGACATTTTTCCAATAAAATTTATGCTGAAAAATGAAAGGGGTTAATTTGTAAAACCATAACTAATTCTTGAAATCATAGACCACCCAGCCTCAAAACTATTTATGGGTTTTGTTTTTCTTTTTGCCAGTGATTTTAGCTTAATGAGTACCAAAAAGTTTCTGGGACAAAGGAAGACATATCCCAAAAAGTTTTGAACAGAGTAAATGCTAAAGAAAAATGAAATGCTACAACATGGCCTATTTTGCAATTTTGCCATATTGCTTCAAATTATGCTAAGTTCACAGTATAATGGGGAAAAAACACTTTGTAGTAAAGCACAAAGTTTCAAAGTTTCTGGAAATTTTCTCTTTAATAAAACTGGAGAAACATTTAAAATTATGCAAAATAAAAAAAATAGAGTAGTGAATTATACTTCAGATTTTAGACATACATTATTGATTTCTGATGGTTTGACTACATAATCCTATTTTTAGTTTACTTTGTAAATTTTGTATTTCTCCTGTCCTTTAAAAACTCTTTTAAATTGAAGTTTTGAGATCCATTTGGCAAAAAATTTTGGTAAATGAAATAGACCTTTATTATAAAAAAAAATCACTCTGGTTTATCTTAGAAATAGAAGGTTCATTGTAAGTTTAAATTTGTAACTGGAGCATAAATAGTTCTATTACAATATCCTTGGACAAGGTAAATGAATACTAATATATAGTAATACTAAGTAATGAAGTGTTATTTTATTTAAGTGGTTTATATAGATATAATTTGTAATTTATCATTTGTCTTTCCTGGATTACAAGTTTTAGCAGGGAATATCCATTCTTTTGTGGTCTTGTTTACCTTTGAGTGCAAGGTAGACAAACAGCCTAGAGAGTAAGTTAAAGGTTAATGACAAACTGGGCTACAAAGAACACCCTCTGCCTCCCAAAGAAAGTCTGGGCTTTCATTTTCTTGTCTCTGGAAGCCTGTGATAACCGTCTAAATTTGGGGGAAAGGACCATTCCTTTGATGTTTACTCTGGTAAGGAGTTGCAGTCATAACCTATTTGACATAAAAGTTTCTTATTAGCTTTTTGGTTGAGTCAGTCAGTTTAGAAGAAAAAACAAAACTAACAGAGTTAGGTTCTTACAGTGACTTTACAACCCACTAATACTTAAGTATATTTTTCTGATAAAATAATATTTGACTGTGTCATTTAAAAACTCAATGTTTAGTGTTAATCTTCAAATCTCTAGTCTATTCTTTCAGTAAATAAAATAATCTTGCTTACCAGATATATTTCATCAGATAATATTTTACTTACAAATAATCCATCAAAGAGTAAAATACAGTAAAACTAAAGTTCCATAGACCAATGATTCTAACATTTTCCTGGTCAGAGATCCTGCTGAGTTTCTTACATAAGCCATATTGCCTCTCTTTCAAAAAATAAAACAAAAACAAAACAAGAATACTAAAATTTGCTTAATACTTCATAGTCTTCATAAATTCCATAACATCTATAAAGAGATTAATAAAACTATATTTGTTCTAGAAATCATACTAATATCAAAATACTAATTGACAAGGAAAGAAATTTCTAAACCAAAAACTATTTTACAATTAACATTGTAATATAAAAACTACAGTTTTGTCATACCACCAAGGTATTCTTAGGAATAAGATAAACTCCCCTCAAGTGATTATCTAATGGAACAGTACAGTTAACTAGTATGTAATTGAAAATATATAATTTGGAGCAGAAAGTTTTTAAATTAGTTTGCACTTGACTTTGTGCTTTTCTCTGGGTGGCCTTAAGAATCCATGTCTTGCTACTATAATCCTTTTCCTCAACGTTAAGTCACACAGGTTAGCCTAATAGCATTCTACATATTCGGTTTAATCTGAAAAAAAACTTTAAAATTTTTCTTTCAGTTTTAATTTCTAGCTCTTTGTAGATTTAACCAAAGTAACTGAAGAGTAAGGAGTTTTTAAATCTTACAACTGCTAATACATTTTATAAGAAAAGTATAGTGTTTAAAATATAAGCATGTTTGAGGAAAGTGTACAAAATACAATTACTTTTCCTGAGGATAGAGAGAAATATTTAACTTTATAATACAAAATGTTAACCATAGCGATTGCTGTGGAATTTGACCCTAGTTGGTCTGACTTCAGAGTCTGTGGTTTCATCCTTTGTACTATGTTGCCTAGGTAAATATGTATTCAAATTTTAAACTATATTATGAATGAATGTGTATAATAAACAAATAAGAGGTGCATTAAAATTTTAGAAGTCAAAGAATGTGTAAAAAGAAAAGAGTTAAAAGCAAGATGCATGAATTTAGCTCATATTTACAATGCAGCTAGTATATACCAGGAAGCTTCAAATAATGTGGGAGCAATGTGGACGTTTTCCTGCCCTCAGGGAACCAATGGTCTAATGGGCGAGACAGAAATGAGTCCATCAAAAGGTAGAACGGACAGTCGACCAGTTGCTATGAAATTCACTGACCACCAGGGGGCAGATGTACAATGTAGGAGCTGCCCGCTGGTGGTCCGTGCATTACACAGTGGGAGTGCTGCCTGGCTGAACAGGATGAGCTGTGCTCCAACAGAAGGAGCAGCCACTCAGAGAACGGGTCCACAGCCACTCAGCTGACCAGGATGAGCAATACTCCCACAGTGGGCCAATCCCCACAAGCCACACCCCCACCAGAGCAGAATCCTGTGCATCAGACTTCTAGTCCTCTATAATAAAGGCTTAATATGCTAAGTGTCCAACCATCTGATCATCCATTCAGCTAATCAAAGCATAATATGCTAATGACATGCTAAGGTCACTCAACTACTCACTATGGCATGCAATGACCACCAGTGGGTAAATGCTCCAACTACTAGCTTGGCTTGCTGCTGAGGTTTGTTCAGTCAATCAGGACTGAGATGGGCAGGACACACCCAGGAGACCTCATGCTGTCCCTCCCTAGCTGGCCAACCTCCCTCATCCCTCCCTGGCCCTGATAGTGCACAAGGTCCCTTGGCCTGGCCCTCTTGAAATTTGGGACCCCTCAGGGGATGATCGGAGAGCTAGTTTTGGCCCAATCCCCCAGGCCAAGCCGAGAGACCCATTCGCCAGGCCTGTAGTTCTTAGATAAGATTTTGTTAAGTCACACAAGCCATGCGAAGGAGTTTACAACTGAATCAGGTGATGGTAAAGAATTAAAAGACTAGGTAAAGAAGCATGGTTTTGTATTTATTATTTAGAAAGAAAGGTTCTGGGCTATTTTCTCTCCAGGGAAATCAAGTCAAATATTGAAAATATTCAATAACATTAAAATTTGAAATAACTAATCATTATTTTAGAAGGGAAAACAGGAAGGTGAGAAAAGCAATAATCTCTGCTGTAGATGAAAAGGTGAGTTTTAATTGGTGTGTGTGTCTATCTGTGTCTATGTTTGTGTCCCCATGTGCACACATGTGTAAAAGAAACCAAGAATCAGGCAGTCCTAATCCTTTGAAGTTATTTCTTAAATAAAATAATTATGAAAATAAACATAAGTCATTAGTTTCCTACTATGACCTATTTTACTTCTTGTAAACATCTTTTCAATTTTTTAAATAACTTCACATGCTTTTCATACAATTTTAAATTGTTGCTAGTTTTGTATTCTTTCTCTAATATCTAATCTCTTTCTCTTTCTTCCCCATCTCCTTTTAAAAACGTGATGCAAAAAAAATCAATCTATTGACTACAACTTTTGTTTAAATTAATATTTATTTTTTAGAGAGGAAGGGTGAGGGAGAGAGAGATAGAAGCACCAATGATGAGAGAGAATCATTGATTGGCTGCCTCCTGCATGCCCCAGGAGTGATCGAGCCCACAGACTGGTCATGTGCCCTGACTGGGAATCAAACCTTAACCTCCTGGTTTGAAGGTCAAATCTTCAACACTGAGCCATGCCAGCCGGGCTTCTGACTATAACTCTTTGTCCATTATACACACACATGATCACATAAACATTAAAAAGTGATGAAACATAATTTGTCTTGGTTTTAAAATAATCCAAGGATAGATATTTTCATAATCAAATCAAGTAATTGTAAAATAATATGTAATTATAAATGTTTGTTTTCTTTTGTTGTCTAATTACTTATTGTTAAAAGTATTACATATGTCTCCTTTGCCCATTGACCTCTCCCAACATGCTCCCACTCCCCAGCAGAGGCCCCCACCCCTCTGTTGTCTGTGTCCTTTGATTATGCTTAAATGTTTGTATTTCTTTCTAAAGGAGAATTAAAATTAGTTGTAATTACTGTACTTCCTACTAGCTATTAAACTTTGATTACTAGCCTCTGGCATCTTCTTGAAAAATGCACTTATATCATAATATATAACATATTCATTCCATACATTTATTCATTAATTTTTAGATTTATTTAATAAACATTTTTTGATCACTGCTCTATAATTGTCACTGTGCTAACCAAGCTAATTATTATTTCTGCTTACCAGGAACTTAAAATTTATTTGGGGAAACTGACGGTTAAACTAACAATTGAAATGCAATGTACTAAGCACCAAATAATGAAAATGTAACTCACATTCATTCAACCTGTGTCAGCACATAAATTTCTCCCCCCTCCCATTCTCCCTAAAAGAACATGCATGAAACATTATTTAACTCACCGGAAGGCTTTAAGAAACAGATAAGGAGCAATTATACAGATATCACATAGAAAGCTTTCCAGTAGTTATGTCTAGGCATCGCTCCTTTTCTCTAAATTCTCTCATTGGGAGCAGGTATTAAATTTCTCTTGTCTTTTTTATGTAGCTAGTCTCCCCATCTCTGTGTGCGTAGATAGTTCTGTCTGCCACATCCTTTTGTCAATTTCTAAACTTTCTCTACTTTTTATCATGTTTTTTAACATGTAAAATAACCTTCCTTTAGAAGTGTAGTTTATTTTCCATTTTACCACCTGTCTCTTGAAATTAACCTGGTTAGTAAATTCTATTATAAACTGGTAGGTGACATAGTAAGTGCCATTTGAATACATTGTGGCATCTACCTGGAACTTGAAGAAGACCAAACAGATAAATAGGAGTTCTCCAGAATATTTTCTAATCAAAAATAGCCCTGTGTAAAAACAACAGAGAAAGAGACCATGTCTCCATATGAACATAAAGTGGTGAGTGGGTGCTCCATCATAGAGTACCTATTGAGCCATATTAAGAAGTTTGCCCTTAACATGTTTGCATTTTAATATTTATTTGTGTTACTGTTTAATCAATGCATCTATTCCCCTCTAGATGGAAAGAGCTTTGCACTAGAGCCTGTAAATGGTTTGTTCACTATTATATCCCTAGTGTTTAATCAGTATGTAGAACCTAGAATTAATAAAACATATTATTTTGGTAAACAATGCATTTATAGTATATTTAAGCCCTAGATATAGTTGGGAAAACAGTATTGAGACTTCCTTGAAGTATTGACACTTCCCTGATAGATATGAGAGTGAGACAAGGAAGTTTAGTGCACATGAGAAAAATAGATGAAATAATTTATGAGGTAACTTATCATAAAGGGATGAATATTGATGAAGGTTTAAAGGGAAAAATAAAGGGCAAAGGAACTAAAGATATCACTGATTTTTTAGAAGAGATGAGCAGTAGAGCTAGAGGAAGAGATTTTTATAAGGGGATGGATGGATATAAAAACAATTATTCAAATGTGAAACAGTTCTTGATGTTGTTGATAAAACCCAGAATCTGGACCTAAGAAGGGATGGCTAACAAAGAAGTGAACATCTTGAGATATGATGAGATCAATGAACAGGGAGAACACCATGACTTCGGGTCAATCATAATCTGGGGTGGAGACAGCTGGGAATAATGCATCTAAGAGATGCTGATCAGCTTCCAAATCTGGATTCTGATGATAAACAGCCACCAGTAGAGAAGACCATAGATGTAATATTTCTCAGGGAGCTACTTGCAAGTTGAGAAAATGAAGGAGTTTAGAGAAGTAGCTGAGTTGCAGGAAAGTTTGATATACCTTGTCCCAGAAGATACAATTAAAAAGTAGAATGAGAAAGAAAATTTCGTAATTGGGAGAAGAAGATCAGAGATATAAAATAAGAATGAAAAAGACACTAGGTGATTTTAACCTTGCCCCAAAATAATGTGGTAGAGAAACATGGAATTAGCCTTTGGATAACCAGGGAATAAAGAGAAATACTTTAGATCTCAGAATGTTTGCTAGCCTGTCATTGTCTCTTCCAAGAAAATTTTTAGGTTACTACTCAAAGAGACTCTGGTTCCTCTGGAAGGAATCAAATTTAGGTGGATCAGTTGAACTCTACACTTGAAACCCCCGCAAACAATTTCCCTAGTGCTGGTCACAAGCCTGCTGTCTGTACACTGAGTAGTGACAAAAGCACTGACTGTCTCGGGCAAAAACAGGATATGAGCCAACTCAACTTCTAAAGAATCATGTTTCCATTCATCATGAGTATTTGTCAGTTAGCCCATGTTAGACAGTGGTTTGACACAGCAATTTTTACTATTACAGACTTCTGAACTGATCAGTTCACTAATTTTTACTTATAAATACATGGACCAGGCAGCTGAGTAAGCTTGACAGAGGACCTCTCTTCCTATAGTTAAGATATTTGGGAATCTATGTTTTCAAGAGGAAGCATGCTAAACCAAGGCTTCTGATTTTGAGAAAAAGCAAGTGGATTTTTCTGGAATCTATCATTTGAGTCATTTGGGTAATATATATAATATAAATACTAGGGGCCTAGTGCACAAATGTGTGCACCTTGAAAGGAATTGTGGGCCACAAGCTATGTTGGGCTCCTCCAGGCTTGAGCCTGGTCCCACTCACTGTGGTCCTGGGTTTCCTGTCTGCCAGCAGCACTGCTCCAGCCACCACCACTCCCCTGTGCTGATAGGGCTGGCCCCACTTGTACCCACTGATGGCCCAGAGTGTTTGGGGCCAGCACTAGTAGCAGGTGCAAGTGGGACTGGTGCCATCAAGTGGGTAAAAGTGGTGGCTGCTTCCCTGATCACCCCTCAGGAGCACAGGGAGATGGTGAAGCCCTTAGGGGTGATCAGGGCTGACATCTGTTGCTCGCATCCACTGATGGCACCGAGGCATCAGGACCACTGCTGGGCGCCAGCAGAGGGTGCAAAAGGCAGCTCCAGTGCTGGCTGCAGGTGCGAGAGGGTCAGTACAAGCAGTGGGAGGGAGCAGAGAGGTAGAGCCGTGGCACGCAGGAGCAAAAAATTTTCAATTACCACCAGAGACTCACCTCAATGATAGCAACCTGCATCCTGCCTTGGTCTAGTGCCCCCTCTTACCTGCTCTACCATCCTAGCACATCCCATGCCCACTTTGTTCCATGCTCTGCCACTTGCTGCCAATGCCTGCCATGTTCCATGCACACTCCCCAAACAATCCATAGCAACCGGTTGTTTGATTGTTCAGTTGTTCCGCAGTTCTGTCTATTTCCTATTAGGGTTTAATATATACATATATATCCTCTCTAATGGAGGGCTTTCAACTAGCCAACATTTTCCATATACCAATGTAATTTGTCTGAATGTAAAAATTTCCAAAATATTTATCTGAAGAGAAAGGCTTACTGCCTGGAGAACAGCATACAGTAGTTTGCCCCTATGTCTCATTTACATAGATCATGCATTGCTGTCTCCTCATTTTTCTTGCATAACACTGAGTGTACTCTGATTAAATTTAATGGGCGTTTTTCTCTTTTCTAAATTAGTGGCAGAGAAAAAAAAAGCTTCTAAAAGTTCTTTCCACAAGAATGCTTCCAAGAAAAAGATGAGTTATAGTTATTCTTGCCAAGAGATGCCTTCTGTTGTACTCTATTACTTTCTAGGATCCAATCACTTGAAATTGTGCCAAGCTAATTAGCTAGTTCAGTGACTGTTATATTAAGAGCCACATAAGCAAAAAGAGGTCATCCTCCTGGTACTCAAATGAAGCTTTATGACTTTTCTCACCAATCATAAAGCGCGTACAAAGTCTCTCAGCAACTAAACCCATTTTCTTTATGTAGACAACTCACAGTGTTTTTTAAAGAATTTTTGTTATTTGTTTACCAATAACTCAGGAACATTGTAAGTAAAGTACCCCAACCCTGTAAAGCAAAACACATTTGCTAGCTATTTCATTTTCAAATTTTCTTCTATAAACTCAACAAATATAAGAGAGCTTCTAATCTATGCAAGGCATGCAATGTTACAGGGAATAACCCTTTATGAAACAGTGCAATTTATGATTTCCTCCTTTCTTATTATGAGCATTGCCAGGTTGGCCTTTTACAATTAATATGTGGCTTCTTTCGTCTTATCAATACCTATTTTTTAAATGTAGGTGAGTCCAATGTATCAAGACCCTGAGCCCTAAATTTTTGTTTGCACACAAGTTATAAACCCCAAACCTCCACAGTGATGCATTATCCATTCATCTCTTTGGAGACCCCAGTATCCAGGAATCAGTGGAGAGACAGTATATAGAGAAGGTGAGTGATGCTAAGACCCAGAGACCTAAAGGTTTTTTTGTTTTGTTTGTTTGTTTGTTTTTTATGCTTATCTCTGCCAGGGAACTAGATTAAAGGGATGTTTGTTTGTTTGGTCATTTGTTTTTTAGTAGGCCCTTATTTCGTTGTTGTTAATCCTCACCAAGGACCTTTTTTGTTGATTTTTAGAGAGACTGGAAGGAAGGTGGGGGGAGACAGAGAGAAACATTGATGTGAGAGAGACACATTGATTGGTTATCTCCAGCATGCCCCTTGACCTGGGGCCAGGGATCAAGCCTGCTACCTAGGTACATGCCCTTGTCAAAATCGAACCTGGGACTCTTCAGTCTGCTAGCTGGATAGGGATAGTAGGCCATTTTGTAAATTAATTGCATTTACTTTTAAACTTCTCAGGCTCATTTCTTCTTATTTAGAAAAAAATAGGAACTTCTTGAAAATTGTTTTACTATGAGTATCTGCTAATAAGGAAGATGCATAATGAAAAAGGGCTACTATAAATATAATAATGCTTTTAAATTAGTTTGTATTATGTTGTATTTTACAACTGCTAATTGTTTTGAGTGCATACTAATGGTAGACATTTGTGTAGTATTTGCTATGTACCAAGTACTATTTCATAATATTTAGCTTAAATTCATTTAGTTTTCATAAAAATTCTGGGGAAGTTTCTACTCATTTCCTCATTTTATATGCTAGGGAATTGAGTCTCAGAGGAGTTTATATAACTTGGGCAAGTCACATGGCTAGGCAGTGGAATTTGAACTCAGTTAGTCTGGGTTTAGTCCATGTACCTATCCACTATGCTACAGCCTCTATATGTGAGACATACATTTCCATACGGTACTGTATGTTGCTTTGCTTATCTGTTGAAAGAATTGTAATTTCATTCTTTCTACATACTTAAAACTCCCTGCTCCCTAAGTGATCCACAGTCCAGTTTGGGAACCATGGTTACTTAATTCACTAACAGCTAAATTAGTTTTTTTCCCTTTCTCTTCCCTTATGATATCTTATCAAATTGCTTTCCTTTAGTTTCTCACCTCTTTAATTCTGAGCTTTAATTCTGTCTTTGCCCTATGACCTAGGCATTAATGAGTTGGATGGAGATATATTAACCAATGTAGCTTTCCTGAAATTGCAGTGAAGACTTTTTTTCCCAGACATGTTGTATTATATAGATTTTTAACTACTAATCAATGAAGAGGCAATATTTATTTATTTATTCCTGCCTCTCCCTTTGTTCATCCTAGTTAGTTCTAGACATTTTCTGTCAAACTAAACATAGTTTTACATGGATCCCTATCTTTAACGAATCATTAGAAATCATTAACACCTGCCCTGACTGGGTCAGTGCACTGCACCACCTTCTTGGAGGTCTCAGATAAAGTGACAATTTATATACTGTTTGTCTTGGTTGAACTTGTTGCCCTTTATCTCTGCTCTGATAGAAAGTGACAGAATAAAGTGCCTCCTTGTTTGTGTGTCTCAAATCTAAAGTCAGTGGTAGGATAGGGATCTTCCAATTTAAGTCAACATTACCTGTTGCAATTTACACCTATTGATATGTTAACACCTAATTCAAAATCATTGCTTGTCAGTTTCCACTTAATGCTATGTTTTCTATTGTCACAAGGGAGAAATCATGATTCTTAATTGCCTTTCCTCTATTTCATGTTCTTCCACAGGACTGCTACTCATTTTACATTTATCAATGTTAAATTTTTTTTTACTGTTTGTTTGCTTCTAGGTATCGTCTTCCTCTTTATCTTTATTTTGATAAAGTAAAAGTAGCAGAGAAAGTAGATTGATAGATTGATAGTAAAAAATAAACTACCAATTTTATAAATTTTTACTAATTTGTAGAACAATAATGTTGATTGGAATATTGTCATTAGGACTGGGATAAAGTCTCTTTGATATAATAATTCCAAGAATATAAATTAAATTAAATTAAATTAAATTATTAAAATTTCTCATATACACATTTTCATATAGACTAAGTGATAGCTAGACTGTCATGGCATTTATGAAGGGCTGAGTGTTTACTAGATAGAGTAAATACACTTACCCATATGAATGCCCCAGACAGATTGTATTATTAGCATTGTCATAACCATACCTGTCAAATGTGTTCAAATGCATAAGAAAGCAATTGAAGAATAGTAAACATTGTTATATTTTTATCTGAAATATGTGAGTTCTTAAACAGTTCTTCGTTTAATCATATATTTTCTGATTCTCATTCACTTACTTAAAATTTGATGAATATTCAGATGTGAGCTATTTGTCCAAATAGAGGGTTAAATGATGAATGATTACAGCTTTCAAAAACCTTACATTATAGTGAAGAACAAAAACCTGAAACAATTAAATTTATTAGATAAAACTATATGAAACTGATAATATTCAAATCATTTTACTTAATATTTAGTGGAGAACAAAAACATGAAATGATTAAATTTATTAGATTAAACTATATGAAACTGATGATATCCAAATCATTTTACTTAATGGTATGATTCCATTTGGCATTATGACTCAGAAAGAGATGTCCATTGCAATGGGGAAAAAAGCCACCTACAAAGCGAAAAGGAAAAAAACAATTTAAAGGACTGAATAAGTCTACATGGCAAATGGGAATGGGAATGGTGTCTTCAAAAATTTGAAAGAAGTAGATCTAGAGTGGCTGTGTCTGATATAATATTCCTCTGCTGGGCTTTCCCACCTGTGCAAGCCTGCCTGTGGTTCAGCACTTGGCAGGGAGTCAGTTCTGTGGACAGGCAGGTGAGAATGGAGGCAGGCAGCTCTGAGGACTGCAGCTGTGGGCTATGGGCAGAAAAAGAAAATTAACATTGACCATTGACTAATGTCTTATTGACAAGTTCCCTGGCAAATTGTTAATGACTTACTGTGAAGTGACACTGTTCAGATAGATGACAAAAGTCAGAGCGAGGAGAGTGACAGTGGCATAAATTAAATATTTATAATAACTGGCTCTCTGAAACTGGGAGGAGACGTGGATTGTAGCTTTTGCCAATTTTCAAGGCCAATTTCAAACTACCAACCTGTGGATGTAAGAAACCTCCAAATCCATAAGGAATTTCCTTGAGCCCAATTGATGATGACATTTGCCAGGAAGAAAGATGTCAAATGCTCTGAAGAATGACAGTTTTGCAGCTTATGGTTTTTATGCATTTGAAATTAAGAGAGAAGTAAGGGAGATTACATGGAAGTGAGAGAAAGCAAGGTGGGTTTGGATCACAGGCTAGCTAACAAGATGATGTGCTCTCTTGAGGTTGGTTATGTCTATTTAAAAGGTGGGCTTGCTTAAGACAAAGATTAAACTTTTACTGAAAAAGTTATATGCCTGGAGTGCGACTACCCATCAATAGGAATCTATGATCAGATTAGTCTGAGAGGTAACTTTCCATGAAACCCTTTTCCTTGTGCACAGCCTGATGGCACCGTGGTGGAACTGCCAGGCAATATTAATGTGCATGAACTTTGTGTACGGAGTCACTAGTGTTTAAATATGTTTCCAAATTTTGTTTAAAACACACAGCCATTAGCACAATACACACCATTTTCTATCCCTGAACCACGGGTGCCTTTTAATGGCAGGACTTTGCAAGGTGGTGCTGATCACTTCCTGAAGCAGATACTCACTTCCCATAACTTCCTCTCTCCATTTCCCTTTCCATTGCTCTGTGTGTAATTCTGTGTTTGAGGATGTGGAGAAACCTGCCTCAGGTTTCTCCACATCAAAGCCAAGGCTACAGGATGGACAACACTATGGATATTGTTTCTCTAGGGACTCAGGGCAGGTTGACCCAACATATGCCAGCATGGCATATTGATTTCTTTTGAATCAAAGTTCCTTAGGAAAAGAGTTGGTGCAAGAATACTCTGACCCTCCTTTGTTCTCCACCCTCAAAGCAGGAAATAAATCTGCCATGTAAGGATATCCTCCTTATGCCACCAGGAGCAAAGGCATCCTTATCACCAGATATGGGGAATGCAAGGCAAGAAAGCTGCATAAACAACCTTTGTTACTTCTTTATTAATTTGCTACCCAAAGCAAAAACCCCTTATTTTGTCAAATATTCACAAAGAGTTGTTCCTTTGTCCAAAAGGTATATAAACAGCTTGCTTTGTTCAGTTCTGGATCCTATACCTATGGGCCCCCATATGCATAAAATTAAATTTGTTTGTTTTTCTCCCATTAACCTGCCTCATGTGTAATTAGGGTAGCCAAGAGAATTTAGAAGGGTAGAGAATGTTTTCCCTCCCAGATATGGCTAAACTAATGCCCCTCTGGAGGCACAGAGCTTGGTTAATGTAACTTCTGATCTCAGGTCCCTTAGAGTGTGTCATATTCTGAAAGAATAAAAAAAGAAAGAAAAGTAAAGGGAAAATGACCTCAGGCACTACTTGATTTTAAAGCTGGGTGCTTTGGAAATGCTTTCAAAGAAAAAATTATTTTCCTTCCCAACACTCATTCTATTTGGCTACCAAGAATTTCCTTTCCCTCCTATTTTTTTTATCATTTTACTTTTGTCTTTTACACATCCTTCCATGTTGTTTATCTTCTTTAATATTTTTCCTGGCTTAATTTACACTTCGGATTTTATTTGACAGTATTGTAGCTTTATAATATCATTTCAAATTATTCAAATGAAGAAAGTTGGCTTTTTAGACATTTGTTTAACTTACCTTTTTCTCCTTTCTCCTTTCATTTTGAATCTTTTACCACAGATGTCCTCTCTTTTGTTAAAACTTCATGCAAAACGCCAGCTGAAAAATTGTCCAAATATTTACAAATATAGGTGTATTTGTTGGGAAAGAAATTTTAGTTCAATACCATCTGTGTGTGTGTGTGTGTGTGTGTGTGTGTGTGTGTTGTTTTGTTTTTCTTAATCCCTGAAGACAGGCTGGGATTCAGCAGCTTTGATGAGTTCCTTTTGACAGTGTGAAGACATGCAGTGTAACATCCATTAAGATACATGTCTCTTCCTAGAAGCCATATTGGAAACTGTTTCTTTTGAGGGCATCTTGACCATATTCTTGAATGAAATCTTGTTTTAGGATAGCGTGATGTATTGAGCCTCAGACCTATGTATAGCTCCTATAATACTTGCAAATAAAAAAGAAATTCTCTTCTTAAGGAGGAATTAAAAATAACTTTCTTCTTGAAGGCCAATTGTATCTCTATAGAGACAGACTCACAATTTTAAATTGTACCATATCTGTAACATTATCCTTTTATAATCATCAATTCACTCAATAAATGTCACTGTGCTGGACATTTACATTTGAAAGAATACTGAGTTATTATTCCTCTCAATTATTATATACATAAAATTATTGCACAATGTAGTAAGGGCTGTTATAAATTGCTAAGGGAACCCATAAGAAAGATACCTAGAGGCCAGATGGCAAATAATAGGATCCAATTGAAGGAAAATTATATTTAGGTCTTACATACTTGCATGGAATAAAAAATGCCTGCTTTTTGCAAAAGAAATGCCTTTGAAAGGGGTTAACCATATTAATATGCTGATACTTGGAAATATAATTAGGTTTCAGATATTTGTTGAATGGGTGAATGCAACCTATTATTCTATTATTTTAATTGTTCCATTTAGTTTAAGAGCATAATCAAAAGTAATTTTGTCCTCCACCTCATCTTAAGAATTTGAGTATCCATTGGTATGTTAGTGGCTTCTCAGAGTTGAGTATATAAAATGTTTTAGTCAGATTTGTGTTTTGACTCTGGGTGAAAGGAGTCAAAGGCAATCTAATTTGATTATTAGCATTGTGGGTCAGATGATTGGATGCAACTTGTTCAGAAGAGAGAAAGTAAGTTGATTTGACAGCCCTCCAATTTTGCTTTTACTGTTATTGATTCATTGAATCCTGGCTTTCTATTCAAAGCTTGCTCTTGGAAAAGGCTACGATGGGCACATGTAGCCTAATCACATTTTATTGTCCATTTTCTGCAGGTAATGATAACTTCTTTACTCAGATCAATTTTGGTCCAATTTCTTCTAATAGAATACAACCTAAAGAAGATCATAGATTAAAAGCAATTTCTTCTATAAGGTATATTAAAAGGACAAAATTAACTAAAAGCATTTTGGTTTATAATTTTGGTTTAGATTTATTTTATTTGAGGTACACTACCAAAAAAGGCAGTATGTGAGAGTTGAGGGAAAAATCATTTTCATGATTAATTATAGAAGTTGTTCAGAGAACCATATGTTTGGAAATGGAAGAGATTTTAGGTGCTATTAAAGTTTGTTTTTTCATTCCTCAGACAAAAAGAGGCTCAATGTCACATACACCAGAGTATGAAATGCAAGTTGTTCTAAGCCAATTTCTATATATTTTGTCAATTTATCAAACATTGCCCCTCCTCCTTAAAATTGCACTAACAAACAAATGGTGTATTTTCTCCAGAATATGATCAAATATCATAACATTTTAATGGAATTTATAGGTAGTATTTCAACATTTATATTTTGTCATGTCTTTCTCCTTTCAATAACAAATTAGAACCATAATTGTTTGCCAAGATGCTCAGTGAATTATTTTTAAATTAATATTGTGCATGTTCCTTTTATGTTTGTAGGATTTGGAGACTGTGATGAACTGAACTCAGATTAAGAACTTTCAGGGGACTTTTTAATTATTGAAGAGTTAATGCTGGGAAATGAGTTTCATTTAATGTGCATAACTTCAGTGCTGTGAAAACATAGGAGGAAAAATAAACTGAAGGTCATGTACAAGGAAAACACTTATTCTGAGATGTTATTTATTTTGTTTATTTGGGAGTGAGAGAGATAAAGAGAGCAGAATTAGAAATGGAGTGTTGGGGAGAGGGGGAAAGAGATCAGTCAAAGGACTTGTATGCATGCATATAAGCGCAACCAATGGACACAATACACTGGGGGTGGGGGAGAGATGAGGGCATGCAACATGGGGCAGGGGAGTACCCTGGGGGAAGGTCAATGGAGAAAGAAAATATATGTACTACTATGAGTAACACTTTAAACAATAAAATAAAATTTAAAATATTCTGAATAGAGGTATCATGTAATGATAGATATTGAATCAAAGTTTGCCAAATAATAGAATTCATGTTAATTTTTTAAAATAATAAAGATATGGATCCATCCCAAGGTTAGTTAGGTAGTAAAGTGTCAAGGAAAGGAAGGAGAGAAAGAAAGAGGAAGGAAAAATTAGATATGTGGGTAAGAAAATGAGAAAAGTCAGACTCCAAGACATGCTCTAGTACAGAAGATGAAATGAAGCTTCAGATACCAGGGTTCCAGTCATTTGAATCCTGAGCTCTAGAATGTTACTGTTACTGAAATGATAATTAGTTTATTTAATCCTTTAGAGTCTATCTCCTGCTATTTTACTTTTAACCCTCACTATGCCTCAAAAATGTATAATGTCTATGACAGAGCACAGAGAAGTTAAAAGTCATATAAAAATCAACCAAAGGATTAACTGTAGTAAGAAGT
Source organism: Antrozous pallidus (assembly GCA_027563665.1). Classification (NCBI taxonomy): domain Eukaryota; kingdom Metazoa; phylum Chordata; class Mammalia; order Chiroptera; family Vespertilionidae; genus Antrozous; species Antrozous pallidus. The sequence continues at coordinate 105,456,822 of CM050514.1, read as the reverse complement.
TCTCCTCAAATCTTTCTACCTCCCAAATAACATATAATGCAGTATTAGTGTTGAAAATTCTTACAGCAGTTAGTCAGTAACATTTACTGAAACTGACACAGGCAATCTTTACCTTGAAAGATCATACCAGACTGTAAAATGGCCATCCAAGCTGAAATTGTGTAAAAATCTTAATGAGAAAAATTATGATTGGGTAGAGGTTGGGGGGTTAATAGAGGGTTAAGTACACATACATAATACCTTAATCAATAAAGAAATTTTTTAAAAATATGATTATCTCATGACCCTTAAAAGTTTTAGTCAAAACATTAAAAATGCTCTTACTGTCATAAATGAACAGGGAAATTAAAATTATAGAAATCTTATATTCATTTAGCACATCTTGTAATTTAAAACATCAGAAACACTGAGAATTAAAGTGCGTTATTACTTTATAAAAATGATCGGGTAATTTAAACAGTTCTTGCCTTTTTCTTGTTAAAGAAGTTATGCTACAAAGCTGGCATCTTTATATGCCTTTGTAAGTTACCATATTCTTTCCAAGTTTGGATCAGCTTCCAACAATTTACTCTTTGTGCTTTCAACGTAATGAAATATCTGTGAGAGTTCCTTTAATGGGAACTATTTTGCCAACATCACTTCCTCTGGGATATCTTCATCACTTTCTTCACAGCCACTCTCCTCATTATGTCAGCAAGTTTGCCTTCACTGAAGTACCTGTGGCTGCATGTATTGAGCCTCTGGAAGAGAGGCGGCGTCGACATTCGCACAGACCTCTACTGCTCCTCAAACCCGATTTATGTTCAATTTGAATTTCACTTTTAGCATAATCACTTTCCGACTTGTTACTGAACTTTGACTTTTAAATTTTACTATTGTGACAAAAGCACTTAACATGAGATCTATTATCTTAACATATTTTTAGTGTATAATAATACATTATTATAAACTGTTATACAAATCTCTAGAGTTTATTCATCTCTCATATAATTGAAACTTCATATTCATTGTACAACAATCCCCCATTTCCCTTCTCCTCAAACCCTGGCAACCACCATTATTTGCTTTATGTATTTAATTATTTTAGTACCTTATATGAGTAGAATTATATAGCATTTGTCTTTCTGTGACTGTCTTATTACACTTAGCCATAATGTCCTTAAGATTTATAGATGTAGTAAATGGCAGGATTTCTTTCATTTTTAAAGATTTAATAGTTTTCCATGTTATGTATATGGCATATTTTCTTTATCCATTAATCTGTCAATGAACATTTAGGTTTTTCACCTTTTGACTATTGCGAATAATGTTCCAATGAATATGGGAATGCTAATGTCTGCTACTAGCATTCCCATTGAAATCCTGATTTCAACTTTTTTGAATATGTACCAGGAGGTGATATTGTTGTATCATTATTTTTAACTTTTTAAGGAACCTCCATACTATTTTCCATAATTGTTGCACCATTTTCTATTCCCATCAATAGTGTAAATGGGTTCTAATCTCTTCATCCTTCTCAACATTTGTTGTCTTTTGTTTTCTTGATAATAACAGTACTCACTAGTATGAGGTTTTTTTTGTTGTTATTGTTGATCAAAATCCTCTATAAATAATTTATTGGAAAGCCGAAACCGGTTTGGCTCAGTGGATAGAGCTTTGGCCAGCAGACTGAAAGATCCCGAGTTTAATTCCGGTCAAGGGCATGTAACCCAGTAGGGGGTATGCAAGAGGCAGCTGATCGATGTTTCTCTCTTATTGATATTTCTGACTTTCTATCCCTCTCCCTTCCTCTCTGTAAAAAATCAATAAAATATATTTAAAAATAATTTATTGGAAAGGAACTATTCAGTCTTTCCATTAAATTAGAGACTCAAAATAGGATTATTAAATGGCTATGACCTGAGCTACTGTGAGAAGGTTGACTAAAGTATGGTAACATTTTTTTGTTGTTGTTGATAATGTCAATTAAGAAATTATATAACAAGCTTTAGAGAACAATACATCCACAGATTAGATCATTAATGAAAGTCTTCTATCAATCATGAAATGTCATAGCTTGAAAGGACCTTTTAAATAACATCATCTCACTTAACAGCTAAATAATTCTCTTTCTTGTAGGTTCTAAATTTTGTCCACAGTCATGAGCTAGTTAAGGATGAAATACATCCTTTTACATCTTCATTTAATTTTTTTACATTTTTGAATGTTAATTCTTGATGAAAAGTTTTCAAATATATTTTCAGGAATAAAAGAATATAGTTCCATAGGATGAAAGGAATTATTAAATTAGATTATTTTAAAAATACTGTTTTTGTCAGTCTTCTATAGACACACTTTTGTTTTATAATCTCAAGTAATAAAGTCTCAAATAGTTAACATAAATTAACATGTTTTTAAAAATGTGTTATAATTATGTATACATGAACAGAAAGCTAGATATCAGTATGAAATTAAGGTCTCTTAAAATCTTTAATAGGGTTTCACTTATGTGCCATAGAAATTATACCTAAAATATTATTTTGTTGAATAACATGAACAATTTAACTTGCACAAAGAAAGATCATATGAGGACATAGTGAGGAGGCAGTTGACTACAAGCCCGGAAGAGTACCCTCACCAAGAATCTAATCTGTTGGTGTCTTGATCTTGTACTTCCTGACTTCCAGAACTAGGAGAAATAAATGTCTGTTGTTTGTTGCCTATGTTTAGTAAGACTTCATATTTAATGTGTTAAACTTTTCTTTGGATTATTTAATTTTTTCTGATATTCTTTCTTATGAAGTGCACCATGCAAGAGTCTGCTATCAGTTTCCTTGGTTTCTGTATAACTTTTTTTTTATTCAAATAACTTTTGGTGATAAGAGAGACCAACCTACTTAGACTAGCCCAATAATGGTTGGATGTGGGAGAGTTGGTTCTTGTAAGCATAATCAAGGCTTAATGGAATTCAAGAAGAAACGAGGGGAAATGAGTCTTGAAGAAACTTCACTTTACCAAGGTTTTTAGCATTCTTTTGCTTTGGAATAAAGTAGATCAACTTTCTCACAATATGCAGACTGTCAAATGTATTAGGTTCATTGGTTACAAGAGAAGGAACCACATGTCAGTCTGCATCCTTTCCTTTCTCTCCATGCTCAGATCCTAAAGAAAAGGTACCTTCCCCCCATGGAGCTCTACCTGCTTGTGTGTACTCTTCAAACCAGAACAGTGCAGAATATGACATGACATATTGGAGAATCATTGTAGGTAACCAGTTGTACTGGGCCCACACATTTAGTCTTGAGGGAAGATGCCAAAATGAAAGTCACGTCTAAATAGGCATCTCTATGCCCAGCCTTGTGACTCAGTGGTTGAGCATCAACCTTGGAGCCTGTTCAATTCCTGGTCAGGGAACATGCCTGGATTTGGGCTTGCGAGCTTGATCCCCAGTGTGGGTGGGACATGCAGGAAGTAGCAAATCAATGATTCTCATCAATGATGTTTCTACCTCTATCTCCCCCTCTTTTTTTGAAATCAATAAAAATATATTTATAAAATATAAGCATCTTTTAAAAATGTCTTATGACTCCAATCAGTCTCACATCATCTTCTCATCTTAGCATAAAGCTTTCAATAGGGACGCCTTTTCTTTTTATAAAAAAGAAAAGAAAAAAAAAAGATTGATGGCTCCCTTTTTCAGTTCACTTAATTAATCCTCTAATCTAAGGAGTCTGTCAACTTTTTCTACTTAAAGGTCGAGAGTAAATATTTCAGACTTTGCCTGATATATGATCTTTATGGCAATTGCTCAACTTTTCCTTTGTAGCAAAAAAAGCAGCCAATAGATAATATATAACTGAATAGGCATGGCTATGTTCAAATAAAACTTTAGTTACAAAAAAAGGCAGTAGACTGGATTTGAGCCATAGACATACTACTAGTAGTTTGCCAATCTCAGATCTAACGAATTACCTCTATATATGTTCCCTTTTAGTTTCATTACAAATCCTCTATAATTGTTCATTTGAAAAGAAGATGCCTGAGTAATACAATTACTAATTAACTTTCCATGAACTCTACCTAGTTCATGCTTATATTTAGTGCCAAGAAAGATCCCAAAAGGACACAAATAGTACATGCTGAAAATATGCAGAGGATACACGGTCTTAAATTCACTTTATTCTTTGACAGAGAGGTGATGTAAGGGGTATAAAATGATGCAATATTGTCAAAAAAGATGAGACAAAAATAGATCATTGAATTTAGCAATTAGCGGGTTATTGGTGACCTTCAAGAACATGATTTCAATGGAACCATTGAGGCAAAAACTGAAATTCAAAGTACTTAGGCCTGATAATAATAAGCTATTGAAGAGTTTCTTATATGAAACATAGGTTAATTTAAGATGCACTCAAACAAAATTGTATCTTCACTTAAACACATTTACAGAATTATTTTCAGTCATTTTAAGTAACTATATTACTAAAATGGCTTTGCCTGCAGCATTTCTTTTCTGTCTGCATGCATTTATTGATTAAATTTCCTGTACCACACTTGAATTTAAAGCTGTGACTTGTGATCTCAAATTGACTTCCTGACAATAATGATTAGGCTATTGGGTCAACAGCACAAATTTACTGATAATCTTTCTGTAGTAAAGTCAATGACCTTCTCCCAAAGAGAGACCAGTTATTTAAAAGAAGGGGGAGAGTCGTCTTTCATTGACATACTTTCTAAATCCACTTCATTTATTAGTCACAGATATAAACATGTTAACTTTTTGTAATAATCCATAACGTATTTCATATTTATTGCTTTGTCATGATGGTTGCATTTTATTTCAAGTATAACAAAAACTACCTCTACACAGAATTAAAAAGTCTACTCTGATTTCTACTCTGCACAAAAACAAAATGGAATTTTTAACCTAAATATTGGAATATGAACAAATATAAAGGAGAAATAAATATTTCTTGTGTTTTTACATAGTTTATAATTCCTTTGTTGCAGTGATTATTTGATATTATTGAAGTTGGTTTAATCTTTCAGTCACCCAACATTCAAAAGTGTCACCCTATTTTGACACTTTTGAGGGGATGGGAATTCTTATTTCTCTGCCTCTTGCTGCTCATCCTGACTTTTCTCCAGCTCCCTAACCTCCATTTTAGCTCAATGCTATAGAATGTCACATGGTTGAAGGATTCCTTGTTTTCCAAGTTTTACAAAGACATTGAACATAAATTCAATATAAGCTTCAGTTATAAATTTATTATAAATTTAATGTAAAATTTGGTTTTCGATGGGAAAAATGATAAGCTATGAAGCTATATGATGAAAATTTTATTTTTATTTGGAAGCATTGTAGTATATTCCCAAGAAATTAAATTATAATTAAATATTATAATTTCCAATGAAATAAGATACATACACATAATTTGTGACTCAAAAATAAATAGATGACAGTTTCTATTATCTTATAACTAACATTTACATGGTAACATATATTTAAAAAATGATATTGATAACCCTAGCCAATTTGGCTCAGTGAATAGAATGTCAGCGTGCTGACTGAAGGGTCTCTGGTTTGATTCCAGCCAAGGGCTTGTATTTCAGCTTCAGGCTCCATCCCCCATACATGCAGGAGGTAACCAATGTGTCTCTCTCACATAGAAGTTCCTCTCTCTGTTTCTTTCCTTCCCTACCACTCTCTAAAAATCAATGAAAAAAATATCCTTAGGTGAGGATTAACCAAAATATATCTATACTAATAAAAGCCTAGGTGGGGTCATGCCCTCATGTGACGCCCTCACGTCATCACAAGATGGTCACCCCTACATCACATCATCACAAGATGGCCACCACAAGATTGCCGCCCTCATGTTTTCACAAGATGGCCGTAACAAGATGGTCAAGAAGGGAGGGCAGTTGGGGGTGAATAGGCCTGCAGGGGAGGACAGTTGGGGGCAATCAGGCTGTCAGCAGAGCAGTTAGGGGGCAATAAGGCTGGCAGGCAGAAGCAGTTAGGGTCAATTAGGTAGTCTGGCAGGTGAGTGGTTAGGATTCAGAGGTCCCAGATTGTGAGAGGGATCGGGCCTAAACAGGCAGTCTGACATCCTCTGAGGGATCTCAGATTGGAGAGGATGCAGGCTGGGCTGAGGGACACCACCCCTGCAGAAATTTTGTGTACCAGGCCTCTAGTATAAATATATTGATAAACCAATCTGTTCACTAATTATTAGAAGTATGCGTAATTGCTTATGAGATAACAGAGTAGAATGCCTTAATTTGCTCAATTTGATACATTTCTAATATTTATAGCCTATCTAATAATAGGGTAATACCCAAATTGACCATGACTCTGTCACAAAGATAGCACCCATAGCCACAAGATTTCAATGCCCATTCCTATCAGCGCCACTGGACTCCCCCAGCCCTGGGGTGCAGCTGCTGAGAGCAGCCAGCATGAATGGCCTGGCAGAATGTTTGCGTTGTCACTGCAGCAATGAGGCAAGCGTTCTGTGCCCAGCTGTGGATGGGCCTCTGGGCCATGAAGAGCCTCTGGGCAGCAGGCACAGAGCAGCCAGGCCCTGCAGAGAGCTACTGGTGCGTGGATTCATGAGCAGGGCTACTAGTTTATCTATATTATCCTCAAAGCAAACATACAGTTTCTAGTTTAAAGTAGCAAATTTCTACCCTGGCTTATGTGGCTCAGTTGGCTGGAGCATTTACCCCCGTACACCAAAAGGTTGCAGGTTGGATTCTCAGTCAGGGCCCATACGGAGGCATGTATAGGAATCTTTCTCTCTCTCTCCTCTTCCTCTCACTAAAATCAATCCTATCTAATAAAAGAGTAATATGCAAATTGATTATACCTCTGATCAAGCCATGCCCACATACATGCCCATCAGCCAATCAGGAGCAGATTATGCAAATAAATCCCAAATAAGATGGCTGCAGCCACTGAGAGCAGGAGGAAGACTTGGGTTTCCCCCGCAATGGAGGAAGCCAAGCTTTTCGCCTGCCATTGCCAGCCTAAGCCTATACTCAATGCTACAAAGTTTCAATTATAGAAGATATATCCCAACAGAAATGGCAGGTGCACAAGAGAGAAGAGGCTATGGTTGCCCGGGCAATGGGGAAAGCCAACCTTCTATAGCTCTGGCTGGCCTAGGCTTCCATTCTAGGCTACAATGTTTCAATTATAGAAGGTAAATGCCCCAACAGAAATGGATGTCACCACGGAGAGAGCAGAAGGCTTGGCTCTGCTTCAAGCTATAAAGTTTTGTTTTTTTTTTAATTTTTTTTACCTTTATTGTTCAGTTTATTAACTACCTTTTCCCTCAATAGCTCCCCTCTACCCAGTACCCATCCCACTCTACGCCCTTACCTCACCCCCCGTCCTCTCCCATAGTTGCATGATTTTTGTCCAGTCTCTTGCTGTACTTCCCGCACCCTTTTTCTCACCAAGCATTATCAGTCCATTCCTTCTCTGTGTCCATGATTTTGTTCTATTCCTCATTTTATCCTGATCATCAGGTTGTTAATTCACTTGATTTTTTAGATTCATTTGTTGATAGATGTGTACTTGTTGTTCATAATGTACATTTTTACCTTTTTCTGCTTCTTCTTCTTAAACAATACCTTTCAGCATTTCATATAGTGTTGGTTAGGCGGTGATGAACTCCTTTAGCTTTTTCTTATCTGCGAAGCACTTTATCTGATCTTCAATTCTGAATGATAGCTTTGCTGGATAGAGCAATCTTGGTTGTAGATTCTTGCTATTCATTACTGTGAATATTTCTTGCCACTCCCGTCTGGCCTGCATCGTTTCTGTTGAGAAATCAGCTGACAATCGTATGGGTGCTCCCTTATAGGTAACTAACTGTTTTTTGCTTGCTACTTTTAATATTCTCTCTTTATCTTTTGCTCTTGGCATTTTAATTATGATGTGCCTTGGTGTGGTCCTCTTTAGATTCCTAAATTTTGGGGTTCTGTGCACTTCTTGGGTTTTCAAGTCAATTTCTTTTGCCAGGTGGGGGAAGTTTTCAGTAACTATTTCTTCTAGTAGGTTTTCATTATCTTGCTCTCTCTATTTTTCTGGCACTCCAATAATTCTGATGTTGGTATGCTTGAGGTTGTCCCAGAGACCCCTTATTCTATCTTCAATTTTTTGTACTCTTTTGGCTTCTTGCTTTTCCAGCTGAGTGGATTTTGCTTTTTTGTATTTCAAATCTTTGACTTTGTTTTTGTGGTCATCTGGACTGCTTTTAGGTCTTTATATAATATTTTTTGTTTCATTCAGTGTATGATCTCCCCATTGCCAGACAACTCCACCTCTCCCTAAATGAGTCTGAACAGCCAAAGTCTCACTCAGGGTTGTAAAACAAAGTAGTATGGTGGTCTCCGAGCAAGTGAGCGAGTCACACGTTCTCTGCCCGCGTTCTCTGCCAGGTTGCGCACTCCAATTTACTCGTGCACTCTCCCCAAACACACACACCTCAGCCGTGCCCGGGATCCTCCTTTCCCCGACCTGGGAGCTCGCCTGGTACTGGGGGGTCGGTGCTGTGGGAGGCCTCCGCCCTCCCCACTGGAGAAAACCAGCCGGACTTGCTGTCTGCCACCCGTTCCTCACCGCTTGCTCGCGCTCCGAACCTCAAAGCTGTGTACCACTGCTCCCGAGTCACTGCTGCGTCCCAACTCTAGTTTTATGTGTGGAATTTTCACTCAGCCAGCTCTCCGGTGATTCTGGACGTTGTTTGTTCTGTTGTTAAGTTGTAGTTCCAGAATGAATTGTTGCGTGGACAGCTAGATAGGTGCTCACCTATGCCGTCATCTTAGTTCTCCTCCTCAAGCTATAAAGTTTTAATTGTAGAACATAAATTAATCCCAGATCCCAGGGCTTCTGCTTGGGTCGCTGGGGGGCATGACCAGCCTGTAAACCACAACATGCCCCCCCACCCAGGCTGCCCCACGCCCCAAGGGAACACCCACCCTGATCTGGGACACACTTCATGGCAAATCAGCTGGCTCCCATCCATGCACCAGGCTTCTATCCTATCCTATCTAATAAAAGAGTAATTTACACATTGACCATCACTCCAACAACAAGAGGGCTGCCCCCATGTGGTCAAAGATCCTGCCCCCATATGGACACAAGATGGCCACCACAAGATGGCTACTGCAAAACGGCCACCAGGGGAGGGCCGATGGGAGGTTCCACGTCTGCAAGGGAGGGCAGTTGTGGGTGATCAGGCCAGCAGGGGAGGGCAGTTGGGAGGGACTAGACCTGTAGGGGAAGGCAGTTAGGGGTGACCAGGCTGGATGGCAGAAAAGTGGTTTGGGGTGATCAGGCTGGCAGGCAGGAGTGGTTGGGGGCAATCAGGGAGGCAGGCAAGCAATCAGTTTGAAGCCAGCAGTCCTGAATTGTGAGAAGGATGTCCCCCAGTAGGATCAGGCCTAAACGGGCAGTCGGACATCCCTCAAGGTTGGAGAGGGTGAAGGATGGGCTGTAGGACATACCCTGTCCCTTGTGCATGAATTTTGTGCACCAGGCCTCTAGTGTGTGTGTGTGTGTGTGTGTGTGTGTGTGTATTTTTTTAAACAGACTATTTTCCTAAACTCACCCCCCCCCCACATCTACAAAGCGATTAGAACCTGTTGGTTATGCCTGTGTTATATGCCACAGGAGAGAAAATCTATAATTATTAATTCTTAAAGCTTAATATATGGGCCCTGCTATACAGCTGCCACTATCCTCTCTTTCAAGAGGGTGAGGAACATTACATTGCAAGTGTTTTATTATTTGGAAATATAATGAAAACTTGAATTAGAAATACTGTATAAGTAGATTGCTGTCAGATTTCATTTCTCCTTAAAATAGAAGCCTATACATAGCTCTGGAAAGATAAAGCTCTATCTTTCCCTGAAGATTGCTATCCATCCATCCATCCACCCTTTTACATTGAAGACATATCCTTTAACCCAGTTTCCAGGTTTCTTTGCCTAGACTAGCCTAAGCCTAGAGAAACATTAGGGTATTTTTCCTACAATTTCACACAGTTGAGGAAATAAACTCTTAAAGTTATAACCTTACAGTTTGAACTGTTAGATCTATGTGGTTCACTACACAAAAGGGGAAAGCTATTCCTGGCAGAAGAAGCAGAAACATAGCAACAAGGAGGGAAAATCAAACATGATGGAATCTACATTCAGTATTTGATAGAGGTTATTTCTGGGAAGCGGAATGTTAAGAGGAATTGAGAGTTTAAGAATATCTTTCTAATTTTACACATTTATATATTATTTGCTTAATAAATAAAGTAAAAACAGAACAGCAGACTGTCAGCTAGAAATCATATCATTTTCATTAAGTGTAAGCTAAAGATGTAGCAGAACACAAAGCCAATCACAAATTATGAGAATTTGTATGCATACCAGCCAATTTTGACTTTATTTTATAGGTACAGAGATTTCCTGAAAGTTTACAAGGAGGAAAGTGGTGGGATTATATCCAAGTTTTAGAAAAATCACCCTGACAAAACAGGTATGAGTGGGTGAAAATGAGGGGATTGGAAATAAGAGGGCAAAATGGAGGTTTGATGTTCAACCAAAGGATTTAAATGACAGCAGAAGGGGTAGAAGAAGGGCAAGCATCTAAGTGATATTGGCTAAATTTAAGCAGCAAGACTTAGGGAGGGATATGACGTGTGAATTACTTGGACAGTGGCAATCAGGGTGACCCCTGGCTTTCTCATTTGAACAATTGGTAAATGATGGTGCTGTTAACTCAAAAGGAAAATATGGACATTTTGTTTTGAATTTTGAGCAGGTGAAGATAATGAATCTACATGCCTACCTAAATTTCGAATTTCTGTGAAAGAACTTGATATAAATATCTATTAGCATTTTGATAAGATGGGTATGAAAGAGTCACTGAAAATTAGATATGCATTCACCTAGGGATAATCTAGAGGGGGAGACAATTAAGATGCCTAAGCACACAACTAGATACCATATAAAACTTCAGATCTGGAATTTCGTGACTATTGGCATTGGCTCAGCAGTTCAACCATCTCAAGTTCTACATTTCTATGATTTCTATGATTTTCTAGATTATTCTCTCATAGTTGCCACTTCATGGTCATAAAATGGCAGTTGGAGCTTCAGCTATAATACCCACTTTCACAGCAGGCAGAAAGGGCAGGGAGGTTGACCAGTCCCAATTGTTCCTTTTTTATCAGGAAAGGAAAAGCTTCTTCAAAATTCCCTGCTTTCCCTTGTGTTTCCTGAATGGAACCTGAACAAACAAGATTTTAACTGGCCAGATTACTGTTTCAACAAAATAAGGATTAGAACTGCATAAAGAGGGAGTGACAGAGTGTTCCATAGAAACCTCAGTGTTGGATATTAAGGATGGTGAGTCCAGCAATACTATGGTTATAGTATTCATTACATGAATTCTAAATTCTCCAGAGACATAATAATTAATTTTCAGCTTATTTTAAAAATAAAGTATACTTGTGAAGATAAATTCATTATTAATTAGTAAAAACATCTCATACCTTCCCAAAAGGACTAACTACTCAAAATGACACAGTGACAAGCAGAGGCCGCACTGTCTACTATAAGGTGGGGATGGCTGTCACCAAGCCAATGAGAAGGACAGCCAGACCAGAAATATCACTTCCTTCTGAAACAGCACTTCTGAAGACAGGGATTAGGAAAGCCGAAAGAGAGGGCTTTAGCTATGGATTTCAGCACAATTCTACAGGCAGGATTCTGATGATAAAGAAATTTGTAAGGTGGTAACATAAATTGAAGCAAATAGATGAAGGTCTGCTTAATCAGATTAAATCATAATAGTTCTAAGTGATAGGTTTTGAACTGTGAATTTTTAAAGAAAAAAATTAAGACTTCAGAAAAATATAGAACACTATACTTTAAAAAAAATCTACAGAAAACTGTAATTAGTATGTTAGAAAACAGGGTAATCTCCATTAATGAATGAAGTCTTTTAATAATCAGAAGTTTGCTTTTGTTTTATATCATATTAAAAAAATGATCTCGTTTAGAAATTTGCAATATGTGCCCCAATTAGAAAGAAAACTTTGCCTCTACACTGTTTATGACATTTCCTTTTAGAAATTACATGAAGTTTTTTAAATATAATAAGTGGTGCTTCTGCTCATGTTCACTGGGAGGAAATAGATGAGGTATTTGCTGTAAAAGTGTAATTGTTCAAAAGGTAAGGACAAGTAAACTTAATCACAGTTCAGACATGGAAAATGGTTCTATGCCGAAAACTAGGATTATGAAAAACTAAAGGCCTGGTGCATGAAATTCATGCATGGGGGTGGGGAGAGGGTCCCCTCAGCCCAGCTTGCACCCTCTCCAATCCAGGACCCCTCAGGGGATGTCCAACTGCCAGTTTAGGCTGAGCAGGCCTAAAACTTCAGTTGGACATTCCTCTCACAATCCAGGATCACTAGCTCCTAACTGCTCACCAACCTGCCTGCCTGATCACTCCTAACTGCCTCTGCCTGCCAGCCTGATCATCCCCAACTGCTCCTCCTTCTCGCTGGTCTGGGTGCCCCCAACTCCCTCCCTTGCCAGCTTGGTTGCCCCACGCAGCCTGTTTGGTCATCTGTTTGGTTGCAGCAGTCACTTAGGCTTTTATATAGATAGACTAGAGGCCCAGTGCATGGAATTCATGCACAGAGCAACCCTGCCTGCACCCTCTGCAATTTGGGACCTCTACTCCTTTTTCTTATCTAGCTAACTTCTTCACATCAAAAAAAATTAACTGAAATATCACCTATTCTAGGAAATCCTCTTTGAACAAATGTCTTTACAATCTGTATTAAGTATTTTCATAGAACACCATTCTTTTTCGTTAGCAGCTACTTAGAGTGCTTGCAATGTGGTTTTCATTCTTGCATCTGAATTTTTTCTTCTTGCTCTTGTAATAGCAAAGCTTATCCAATTTACATTTGTCCTTCAATGGCTTATATTTGGTTCAGTTTCTAGTTGGCTTCCTGCTTTTTTTTCATCAATAAATTTGGGTTGTGATAGTAAGCCTCACTTGTATTCAAGCCTGTAGTTCCCTCTATCTGAATATTTCTATAATACCTATCACTTTAGCATACCAGAGATTGTGTTCATTTGTAGAAAATAACAATAAATGTCACCTGATCATTTGATCTTCTAGTAATATTTTATAGAAAGATGTACTATTCTAGTAATTTAACTATTACAAAACTGATGCGTACAGAAATAAATTATATTGAACAATAAAGAATGACTCAAATATCAAAGCATAGTACACTTAGGGCCTCCCTGTCCTATGCCTCAGATATCATAGCATAGCACACACTTAACATGGAACTCAGCTTCCTTTAAAATGGGAAAGGATGCCATACTCATGAAGCAGCTACTTCCATACATATTCTTTTATTTAATTCATAGCACATAATCTCTGTACTAATTATTTGAAAATTATCCTTGTAATTGCCTCTGTTCCTCTCTGTAATTTTGCCTTACATTCTGATGTTATTACTGTACTTTTATCATCCATTCTCTCAATAAGATTGTGAATTTTTTAAGAGCAGAGATCATGACTTGAGCTTGCTTTTCTCTGTCATGGTGACTAGATAAGTACTCAAATGTCATCCAGTCCAAATGACTGTCATGAGTGAGGTCCACTGTTTCTGGAGACCTCTGATTTTTATTTAAGGTCCTCACTTGTTCTTTGAGGACAGAATTCTCCTCCTAGAAGATTTTGCTAAGCAGGTCACCAGGACTTCCAAGCATCTGTCCAATTAAAACCCAGACACACAGCAATAACAAAGACACTGGTCTCCTACTGCTAATGTGTGGGAATCAAACCCCAGCCTGCAGGAATTCACCCCTGCAGTCAGGACCAGGTCACTGGGTAGACCTAGGCTGGTGTTCCTAACTCTGGGGAGAGGGAGAATTCCCCTGGCTGCAGGCTAGAGGCCTAGGTTGGTCAGCAGAACGACTTCTGCGCCTGGGATTGCAGGGCAGCTCAGCCTGGCCTGTTCTCCCCATTATCACAGGGTGTGGCTCAGCCTTGCCTGTGGCCTCTTCACCCCATGATCACAGGCCAGGTTAGCCTGGCCTTTGGCCTCTTTGCCCTGAGATCGCAGCACATGGTTCGGCCTGGCCTGTGGCCTCTTCGCCCCGTGATCTCAGGCTGGCTCTTTATGGCCTGTGGCCTCTTCGCTCCATGATCACGGGTGTCCCATGATTGCAGGGTGGCTTGGACCCATCAGGCAGTTTAGGGCCCTGCCCCTGCTGCATGCAAATGCAAAATTTAACTGCCATCTTTCCTGGGTTAATTTGCATATCACTCCTGATTGGCTGTAGGCATGGTGGAGGTATGGTCAATTAGCATTTTTCTCTTTTATTAGTGTAGATGGTTCAAACCTATTGAAAAACTAGCAACTTTGATACTAGTTAGAACTAAAGAGGAAAGTTTTTAAAAATTCCATTTTCAGAGAGGAAATTCTGAGAACATGTGCCCAAGAAAGTCAACCAAATCATACATTTGTGACCAGTGAATGGCATGTATCCAGCCAGTGCTCTCCTTTGACATAGCAAAAATCTTAATGGCCAATCACAGGGTAGTGCAGTACTGTCATTTGCTGGAGACAAATATCTCAGAGTTTAGATAGTAGTTTCTGTTATAGCCACACAGTGCAGTTTTCCAAAGGTAACACTCGACTCCAGTAGAGTATAGATACACATTCATAAAATACCCAATTCTCTTGACAATGGCACTGACTTTAAGAACTCTTTAATAAATATTTGTCTTAAAATGGGCCAGCTGAAATATTGATATTTATGGTTATGTCAAAGAGTCTGTTAGCTCTTTTTTTAAGACTACGGCATAGTCTTTGTAGTGTCCACAAAGTGTGTGTTAGGCCAAAGAGACACAGAGGGAGAGAGAGAGAGAGAGAGAGAGAGAGAGAGAGAGAGAGAGAGAGAGAGAGAAGGAGAGAGAGGGAGATTTAACTCCTTATCTTGTAGACCTTATTTTTTAATAGGTGACACCCAAGCTCATAAACACTATTTCTTTCTTCTGTTACCAGCCCTGGAACATTTTATGCTTTTGATCTGTTTATTTAGTAATTATTTTCTTTATTGTTGAAAGTATTACAGATGTCCCTTTTATTTGTTTGTTTTTTATCCCATTGACTCCTCCATCCTGCACTCACTCCTCCTAGACCTTCTCCATATATGCATATAAGTTCTCAGTTAATTGGTTAATTACTCCTCACCCACTCATTCCCATCTTCCTTCTGAAATTCGTCAATCTGTTCTATGCTTCTATGTTTCTGGAACTATTTTGTTTATCAGTTTATTTTGTTCATTAGATTCCACAAATGAGTGAGATTATATGATACTTACCTTTCTCTGACTGGCTTATTTTGCTTAGCATAATATTCTCCTGCTCCATCCATGCTGTTTTAAATGATGAGTTCTTTCTTTTTAACAACTGCATAATATTCCATTTGTAAATGTGCTACCACTTTTCAATCCACTCATGATGCATGGGGTGCTTGGAAATGTAGTCTCATCTGGGCAGCCACTTCCCTATGATAACTCATACTATAGAAGGGGGAGAGTGAATGTCTAACGTAGATATCTAACTCTCCCCCAGCCCCAAAGAGTGTCCCGGGTTCAGTGTTGTCGGTGTCTCAGGTGCTGTCTCTTGCATTCACTCAGCATGGATACCACACTAATGCGTGTACCTGCTCTCATGCCAGATGCCTTGAGGGCCTCTCAAAGATGCAGACTTTGCCTTTGCAAATGTTTTGTCTTCTGTGAACTCCTTGCAGTGGTGCAGAAGTTTTTGAGCCCTCCTTGCTTTGTGGGCCCTTCCTCCCTACCCCCCACTAATTGCTCAGAAGCAACTGGGTTGGAAGAACTAGTGGCACTTGGCTGTTTCCAAATCCAAGCTATTGTAAATTATGCTGCTATGAACATAGGGGTGCATATATGTTTTTCTGATTGGTGTTTAAGATTTATTAGGATATATTCATAGGAATGGGGTCAATGGGTCAAATGAGATTTCCATTTTTAATTTTTTGAGGAACCTCTATACTGTTTTCCACTGTGGCTGCACCAGTCTGCATTACCACCAGCAGTGCAATAAGATTCCCTTTCCTACATATCCTCACTGACATTTGTCATTTGTTGATTTATTGATGATAGCCATTCTGACAGGTTTGAGGTGATAGCTCATTATCATTTTAAATTTTCATCGCTTTGATGATTAGTGACATTGAGCATTTTTTCATATATTTCTTGACCAATTTGGAGAAATTTCTATTCAGGTCTGCCCATTTTTCAATTAGATTGCTTATCTTCTTTCATTGAGTTGTATGAGTACTTTATATACTTTAGATATTAACTCTTTATCAAATGTATCATTGGCAAATAAGTTTTTCCATCCAGTGGATTCCATTTTCATTTTAATGGTGGTTTCTTTTACTGTGCAGAAGCTTTTTATTTTGATTCAGTACCATTTGTTTATTTTCTCCTTAGTTTCCTTTGTCATAAGAGATGTATGGGTAAAATACTGCTATGAGAGATGTCTGATACTTTGCTGCCTATGGCTTCTTCTAAGATTTTTATGGTTTCATGCCTTACATTTAAGTCTTTTATCAATTTTGAGTTTATACTTGTGTATGTGTAAGTTGGTGGTCTAGTTTCATTTTTTTTATGCACCTGTCCAATTTTCCCAACACCATTCATTGAAAAGACTGTCTTGACTCCATTGTATGCTCTTGCCTCCTTTAGCAAATATCATTTGAGCATAATGGCTTGGGTTGATTTCTGGGTTCTCTGTTCTGTTCCACATCTATTGCCTGTTGTTGTGCCAGTGCCATGCTGTTTCCAGTATAGTGGTTTTGTAATATAACTTAATATCTGGTATTATAATCCTCCAATTTTGTTCTTCTTTCTAATGATTTAAATGATATGATAATTCACCCTTTGTATTTGTACAAGAATTAATGATATATTTTTCAAAAGTATGATTAAACATAGACAAAGAAAAGGTCCTATTCCTCCATGTCTAATAAATGACTAGAAACTCAGACCCAGATTATTAAGATTTTTTGTAGGATCTAATTTGATTCCCTGATAACTTTGCTGAAATTCTAGGTCAGGTAGATGATGCTATATTTTTGTTGAAAACAATTCCACCACCAACAACAAAAAAACTTGTATGCCTATAATAAAAATGCACATTTAGAAGAGAACCAAGATGGTGGCATAGGTAAATGCAGGTACTCACCACCTCCTACAACCACATAAAAATTACAACTAAAAGAGAGCAATAATCATTCAGAACTACCTGAAAATTAGCTGAATGTAAGTCCTACAACTAGAGGAATAAAGAAGAAAGTACACTGAGACTGGTAGGAGGTGCAAAGAGCTGTTCAGATACCCACATGTGGCATTTTTTTTTCAAATGGGGATGCATATATTGACTGTGGAGACCTCCTATGAGGCCCCTGAGGAGCAAGGTGTCTCAGTCCCACACCAGACCTTCAGCCCAGGGTTCCAGAGCTGAGAAGAGAACTTTAGACTGTAAAAACCAGTGGGGATTGTGGTTGAGTGACACAGAGACTGCTGGAGTCCCACACAGTTCCTCTTAAAGGGCCAGCACACACACTTACATGGTCCCACTTTCTCTGAGCTCCAGCACTAGAATAACAGTTTGGGGGAGTCATGGACATATGGGGAGGTACTGGATTATCTGGCAATGGGGCAGGAGCATCGGGACAAATTTCTCTAAAATGGGGGTCCTCACAAGGGTCATTGTTCCGGTGCTGGGAACTTCCCCATCTCAAGCTGACTGGTAGTCATATTTGAGTTTCCATCATCCTGGAGCATATTGTTCACTCAGTGCTAGTGATTCCCTGAGATTCTGCCCCATCTAATGTATAGACAAACCAAACTATTTGAAGCAGGTTTTCCATATGAATGTCCTGTCCTGGCTCAGGCTTCAGGCTCTCCTAAAAAGTTCTCAAACAATCATCAGCTGGCATCAATGCACCCCATATCTAGCAATAAAAGGCTTAATACCTAGCATCAGTACCAGCCTGCCTTGCTCCACAATTTAGTCTGGCCCGAGCACTTCCAAAACCAATACAAGTAGCAGCCATCTTCCGATTAATTTGTGTCTCCTGCTGCGTGGCTCCAGGGAGTGGCTGACTTTCAACTCATGGCAGGTTACAGAGCCAGGGTACCTGGTGAATAGCTTTAGACAATACCAGATTATAGCTCTATATATCCATGAGCAACACACTCAAGGGACAGACTTAGTGAGTACCAAAGCCCTACTGAATCAAGTCCTGCTTTCATAAGGGTGTCTCCTGCATATTAGCTCTTCTACATAGTTACAGCTTGACCTCACAGCCAATTGGCCTGGAGGTCAACTCCTTCCAGTGATGCCAGTAGCCTTTACTGGTTCAACTATAGCTAGACTGTACACACAGCCCACACAGGGGCACACCTAGAGTGCCCAGGTCAGTTGACTGGGGAGGCTGAGCCACTGAACCCTTCAAAACAACTACTATCCAAAGCCACTCTAAAATGTCAGGAGGCATAACAGTACCACCTAATATACAGAAACAAACACTGGGAAGTAACCAATGTGTAGAGGCAAAGAAACATGTCACAAATGTAAGAGCAAAAGAAATCTCCAGGAAAAAATAATAAATGAAATGGAAGCAAGCATATTACTGGATACAGAGTTCAAAACAATGATTATAAGGTTGCTCAAGAATATTATTGAGACCTTCAAGGGATCAAAGAAAGTTCCAAGGGACTTGTGAGACTATCAAGGATGTTAATTAGCATTTCACAAACATGAAAAAGGACCAGTCAGAAATTAAGCATACACTAAACTGAAATAAAGAATAATTTACAGGGATTCAATAGTAGAATGGAAGATTCCAAGAATCAAATCAATGAGTTGGAATATGAGGACACAAAAAACCTCCACTCAGAAGAGAAAAAGAAAAAAAACACACCATATGATGATAGTGTAAGGAACCTTTAGGACAATTTCAACTGTACCAATATTCACATTATGGGGTGTGAGGAGAAGAGGAAGAGCAACATATTAAAAACCTATTTGAAGAACTAATGTCAGAAAATTTACCGTACCTGGTGAAACTTTCAAGTCTGAGAAGCCCAGAGAGTCCCAAACAAGTGAAACTCAAAGAGGCTCACACTAAAGGCATATCATAATTAAAATGCCAAGGGTTAAATACAAAGAGAGAATCTTAAAAGTTGAAAGAAAAAAGCACTTAGTTACCTACAAAGGAGCACCCATACAACTGTCAGCAATTTCTCAACAAAAACATTTGCAGGCCAGAAGAAAGTGGCAAGAAATATTCAAAGGGATGAATAGCAAGGACCTACAACCAAGCTACCCAGCAAAGGTATCATTTCAAATTGAGATTCATAGATAAGTACAAGCTAAAGGAATTCATCACCACTAAACCATTATTACATAAAATGTTGGAGGGTATTATTTAAGAAGAGGAAGAGGAAAAAGAAGAAGAAAAGATAAAAAATGTGAATGTGAACAATAAAATGGCAATAAATACATATGTATCAACAATTGAGTCTAAAAAGAAAAAGAAAAGAACCAGGAATCTAAATGAACAAAATAAACTAGTGAATAAAATAGAATCAGAGACATGGAAACATGAACCAGACTAACAAATCTCAGAGGAAAGGGAAGTGGGGGCAGAAAGAGATTAACCAAAGATGTGATATGTATATATGCACTTTCCATGGACTCAGACAAGAGGGTGGTAAAGGCTTGAGATGGGGTAGAAACCAGTGTAGGGGGACAACTGGGTTGGGGGGAAGGGAGGTAAATATCTGTAATACTCTCAACAGTAAATACACATTCAATAAAGATTGACTCAATGGTCAATGGTCAACTTCAGACATGTGAAAATGGAAGTTTTAAAAGTTGACTTCTTTCAAGTGCAGCATGAGCAATGTAGTATTTGACAGCTCTCGTGTTTCCTATGACTCTCACTGCATCACTTAAATTAAACTGAAAAAGAACCAGAATCCTGCCCCGTGGTCTATAATGTCAGGATATACATGTGTGTCATGTGGAAAGTATCTGGCTCTGCATTCTGTCTAGTAATAAGTTACTAAGATTAGAGCCAACAAAACCAAAGAAACTAAAATCTATATTTTTTGGCATTTGTGAAATTGTTCTAAGAATATTTAGCCATTTACTCTAATTTATCTTCTTTATGGTCCTTAACAAAAGGGAAATATACACAAGAGGGCTTGAATATACAGCTCCCTTTTATTCTCTGTTATTGAGGAATATAAGCCAGATCTACAGATGACCTCATATATCAATCTTTATTTTAATTTAATAAATCTTTATTGTTCACAGTATTACAATTGTTCTTATTTTCTCCCCATACCTCTCCTTCACCTGGTTCCCACCCCTCTCTATGCCCTTACCACTCTCACTGTCCTCATCCATAGGTGTATGATTCTTGTCCAGTCTCTTCCTGTACTCCCACACCCCTTTCCCCCTGAGAATTGTCAGTGAATTTTTTATTGACTTGATTTTTAGATTCCCTTGTTGATAGATATGTATTTGTTGTTCATAATTTTTATCTTGAGCTTTTTCTTCTTCTTCCTCTTCTTAAAGAATACATTTCATCATTTCATATAATACTGGTTTGGTGGTGATAAACTCCTTTAGCTTTTTCTTATCTGTGAATCTCTTTACTTGACCTTCAATTCTAAATGATAGCTTTGCTGGTTAGAGTAATCTTGGTTGTAGGTTCTTGCTGTTCATCACTTTGAATATTTCTTGCCACTCCCTTCTGGCCTGCATAGTTTCTGTTGAGAAATCAACTGACAATGGGTGCTCCCTTGTAGGTAACTAAGTGTTTTTCTCTTGCTGATTTTAATATTCTCTCTTTGTCTTTTGCTCTTGGCATTTTATGATATGTCCTGGTGTGGTCCTCTTTGGATTCGTTTTGCTTGGGGTTCTGTGCATTTCCTGGACTTGTAAGTCTATTTCTTTCACCAAGTGGAGGAAGTTTTCTGTCATTATTTCTTCAAATAGGTTTTCACTATTTTGCTCTCTCTCTTCTTCTGGCACCTTCATAATTCTGACATTGGTATGCTTAAAGTTGTCCCAGAGTATCCTTACACGATCTTCATATTTTTGAATTATTATTATTTCTTTTTTTGCTTTTCCGGCTGAGTGCTTTTTGCTTCTTTGTATTTAAAATCTTTGACTTGATTCTTGTGATCCTCTGGTCTGCAATTAGATATCTGTATAATATATATATTTTTTTATTTCAGTCAGTGTATGCTTAATTTCTAGTTGGACCTTTTTCAGATCCTCATGGGTCTCAGTAAATCTATAGGCCTTTTCTAGAAAATTCTTGAGAAACCTTATAAGGTTTTGAATTTTATATCCCGTCATTTGCTTTCCTCCATTTCTTTCATTTGTGATCTGTTTCTTTGTCTCCACATTCTGGCTGTTTCCCTGAGTTGATAGAGTGTCTTCGTGTGCTAGGTGTCCTATATGGCCCAGCAGCTCAGCCTCCCCAGTTACTTGAAGTGGACACTCTTGGTGCACTCCTTTATGGGCTGTATGTACAGTCTTGTTGTACTTAAGCCTTGATTGTTGTTGGTATCACTGGGTGGAATTGAACTCTAGGCCAATTGGCTGTGAGGTTCAGCTGTGTCTAGACTGGGAGAACTTCTGTGCTGGAGACACCCTTGTGAGACAAGAACTGCAAAAGCCTCTGTGCTCAGCTTGAATGGGTCAGAATCTCATGGCAGAGCAGACAGCATTCATTTCCCATCAGCCCTGCCTAATAGACCCCTGTGTCTCAGTGTCCCATGGTAATCACTGTAAACACCTCTGAGAGAAAGCCACCCTCCATTTCTGCTTGCTGCCAGACAGTCCAGTTTCTCCCCGAATGAGTCTGGGTACTTAGAGTCTCACCCAGAACTGGAGTTCAGTGCAGTCAGAAGCTTTTGTCTCCCTCCACTTGAGAAAACCAGCTGTGCACTCAGTTGCCAGTCCTCATCGTGTGTGCATCTTAGTACCTCTGCCTCCTGCAGCCCCTCTGAGTCTCAGTGTGCTTTTCTCTTTCCTTCTAGTTGTAGAATTTCTACTCAGCCAGCCTTCCTGTGGTTCTGGATGATGTCCATTTTGTCTTTTAGTTGTAGTTTTGATATTGTTGTGCGAGGCAGCAGTTTAAGTGTTTACGTATGCTGCCGTCTTGGATTTTCTCTCATATATCAATCTTATTCAACCTACAACAAAGGAAAAATAGATATACATGATATGTTTTTGACAGATTCTGTCTTTTAGAAATTTAAGATTGGCTTTAAAATAATTTATGTGGACTTGTGGTTAGAAACTTTAAGACATTTATCACAATCATGTTCTTCAGAGGGCTAGTCTGTAAACAATAATTCTAATGACAGAATTTGTCATACTCAAATTATGTATTGTTTGGTTATGTATTATTTGGAATTATATTATTCTGGTTTTATCAGTTTTACAAATGAGATATGACCATAAACAAATGCAGTTGCTTATTTTATTGATATCTATGTATTGTCAAATTAGACACATCAATGGTGAATTCAGTTAGCCAGTTCTGTCTTCGAGCCTGCTTTAATGTCTCTTTCCTGGAAGTTGTTATTAAAGCTAGTTTATTAACTACATGAAATCTGGCACTTGAACTTTACCCCCAAAAAGAGGAATACAAATTATAGCTCAGCTTACTTATTTGTTTGTTTACTTATTTATAAATATTTTAAATAGATATGTTTCCAGGCATGATTGGTTTGACTTATTAAAAAGAAAAGAAAATTGGATATATTCTATAGTGAGTTTATTCAACAAAGTAAAAGATGCTGCAGATTCTAAAAAAAAAAAGTCATTTAAATTAATTTAGATTAAAGTAGTATATGTCAGAGAACAAATAAATACAACCTAGTGTACCCAAATAGGAAACAAAATTAACGAATGATTAAATTATCCCTTCAAACAATAAATTGATTGTTTAGCTAAAAGATTGAGCCTTGTCTACAGACCTCTACTGTCTATTATAAAAGTGAAAGAGTTTAGCTACCATGTGGAATATGTTTCCATTTTTTACTTCCATGACTGAACTCAGATGTTATGTGTGCCTAAATTTGCCTGTAAGGGATCTTTGAATTGCTTAATGAGATGGCCAATGGCAAGCTTTGCCCACATTGACTGACCATACCAAATTCTCTGAGTAACTAACATCCTCCTTAGTAACTTACATCAATTCTCATTAAAATGTACCAACATCACATTGTTCTTTATTTCAAGGATATTATAAATTAAAATCACTGCCACATTTAGAATTTTGTCCATCCATTTTATATATACATTTTCACTTTTTTCAAATGATTATTATGCTCAGTGAAATAAGCCAGTAAGAAAAAGACAAGTACCATATGATTTCACTAATATGTATAATCAAATGAACGAAATAAAAAAGCGGAAACAGACTCATGAGAACAGACTGAGAGCTGTCAGAGGAGAGGATATTGGGGGGATGGGTGAAAAGAATGAAGGAATGAAGCAAGGGAAAAAAAGAGACTCATGAACATATATAATAGCATGGTGATTACCAGAGTGAAAGGTGGATGGGGGAAGATAGAAGAGGATAAAGAGGGGATAAATGGTGATGGAAAGAGACTTGTCTTGGGTTGGTGAACACACAATATAAGATACAGATGATGTGCTATAGAATTGTATACCTGAAACCTATGTAATTTTATTAACCAATATCACCCTAATAAATTCAATAAAAAATAAATTAAATGTGGGTTTAAAGCCATTCATCTTTACAGGTATAAAGGTAATGTGTAAAGTAAGGGTTATAGCCACAGAACAGACTAATAAGTATGATAATATTATATATTTATTTAGTTCTCATTTATAACACTATAAATTTTTCACAAAAACCCTCTCCACAATTTATTCAGGTGGCCTAAATCCTGCACTGCTGACTAACATGAGTGAATAGTGGCACATAAGTATTGCATATTTGCATTATGGAGCATAAGCTGAACTTGGTGCATTGAATAGGTTATTAAATTGATAAAAAGGTATGATCACATTTACTTGATAAAAAGGTATGATCTTTGATATTCTTCTAGTAGAGACATCAAAAGCAAAACCTTCTTCTGATATAAAGAGCTTTCCTAGCTATGTATGTTTTATTTGGTGACAACAATCTTTTAAAGTAACATAGGATTATAAAACCATTCTAATGCCCCAAATAATTTCAGAATAGAAGCCTCTTAGAAAATAAATGTTGATAAAATTTTTGGTAGATCCTATACATATTAATTTTTGACAACCAAGATTTAAATTTCCATTGAAGTAAGAATAAAATCCATTAGGTAGAATGGTTATAATTTTGACCTATTAGTTTTACTAAAATTATATAATCTGCCCAAATGAAATAGTAGTTCACCATTCCCTAAGGAAGTGGGCCTGGTCCATGTGGCTCAGTGGATTGAGCATCATCCCTTGGACCAATGTCCCCAGTTCAATTCCCATTCAGGGTACATGCCCGGGTTGTGGGCTCAATCACCAGAATGGGGCATGCAGGATGCAGCTGATTGATGTTTCTCTCTCACTGATGTTTCAAAAGTGAGTGAATGAATGTTAATAAGTAATTATGATAGACAGGATTATCTCTGTAACTATCCTATCTTAAAAAAATGAATAATATGCAAATTGAATGTACCTCCTATACACCCACCAGCCACACCCACCAGCCATGACTACCAGCCAATCATGAGCAACTATGCAAATTAACCCCAACCTCAGCCACAGAGAGAGGAGGAAGGAGGCCCGGGTTGCCCCTGGCGATGGAGGAAGCTAAGATTTCCACATTCCTGGCCTGCCTTGGCCTTTGTTTAAAGCTACAAAGTTTCAATTATAGAAGATAAACAAATCCCAACAGAAATGGCTGTGGCCACAGAGCGAGCAAGAGGCTTGGCTCTGCTCCAGTCTACAAAGTATCAATTATGGAAGATAAATAAATCCTGCATACCAGGGACTCTGCTTAGGTCACTGGGGGTTGTGTCTGGCTTGCAAACCACCACAGGCCCTTCACCCAGGCCATCCCATGCCCAAGAAAACCTCCACCCTAAACCGGGACACCCTTTAGGGCAAACCAGCTGGACCCCAACCATGCACCAGGCCACTATCCTATCTAATAAAAGAGTAATATGCAGATTGACCATCACTCCAACACACAAGATGGCTGCCCCCATGTGGTCAAATATCCTGCCTCTATGAGGATACAAGATAGCCACAACAAGATGGCCAGCAAGGGAAGGCAGTTGGGAGGTTCCAGGCCTGCAAGGAAGGGCAGTTGTGGGCAATCAGGCCTGCAAGGGAGGGCAGTTGGGGGTGACCAGGCTGGCAGAGGATGGCAGTGAGGGGCAAACAAGCTGGTAGGGGATCAATTATGCATTAATCCGGCTGTCAGGGTGGTGGTTAGGGGGTGATCAGGCTGGCAGGCAGAAGAAGTTAGGGGAAATCAGGAAGGCAAGCAGGTGAGCAGTTGGGAGCCATCAGTCCTGGATTGTGAGAGGGATGACCGACTGCCCATTTAGGCCCGAACCTACTAGGATTGGGCCTAAATGGGCCGTCAGACATCCCTCAAGGGGTCTCAGATTGGAGAGGGTGCAGGCTGGGCTGAGAGACACCCCTTTCCCACTGTGTATGAATTCCGTGCACTGGGCTTCTAGTATCCTAATTAATAAAAGAGTAATATGCAAATTGACCATATCTCCAACCAGCCAATCAGGAGATGGGGAGGGGCCAGGCAGTGAGCGCATGAGCCCTGGGGCCAGGCAGTCACCGGCAGCTAAGGCTGGGGCCGGGTCCAAGGGGGAGGTGGATGGAGCCGAGGCAGCTGACAAGCGCAGGGTCCCCGGGGCTGGGCTGTCGCCAATGGCTGGGGCTAAGAACAGGCCAGGTCGGAGCCAGCCATCGGCTCCATTGCAGGGTGATGGCTGGGTGCCCAAGGCCTGAAACCTCAGCCAGAGGCTCTAGGCCTTGGGCAGGCTGGGGGTGAGTGGCTAGTAGGACATCTCCTGAAGGCTCCCTCTTTGTGTGAGGAGGTAGGTTGGGCTGAGGGATCACCCACCCCCAGTGCACAAATTTCATGCACCGGGCCCACAGTTATAGAATAAAAGCCTAATATGCTAAGTGTCTGACTGTCTATTCAACCTTTTGACTAGTCGCTATGATGTGCACTGTCCATGAGGGGGCAGATGCTCCAACTGGTAGGTTAGCTTGCTGCTGGGGTCCGGTGGATCAGGACTGGGAGAGACAGGTAGGACATACCCTGGAGTCCTCCCTCAGTCCAGATCATGCACCAGTGGAGTCCCTACGCTTGGCTAATAGTCCAGAATCACTACCTTCCTACCTAATGAATGTTACACTTTTATTAGCTTATACTTAAATTTTGGTGGCCCAGATAACCATAGCTTAATGGAATCATATTCCTTTTACCAATATTTCTCATTAAGTATCAAGTACCATATTTCTGATGAATCTTTTGACTATTAAATTTTATTGTCTTCATAATATAATGCAAGGAACTATCATTATGATGTTTCTCCCCAGAAATGGTTTTCACTTTATTAAGTTGATATCACAATTCTCTGAATCTAATTACTTCCTGAATATTTATTTGTTTACTTCATTTTCTTTTGGCCAACTTTAGTCTGTTGTGCCGCTTTTCATCTTTATCTTCAAAGCCCCATTCCTGCATCATATGCGACTGTTTAAATTTAGTTGCTGATAGAAACTTCAAATGCAAAATAGAAAAATTCCAGCTGAAGTTTATCATTCCTGAAAATGTACAGCTGTTTTCTGCCACATCTATTCTTTCTATCCTCAAGATCATTAGACTGAATGGTAGAAGCAGGCTGTTTTGATTTTAATCATGCTAACAATTCAGGAAAATCAGACTTTGATCTTTGGGAAGAAGATTTGGGACACCCAGTGTATTACAATTGGTTTTGGAGGTTTATTTTATAAGGAACTTGCATTTGTGTTCCAGAATGTGTTTTATATTCATTATCAAGGGAAATAGAAGGGCTAAGATGTCATTCCACTGTTAGCCATGAAGAAATGAAGTAATTGGAAAAGTAAAATTTAAGTGACAGGTGTGCAACTTGAATGGAGTAGATTTTGTGACCAACAGTGCTTCTGGAAATGTTCATAGAAATTCAAGACAGGAAAGAGTCAGCCAATTTAAAGTAAAGGAGCAGAAAGGATGAGATAGGAGGAAATATTTTTGGAAACCTTTATATAGGATTGACCACAGGTTATCGTGGAGAGAGAACTTAGGAAGCTTTTAATTTTTAAAAGGTTTACTGAGAAACAGTTAACATACCATTTGGTAAGCCAGTTTAAAGTGTACAATTCAATGGTTTTGATCAACTAATTTTAGAATATCACCCCTCTCCCTGTAAGACACCTGGTATCCACTAGCATTCACTACTCATTGCCTTTTGCCTCAGAGTGGTGCCTGGCTCCTGGCAACTGCTAATCCACTTTCTGCCTTTATAGGACCTTCTGCACATTTCCTGAAAATAGAATCATAAAATATGTGAAATTTGGTGAGTGGCTTCTTTCTCTGAGCATAATATTTTCAAGATGTATCCATAGTATAGTATATAAATCAGTATTTTATTCCTTTTTTTTTTACTGAATAGTATTCCATTATAGAACTATACCACATTTTGGTTAGCTATTCATTAGTTAATCGACATTTGTATTGCTTTTATCTTTTGCATAATATTAGTAATGCTACTATAAGCATTAGACAGAATGCTTTTAAATTTTGAACTAAATATTTTTCTCATCTATATTATTTCTATTGTTTTTTATGACTGAAATAGGGAAAACTACAGACATATTTTATTAGAGAAGTAAACCACATCAATTATATCTCAATAAAATAAAAACATACATAAGTTTAAAAATTTTTATTACTTCTGATTATATACACTAAATTTTGAACATTATTAGCTTTGAAGGTAGAAGTTTATAAACATAGGTACATGGCAATATATTATTTTTTGTATTAAAATATTTGCTATTTGATTGAAAAAACAAATAATGTTTTATTACCAGAATTATTTCTTTAAGAGTATGTATTATAAAAATGTGCATTTATATAATACTGTTTTAATGAAATATACGATTAAAATAAGTTTTGATAACCAATTTAGTGCCATATTTGAAAGTAAAGAAAAAATAAATATTACTTTTTAAATATTTAGTAAGGCTTTTTTATGTTCAAAAAGTGAGAGATAAACTATGAATAACATTATGTTTGGGAGATGGATCCATATACATAAGTGACAGGATTATTCCTTTATTTTATTTGAACCTTGACTCTTTCTTGAAGACAAACTTTTTTAAAGACCCTTGTCTAAAAGCAATACATTTTCTTATTTTTGTTTCACCCAGGAATGGAGTTTCCTTCTCCTTGCCCCCATTGTAAATGCTAGCCTATTCCACTTTTGTCCTCATGGAAAACCATTTTGTCCTTTTTGTCATTGTCACCAAATACTTTTTAGCCCTATTGCTATTGATTTTATTTTATTGTTTACTGACTTTCTATTACTCCCCTCCCTTGATGACTACTTTACATACTTTTTACTCTCTCATCCAAAATTTTGTTTTCATGCTACTATCAACAATCTTTATGTCAAGTTATAATTCTAAACATTTAATGGTCATTTTTCAGTGTTATATGCCTGCATCTGCATCCATGTACTCTTACTTAAAGAGAAATTTTAAGAGTTCCACATCAGACCTATGGGATAGAAATTGTCAAAAGTAGAATCAGGGAATCTGCATTTTTCACAAGTTCTCCAGAAAGTGGTTAGACCCATTAGAGTTCAAGAGTGACTACCCACTGCCTTTCTTATTCTATTCAACAATAATATTCAACACCCAGACTCTCTAATAATCCATTACCATGTAGACACTATTGTCAATTATTCCACCTATAAAGAATAAATCTCTTTATTATTTTAAAAATCAACTTTGATCTCTTCATTCATATTAACTCTATTTTTAACATTTTTCCCAAATGTTTCAGCATTCTCCTGACTTCATCCAACTGAATTCCCATTACCCAAGACTTTTTAAAGCTTTAATCAACACTCTTGACCCCTTGTTTACTAGTGTTTTTTTCCCAATAACATATGCTCAACAAACTCCAGTAGCTTATTATTCCAACTACCTGTCATCTTGATTCCTACATCCAGCCATCCAAAGATGCCTGGAAAACATTTCTTTAATGTATTATTGTCACCACCATATTTGCCACTGTCTTTTCCCTCTATTCAGGACACTGTGCAGCAACTACTTAGGTCTCTGCTCTGTTCTTTCCAACATCTACTTTAGAAATTTAGAATGCCAACAATTCCGTTTTACCAGCATTATCTTCTCTCAGCAAATGACCCTGCTTCATATCTCATACCTGCAGACTTCAATTTTCTAACCATTTAAAATTAATGTCTGCCCCAGCCAGTGTAACTCAATGTTTGAACATCGACCCATGAACCAGGAGGTCACGGCTCAATTCCAAATCAGGGCACATACCTCGGTTGCTGACTTGATCCTCTGTAGGGGGCATGCAGGAGGCAGACAATCAATGATTCTCTCTCATCGTTGATATTTCTCCCTTTCCCTTCCTCTCTCTGAAGTCAATAAAGGCATATAATAACCTCTAAATTTAGTATCTGTAGTAGGCTAAATAATGGCCTCAAAGATGATTAGATTCTAATCTCTAGAACCTGGATCTCGAGGATTATCTTGAAATATCCAGGTTGGTCCTAAATGTCCTGACAGCAATGAAGTAGAGGAAGATTTGTTAGACCCAGAGGAGGAGGCAATGTGACCATGGAGGCAGAAATTGGAATGATTTAGTTGCAAATCAAGGAATATCATCAGGCATTTCCCTAAAGCCTCTGCGGGGAGGGCAACCTTACTGAAACCTGATGTCAGCCCAATGCTCCTCATTTCAAACTTCTAGCTTCCAGAATTGTGAGAGAATGAATTTCTGTGTTGTTTTTAACCAACAACTTGGTCATAATTTATTACAGCACCCACAGAAAGCTAATAATGCAATACAATGCTCCCCAAGGTCTTTCTTTTAAAATATATTTCCCTTGTTCAAGTAACTGATACAAAGTTTTCACTTTTTAAAAATGTGCATACTCAGTGTCTGTAATCAAGTTCTGCTGATTATACTTAATATATCTCTTTTTGAAATCATTTTTCTTTTATGAACCCATTGCCATTATCTTTGCTAAGTCATAAGTGATGTTTGATCTGGCCTTCTAGAATAGCCTCTGTTGCAAACTGTCCTAAGTTTTTGTTACTTCAGGAATTATCAAGCTCTTTGGTAAATATTGGTGACTTCTGGTGACTTGGGGGTAAGAAGAGGCTCTTATCCTTATCTCTACAAACTCTCCCTACAACGAAAGCGGGTACCAGACTAAAATCTCTATGCACAGCTATTAGTAAACAAGAACAAAGTCCATACATGGTCCTGAAAACTCGGCAAGCTCTGCTTCTCTCTCCTAAGGCACTTTTATGAGGACCACCCCCTTCATCACTGCAGTGATACTATGGCTTCAGGAGCAGCCCATGTTCTATCAAACAATAGAATTCTTCCTTCTGAGAGTGGGAGAGCAAGCCTCAACAGGGTCTAGACCTGGGGCACTGCTTTGAAGATAGCAGGTCCTTGGACTTGTTGGTTTCTCAAACAGTATTCAGAGGAACTAAGAGCCGGTGGAATCTTCCTAGCCAACCATGTATCTGGAATATTACACATTCTCATTTTTCCAATGGAGATAGTCTCAGTCCTCAAAGTTAATATCTCAATCCTTTGTGCTAGTCAGTTAAACTTCTGCAAAAGATTAGGTGATATATGAAGTATATCTAGAGTGTGTCTTCCAGATTGGATTCCTACAAATACTAATGAATCATCCTTAGAGTGTCAAAGAATGTTAATATCAGACACAAATACATCAAAATGATCTCCCTGAATTAATTAAATTTTCTCGCAGAAAATTTAAATGGTTGCTTCTCTTTTCTTTTTATTCTTCTCTACACTGTTTCCAGGCTGATGTTTTAAGCAAGACACCTGTTGCTCGTTATCTTGGTCTCTTCTGGCCTCCTGGGGAGGTGTTAATCTATTTCACAGTCCAGACTGTTTTCACTCACCATACCACTCATATTTCTGAAATATTTAATTAGCAGTAATTCTCAAAATTAAAAAATAGAGATTGTAATCTTTTAGATATTGTATTATCTCTTTGTTCTCTCTAACTTGCTTACTACAACACTTTTCCTCATTCTTCAGATTTGTGTTAAAAAGATAAATCCTTTGTGGAGCTACCATATTCTTCTGTGGACCTTAGGTTCCTCTTTCACCTATCTTCTCTTTTTTTTAATTTGTAGACTTATGTTATAACTTCGTTAAATTAACATTTGTTAAGTGGATAGCAGGGTACTAGATGGTGAGCCAGTTCTACAACAGACAACCTGAGAAACAGAAGTAAGGAAGTTTATTACTCAAACCCATAGGTCCTGAAAGAGGTTCCGGGCACAGCTCCAGAGGTCATTTGGGGAGGTCAAGACAGTGCAGGCAGAGAGAAAGACATTACCAGGGGCACATGCTTTTATCAGGGTCTGTGGATGGAGTACTTTGCAGTTCCCAGATTAAGACAGGAGTGGTCAATTCAAACCTCAAGAGAAGGATTTCTGTTAGTCCCATGTGGAATCTCACCTAAGCAGTACATAAAGCATACAGGTGCTGGGAGGCAGGAAGAACTATTGATCGCAAATGTTGTCAGGGAATCTTGACAGGAACTTACATTTGCCTATGACTGTGCTGTTATTTAGGGCATGAGCTTGCCTAAGGGGCTGGTGTTGGTTTGAGGTCCCTGCAAGCCTTTTGATTTTTTTTAATGGATGCTGAGTCAACAATAACACGGAGTAGTTTAGCTAAACTCATGATGCATTATCTTTTTGCTGGCACTGAATTTTAGATAAGTTTATGAGCACCTTCCATTCCCACCAAGTTTGTAAACTTCCCAAGAATTGCTTCCATGCCTGTTTCATATGCAAGAGACTCATTCCTATCACAGGAAATAATTGGCTCTCCATAAATATCTGACAAAGAGTGAATGAAGGAATGAATGAATGAATGAATGAATGAAATCCAAAACCAAAGACAATTCTTTATTAATTCAGAGGCAAAGGATGTCTCTTGTAGCTTTTTGTTTTTGAGGGTAAAGGTGCTCAGATGTGGCTTATAAAATTAGAGGCTGGTGTACAAAATTTGTGCATGGGTGACAGGAGGTGTCCATCAGCCCAGCCTGGACCCTCTCATATCCAGAACCCCTCAAGGGATATCCAACTAAACCATCAATCGGACATCCCTCTCACAATCCAGAACTGCTGGCTCCAAACTGTTTGCCTGTTTGCCTCCCTGATTGCACCTAACCACTTCTGCCTGCCAGCCTGATCACCCGCTAACCACTACCCTGCCAACCTAATTGATGTCTAACTGCTCCCCTGCCAGCCTGTTTGCCCCCAACTTCCCTCCTCTGCTGGCCTGGTCCCTCCCAACTGCCCTCCCTTGTTGGCCTGATGGCCCACAACTGCCCTCCCTTGCAGGCTTGGAACCTCCCAACTGTCCTCCCCTGGAGGCCATCTTGCATCCACATGGGGGCAGGATCTTTGACCACATGGGGGCAGACATCTTATGTGTTGGAGTGATGGTCAATCTACAAATTACTCTTTTATTAGATAGGATGGAGGCCTTGTGCATGGGTGGGGGCCAGCTGGTTTTCCCTGAAGGGTGTCCTGGATCAGGGTGGGGGTTCCCTTGGGGTGTGGGGCTGCCTGGGTGAGAGGCCTGTGGTGGTTTGCAGGCTGGCCACGCCCCCCCAGTGACCCAAGTGGAGGCCCTGGGATCTGGGATTAATTTATGTTCTACAATTGAAACTTTGTAGCCTGGAGCAGAGCCAAGCCTTTTGCTTGCTTCATGGCCACAACCATTTCTGTTTGAAACTTTGTAGCCTAGAGTGGAGGCCTAGGCTAGAGCTGCAGAAGCTTGGCTTTCTTCATCACCCAGGCAACCCTAGCCTCTCTGCTCTCTCCAGCTCCATGGCTGCCACCATTTCTGTTCAGATTATGTATCTTTTATAATTTAAAATTATGTAGTATTGAGTGGAAGCCTAGGCCAGCAACGGCAGGAGGAAAGCTTGGCTTCCTTCATTGCCGGGGAAACCCAAGTCTCCCTCTTTCTCTCAGTGGCAGCAGCCAACGTGATTGGGGTTTATTTGCATAATTTGCTCTTGATTGGCAGTTGGGCGTGGCTGTGGGCATAACTTGATCAGAGGTGCGGTCAATTTGCATATTACTCTTTTATTAGATAGGAATATTTATGTCTGGCATGTGTAACTTGAACAAATATATTCTCAATGGTTGACTCATTTCATTCTTTGAGCATTATTTGGTATATGTAATTTTAAAAGTAAAATAATGTCAGAAATAGTTACTTTTTGATGTTGTATATACCACATATTCATAGTCTGAAAGAATGTAAAATACTAGAATTTTTTAATGTATGAAAAGCCAATGCACTGTATATTTCTCACCCATGATATTTTAGATGCTAGACTCTATGAATAAAGTTATTGAAATTAGAAGAACTGGGGTCAGGTCTGAGTAGTTTTAGACTATGATGTAATACTTAAAAGACATTGAGAAAATATAAGGGACACAAAAAGGGGGAGGACAAAGATAAGACAAAAGCATTAAAATGGAAATATTTCTCTGGCTTACTCTGCTCAGTGGTTAGAATGTTGGCCTGCAGATCACAGGTTTATGGATCTGATTCCCAGTCAAAGTCATGTACCTGTGTTGCAGGTTCTTTCCCTGCTCCAGTCAGGGCGCAAATGGGAGGCAAGCAATCAATGTGTCTCTCCCATATCAATGTTTGTCTCTCTCTCTCTCTCCTCTTCCTTCCCTTCCACTCTCTCTAAAAATCAATGGAAAAATATCCTTGGGTGAGGACTAACACACACATACAAAAGGAAATATAGAATACTGATTTCTGACCTGCTACTCTGAATTACTATTTTCATTTTTATTTAGCTAATTTCTTCTAATCAGTGTACATACATTTATTTTTCAACCATTCAACAAGTTTTTATTGGTCTCTAGTATTTATTGGACCACAATGAGCTAAAAATAAAAATTGAAAGACACATTATGAGTACTGGAAACAGGCACTAATAGAAAACAGCCTAATTGTGGGCATGGCTCTTACTATCCAGGATATATTAAAAATTAATCAGTTTTGTGTAAATATTTTTCTTTTTTTTTAATAGCATAGCAAGTATCTATGTCTTCTATTACTGTGCCAAAAATGAGTGTTCTCCAGGATTGATACATTTCATGTTTTGGAAATTAAATAAGATTCGATTTATGATTAATTTAAAAATTAAAATAAGTGTATTAAATTTCCTGAACATTGATTTATACTTTTTTCTAAAGTTAATTCTTATTATATTGAATGGAATTGAAAACAGTGTCTTGTCAAGTATTGTTTATTTATTTGTTTTTAAACATTTCCAAATGAAAAATTGAGGTCTTCTTTTGCTGTCAGTGAATCTTTTCTTTTAACATATGTTTATTGATTTTAGAGAGGGAGTTGGGATAGAAACATCAATGATGAGAGAGAATCATTGATCAGTTGCCTCCTGTATGCCCTACCCTGGGGATTGAGCCCCAGCAAGTGCCCAGACTAGGAATGGAACCATGACCTCCTGGTTCCTAGATGATGCTCAACCACTGAGTCACCCCAGCCAGGCTGTCAGTGTATATTTTATTTAGTTCTGTCAGTTCTATAAAGCACCCTTTTCACTGAAAACCATGGTGCTAAAAGTGCATATATTTCCATTATGTCCCCCTAGAGGCCAGTAATTATTGGAAAAACAGTTAATGGCTTTACAGTAAACCTTTGTCTAGAAATACATCCCTGACACCTACAATTCTTTCATACCCTGTCTAAATTGTAAATGGAAAGATGAATTGGTAACTCAACAGTATGATATGCTTATGCAGAATTCGTTATTTACTTATAAAACTCAACCAAAAGGTATTTGTTAAAAAACATTTTCCCTTTCATTTAAAAAATGATAATTTTGCTTTACAGAGTAGCATTGTTAAAAGTATTATATTCAATATAAAATAATATTTATTTTCTCCTTTATTTTTGTTCCTCTTTTCTCTCTCTTGTCCCTTTCTTTTTATTTGTTGGTACTTAGAACTTTTTTAAAATCATTATTTGTAAATGTTTCCTCTTCTAACAATTCAGTGATGTTTTCTGTCTTGCTCATCAGTACTGACCTTTTTCTACTAAAATTATAGCATTCCCTATCAGAGATTTGCAAATTACTTTGTCCATTATTCAGAAGGGTTTTCAGTTCCTAATAAACAGATTGAACTCTGTAAGATGATTCTGATGATAACATAAGAATAACTGTCTCTTTCACTACAAATAAGCAAAACAATTATCTACATTTTCTGATTATTTTCAAACATAGCCAAATTCTAGGATATAGTAATAAAATTATCTTAGAAGTTGACTCTGAAAGTAATATGGGAGTACTCTCTCCTCTTTTGTGACACCTCATGGATGTAAATTTATAGTTTATTAAAACAAAATCATCCTGAAAATCTATGTCAGTGAAGGTGTAATACAGCCATAGTTGTATGACTATGGTAAGCTTAAGCCACAAAATAAAGCAATGGAAAGAACAAGTATGTTTGGTGTATTTTGAGTCTTATTATTTTCTGTGTTAATGCTCATGTTTACACTTTCTAAATGGGCTAATTTTTTTCTGAGTACATAAGTATTTCTAAAACATTTCCATTATTATAATCTTAAGAAGTTTATTACCTGGTATTTGACTTATTTTCAGTCTGGTTTTAGAAAACAAATATTTGGAAAGATCAAAGTTTGTTTTCAATAAAGATAAGAAGGGTTAATGCAATATAAAATTTCCAAAAGCCTCCATTAATCAAAAAAGGGGGAGGATAGTGAGGTAATATCATGTAAGGAAAAATATCCTGTAAGTAAATTACATCTAGAAAAATTCTTACTTCAGAAAATTAATTTCCATTTGTAATGCTAACAGCAGGACACCCATGAAAAACACACATGTTGTCAAAAATAAGCCAAAGGAAATTCATTTGGACAAAAATAAAAAGAATCCCAAGTCTAATTTGCAGAAAAGATTCCTTTATAACTTTTGGTCGAGAATATGTTTGTATATTTTCAGAAAACAACTTCAAGACCATATGGATTCTTGCAACAGAGAGGAGCTGATAGGTCTGTTTCAACCAAGAAGACAGTCCACAGATGGAAGACGCTGATGACACCAGCAGCTGTGTGTCGCTGCAGGTTGTCCAGGACCGAACCAGAGAGGGTGGAACTTGCATTGCCACCATTTGTCCACCATCCAGATACCATTGCTGACATGTCCACAAAAGGAACTATTTGACATTGAAACTGGGACTCAGAACTGTTGGGCATTGAAACTGAGACTCATACATTTTTTGTTCTTATATGTTTATCTCTAGATGCAGATGCAAGATTTTTTAAAGAAAATAAATGGGGGGGGGGGATAGAAACAGGCAAAGAAGCATTGAACAGACTGCCAAACTACAGTGAGAAGGCAAGGGAGGGTGGGGGCGGGGGCTGTAAGAGAGCAACCGAAGGATTAGTATGCATGCATATAAGCATAACCAATGGATACAAGACATGGGGGGGAGAAGGGGGTCAGGTGAAGGCATGGGCTGGGGGGTAGGGGAGGCAAGGGGGAGGTCAATGTGGGGGAAAAAAGGAAACATAGGTACTACTATTTGTAATACTATAAAAAGAAAAAAAGATAAGAAGGGTTAAATGTAAAAAAATCAAGATATGAATAAATATTATGTTGGTTAAAATATTCATTAATATAACTTAATGAAGTTATTTTTATTTTCTTAGATTGTTTTTCTATTTTAATGAAAATTAAGGTAGCCCTGAGGAAAACAATGTGGTGTTAGTTTCCTAAGCAGAAATAAGTGGACAGGAGGAGGGAATGGAATGGGAGGTGTAATAAATATGGAAGGAGAAAAGAAAATAAGAGAAGATGCTGCAAAGGGAGTGATCTGAGCAAGTAGACAGCGATCCACACCTGCCCTGGAGGCCATAGGATCCTCAACATTGAGCTACAGTTGTCAGGTTCCTAGGCTTGCACAAGATACCACTTTCTGATATTCATATAAATTTATCTAGTTATTTGTGAACAATTCTTAGGAGAGAAGAATGAGTAATATTTTATGAGTTCATGGAGATTCTGTATCAAAAAGGAGCTACCAAAGGACTTGTATGCATGCATATAAGCATAACCAATGGACATAGACACTAGAGGAGGTGAGGGCATGAGCAAGGGGGTAGGGGCAATGGGAAGATAAGGGACACATATATAATACCATAATCAATACATAAAAAATGGTTAAAATGGAGCATATTGAAGTAGATAAAGACTTAAATAGAAAATGTAACATATGGCTGATGTTTGAAATTTGAGAACAATTTATTAACTTATTTGACATGTATTATTGATCATCTACTATCTGCCCATATTGCAATAGAAATGAAGAAATTCAACAATTTTCCCATAGCAAGGCATGATTTTTAGTTTTTCAGTGTCCTAACTGTTAGAGTTTATATCACTCAGAAATTATAATGTTTTCCATAACAATGAAAATGTGTGCTGTCAGTGAAAACTAGGAATAAAGAATGACTTACTGTGGCTGGCCAGAATTGCTCAGTGATTAGAACATCATCCCACACACCGAAGGGCCTTAGGTTTGATTCCTGATCGAGGGCACATACCTGGGTTGCAGGTTTGACCCCTTGGCCCCATTTGCAGGTGGGAGGCAACCAGCTGGTGTGTCTCACATGGATGTTTCTCTCTCTCTTCCTCCCTCTTCCTCACTTTTTTCTACTCTCTCTAAAAATCAATGGAAAAAAATATCCTCAAATGAGGATTAAAAAACAAAAAATCATTTGAAGACCTTCACTTCTAGCTTCATTACCAAATGGTATGACTTAATCTATTTTATTTGAACTTGAAAGACATAATTTGTGTAATGAATCCATAAAAATGTTTTATAAAGTCTAAGGTAAAACCATTACTTTTTACTGCTGCTATTCTCAGTAAGAATTTAAAATTTACTGTTTAAATAAAATTCCTTTCTATATTGTTGACAGGTAATGGTAATCTAAAATATGTGAAGCAGAAAGGAACAGTAATATTTCATTGTTACAACAAACCACATCCTGCTTTTATGGGCATTCCCAAATGTGCATATGTGAACTCTTTCTAAGGAGTTGTCTCTGAATGGTTATTGAAAATTATAGATAATGAAGCTAATATAGATTTAAAATTTTGATGTATGAATTGGAAAATTTTACATATAATAATTATTATCATATTTTATATACTAGTAACTTCTTTCTCTTTGAAATATATAGGGGGAAAGAAGGTTTAAAGATGTAATGCAAATAAGTAATAGATTTATTAATAAATAATAATAAAAGAATAAACTTATTTCTTATACTCACAACTATAAACCTACCTTTGTCCTATCCTGTAATTAATTCACTTCTTTGAGATAAAATTTACATATCAGAAGTATTATTTTGTAATGAGAAGGAAATTAACATCATTTTTGTCATCTAGAACAGTGTGTATCAATGTTGACTTTGTCATTATTCAGTAATTTCTTTTTCTGCTTATTCCTATTGTTCCTACTATGATAGATATTTCTCAATGTACAAAAGATTGGTTTTCTCAATTTCATTTGGAAGTGTTTTTGCTTTGTTTTTGAGATATATAACCCATGTCCTCATAGGAAACAAAAATCAATTCAAAATGT
The DNA here is from genome assembly GCA_027563665.1 of Antrozous pallidus. Lineage (NCBI taxonomy): Eukaryota > Metazoa > Chordata > Mammalia > Chiroptera > Vespertilionidae > Antrozous > Antrozous pallidus. The sequence continues at coordinate 105,417,686 of CM050514.1, read as the reverse complement.
TGAATGATAGTTGAGATTCTTAATGAGCTCAAAAAGGCTTATTTAACTAAAGTGTTACAATACCTACAAAGTTCATAAATATTAATAACAGACCAGAAACCAAGTTCCCCTGAGCTCTGGTGGAGAGACAGATGTTGTGGAGGCGGGGGGGTGTACAAATAAGAAATTAAAAGAGAGAAAACTCATGGACATGGGCAATAGTATGGTGATTGTGGGGTGGGGAGATATATACAGGTGGAAGAGGGCATCGAGGGGATAAATGGTAATGGGAAAAAATTAGAACTACATTGGAAATTGTCTAATGCACTGATAGGTCACAAAAAGGATCCAAGTTTGTGAAAGGATTTGGTGGAATTGGAGGTACATTGAGGTATCTGGTAGATTTCTGAGGAATGGAATACCAGGGAGAAGATGATGAATTTTTACCTTGGTGACCAGGAGGCAGTCAACAAGGCTTCAGCAAAATGTGTCTCATACTCCAGAATCCAATCCAAGGAGCATACTCATGGTAGGATTTTAACAGATCCCTACCTGACATGTAGGAGTCAAATGGGTATGTTTCAGCAAGTTCACATTCTGAAAAAAAGCAAGGGTAGGTTGTGGATGCAATAAAAGTTCAACTGTATTGACTTTGAGTTCACTACTTCATCTTTGATCTCTGCCTATTAGTCATTGTCCTTTAATGAATAGGAGACAAAATTGTCCTTAACTAGAACAACTGAGCTAGGTGAAGAGAAAAAGGTGATCTTTAAATATAGTAAAATAGAGATCATTAATGACCTTGTTAAACTCAGATTGAATTGGATTGCTGACAATGAATACTAGAATGATGTAGGTGAGTGAATGAGAGGTGAAGGAATGTATATGACTCTCTAAAGAAGGATTATCTGTGAAGGAGAAGAAATAAGTGGTTCAAAAGCTAAATTTGGACATGGCATCAAATGGGTATTTTTCAGCAAGATCACATTCTGAAAAAAAGACATGGGTAGGCTGTAGATGTAATAACAGTTCAACTCTGCTAAAAAATAGATAGAATCCAGAAGGTCTCTCTCAAATCCTTGATATTGATTTTGAAATAATACCTTAAATAAAGCCTGCTCCTAGGTCTTATTGCTAGACAATACACTTTATGTAAAACTAAATAAAATTCCCATTTTAAATTTTTTCCTACCAAAATTATTTTTATTAGTAAGGCCCTTGTAGCACATAAGGAAAATACAATGTAAGTGTTCCATTTCAAAATTATATATATATATATATATGGATCTTTTTTGCCTATTCAAAATTGCATTTCAAACAATACCAATATATAAGGAAAATTATTGTTGAGGAACAACTTCATAATTAAATCAATACAGTCTCTGACTTGAAATCAGTTTGCTGGGAGTTTTATGTGGCTTTATTGATTTGAATCATAAGAGATGCAAAAGAAGATACATGGGTGGAAATTCAATGACATAAAAGGGAGAAAAAGTATTCAATGAGAAAAATCTCAAATTATATCTGAGAGTGTTGATGAGTGCAAGAATTTGGGAACAAAGTAAATTATTTCCTTTTCTATCTTATATGGAAAGAAATTTGTGGTCTATCTGTTATGTGTCCTGACCCTCTCTTCTGACATAAATATTCTCTGATAGATATAACTCACAACCCAGAGACTTGAATAAAATTGAGAAAATGTTCACTTTGGCCTTTGCTTTAAGAGCTTGACCCATAGTTTGAATTTGCTTACCCTGATTTAATCTTTAGTTGCTTTATTTCCTGACCTGGAAGATGAAACATATTTACATTTATAAAGAGCTTTGACCTTCATGACTAATGTCTACTAATTGCTATGACAGGGACATTTTGTATCTTACTTATATTTCTACGTTACCCTTTATAGCAAAATCTTTGAAAACTAAATTATCAGGGCTTTAAAAAAAAAACTAAAAATACTGCTTTCTAAAAATACCAATTTATTGTAAACGTTATGTTTAATGTCAATCACATGAGATTCCAAGACTTTTATAAATTTTTTGAATTACATTTTACTTTAATAATTCTGAATTTTTAAAAAAGGTAACTCAGTATCTGTAAAGACAAAAAGGATTATTCTGCTTTGGATGTTTGTAAAATCTATATTTTATCAATATTCTTGCCTTATCCCAGTCATTCTGAGGATGTAATAATCCTTTGAACTCTCAAACAGTTGTAAAACCAATGGCTTCATTCTAATATTTTATAAATGCTTGGGTATTTGTTATAATCATTTCTAGCTGGTTCAATTTAGCCAGTTCTTCTCTATAGGACATTCCTAATCTCATAACTTTGGTTTGGATTCAATTTATAAGCTAGAAGAATTAAGGAAATATCTGAAATGCACTTTGGTACAATACTTTTTTATTGTTTCCAAATGTATTTAATAGCTCAAATCCAAAGAGAAATTTTCCATTTTTAAAGTTATTAAAAGAAGCTAAAATAAATTAAACATGTTTAACTGAATGTTAAGTCATAATTAATGAAAACTGCTAATGGGACTTCCAAATGTTTTAATTGTACATGCCCAGATTTAAAATATTTATGTCCCTAATAAACTTTATATATTTTTGAACATAAGGAAAAATCCCCTTGCCAGGAATTGTGTCTGATATTAACTACAATAGAACTGATTAAGTATTATATTTTTATTTATTAGAGCACAAACTTTTCTCTAGTTTTAAAAATTTTGTTCATAGCATGACTGCTTAGGCATCAAGATTAAGTAACAACTTTATAAAACAATGATTTGTGGAAGAAGAAGTTTGTAATTTAAAAATTACAGGTTAGAATTACATGTTTCTTAAGAGTGATGTGCTACTTAATGAAGAGGGTACATTCTGAGAAATGCGTCATTAGGCAATATTATTGTTATCCGAACATCATAGAGCATCCTGACATAAACCTGGTGGTACGCCTACTACACACCTAGGCAATATGGTACATCAAGATCATATATATGGACTGTCCTTGGTCAAAATATCATTGTGCAACTCAGAATTGTATATTCTTTCTTAGAATGTCCGAATTTCATTTTTTAGGGTGTACAAGGTTGTTGAGATTAAGCAAATAACATTCTTTTTATGACTCCATATAACATTATAAGGTTTGTATAAGGCTTATAGACATAGTTATTTATAAGTGTTGGATGATGTATCAGTATTTTATTACCCCATTCATAAAAGATGTAGCTCATTTTTGAAATAAAATATTTATTTTATTGTTATTCTTAAATCAGGTACTGAATGGTAACTGAATAAATAATTTCATTACATGTGGAGATTTAAATGACTCTATGACAGTTGATACAGACATATCTATCTAGAGTTGCTGAGTGATCAAATTCTTCAGGCCAAAATATATCAATGGAAAATGAGGGAGTAAATAGAGAAAATTTTGATAATTTAAACATATTAACTATTAATGTGATCTTCAATTAAACTCAAAGAAGTATGTTAATAAACAATTTGTTGTCCTCTTTTTTCTTGAAGAAGTATAATTATTTAGCCTGAATTAAACTTGTGCTATTAAAATGATGCACATATTAATTCTGGCCTACTCAAGGGATGCTATTTGCCCCCCTGAAAGTATTAAACTTTATTCATGATTTATTTTGTACTTACTTTTAGCTTTCCTTGCCAGAAATCAAAAGATTCAGATCAATGACCTTTTCTAATTATTTGAATGTTCTGTAAAATGGTCTTTTGCCTTTCAAATTAGATTAGAAATGAGAAGTACAGTTAACATTGAAAAGATTTATCTTTCTTTAAGTATATTTGAGTATTAATTATTGTGCTACTCATCTTATTTGACTTCTAACAAATTAAAACTGAACTGTGTTTTGAGGGGAAATAGGTATTTACTATTTTAATCTTCATCTCAATAACTCTATCCATCTGTATGGACATACTTTTTGCTATATAAATGTACAGATTGATTTCTCACTATCTAGATATAGCTAGATATAAAATAAATCACTGAAAATCCAATTTATCATCCATCTATCTCTATTTCTTCAGATTTTCGGTGATTAATTTGAATCCCAGGTTCTTTGATGTCAACTTTCAGCATGGATTCAGTACTCCTTCTCTTCAGCTAATGTATAAGACCTATTAAAGACACATTGTCTAAAATATAATGCAAATACTTTAAAAATAGATGTTGTCATGAGATTCTAGGCAAGATTTCTATTCTAGATCATCCTAGAATGATATTATTTTAAATAATTCCATATTTTTCCTCCATGGGGGAAGAGGAAGAAACCCTGTGTGTACATGTGTGTGTGTGTTTGTCTTCTGAATAGTTACAGATATAAGTTGGCGATAAACATCAAAGTGCTCCTAATTCCACTCACGATGTTTCCCTGCTCCAATCCTGATCATAACTTCGGTGCTGAAGCAACTAAAACAAGTGTACCACTTTACAACTCCAGGGGCATTCTTTTATTTTTTATTTTTTATTTATTTACTTTTCTTCTGGCAATTTTTAAAATAATTTTTTATTATTGAAAGTATTACCTCATTCCCTATTTCCCCCCATTAACTCCCTCCAGCTCACCCCATCCCAGGCCTTCACTACCCTTTTGTCTGTGCCCCAGGGTTACACATATAGGAACAAAAGGTCTTTGGTTGATTACCTCCCACTCACCCACCCAACCTCCAAAATTCCACACTCTCTTTTATGCTTCCATGTCTCTGGATCCACTCCGTTCATCCGTTTATTTTATTAGTTAGATTCCACATATGAATGAGATCATGTGATACTTGTCTTTTTCTGACTGCTTTCGCTTAGTCTGATATTCTCCAGGTCCCTTCATGCTGTCTCAAAGGATAAGAGATTCTTCTTTTTTACAGCTGCATAGTATTCCTCTATATAAATGTACCACAGCTTTTTTATCCACTCTTCTACTAAAGGGCCCTTGGTTTTTTTCTAGATCTTGGCTGTTGTAAATTATGTGCTACTATGAACATAGGGGTGCACCAATTCTTTGTGATTGATGTTTTGGGTTTCTGAGGATGTTAGGACATCCTATCTAATAAAAGAGCAATATGCAAATTGACCATCACTGCAAGACACAAGATGGCCACCCCCATGTGGACACAAGATGGCCACTACAAGATGGCTGGCAGAAGAGGGCAGTTGTGGGTGACCAGGTCAGTAGAGGAGGGCAGATGATGGAGACCAGGCCTGCAGGGAACAGCAGTTAGGGGTGACCAGGCCTGCAGCGGAGGGAAGTTAGGGGCAATCGGGCTGTCCAAGAAGCAGGAAGGTATCAATCAGGCTAGTAGGAGCGTGGTTAGGGTGTCATCATGCTGGCAGGCAGAAGCAGTTAGGAGCAATCAGGCAGGCAGGCAGGTGAGTGGTTGGGAGCCAGCAGTCTTGGATTGTGAGAGGAATGTGAGACCACCTGTGTAGGCCCCATGCCACCAGGATCAGGCCTAAACAGACAGTCAGATATCCCTCAAGGGGTCCCAGATTAGAGAGGTGCAGGCTGGGCTGAGTGACATCCCCTTCACCATGCATGAATTTCATGCACTGGGCCTCTTGTCTGAGAAAGGATAGGCCATTCATATGTAAAAGCTGCAGTACACAACTTGGTTTGGAATGTAAATTGGTTGGGGTGGGGTCTCGGGATCAACAGGGCAGAGCAAACAGAAATAGCTGTCAATCAGCCCTGCACCAGGGAGATCTCAGCACAGAAACAATGGAAGAACCTCTTTCTGAAAGAAAGCTACCCCTGAGTTCCTGCCCTGATGCTAGATAGTCTCATTTCTCTCTGTATGTGTCTGGGTCCCCCAGAGCTTTGCCCTGCACTGGAGCTCAGAGGAATCAGAAGCTTGTAAATTCAGTTCATGGTGCCGGCCTTTTAAAAGGAGCAGCTGGGTCTCCAGCAGCCTGTGTGCTACTCAACCCCAATCCACACTGATTCTTACAGCCTGTAGTTCTTACTTCTCATAGGGACTTCTTTCCCCAGTTTTGGGACCTTGGACTGGGAGTCTGGTGTGGGCCTGGGACCCCTTGTTCCTCAATGCTGGACCAGCCATTTCTAGGCCTCTGGCACCTCCTACCAATCTCAGTGTGCTTTCTTCTTTACTTCTCTAGTTGTAGTACTTCCATTCAGCTAGGTTCCCAGGATTTCTGGGTGATGGTTGTTCTGTATTTTAGTTGTAATTTTGATGTGGTTGTGAGAGGCAGTGTGTATAGGCATTTTCCTATGGGGCCATATTGGTTCTCTCTAGCACTAGATTTATTGAGGTGATTACTTCATAAGTTATATAGATTGGGTTGTACACTTAAAATTAATATAATACTGTACATCAACTGTAATTTAAAAATAAAAAAGTAAAATTATGAAAAAGAACAACACAATATAGATTAATATAGTTATTAATATAGAAATATTTCAGTCTTACTAGTAATTTAAGATAAATTAAAACAAGTATGTACATTTTAAGTTATTTTAAAATGTATTTGTTATATTCATTTATTTTTGGTATTTATTTGTATTGTTTTATTTTTACTAGTAAGTATATCACCCAGTATTAATGTTATAAGAAATGATATTCATAGGGCCATATATTTTTACAACTTCTTAAAGGACACTTTGAAAATACACATAAAAAGTGTTTTAAATGTGCATATCTTTCTATTAAGTTAATTTGTTTGGAAGAGATCATAAAAATATCCTATATAATAAAAGCTTAATATGCTAAGTATCTGATCATCTGGTAGTCCGTTCAATCAATCAAAACGTGATATGCTAATGATATGCTAAGTTCACTCAACTGCTTGCTATGATGTGCACTGACCACCAGGGGGCAGATAGTCAAATGGTTGACCAGTTGCTATGACATGCACTGACTACCAGGGGGCAGATGCTCAGATTGGTAGGTTAGCTTGCTGCTGAGGTGTGGCTGACAGGGACTGAGTGAGATGGTTCGGACACACCCTGGAGACCTCCTATGATCCCTCCCTGGTTGGCCAACCTCTTGCATCCTTCCTTGGCCTTGATTGTGCCCCAGTGGGGTCCCTTGGCCTGGCTTTCACCCCCTCACAATCCAGGACCCCTCAGGGGATGTTGGAGAGCCAGTTTTTGCCTGATCCTGCAGGCCAGGCTGAGGGACCCCACTGGTACACAAATGCATCCCACTAAGCTTCTAGTACATATATAAATCTAAAACAATATTCATCAAATGGTCCTATGTAACACTGAAAAAAACTACAAATCTAATTGCATAATTCTAATAAAATATATTTACTTATCTTTTACACAATGAAATATTTGGTTTTTTTTAAAAATCACTAAAGTAGAATATTTAATGGGGCATATAGTATACTATATTGTTAAATTTCAAAAGTATATAAAGTCTACATTATAATAGATGTTTTATAAAATTCAGAGATCCAATAGAGAGATCCAAAAACAATAATATAAACTATGTTAATAGATGATAACTTTAATTGTTGATATTATATATTATTTGAAATAATCCTATAAATAAAAGCCTATATGGTGTCACGCCCTTGTGTGACACCCTTGCACAATGTCACCACAAGATGGCTGTCACAAGATGGCCATGCACACAATAGAGGCAGTGCCCAGTGGTCTCTCCACTGGTGAGGCCTGGGGGTCTCGTGGCTCCTCAGGGCAAGGGGGAGACAGGTCCTGGTGGAGGAGTTGGGTTGCGGCAGGGGAGGGCAGTTGAGGGTAATCATGTTGGCAGGGGAGTGATTAGGGATTGGTCAGGCTTGCAGGCAGAAGCAATCAGGGGCAATCAAGCAGGCAGGTAAACGGTTATGAGCCAGCAGTACTGGATTGTGAGACGGATGTCTGACTGCCGATTTAGGCCTGATCCCCCGATTGGGCCTAAACCAACAGTCGGACATCCCCCAAGGAAGTCCCAGATTGGAGAGTTTGCAGGCCAGGCTGAGGGACAACCCCCCCTCCCATGCATGAATTTTGTGCACTAGGCCTCTAGTATCTTTATAAAAAGAAAAAATATATACAGTGAAACTACTCTCTATGATAGCATAATGATGGAAAGATGACCTCACAGATTGTTCCAAACCCATAGAATGTACAATATGAAGTGTGAACCCTAATGCAAACTATGGATTATTAGGATTATGATATTTTAATGTAGGTTCATCAATTGTAACAAGCGTACAACTCTGGCAGGGGGTATTGATAATGGGGAAGGCTATGCATGTGTGGGGGTAAATGATTTAATGGGTAATCTCTTCACACTGTGAACTTTTTCTGCTCTTAAAAATAATCTATTGAAGAAGAAAAAATAAATGAAATTTTTTCTTTTCCAATTTTATGCATACATCTACAATAAAATTGTACATTAGAATCTACCCAAATCACAGTTTAAATATATAAAATTTAATGTTATTATTCTTAAACTTCAATTTGAAACTTACTAATGTGCCATGAAATAAGTTTATTTTAAAACAAAATTGGATAGACTAAGAGAGAATAAATAGAAGATGTCAGAACATATCTTAAGCTGTCCCTGATCTCAATTGTTTATAGCATAGTGGATGATATAAACATATGTTCACAAATTCTGACCTGAGTAAAGTTTATCCATAAGGGAAGTAGATGATAAATATTTCAGGCAGAAGGCACAGCATGAGCTAGGAGATTAAAATAAATTAAAAGAATACATATCATTATGTGTACAAGTATTGATGGCCCTGTGTAGGCCAAACTACGTGCCATGGAAAGATGATTGGACTTATCCTGTAGACAAAGGTGGAGCATCAAAAAAAAGGAGATATATGTACTACTATGTGTAATATTTTAAACAATAAAATAAAATTAAAAGTAAATAAATAAATAATTAAAATAAAAATTTTTTAAAGTTAATGTTGAGGGTGTGGGTGATTGGCAGTCACTGGATAGGGCTTGCCCCTGGAGATGTGGTGAGGACAGTTAGCAGTGATACTGTTTTCCCTAGATCAATCTTGAATGTCCCATGGTGCCTAAGGATGAGGAGCTATTAGGTAAAGACTGCAATTAAAGGACACTTAGTAGCCCACTTTAGAGACTTAGAATCATTTTATGCAAAGTGTGTTCCCCAGAAAGATATTCTGCAAAATCTTCTAAGTTTGATGTGAAAACAGGGTTCCTTGTCACTAAGAAAACCTGATGAAACCTGGATTAAAGGAAGTTAAACATGTTTCTCTACTAAACAATATAACAAAGAGTTCAATATACTGATTTGTATTCTGAGTCTTCGAAATAACAGTGTGCAAACTTTTTTACAACTTTTAAAGGATAAGGGACTTTGTGATTTTTTTTTTCAGCAATAACCTATAGGACTAAGATTCACAGAGCAGACTTTGTAAAACGTTTAAAAGGCAAAGACAATGAAAGTTTGAAAATCCAATGTTGGTAAATAATGAATTCATAACAGCATTAAATTAAACAAGTACACTAATGTTATGCTTTGGTTATTAATTCAAAAGAGTTATGCAAAACATCTATGATTTTTAAGAGGTAGATGTAACCTGTATATACACACAGATCATTTTATATTTTTATTAAATGCACAGCCAACGACTTACATAAGCAGAGAACTATTTGGGAGAACAAATCAAGGGAAGAGAGAAAAAATAAAAAGCACAGAATTATTTCAGTCTCTTATAATTCATTTTGTTACTTTTTTTTTTACCTCTAAGAAAAAGTGGTGGTGAGATAAAGAAGAAATATAATTCTTAAGTTATTTATAGCAATGTTTGTTTATGTCCTGTTTCATTTGTAGAGCCATAATTGGAAGCTTTTATGCTACTGGAGGCCTGATGCACAAAATTTGCACAAGGGGCTCAGCCCTCACTGTTGCCATGGCTGCCTCGGCCCCATGGCCACAGCGGCTGCCTCGGCCCTCGCAACTCTGGCTTCATCTGGAAGGATGTCTGGAAGGACATCTGGTCTAATGAGCATCTTACACTTTTATTATTATAAATTTTATTATTTTTAACATGTCTCTATTTGGCATTTAAAAATAATGATATAAGAATGTATGATTCAGTAAAGCTTTACTTTTTTGTTGTTAATCCTCACTGGAGAATTTTTCCTTTGATTTTTATATAGATTGGAAGGATGGGAGAGAGAGAGAGATGTGAGGGAGACACATCCAGGTGGATTGGTTGTCTTCCACACAAGCCATTAACAGGCCTCAGATGGAACCTGTAACTCAGATATGTGACCCTGATGGGTAATTGAACCCAAGACCCTCTGTGCACAAGTTGACATTGAGCAACACTGGCTAGGGCCCATACTTTTTTCCTTTTAAATATATTTTTTACTGATATCAGGGAAAAGCACGGAGAGGGAGAGAGAGATAGAAACATCGGTCAGCTGCCTCCTATACTTCTACTGGGAATCGAGCCTATAACCCTGGCACGTACCTGACTGGGAATTGAACCTGGTGCATGGCATGATGCTCAACCAGCTGGGCAGTAATATTGTACTTTGAATTCAAACTACAAATCTATACCTACAATAAAGCTTCCTTAGTATTCCTCTGAAAACCAATGAGTTTTGAGTAGGGAGAGGAGCTGATTTGAGCTAAATTTCTGTCAAGTGAGTGGTTGAGTTATTTTTTTTAATGATTACTTCAAAGAAAAGGAACTTTGAGATTTAGATAGAACTTCATATGCGACTGTGGCAAACACTTAGGTAATAAGTTGTAAAGGTGTCAAACGAGATAGCATGCATTATTGAAAAAGAAAGAACTCTCCGGTATATTCTGCTTTATTATTTCAACATTTTTCATTAAAATTTACCTTGTCTCAATTATATGGCAGTAACCAGCAGGGGATGCTCTTAGCATTACAGAAAGACTAAATTTCTCTGTAGTGGAATTATTTTCAGTCCTCATTCTGAACATAACTGAAACTTATTTAGTTTGATGAGCATTTTTCAGTAAAAACAATTGGAGTTTTTCCTCCAGTCCAAAAAAAAAAAAAAAGTTTGTTGGGTTTTTTTTGGCCAGGGGGGAGGGGTTGCCTTTATCTTTAAGCTTCAATATATATGGCCCATATAAATTAATAAAAATAGTATTGCTTCTTACAAACCTGTTGTGTAAAAACTTCTATTGGTATAGGTAAAAATAAAGGTAAGACAAATTAGGGACTGTGTGTACGAAAGATAAACAGTTCATCTTTTACAAGACTAGCTGGAAAGAAAAAGAAAATGTTCTTTTATTGATAGCTGTGACCTCAGACCGAAGAAGGCTTTTCTTAAGGCAGTTCACAATGACACACAAAACAGGCTCTCTCGAGGTCACTGGAGAAATCAGAATATAAGCTGGGTTCCCTCAAAAGGCTTTCGAGCGTGTCCTTGGGAAGATATGGAAATGACCTGCATAGAATCTGTGTTATTTGTCAAACTGTAACTGCACCGAGTGCTTTAGAGCTGCTATATTTAAGGTGGGGGGAATGTAACCCTTTACAATTCCTAACGTGTACTATGATTTCTGTAGTCTTGCTGTTCTTTTTTGTTTTATTTATGGTCTAGCTCTTCTGGAGAAGCTCCAAATAGTTGAATAAATTATGTCTTAAGATGCTTAAGCATCATAACTAGAAAGCCTGATGACTTGTGATAATGCTGCTTTTTTTTTTTTTTACTAATTTCAATTAAGAAACACACTGCTGAACAGATATTATGACTTTCCAAGTGCCCAAATCATATTTTTGGGTGAGACCTCCCTTATAATAATGCACTCATTGACACCTCAAGGTTATTGCTAATAAGATGTTTGAAATAGTCCAAATTTCAACAGCACTAATTAGGAAGTATTTCATTACACAAATGCATTTAGGTATTAGTTTGTGGCTATACTGTGTAAGAGGTGAGGCAAGTAGGGGAGGAATTGCAAAGGAAATTTAGGGATTTTGAAATCTAATAAAGAAAATCTTAAGCATGGATGTATCCAGAGTGGATTCTGTACAATGTATCACCATATATATTGAAGCTTAAATGAAAAAAAAATACAAATGCTATTCAAGTATTTTACATTACATAAAATTTATCTCTAGTGTCTCTGTACATTATATACTTTTTCTATACCCTTGCCAAATTCACACATGAAGTAATTAAATAAATTTTATGATTAATTAAGTTAATTTTGTATTTCTTGGAAATAAATATTCAGATTATTAATAAATTAGTTTATCAATAAAATCAATTTTAAGAATTATCAAAATATATTTATTTTGATTCCAAATGTTTATTCATTTGTCTACTGAATACTTATTAAACAGTTTTCATAGGACAGGAGCTTTCTAGGTGCTATAAGTGGTCATTCAAATAAAACTCATTCTTCACCTTTGAGAAGTGTTTTAATCCTGTGTTAATCTGAAACCATAGGTATTGTAACAGAAGTACCCAGCCACAGTTATCCAAGAAACAACTACCTTGGAGTAAGAGTAAGGAACATGGAGACTTGTAGAGCTATGTCATAAGTCCATTTTCAAACTTTATACTAAAAAAGTCATGCATGAAGATTTGTGCTAACAATATTAGATTAAGAGACAGAGATACTTCAACTATCAATAAAATGGTACTAGAAAACTAGCTAGACTTCAAGACACAATCCTACTTTTGCTTGTTTTTGCTCAAATTCCACTCTCATTTTATCTTCCCTAAGTCCAAAGATTTGCTTTCTCATGAACTTAGATGGATGAGGTTTTTAATGCTCTTTCAAAGAGAGATGATTACTTTCTAAGCCATGGAGAAATTCCACTCAGCAGGGGTGATGAGGCAAGAAGACAGCCTACAAATTGAGATACCATTATCTCTAGGCTGTATTCAGCTTTTTTCCTAGTAAGGCTTTACAAACAAAATTGTCTCCAAAAGACACAATTTCTAAAGGAAGAATAATAAGTTGCCCCTGAACAAGAACCAGAATTATAGAAGCAGGCAGAATTAGGGAATAGTCTCTTAAATCTTTCTCTTTGCCCATTTAGCCTCCTGCCCCACTTACTTTTCCCTATCACCTAGTCATCTTCACTAGACTCATCTGACACTATTACCCAAGCTGGGCCCAATGGCAGATTAAGCTATTTCTGTCAAACTTAATTGTCTTCTACTTCTCTGTTTGTCTCTTGTAAGTTTTCTAGAGGGCATTGTGTCCCTAACATTTTGCATACTGCCTGGCTCAGATTATTGGGTAAATAGATCACTGTTAAAATAATAAATAAGGAGATACTCTAATATTTTGTTAAAAGCGGATTAGAAAAGGAGACTTCAACATACCTTGATACAAAAGCATATAAACAGCTTCTTAAAGCATCTGTCATTAAGGCACCTACATTGATGTTGATAAATAAAATTGCATATATAATATTATTTCAATGAGAACAATAATACATAATTCTATAGCACTCTAAACATTGAATACCTGTGTTCCAAAGTTATTATAAGGAATCTCTCCTAATAAATAAAGATATAGGCAGGTGACCTTCAGGATCAGATAAGCAAGTGTTGCTTGTCCTGATACAGGAATTTCCCTCAGGGTTAAGGATTCTGACTAGCCGGGTAAAGGTTCTGGCTCATTCAGCTTCATGGACACGGCATGAGGCATACAGAAGGATTCTTCAGGTTTTACCCTTGACCATCATATCAACTCTCTTCAGGCAACTGCCTTTGTAATCTCTAGTGTTATGAGAGATCAAGGAATACCCTTGAGCCTATAAAAATTTCCTAAATAGCTGAAACTTTACAACCTGTTCTTCAGGATTGCAAAAGTCCATTATCTTCTCATTACTTCCAACCTCTCTGTTGGAAAAATGAAATGTCCATGGTCAAAGCTGATATACAGACATTTGATTGACATAAGCCTAAAAACAATATACCATCATGTCTGTTGGCAACAAATGTCTAGTTTCAATTATTAAGAAATGAAGATCACACATCAAGGAATTAAAGTCATAAAGGCTTTGTTGATATGAATGCATGTGCTTTGTTTCTATAGAGATATACAGTATATATATATAGTATGCTCCCCCTACCACACATACCACCACACAGGATTCTGCTCTGGCCTTTTGTTATGTATACTAAGGACAAAGCACACATATTGTTTTAAAATGCATGTAAACTGGGTGTCAAAACAGCTCAGTATCTCATGAGCTATCTTTTGTGTAAGGCAACTATTGATTACCAGCGGTGGGGAAACTTTTTCTGCCAAGGGCCATTAGATATTCATAATATAATTTGCCAGCCATACAAAATTATCAATTTAAAAATTACACTGCTATATTTGGTCAAACATTTAATTAGCTCACCCCTAATGCCTTGGCAGGGCCAGACCAGAGGATTTCTTGGGCCTTATATGGCCCTGGGCTAGATGTACCCTGGACCCCTGGATTAAACAGATCACAGCTTGACATGATATTTGCTTTTTCAGATGTCAATCATGTTAGACCTAGAGGCAATGCTAAATGAGGAGTCGGAGTTTCTCTGCTGTAGACAGAGGAAGCAGGGAGGCTAAGTGGTCTAACAGCCAAAGCAGTGAACAGACAAGCTAAATTAGAAGCTACATTCCAACACTTAGTTCTGTGTCGTTGTTTTCTAATGATGCTTTCTGCCCTTCAGTCTATACTAAACATTATCCAGTCCCTACAGTCTAATCAGGTGTATAGCTTTTATCTTTGGTGACATTATGTAATTAAATATTAGAATTTAACAATGAAAGACCCAAATCTTTTTTTAACAGCAATTTTAGTGCATTTTCCCTTACCAGTGCTTGGCCAATGCATTAGTCAACAGAGCCAAGTATCAACGGTACAATGACTGAAATTTCTTTTTTTTTTTTAATATATTTTATTGATTTTTCACAGAGAGGAAGGGTGAGGGATAGAAAGAAAGTCAGAAATATCGATGGGAGAGAAACATTGATCAGCTGCCTCTTGCACACCTCCAACTGGGGATGTGCCCACAGCCAAGGTACATGCCCTTGACCGGAATCGAACCTGGGGCACTCTATCTACTGAGCCAAACCGGTTCGGTGACTGACATTTCTTTTGAGAGCCAAATTTTTTAAATTTAAACTTCTTCTAACCCCACTTCTTGAAAATAGACTCCTCCAGGCCATGATATTTTGTGGAAGAGCCACACTCAAGGGGCCAAAGAGCCGCATGTGGCTCGCGAGTTGTGGTTTGCCAACCACTGCCTTATACTATTACTTCTCTTTAATAATGAGTTACTGTTATAAGGTGGAATTTTTGATGCATGCTATTAAAATGCAAGTGTGCTAGACATTAGCATACATTAATGCGTATTTGAGTTTGACAATTCAATAAGTGATAAAAGTGACAGGTGGCTGGCAATAGTGGGTTAGGGTTATTTATAACACTTTAAAGTGTGTCAGAGTGCCTAGCACATAGTTGGAGCTCTGCAAAAGTCCAGTACATAAATACATTCATTAAATACATGCAGAAACATAAGAAACAATTATGTATTATACCAAATCATAACTAGTAAATGATATTTCTAAAGTCTCTACATCCTGCAACCAAGGATTTCTACAGGATGCTTCTGTGTTTGGTTTTGTATATATAAGACATAGCAGGGGTGTTGGAACATGATCTCTTAATCTGAGAGTTTGGAAACTTGGGTCCAGTCTACCTTTATTGTAACTACCGTACCTAGAAAGGTTGCCTCTCTTTCTGGGGACATAACTTCATAAACAGCAAAATAAAGACTTTAGAATCAACCTTGTGAAAAGAGATTTATTATTATCTTTATATTAATTAACTATAGTGTTGCTATTCTTTTGTATGAGTTTGCTATAGGGTTGCCATAATAAAGTACCATACCTTAGTTTCAGCACTGCCACCTTCAAGCTGTGTGATTTTTTTTTTTTTCTTTTTCAGAGTCAGAGGGGAATGGGGAAAGAAAGGGAGAGAGGGAGGGATGGACGGAGGGAGGGAGGGAAGGAGTAAGGGGGGAGAGAGAGAGAGAGAGAGAGAGAGAGAGAGAGAGAGAGAGAGAGAATGAATGATTTCTTGTTCCACTTTTTTATGCATTTATTGGTTGATTCTTGTATGTGCCCTAACTATAGACGGAACTCAGAACCTTGGAGTATAAAGACACTCTACCAAACTGAACTTCCCAGCCAGGGCAAGCTGTGTGATTTGAAAAAGCCACTTCCCCTGATGGACATCAAAATGTCTTCTATAAAATGACCAAGTTGAAGCAGATTTTTAAAAATCTATTCCAACTCTGACATGTGGAAGGAAGAAAATAAGCGAATGCAGGTTCCAAGGAAGCATTAGGTGAAGCAAGAGTAGAGAAAACCAAAGGAATAAAGAATGAAGGTAGCTGTGGTATTCATAACGAGATACCAACGATTGGGTGTAATATCCTAATGTATACGAAGAGCTAGGTGGCCTCACGACCAAATGGGCGACTGGTCACCATGAAGTGCATGGAGCACCTCTGCTTCCTCCTCTCCCTCACCCCCGAGCTGCTCACCGTGAGGGGTTGCTGGTGGTAGTAGGGGGTGGGACTGGGGGCTGGGGACTGTTGGGCAATAGGAGGGCTGCTTAGCTAGCGGGGTGGTCGTGAGCTTAGTGGAGCAGTCACTGGGGTGACAGGAGTTACCCAAAGCAGTTGCAGGGCCAGGCGAGCCTCGTGGAGCAGTGGGGAGTCTGGGCATTTTCATGGAGCATCCAGCGGCAAGCTTCATGGGGCAGCAGCAAGCTTTGCGGAGCAGCGGAAGGGCAGGGAGGAAGGAGGAGCATCGCAGGGCGACAGAGGCCATGCCACAGAGGCCAGGGCCCTAACTGTGCACGATTTCATGCTCTGGGCCTCTGGTGATTCTAATAATAAAATAGTGTTGAAAACTGTAAGTTTCAGGTGAATCTCTTAAAAATTTTATTACTTTTATGAATATACTAAAATAGGCTTCCAAATTACTGAAAATATTATTTTCTCTCTTTCCCCTTATAAAATAGTTCCCTATTACCTACAGGCAAACATAGTCTCTGAATTGTTTTTTTTTAATAGGTACACCATGACTAAAAATAAATATATGGCTTTACAATAATGTGGTTTTTAAAGGAAAATACAACAAAATGTCTAGAATACTTCTATAGCCAACTTCATGCTTTGCCTGCTTCAGGAAAAGGCTAGTAGGAAACAGGTGTCACTAATCACAATGCAATCTGCCATCTCCAGTTGGAGGGGGAGAGAACTTCAACTAGCTGCTTTCTCCTCTGATTAAAAATTCCTCCATATTAAACTCCTAACATTTTGCTCTTCTACTCACATACATTTTATACCTTTTCTGGGGGGTGGGGATTGTGGAAATGAATGGATTAACAGCATCTTACCTCTGAGTCAGTAAGTTAATTACAGAGTGTGTATATAAAATGGAATAATGAATTATTTAGCTGATAACAAACATGATATAAAATTCCATTTATTGGATAGTCAATTCTATCTTATTAGTTTTAGAGTTATGTAAATTATTTTAATACAATGCAAAAATATTTAGTATTTGAAAATTTACTTTTCATATGGTGTGTTTGTTGTTCTACAGCCATATTTTTGTACTTTATGGAATGTTTTAAATAGTTGAGTGAAGAACAGTGTAGTCTGATTAAGAAGGAAAGACATATATAGTGGAATAAGTCCTGCATTTTGCCTTCCATTTCTTTTCTAATCTGGGACAGTATGTAATCAGTTTAGAAGGGTTTTTTCTTTTCAAAATTAATTTATTATGTAAGATCATTCTAACAAGAGAACAATTTGTTAAACACAAATAGCATTGTAAAAACTTTTCTAACTCTCATTTTGCATACCTCTTGCAGATGGAAAAATTCTATAAGGAATAGTACACCATTACTTCATTTAAGCCTCAGAGAAAAAGCACAAAGAGTTTAGGTTAGTCTCAGCTCTGTTTCTCTCATTCACCAATTTGACTTTCTGTGCCCAGGATGATCATAGATTCCAATTTACCAGGACAGTCTCAGTCTCAATATGCAGTTCCTCCATTTGCCTGGTGATTATTCCCTTTCACTCGCAAAAACATACTGTTTTGGAAAATGTTATATGGTCCCTTTACCAATGTACATATGCCATATGACCATTCCACAAACTGGTTGCACTTGTTAACCTTAAAATGAGAAAATTTTCTAACATTTCTTTCAAATATTATATATATATATATATATATACTAAGCTGGTGCACAAAATTTGTGCATGGGGGGGGGGCAGGGAATGTCCATTAGCCCAGCCTGCACACTCTCCAATCTGGACCCCTTGAGGGATGTCCAACTGCCCCTTTAGGCCCGATCCTACCAGGGCATCCTTCTCACAATCCAGGACTGCTGGCTCCAAACTGCTCACCTACTTGCCTGCCTGATCACCCCCTAACAACTTCCCTGGATGCCTAATTGATGCCTAACTGCTCCCCTGCCAGCCTGTTTGCCCCCAATTTTCCTCCTCTGCCGGCCTGGTCACCCCTAACTGCCCTCCCCTGCAGGCTTGATCACCCCCAACTGCCTTCCCTTTCAGGCCTTGTCCCTTCCAGCTGCCCTCCCCTGCTGGCCTGATGGCCCACAACTGCTCTCCCTTGCAGGGCCTGGAACCTCCCAAAGGCTCTCCCCTGCTGGCCATCTTGTGGTGGCCATCTTGTGTCCATATGGAGGCAGGATCTTTGACCACATGGGAGCAGTCCTCTTGTGTGTTGGAGTGATGGTCAAACTGCAAATTACTCTTTTATTAGATAGGATAGAGGCCTGGTGCATGGGTGGGGGCCAGCTGGTTTGGCCTGAAGGGTGTCCCAGATCATGGTGGCACTTCCTTTGGGATGAGGGGCAGCCTGGGCAAGGGGTCTGTGGAGGTTTGCAAGCCAGCCACGTCCCCCAGTGATCCAAGCAGAGGCCCTGGTATCTGGAATTAATCTATGTCTACAATTGAAACTTTGTAGCCTGGAGTGGAGCCAAGCCTTCTGCTGGCTCTGATCCACGGAGGCAGCCATTTCTGTTTGAAACTTTGTAACCTAGGCTGGCAACAGCAGGCTGAAAGTTTGGCTTCTTCCATTGCCAGGGAAACCCAAGCCTTTGTTCTCTCCAGCTCTGTGGCTGCCGCCATTTCTGTATCTTTTATAATTGAAACATTGAAACATTGAGTGGAGGCCTAGGCAGGCACAAAACTTGGCTTCCTCTGTTGCCGAGGAAGCCCAAGCCTTCCTCCTGCTCTCAGTAGTGGCAGTCATCTTGGTTGGGTTTATTTGCATAATCTGCTCCTGATTGGCTGGTGGGAGTGGATGGTGGATGTGGCTTGTGAGTGTGATGAAGGTATGGTCAAATTTGCATATTACTTTTTTATTAGATAGTATATATATATATATATATATTTATTTATTTATTTATTTATGCTATCTTTTCTTAATGAACTAGACTTTGTTATTTATTTGTCTAACTATTGTGTGATGCTGTGTTATTATTTCTCCTTACCTAATGGAGTATTTTTATGTGGTTTTCAGAAATGCAAAGCTGTGATCTTCTAAAAAGACAAATGATATGGTGTTGAAGTTGTGAGTTTTATAATGCAGTGAACAGTCAGCAAGACATGGTAGGAAGAATACAGAATATAGCCTGCTGAGTTGTGACTCTGGGCAAATGTAACTTCTTTAATCCTCCATTTCCATATCTATAATTTGAAGATAATGACATTTTTGAATGACATTTGTAAAAATTGAGGTGTTATATATAAAGTGACCAGGACAAGGCCTGGTGTATCACCAGTATAGAAAATATGGTAGCAATTATAATTATTATTTTTATAGAATAAGATTATTGGACACTTATAGGCATTAATGGAGTAAAATATTGCTTTACATCTCCATAGAAAATTCTATAAATGAAGTAAAACTTTTTAATGTGGTTGACTGTTTTTTTTTAAATAAACTTTTTTATTACTGACTGGAGGCCCAATGCATGAAATTCATGCATGGAGGGGGGTTCCTCAGCCCTACCTGTACCCTCTTTAATCTGGGGCCCCTCAGGGGATGTCAGACATCACTCTCATAATCTGGGACTACTGGCTCCTAACCACTGGCCTGCCTGCGTGCCTGATTGGCCTTAATCCCTCTGACTACCGGCCTGATCACCCCAACCTGCCTCCCTGCCAGCCTTAATGCCCCTACCTTGCCCCCCTGCCTGCTTGATCACCCCTAACTGCCTCTGCCTGCCTGCCTGATTGCCTCTAAGTACCCTCCCCTGCCAGCCTGGTTGTCCCTAACTGCTCTGCCCTGCCAGCCTGACCCTCCCTAACTGCCTGTGCCTCAGCCCCCACCACCATGATTTTGTCTGGAAGGAAGTCAGACATCTGGGAGATGGCCAGTCGGCCTGGTCTAATTAGCATATTATCATTTTATTAGTATAGATAGATTATATAGGATAGAATTGCTTAAATGAAGGGAAGCCTTTTTAGAAGGAGGATATGCTCTTGGCAGACAAAAACACAAAATCCCTATATCTAGACTGATAGCCAGCCATATGCTCTATACTGCCAACCAGTCAGTAAAAAAATAAATCACTTTCTTACACCTTACACCAAACAGCTGTTGCCCTTAAAACCCCTCCTCAGTCCCCACCTTAGTTCTGCCTTTCCAGTTCACCCAAAGTAGGTTCTGATTGGTCAGAATCTATGCCAGTCAGCATCAAAAGCTCTGCCTCCTAAACAGCCATTGGCTCCTTGCACTTCATCCAGATTTGGTTCTCATTGGTCAGGTCCTATGTCAGTCAGCATCAAAAGCTCCACCTTCTAGGCAGTCATTGGCTTCTAGCAATTCACCTAGATTTGGTTCTGATTGGTTGGTTTCTATGCCATTTAGCATCTCTGGGAGGCAGGGCTGATCAGCCGCTGTCCCAGACTGCTGGCCAGCAGGCTGAACTGCTGACCTCTGGAAGAGAAAGAGAGAGAAGCTTGGCTGCTGTTGCAGCCGGGAGAGAGAAGCAAGGTCTGATCCCTCTGCTTCTATCTCCAGGCTTCGCCAGCAGCTGCTGCTGCTGCTGCTGCTCAGCCCCACCTCTCTCTCTCTCCGAGAAGTCAGGAGTTCAGCCTGCTCATCTGATGTGTGCACAGCCTGACATTCAGTTGAGCCACCAGTCATTGTGGATGTTATGAACCCGGATATATATATATATATATATATATATATATATATATATATATATATATATATATTTATTACAGATCTTCCCTTCTCCATCCCCCCTTTTACCCCCATCCTCCCAGGCCCTACCCACCTGCCCATGTCTTCACTATTTGTTACTTGTGTCTATGCGCTATGCATATAACTATATAAGTTCTTTAATTTATCTCTTCTTGTCCCCCCAAACTCACATTGATATATGTCAGTCTGTGACATGCCTCCATGTGTCTGCTCTTATTTTGTAGCTCAATTCATTCTTCTCATTAAATTCCACAAATAAGTAAGATTATGTTATATTTGTCTTTTTTCAGGTTGGCTTTTTAACTTAGCATAATATTTTCCAGGTCCATCCATAATGTCCCAAATGTTAAGAGATATTTCTTTTTTACAGCTGCATAGTATTCTATTATGTAAATGTCCCACAGGTTTTTTGTTTGTTTGTTTGTTTGTTTTATCCATTTGTTTCTTGATGGGCACTTGAGTTGTCTTCAAATCTTAGTTATTCTAAATAATACTGCTATGAATATAGGGGTGCGTAGGTTCTTTCTGATTGAAATATTGGTTTTTTTAGGGTATATTTCCAGAAGTGAGATCACTGGGTCAAAAGGAAGTTCCATTTTTAAGTTTTTGAGGAAACTCCCTACCGTTTTCCATAGTGACTACAACAATTTGCATTCCCAGCAACAGTGAATTAGTGTTCCCTTTTTCCCACATACACCTCAGCATTTGTTCTTTGTTGATTTTTTGATGATAGGCATTCTGACAACTGTAAGGTGATATCCCATTGTGGTTTTAGTTTGCATTTATCTGATAATAAATGACTTTGAACATTTTTTTCATATGTGTCTTGGCCATTTGTATGTCCTTTTTTGGAGAAATCTCTATTCAGGTTTTCTGTCCATTGTCTTCCTTTTGTTGAGTTGTATGAGTACTTTATATATTTTTGAAATTAACCCCTTATCACAGTGGTTCAGAACCTTCCTAATTCTGTGACCCTTTAATACAGTTCCTCATGTTGTGGTGACCCCAACCATAAAATTATTTTTGTTGCTGTTCATAACTGTAATTTTGCTACTGTTATAACTCATAATGTAAATATCTGATATGCAGGATGTCTTAGGTGCCCCGTGTGAAAGGGTCATTCGACCCCCAAAGGGTCATTCATTACCCACAGGTTGAGAACCGCTGCCTTCTCAGATTAACTGCTATGCAGTGGATTCTCTTTTCCTTTTGTTGATGCTTTCTTTGGCTGTGCAGAAGCTTTTTATTTTGAAGTAGTCCCACTTTTTATTTTCTCCTTAGTTCCTTTGCTCTCTAGGAGATGTATTTGTAAACAGATTGCTATATGAGATGTCTGAGATTTTGTTGTTTATGTTCTTCTCTAAGAATTCTATGGTTTCATGCCTTACATTTAAGTTTTTTATCCATCTCGAGTTTATTATTGTGTATGGTATAAGTTGGTAGTCTAGTTTCAGCTGTTTGCATGTCTACCCACTTCTCCCAACACCATTTATTGAAGAGACTGTCTTGACTCCATTGTATATTCTTGCCTCCTTTGTCAAATATTAATTGACTTTAATGATGTGGGTAAATTTATGTGGTCTCTGTTCTGAACCACTGGTCTATATGCCTGTTCTTGTGCCAGTACCAAGCTGTTTTGGTTACAATGGCTTTGTAATATAGTTTGATATCCGATATTGTGATCCCTCCTACTTCATTCTTCTTTCTGAAGATTGTTGCAGCTATTTGGAATCTTTTATAGTTCCATATAAATTTTAGGATTATTTGTTCTTGCTCTGTGAAGTATGCCTTTGATGTTTTAATAGGAATTGTGTTGAATCTAGAGATTGCTGTAGGTAGTATAGACATTTTAATATGTTAATTCTTTCAATCCATGAACATGGTACACTTTCCCATTTGTTTGCATTTTCCTCTATTTATTTTTTTTAATTTCCTATAGTTTTCCAAGTATAGGTCTTTTTACTTCTTTGGTTAAGTTTATCCCTATGTATCTTATTTTTGTTGTTGTTGCAATGGTAAATGGGATTGCTTTTTTAGTTTCTCTTTCTGAAAGTTCATTACAAAATGCCATTAATTGGTGGATGGTGATTGGTGGAATTCTGCTACCTTGCAGAATTCATTTATTAAGTCTACTAGTTTCTTGGTGGAGTCTTTAGGGTCTTCCATGTACAATATCATGCCATCTGCGAATAATGACAATTTTACTTCCTGCTTTCCACTTTGAATGCTTTTTATCTCTTGTCTTGTTTGATTGCTAAGGCTAGGTCTTCCAGTGCTATGTTGAGTAAGAGTGGTAAAAGTAAGCATCCTTGTCTTTTTCCTGTGCGTGAGGTAATTGCTTTTATTATTTGCCCATCAGATGTAACATTCTTATTTAGGGCCCCTATTATGTTGAGGTATGATCTCTTTATTCCCAGTTTACTGAATGTTTTCATTTTAAAAGGTGCTGCATTTTGTTGAATGTGTTTTCTACAGCTATTGATATGAACATGTGGTTTTTATCTTTCAGCCAGAGGCCCAGTGCACAAAATTCATGCAAGGAGCTCAGCCCTCATAGCCCCAACTTTGTCCAGAAATTGTTCAACTGTCTGTTCTAATTAGCATATTATGCTTTTATTATTATAGATTTGTTTATATGATATACCACATTTATTGATTGGCAAATTGTACCAACATTGAATCACTGAAATAAATCCCACTTGATTTTGGTGTGTGATCTTTTTAATATATTCCTGGATCCAATTTGCTAATATTTCGTTCAGGATTTTATCATCTATGTTGATCAGGAATATTGGCCAGTACTTTTCTTTCTGTGTAGTACCTTTATCTGGTTTTAGAATTAGAATCAGACTGGTTTTGTAAAAGGAGCTTGGAAGTGTTTCTTCCTCTTGAATTTTCTGGAATAATTTGAGGGGTTTAGTTGTTAGATTTTCTTGAACGTTTGATAAAATTCTCCTATAAATCCATCTGGTCCAGGATTTTTGTTTGCTGAAAGTTTTATAATTACTGATTACATTTCATTAGTTGTTATCAGCCTATTCAGGCTTTCTGATTCTTCCTGATGGAGTTTTGGGAGATTATATGTTTCTAGGAATTTTTCCATTTTGCCCAGGATGTACAGTTTGTTGGTCTATCATTGTTCATAGTATCCTATATAATAAAAGTCTAATATGCTAATTGTCCAGTCAGCCATTCAACCAATCAAAGTATAATATGCTAATGACTAGGGGTCCGATGCACAAAATTCATGCACGGGGGGTGGGTGGTTCCTCAACCCAACCTGCCCCCTCTCACATAGTGGGAGCCCTCAGGGGATATCCAACTGATGGCTCACCCCCAGCCTGCTGCGAGACTTTAGGCCTTGGGCACCCAGCCATCACCCTGCTCAGTTCAGCCCCAGCTGCCTGCTACCACCCGGCCCTGGGGGCTAGGCGCTCACCACCACTTCTGCTCACAGAGCCCAGGGGCTGGATGCTTGCAGCCACTGCCATTTCATTTCCACCCCTGGGCCCAGCACTCACGCCAATTGGCCGTGCCTCTGCTCCAGACTGGCTGGTAATATAGCCAATCAGGAGCAAAGGTATGGTCACATTTGCATGTTTCTCTTTTATTATATAGGATATGCTAAGGCTGCTCAACTGCTTGCTATGATGTGCACTGACCACCAGGGGGCAGACAGTCAACCAGTCAACAAGTTGCTATGACATGCACTGACCACTAGGGGACAGATGCTCTGTCTGGTAGAGTAGCTTATTGCTGGGGTCCAGCTGATCGAGACTGAGAGAGACAGACTGGACACATCCTGGAGCCCTCCTATTGTCCCTCCCAGGTTGCCCAAACATTCATGTCCCTCCCCAGCCCTGATCATGCACCAGAGGGGTCCCTTGGCCTGCCAGGTCGAGGTACTCCACTAGTACACAAATTCATGCACCAGGCCTCTAGTTTGCTTATAATCCTTGGTATTTCTGTGGTGCCCATTGTTATATTGCCTCTTTCATTTCTGATTTTATTTATTTGGCTCCTCTCTCTTTCCTTCTTGACGAGTCTAGCTAGGAGTTCATCAATCTGTTTTACCTTTTCAAAGAGCTAGCTCTTAGATTTATTGATCTTTTGTACTGTTTTTTAGTCTCTATCTCTTTTATTTCTGCTCTGATCTTTATTATCTCCTTCCTATCTCCTTTGGGCTTTTTTGTTGTTGTCTTTCTAATTCATTTAGTTGTAGGGTTGAATATTTTATTAACCCTTTTTTCTTTTTTTCTTGAGGTAGAACTGTAATGCTATGAACTTCCCTCTCAGGACTGCTTTTCACCATGTCCCATATGTTTTGAATGGCTCTGTGTTCATTTTCACTTGTTTCCAATACTTTTTATTTCTTGCTTTATCTCATTGGTAACCCATTCATTATTTAATAACATGCTACTTAGCCTCATTTATTTGAGTGTTTTTGAATTTTTTTAGTGTGATTGATTTCTAACTTCATGCCATTGTAATCCAAGACGCTGGTTGCTATTGTATCAGTCTTCCTGAATTTATATAAATATATTTTGTGCCATAGCATGTGTTTATCTTGAGAATGTTCCAGGTGCACTTGAAAAGAATGTATATTCTGTTGCTTTATGCTGAAATGTTCTGTAAATATTTCAGTTAGTCCATCTGATCTAGTGTATCATTTCAGACCACTGTTTCCTTGCTAATTGTTTTACCTATGAGATCTATTCAGTTATGTTAGTGGGATGTTAAATTCCCCCACTATGGCTGTATTGTATGTATGTGGGATCTCCTATATTGAATATATATATATATATATATATATATATATATATATATATATATATATATATTTATATATATGATTATATTTTCTTGTGGAATCATTCCCATTAGTATTATGAAGTGGCCTTCTTTGTCTCTTGTTATAGCCTTTGCTTTGAAGTCTATTTTGTCTGACTTGAATATTGCTACCCCAGCTTTATTTCCCTTTCCATTTTCATGGAATACATATATTTTTACATCCCTTTAGTCTTGGTCTTTGTGTATCTTTTGTTCTCAGGTGAGTGGGTCTCTTGTAGACAGCATATATGTGGGTCATCTTTTCTTATCCAGTCAGTCACCCTAGGTTAGTGGTCAGCAAATTGTGTCTTGCGAACCACATGCAGTTCTTTGGGCCCTTGTGTGTGGCTCTTCCACAAAATACCATGGCTGGGTGAGTTTATTTTGAAGAAGTGGCATTAGAAGAAGTTTAAGTTTAAAAAATTTGGCTCTCAAAAGAAATTTCAATCGTACTGTTGATATTTGGCTCTGTTGACTAATGAGTTTGCCAACCACTGCCCCAGGTCTTTTGACTGGAGCATTTACTATATTTACATTTAAGGTTATTATTGACTAGTTAGTGGCTTGGTGCACGAAATTCTTGCACGCGGGGTGGGAGGGGAGCGGGGTTCTTTCAGCCCGGCCGGCATCCTCTCTAATCTGGGACCCCTGTGGGATTGGGCCTAAACTGGCAGTCGGATAACCCCCTTCCAATTTGGGACTGCTGGCTCCTAACCGCTCACCTGCCTGGCTGCTTGATCACCTCTAACCATTCTGACTGCTGGCCTGATTGCCCCAACTGGACCCCTCTGCTGGCTTGCTTGGCTCCAACACCCCACCACCACCACCAGCATGACCACCCCCAGCTGCCTTCTGCTCCTGGTCTGATCACCCGTAACCGCCTCTGCCTCGGCCCTGCCACCATGGCTTTGTCCAGAAGGACTTCTGGAAGGTCTCATGGTCTAATTAGCCTATTACCCTTTTATTAATATACATAGGAGATAATATATTGCCATAACTATAACATATGTACCAGTATTACTCTATGAAAATACATACTTCATGTGGTAGGAAGGCATCTAATACATTGCATTGTATGTGTTGTAAGTAGTAGGAAATACTGTATTCATAGTAATAATATACACCCTGTGACTTCCCTTCCTGATCCGGGAATGGTTCCCCAGTTCTTTGAATGTTTCCTGGCCCCCAATGTATTTTTTTGTCATTCAGTGTAACTTTATTTACTGTTTATTGCACATTATTTGAGGTCTAATTTCTAACCACCAAAGAACTATTTTTTCCATGAATTTTAACATTAACATCAGTGAATTCATGTATTCATGTGTTTTTATTGTAAATATCTGAATTATTCACATTGTCATAGATCCTGAACTAATAATCATGGACCATGCACAGGCTGGCAGCAAGCCAGGAGGTCACTCTGAAAGCAGACAGGTTCTCTGCATACGGAGAAAAGTCACTGCACAAAATTTAATGTCCAACCTCAGTCACATCAGAATGTTATATATATTGAATTCTTAATTTATATAGTATCAGGAACTCAACCGCTTGTTTGGTGATGGGGTTGACTTGGTTTCAGGAGGATTAGTCCTGAAATAATTAAGGAAAGGAAGGCTCAATCTTTTCTAGGTTGCTTGCTCATCCCCAACACCTTCATCTTTTTCATCCTCAGCTTCTTGGGCATCTTCTCCTTCACCTTCACCTCCTTTTTCTTCCTCCTTTGCATCCTCAAATTACTCCTTGGAACTTTCTTCTTCCTCTCCTTCCTCTTCGTCAGCCACTTCCTTCTCCTTCTCCTCCTCTTCAGCTTCTCCTTCAGGAGGGGGGCGGGTGTTTCATCCTTAGCTTCCTCGGCTTTTGCAGCCTCCATGGTCTCCTTCACCTCAATCTGCTCCTCCTGGACGTGGCTGGTGTATTAAGAGGAGAAGGAGCTAGTAGACATCAAGTAGAAGCTGATCTGTAAACCACTGTAGACAGATCGACCAAAGACCTAGGAACTGTGGCAGTAGCCTCTGGTTATGTTTCCCATGCTGGTAAAATTGAGCCAGGTCTCCTCACCTTCCAAGAGTTTCTTCATATATTGATTTCCAGTTGGCAGAGGCAAGATTTTTTTTAAAGAACGAAAATGGGAGAAATAAAAATAGATACAGAGGCAAGGAATCATGGAACAGTTTGTCCAACTACAGAGAGAAGGCAGGGGAGATGGGGGAGGGGGTACTGCAAGAGATCAACCAAAGGACTTGTATGCATGCATAAAAGCATAACCATGGGACACAAGACACTGAGGGGTGGCAGGATAGGGCATGTGCTGTGGGGCGTTGGGAAGTCCAGCAGGAGGTCAAGGGGAAGGAGAATGAGAATCATATGTACTACTATTTGTAATATTTTAATAATAATAAATAAAGTTTTCTGTAAGCTGCAATGTCAATGCCACAATGAGGAGGTCCTGGTATTCTTTTAAATATCATGTCATTTCTCTTTGTAGTTTTCAACTTGTTTTCTAATTTGTTGATGTGCATACCACTAACACCCGAGTTCCCTTTATCTTCCAACTCTTCCAGCTGCTTTCCCAGAGTTTAGTTCATGCCCTGGCATGCTTCCATCTCCAGGGTTTTGGCCTTGAGCAGGCAGCAGCTTTCAGACACCTCCTCCTTGGCTTCACACAACCCGTACATGTTCTTGACGATGCTCTCAGTCAGCATGGGGAAGCGGTTCTTGTACCATTCTTCGGCATTTTGCATGTTCTTGGCAGCCAGCTTCTCATACTGAGCACAGACGTCCTTGAGCTGGCAGAGAGGTCAGACTTGGAGAACATGTCCATCTTCACAGAGATCTGAGCATACTGGATTTGGACCTGCAGCTCAGTGATCTACTCTTCATGCACCTTCTTCAGAAAGATGATTTAGTCCATCAGGCTGCCCATGCACTTTTCAAGCTCAGCGCCAACGAGAGCCGCCTCCATCAGCCAGCCCTCTGCCTCATCATGGTTCAGCACTTCTCCCTGGTAGCATGCCTGCAGGTTGCTCCCAGTCCCTTCCAAGCCCTGGTGCCCGCTAACTGCCTACTGCCCTCTTCTCCAAGGGACTGGGCTTGCTGGGCGGGGGCACAGGCATCCCATTTTCATTAAAATCTTCAACCCTGGCTTCCTCCACTGGTGTGCACAGCCAGCCTAAGGGCATACAGTGATCTCAGAGACCCTGGCCACCCCTGTCTACCCTGACTGCCCTGTGACTGATTTCAACCTTGACCCTGTGGGCAGCAGCCAGCCTGCCCTGCCCAACCCCGAAGTCTGCATGTACCCCGCAGGCAGAGTCAGATGCTGCCTGCCAGGCCTGTCCCACCCCCCATGGTAGACTGGACCCTGGGAGGCATCAAGCACTGCCGCCCCACCCTCCTCTGCATGCCCTGTTATTGATCTTGGCCTTGACCTACTGCACAGCTTCAGGAGCAGCCAGTCTGCCCTACCCATCCCCAATGGTGGCCTGGACTCCGCCGGTGGCATCAGGTGCTGCCCACCAGGCCTGCCTGACCTGGATGGCAGCCTGGACCCCACAGTCGGCATCAGATGCTGCCACCACCCATTCCCTTGCTTGCCTGGTTACTGATCATGGCCTTGGCACTGCCCGCCTGTATTGCCAAGTCCTACATGGTGGGGCTGCGATCTATCCTATCCTGCTTGCCCAGTCCTCCATGGTGGGGCTGTGATCTGGACCCCCTGGAGCAGCAGGCGGCCTGATCCCCTGCTAGAGCTGGGGCTGTAATCTGGACCCCAGCCACCCACAGTGAAGCGCCTCCATGGCCAGACTTTGCTGCGGGTGGCGGGGATCCGCATCCCCTAGGGTAGTGGGGGACCAGATCCCCTGCTGATGCTGGGGCTGCGATCCGGACCTCACCATCTGCAGCAAAGCACTGCCATGGCCAGGCTTCGCTGCAGGGGGCAGAGGGCCAGATCCCCTACTCAGGCTGGGGCTGCGATGTGGACCCCCACTACCTGCAGCACTGCCATGGCTGGCTTAGGGTAGAGGGGGCCCACCTGCCATCTTGTTTGGGGGTTTTTAATTTGCATATTGCTTCTATTGGCTGGTAGCATAGCAAAGGTATGATCAATTTGCATGTTTCTCTTTTATTAGATAGGATAGGTAATTTATTTATTGCCATTTTTATTTGTTTATTTTTTATTCCTATGATACTCTCTCTCTTTTTGTTCTTCTTAGAAAAGTCCCTTTAATTTTTCTTGCATTGCTGGTGGTAATGTACTCCTTTAACCCTTTTTGTCTGGAAAGCTTTTTATTTCAACTTCAATTTTAAATGATAGCTTCTCTGGATACAGCAGTCTTGGATTTAGGCCCTTCCTTTTCATTTTTTTTTTTTTTTTTTAGTATCTTATGCCACTCCCTTCTGACCTGAAGTGTTTGTATTGAGAAGTCAGCTGACATTCTAATAGGAACTCCTTTGTAGGTGATTTTCTGTCTCTCTCTCATTGATTTAATATCATTTCTTTGTCTTTAATATTTGCCATTTTAATTATGATTTGTCTGGATGTGGATATTCTTGAGTTCAACTTGATTGGAACTCTCTTTACCTCCTGAACTTGTGTTACATTTACCTTCACCAGGTTTCTGTTATTATTTCTTTAAATTGGTTTTCTGTGCCTTATTCATCCTCTGCTCCTTCTGGCATTCTTGTAATGTGAATGTTGTTATGTTTCATCTTGTCCAGGAGCTCTCTTAAGATATCTTCCTGCTTTTTAATTTTCTTTCCC
The DNA here is from genome assembly GCA_027563665.1 of Antrozous pallidus. NCBI lineage: Eukaryota > Metazoa > Chordata > Mammalia > Chiroptera > Vespertilionidae > Antrozous > Antrozous pallidus. The sequence goes on along the minus strand of CM050514.1, from coordinate 105,386,870 downwards.
CATTTGCTACTCTAATTGGGTATTTCTTTCTACCTTGTCTTCAAAATCACTGAATCAATCTGCTGCTTTATCCATTCTACTTTTAATATCTTTCAGTATATTCTTTAAGTCAGATATATGCTGTTCTTCATTTCTGTCTGGTTCTTGTTTATGGCCCTTTTCATGCTGGCTTAATATACACTAAGTTCCTTAAGCATCTTTACAACCATTCCTTTGAACTCTATGTCTGATAGGTTGCTTGCCTCCATTTCATTTAGTACTTTTTATGGAGATTCCTTCTTTTCTCTCATTTGGGGGTTGCTTCTTTGTCTCCCCCTTTTAGTTGTCTCTTGTATTTGCTTCTATTTATTAGATAGAATTGCTATGCCTACCAGGCTTTGTGGAATGGCCTTATGTAGAAAATGTCTTCAGGGGTCCAGTGGTACAATCTCTTTGTTCATCTGAGCTGTATGCTCTAGGATTACCCCTTGTGTGCATTACTTAGGTACTCCAGTTGTAATTGGGACTACATTGCTGATGCCCCATTTGTGGAAAGGATCTCCCCTCCAACTTGCTTCCAGTGAGGTTGGGGATTGCTGGATTTTGCTGTGATGTTCTTGAATCTGGTCCCTTGATATATTTATCCCAGTGGTCACCAAATTATGGCTCATGAGCCACATGTGGCTCTTTGACCCCTTGAGTGTGGCTCTTTCACAAAATATAGCATGCGTGCATGTACAGTGCGATTGAAACTTCGTGACCCATAAGCAGAAGTCAGTTTTTGGCCTGGACGAGTCTATTTTGAAGAAGTGGTGTTAGAACACTCAAGGAGCCAAAGAACTGCATGTGGCTTGCCAGCCACAGTTTGCCAACCACTTATCTTTCCTATGTCTGTTTAAAGCTGCTCTATTGCAAGTGAATGTGAGTCACTGTTCCTCTCTGGCCCTGGGTAACCTCACTGAGGTCCAAAAGGGTGAAGCCCTTAATAGTCCTGTGGTCAGGGACTCCTTAGCCCAGAGGCTGGTTCTGCCTTGAGACTCATACCTTGATTGTCTCTGTTCTGAGCCATACTCCCTTCCTCCACAGAGCTGGTCCCATAGATGTCAGCTGCAGGCACTTGGGTTCAGTGTGGGTACATGTAAGTCCCCCTGGCACTACACTCACTGCGCAGTTCCTGAACCTGCTGCACAGTCACACAAGAGGTCCCTCTGGTGTGCAACTCCTTGTCAGTACCCAGAGCCTGCTGTGGGGTTCCATGCAGAATCCCTCTTGCTTGTGACTCATTGAGTGTCTAGAGTGATATCCGAAGCTAGTTTGGATGGTGGTGAGGCTGTGCTCCTAGCCCCTGCCTATGCCTCTCCAAGATGGTGCTGGTTTCAGAACTAGAGCTGCACCTGCTGGGAATGTGCCTGTGGCAGTAAAAGGGGCTCTTTGTCCAGGACAGCCTACTCTACCAGCCCCTGAAACTCCTGAGAGATATAACTCTCCCTCATTCACTCACACACATGCCATACATGTCTACACTCTCCTTTCCCTCCCTTACTCACTCTCCTTCATTGCTGTCCTGCCAGCTGCCATGTTCTCTTTCTGGTTGACTTTATTTGATTCCAGGGATTAAGCATCTAGTTCAGATGGTAAACAAGTATGGATTGTTAAGCCTTTAGGCAAGTAGAACTAGTGATAGGACAAAAAAACCTAAATTAACTTTTAATGTTATGTTATGTATGTGTTTTTTGCTTATGTGGTAAATTTGAACACACTCAGAATGAACAATAGTATATAGGAAGAATGAGACTATGAATTATGTAAAAACAATCTTTGATTTGTCAAATAACAAATTTCTGACCTCAAGAATAGAAAAATACAAGTCCCAATAGGTTAATACAAAGTTTTTCATTTAATGAAATATATAATCAAATATACTTTTCTATAAGTCAAACATTTATGCAATTAAGTAAAGCAATCATATGTTCTTTAATTATTTTTGTTCTTTCTCTATAATGAGAATTCCAGCTTTTATATGCTTCTTTAATAGGAGCAAGCTGTTTTGAGAGGCAAGTTACATTGAAAATATGTTCCAGATTTACATGCATATCAGTAACAACTTTAAACAACCACCTTTTGGTCAAATCACACAATGCACACTGAGATCCAAATTTGGAATTAAACTGGGGTTCACCATTGTGGAACTTTGCCTCAATTTTTAGTCAGAATGTGTGACTTAAAATCCTGGCTCACATGTAATTTTGAAAGTCGCTACCACTTTAACATTCTTAGTGCCCTATTTTTATGCAACTACTGTTAAAACACACACTTCTACAATAAGGTTGTATGGGACTTAAGTAGCTAAATGCTCTGCATTAAAGAGAGTCATTTATGGCATCAAGTTATTTTTATTTATGTTTCAACAACAAAATGTGGTGAGTCTCCAACCAATGTCTCTCACAGATTTTCAATTGCATTTTTCATGATGCCTGATTAAATCCTTGAAGTTACAAGGCAGGATAATTTGGTAAGTTAATTAAACTGAATAAATTCACTATCCAGAGTTAGTTTGCATGTATATAGCCATTAACTCTACTAGCCATTCTTAAACAAAGGCAGTCACATGCAAAAATGATGCCCCTTTGAGGACAATTGAAGATGCTATATTTTACTAATGAGTATTCTGAGCATCAATCATGCACCAGAAGGTTTTGCCACCTGTTGAATTTAAGTTATTACAAAGAAGACAAGTTGAAAGCATTTGTCTAATGATACCAATTACATATTCTACCTACTTCACAGTGATGTTGAGAGACTCAAAGTGGAATTATGTGTGAAAAATTATTTTATGTGATAAAGTGATATATGTAAAGCTTACTTATTCAATATTGATATCTAATGTCTACCATGTGCCAGCCACTGCCTCAGTCACTTAATGGCACACTATGGTCATTTGCAACTGCCCGTTACTTATTTCAACTCTCTCTATATATACTGAGTGTCCAGATTATTATGATCTCTGAATGCATAACAATCTGGCCACTCAGTGTATATCCTATATCCTAATAAAAGGCTAAAATGCAAAGTGTCCCCTTGACCAGGAGTTCATACAGGAGGCAGGCCAGCCAACCACTCATGTATGATCTCATATTATATTATTATATATAATAATAATCTGAGTGGCCAGATTATTATGTCTTCAGAGATCACAATAATATAGACACTTAGTCTATATATATATATATATATATATATATATATATATATATATATATGAATAATATATGAATTTCTGCCCCTTACTAATTACTTGTTTAAACCCCCCACACACACTGGGTTTTGAATTTTTTTTATGTCTTTTTCTTTTTCTCTATTTCCTCATCCATGTTCTTTAAACAAACTCATGAAAACAAATGAAAGGCCTGCACTACAGCTTTCAAGAATATTCTAAACCTACAGTGTCTTGTACCCATTATCTGTCCTTCCCAGATTTTAATGTTCATAGGATTCACCTAGAAATTGGTTAAAGGTGGTTTGTGATTTGGTGGACCTGAGATTTAGCAGTTCTTACAGTTTCCCAACTGATGCCCATGCCAATGCTCTGCAGATATTTTAGGGAGCAAATCTCTATTGTATGGATCCGCACTTGTTCCTATGAAATTACTTTCCTGCATACCATTTATTTTCAAGAGACATTCTTCTTATAAATAATTAAATATTTGAGCTGTAAATAGCATCCTGTATATGTATCCTAACTTTACCACATTTCATGTGCAGAAAATGTTAACCACAAAGATCTTTGTTCTACTAGTATACCTGATCTAGTGAACTCTCACTCACTTTAATTAGCCCGATCAATGCAGTAAAATCACAGAAGCCAACTGATGTGAGCCCCATGTGTTCCATCCTTTGAGAATTAAAATGGTAAACCTATTCTTCCTGTTGCTGCTCTATCTTGATTACTGTGTGTAAATGCAAATACTGAATGGTTTAAACATAGCCCAACCCATGCTATGGCAAAGTTTAATTAAGTCAACATCTGATTTTAATCCAGCTTCATTTGTTTCATATAGTCTTTCAATTAAGTATCCCTGGTTTGTTTAAATCTGTTTCTTCTCTGCTTCAAATTGTATATGTAGTTTGACTACTTAGAAATATTTTAATTAAAATGTATCCTGTATTCTAAACTATAACACAGAAATCCTGTAATACCAACTTCTGCTTTTCAATTGTTTGAGTTACATAATTAAGATAAAATGACATACATATTAAAATATATTTTTATTTCTTTCAGAGATGAAGGGAAAGGGAAAGAGAGAGAGAAACATCAATGATGAGAATCATTGATTGGCTGCCTCCTGCACCCACCCTTAGAGATTGAAACTGCTACCTAGACGTGTGGCCTGACCAGGAATTGAGCTGTGACCTCCTGGTTCATAGGTCAATGCTCAACCACTGAGCCATGCTGGCTGGTCATGACCATATATGTTTTAATATATAAACTCCTGACCATAATAGAAGAGACATCAGTTTCTAACTTGTGCTTAATTTTCCAGACTCATTTTGTTGCCACATTTATATCTTACACCATATCCTTATCTAACTTAAACTTTCTGTTCATGTCTTCTGCTTTCTCAAATGTATGTGTGTTTGACATGTCATGTCAGGGAGCGATCTGGCCACTTTTCTGGTCAGATTCCCTCCAGATGCCTCTCTAATATCAATCCTCGGCAGCCATTTCTTCAACCTCCTATTTCAAAACTCCTTCCATACTGACTCTGCGATTACTTCTGTCATAGCAACTTGACATTATTTTTAATTTCAAGTGGACTTCTCTGACTTCCCTGCTAGAGTTGAGGTCCACTTTTTTCTTTAGTGGTTTCATTTTCAGTTGGGGTTCTTACAAACAGTAGTTAGTGAGGTATTGTTGATTTTTTATTGAATGATATATAACTAAATTTTAAATATTGAATATATAACACTTTTCTTGTTTCTAAGTCCATTGTAGTATCAGGAGGAGAACTATATTTCTGGCTATCCAAGGTGACAGGGCCAATGATAACTTTTCATAAAATTTTTCAGTAGAAGTAAAACAATATAACCAAATACTTCATTCAACCTACAGCATGGGGTTATTTTTTAAATGCTTGTAAAGTCCTTGATATGCTAGCCATTGAGATGTGGGGGTTATATTGCCTTCCTTTGAATCTGGGATGTATTGTGAATGCTTTGACCAATAATGTATGGTGGCAATGTTACTGGACTAGTTCATACATAACCATATAGCTTCCATCTGGTTCAATTGACACACTCATTCCAGGGGGAACTATACACTATGTCAAACATCTAACTACCCTGAGACTTTCATGTTGGAGAGGCCATGTGTAGATGTTCCAGTTAAGAGCCCCAGGTGAGCTCCTAGCCAGGAGCATCACCTGCTGGCCAGATGTGTGCGCTGTCTCAGATGTCCAGTTCAGGCAAAATTTCAGATAACTGCAGCATCTGATGCCCAGCTGACATCTGGTTACAACTGGATAAGAGATCCCACAAGAAAACTACCCAACTAAGCTTTTTTTCCAATTCCTGAGCCACAAAATAGAAAAATAAAAAATTATTTTAAGTCAGTCAGTTTGAGTAATTTGTCACACCACATTAGTAACTGGAACCAATTAGAGTCACGACCAGGACTCTGCTCTCAATTCTATGTGTACGTTTCCAGGAGAGTCATTCTTCCTTTTAGGGTCAGTTAATGTCTTGGCAGCTATCAGTTGCAATAACTTTTATCTGCATTGTCATGTTTCAAAAATCTCAGATAGAAGGACTATCGTTATTATCTCTACAACTGTGGTCTGAAGTCTTAGGGGTAGGCTTTTGCCACGTAAGAACTTGAATCCAAGCTTTACTCCAATTTCTGTATAAGCCAACAGAAACTCTGAGCTACACATTTGCATACACCCCTACCTCTGATTCACTCTAGTAACAATTGAGAATTACCTATTTGATAGATGGTCTCTAACATCTGATCTAGCTCAATGTTTCCAAGATTCTATAATCTAATAAAAAAACTCTTTCTATTTTAACCTATGAAGTCAGAGGAGAAAGTAACAATGTGAGCATGGAAGTTAACAGCCTTTAACATGGAGTGTTGCTGTAAAGTATGGGGAAGAAAATAGAAAGAAAACTTAAGTAATAATTTAACTTGATATAAAGATAGTCAATGATTCAAATGGGAAGACCATTAAAAAGGTGAGCAAAGCAAAGCTCTGGCATTTTTTCTGTTGTTATTTTCATAATGAAAATATGGCATACATGGCTTGGGATAATGTGTTTTCCAAAACTCCAGAATCATCATGATTTTGTTGATATCCTCAATGGATCTTTTCTTTAAAAACAAAGTGGAGGTGGAGGTGCAGTTATTTCTAAATAGGGAAAGCTGTCAGGGAATAAATAATAGAACAATAGCTAATAATTTACCATAAATCATTGTTAATATTTGTCATTGCTCACTTGTGGGTAATTGAATACTCTGAAGGCATAGCCAGGACTAGGGAACTATAGACATCATGTGTTGACTCTAATATAAATTTGCTGAATGACAATAGGTGAGCAACTGAGTCCACCTAGCTTAAGAAATGTAGACTACATTTCTCTCTACAAAGTTAGAATATTCACATTTCATATTATTTATAATATATATAAGATTAATGAATCAAAAAGATGAGTTACCTGTTTGATAAATATAGAAAAATAAATTGCATTAATGAAGCTTCAAAACAAAAGTGCTTTAAGAAGCCAAAACTACTTGGCATCATTAGACACTTGCTGTCAGCTTATCTTCTTTGTATTAAATCTTACCAATCAACAAGCATGACAAAAACCTTTTAGCAAGTGATTAAAGTTCAGAATATTCATGCATTAAAGGTATTTTCAATTATCACCTAAAAATGAATGACTTTACACTTTATTGCCTTTGTTAGTTTTTGAAAACCTGAAATATATAACTTCAACATACTTATTGAAGTTTGTAGATTAGTGAGACTAGCCTGTCAGAATGTATAAAATAATTAGTAAGATTCTAATTTACTTAATCGAACATCTTGTTGTTTCAAAAATAATTTAAAGTAGGCATCATGAACCCTGTAATTTAAAATATGAGTAACATTTTCACAAGATATTAAACATTATATTTAAAGATATACAAGTGGAAATAAAATTTTGCTCTACATGACACAAAAAATAAACATATTCTGTATCTATCTTCTATGTACCACTTTAGACCATTTAAGTTCAGATAAACAGCTATAAAGAAAAAATATATACAAATTTGACTTAAAAAATACTTTTCAAGGTAAAATGCTGTAGGTTTTCTTTAAGTTAAACTTCTTGTTTTTCCAAATTGAAGCAATGCATCATATTGGCATGCATGTATGATATGTATAGAGAAGCACATCACATTATATTTTAGCGTTCACTTTGATATGCACATGTGTACAATTATGTATTCAGAACGTAATTGAAGTATTTAAATTATCAAATATTGAATTTAAATTCTAATCACTATTTTGTGCTTATTAGCTTTTGATCAATGTGGAACCTATTTTTTTAAATTTTCATTGAAAATAGGGAAAATGATATTTTGGGAGTAGAAAATAAATATCTGTTTTAATTAGTACAATAATACAACATAAATTTTATCCCAAAAGAAAGTAATATAATAGGCACTAATAACTTCTTATAACAACCTAAAAAGTGTGCTATAAAATATCAGTATGTTATATAATAAAATAGAAAATAACAGATTAATCAACCAGATTTGGAAAATGCTGATAAAATGTTGGTTATATGTGCATTTATTTTTAATTAGAGACCTTCTCAAAAGTTTAATATGCTCATTTTCATTTGACTCCCTCAGAACACCCCAAATTTACTTTACCACTGGCAACTTCTTATAACAACCCAAAAAGTGGACAGTGCACACTTTTTCAGAGACCTTGGTGAGATCAGAATTCTGCAGAACACAGTTTGAAATAATTTGCCCTGGCAGTATTTCTAATGCCAACATTCTCATTTTCCCATTCTGTCACTGATATTTGAATCCTGCTTTTTTCCCATTTTTTGTTGCTTTCAGTTTCTAGAATTTCACTTTCTTATTTTCCTTTCTTGATTTAAATCAAGTAAAAGATAAATTTAGGATATTTTCTTTTTCTAGAAATATTTATTGGATAAAAAGTAATATGGAATTTAAGCACATATATTTGTAAATGATAGAGGAATATATTACAAAACTATAGACAACATAGTATATAATAAAAATCACTTTCTACTTGAAATGAAAGTTTTCTAAATAAATGCCTTCCTAAGATTCAACATAATAAAAATTTAGTTGAAATTAATACATTATATTAAATTATAACTAACAAAATCATATCTTATTTTAGGAACTTATTTTAAATATAATAATATTTATTTTTCTTTTATAAAAGCATCTGTCAAACTATTCATTTCAGTGTTTAACAACACAGTCATTTTTTTATGGCTAAACAATTCATATGTCTTGATCAGATGAAATTTTCTGTTGATTCCTTTATGTTTTTATTAAATAAAAATACAATTTGCTAATTTAAATCTCTATCCTATTACTTATTTTGAAATTCTGTAGATTAAGTGAAAACATATCAGCAAAGACATATTGAGATTAAAAGTACATCATAGTTTCCTCCTGACCCCTCAATATATGACTTTCTTCCATGGCCATATGGACTGCTACATGACAACACTCAACAACCATAAAAGTTTTGTTGACAGACATAATTGTACATTGGACTTTGGTACATGTTATGATCAACATATAGCTAGATTTGGTTACACTTGATGTAATGCAAGTAAAAACCCAATATATAAAGAACATCACTTTTTAGAATTTAATACTCATTAGGATTATTTAAAAATCTTGTTAAATTTGGGTTCTGATTCAGGATTAGGGCATCATATCTGCAATTCTAACTAACTCCAAATTAATGATGACGATGATGGTGACGATGATGATGGTGATGATCTCATGTACTTCATGGGTCACTCTTTGGGGAGTGAGGACATACAGACCTGTTGATTGATCTAATTGGTCACAACTTAGGCTCTATTAATAATCAACATCGGCCTATCCTGTAAATATATTTATATATTTTTATCTTTTAATTATAATTGTTTAAAAGGCCAAAAATAGAATGTAAGACAAAAAAAAGGTCATTTCTTGTTAGTCAGCAATTTGTTATTGCTATGCTTGAAATCTACTTTTAATATTTTCTTTTTATTTTTAGAATGTAACCTTCACAATGAGCTCTCTATCTGTAATTCCTTTGTTGTTGCTTACCATATATTTCAGGCTCTGCTAAAAGTCACCACTTACATAAATGAGTCTTTCCTAATGTCCATAGCTTTGATTTTTAAGTGATCTGGCTTTTAAAAACATCTACTTGGTAATTTGTTATTTTTTTTTTGTTTCTTTTATAAAGTTTATCGATTGATATTGGTTAATGAGATGACAAAGGTTTCAAGTACCCATTTCTATGACACATGATCTGTATATTGCACTGTGTGCCCACCACCCAAAGTCAAGTCATCTTACATCACCATATACTTGATCCCCTTTACCTTTTATTATTCTTCACCCCCTTCCCTCTGGTGAACACCGTACTATTGTCTTGTCTATGAGTTTTTGTTTGTCTTATACATTCATTTGTTGTTTTCAGTTTTGTATCCCAGATGTGAGTAAAATCATATGGTTTTTTTTAACTTTTTCTGTAAGACTTATTTCGCAGAGCATTATATTCTCAATATCCATCATGTTGTTGCAAATGGCAGTATTTCATCTTTTCTTAAGGCCAAGTAGTATTCCATTGTGTATGTGTACTACATCTTCTTTATCCAATCACTTATCAAAGGGCACTTTGATTGTGTCCATGGCCACTGTCATTAATGCTGCAATGAATACAGGGGTGAATATATATTTGCAAATAAATGTCTTTATGTTTTTCAGGTAGATACCCAGAAGACAGATTGCTGGGTCATAAAGAAACATTATTCTTAATTTTTTTAGTAACCTCCATACTGTTTTCCATAGTGGCTGTACCATTTTTCATTCCTTCCAACAGTAAATGAGGGTTCCTTTTTCTCTACAACCTCTCCAACACTTGTTATTACTTGTCTTGTTGATAATAGCCATTCTAACAGGTGTGAGGTAGTATCTCATTGTAGTTTGGATTTGCATTTCCATAATAGGCAGTGAGGTTGAGCATCTTTTCATATATTGGTTGGATAGTTGTATGTCTTCATAGAAGTGTCTGTTCAGACCCTCTGCTGATTTTTTAATTAGATTGTTGTTGTTGTTGAGTTGAATTATTTATATATTTTTATATTAACCCATGGTCAAAGCTGTTGTTTTCAAATTTCTTCTCCCATTTGGTTGAGTGCCTTTTTGTTTTGTTGCCAGTTTCTTTGTATTTTCAGAAGCTTTTTATTTTGATATCACATGAATAATTTATTTTTTGCCTTTACTTCCCTTGTCTTTGAGGTTGAATTCATAAAATTTTCCCATTTTGAATTATTTTTTAAATGAAAATAAAATATAGCCTAGTTTTATTCTTTTGCATGTGCTTTCCCATTTTCACAGCACCATTTATTGAAGAGGCCTTCTTTTTTCTGTTGCATAATTTTGACTTCTTTGCTAAAAATGGTGCGTACAGATGTTGGTTTGTTTCTGGGGTCGTAATTTTGTTCTATTGGTCTTTGTGTCTGTTTTACTACCAATACCATGATGTTTTGATTATTATAGCTTTGTAGTATAATTTTAAGTCAGAGAGTGTGATACCTCCAGCTTCATTCTTGATTCTCAGCATTGCTTTGGCTCTTCAGGGTCTTTTGTGGTTTGATACAAATCTGATAATTTTTTGTTCTACTTCTTTAAAAAAATGTCATTAGTGATACGTCTTGATTTGTTCTTTTTTCTCAGGATTGCTTTGGCAATTCAGGGACTTTTGTGGTTCCATACAAACCTGATAAGTTTGTGCTATTTTTACTAAAAAAATGTCATTGGGATTTGATGGGGATTGCATTAAATCTGTATATTACTTTAGGTAATATTGCCATTTTAACTATGTTGATTCTTCCAATCCATGAACATGGAATATCTTTTCATTTCATTCTGCCCTTTTCAATCTCTTTTAAAAGTGCTTTGTAATTTCCTGTATTTAGGTTCTTCCCATCCTTTGTTAAGCTTATTACTAGGCATTTTATTGTTTTTGTTGCAATTGCAAAAGGAATCATTATTTTCATTTCTTTTTTAAAAGTATTTTTTAGTATATAGAAATGCAGTGGATTTTTGTAAATTGATTTTGTATCCTGCAATTTTGATTTATTTGTTTATTGGTTTTAATGATTTTATTTGTCTCTTCCATGGTTTAGGTTAGTGTCTCAGTAGCTATATTTTTCTCTCCATTTTTTCCATCTCTCTTAAATGAAAATTTCCATTTTTTAACTCTGGAAGTTTCCAAGGAGGAATATTGCAATTTATAAAATTATTTTTTACTTAGTATCAACTTTCTATTTTATTGACAAATAATTTAAATAAATAATATTATCTGATATAATTATCCAAGTATAATATCTTTTAAGAAATGACAATCATGCAATTCTTTACTTCATTCCTTTACCATGAATATTATTCTGAAAAATAACTAAATCAGGCATAATTTTGGAATAAAATACTCACAGATTCTATTAATTCACAAGTTTTTACACAATGGGTGTAAAATGTAAATGGTTTGGAGCTACTAAATGATGAATTTATAAATCCACTTGTCTAACTTTGTGATCTTTCTCTCTTCCTCTCCCTCCTTATATTTTTATAATTTCTCACTCAAAATATTCTATTTAATGTACAAATAGAAAAGACAGACTCTCTTATGATGTTACCCTTTTTTCCTAGATGATGATAGTTAATTATTTACGATTTATGAAAAAGAAACACCTGGCACATTTCCATAAACAAATAGATTGCCTGTGGTTCTAAGAAGAGCTGAGGGTATTTCTAAGGGTTGGGGTCTCTGAGAGTAAAGCTCTCAACACAGTGTGACTTCCCCACGTGCCTGTATCTCATAATTATGCACCCCTACACCCAACATACATGCATTTACTTATTTATTTAGCAAGCACATGTTGCAAAGGCTACAGGGGAACAAAGAATGTAAGAGAGAAAAGGATTAACTTTGAAACATACGGGTATTTTATTCCTAATAACCATAAGTTTAAATCAAACAAAATAAAAATAGAAGTTATATAAGTTAGAACTTTCCAGCTCAATGCCTCCAATTGATGTGATTTTTGTCTTACGAGTTAATAGCAACATTTGGTGTTGGATACTAGGCACCAATGAAAACGGCATGCTCTGCTACTTTCTTCAGCGGTTCTTCCAGAACTACTCTGTTGCCCTTGACCACATACATGTCTGTTCCATAAATGCAGATTTTTAAAATAAAAAGTAGAGTTCCAGAGGGTTGCTACTCAGTTCTTTAAGACTGTGTTTATAGTATAGTAGCTACTACTCACATGCCCAATTGAAATGTGCTTTTAGCATAAAGATTAGAATGCAAAAAAGATTGGAAAATATGTGATTGATAATTTCTTTAAATTGATATGTTAAAATGATAATATTTTGGATATATTCGTTTAAGTGAGATATACTGTTAACATTTATTTTATCTGTTCCTTTTTGTTTTTTCATATGACTATCAGAAAAATTTAAATGACATTGTGTGACTCCCGTTATATTTCTTTAGGATAGCACTGTTACAAAGTGTGTTTTTTTCTATTTCTTTTATTCTGTAACTAGAGGCACAGAGCACAAAATTCATGCACGGGAGGTGTGGGATGTCCCTCAGCCCAGCCTGCACCCTCTCCAATCTGGGACCCCTCGAGGGATGTCCAACTGCCTGTTGAGGCCCAATCCAGGATTGGGCCTAAATGGGCAGTTGCACATCCTTCTCACAATCCAGGACTGCTGGCTCCAAACTGCCTCCCTGATTGCCCCTAACCACTTCTGCCTGCCAGCCTGATCACCCCCTAACCACTATCCTGCCAACCTAATTGATGTTTAACTGCTCCGCTGCCAGCCTGTTTTCCCCCAACTTCCCTCCTCTGCAGGCCTGGTCACCCCTAACTGCCTTCCCCTGCTGGCCTGATTGCCCACAACTGCCCTCCCTTGCAGGCCTGGAATTTCCCAATGGCCCTCCCCTGCTGGCCATCTTGTGGTGGCCATCTTGTGTCCACATGGGGGCTGGATCTTTGACCACATGAGGGCAGCCCTTTTGTGTGTTGGAGTGATGGTCAATCTACGTATTTCTCTTTTATTAGATAGGATAGAGGCCTTGCATGGATGGGGGCCAGCTGATTTGCCCTGAAGGGTGTCCCAGATCAGGGCTGAAGATTCCCTTAGGGTGTGGGGCGACCTGGGCAAGGGGCCTGTGGTGGTTTTCAGGCTGGCCATTCCCCCTAGTTCCCCAAGTGGAGGCCCTGGGATCTGGGATTAATTTATGTTCTACAATTAAAATTTTGTAGACTAGAGTGGAGGCCTAGGTACTAGAGCTACAGATGCTTGGCTTCCTCCATTGCCTGGGCAACCCTAGCCTCTGCTCTCTCCAGCTCCGTGGCTGCTGCCATTTCTGTTGGAATATATCTTCTATAACTGAAACTTTGTAGTATTGAGTGGAGGCCTAAGCTGTCAATGGCAGAAGGAAAACTTGGCTTCCTCTATTGCTGGGGAAACCCAAGCCTCTCTCCTGCTCTCCTTGGCTGCAGTCATCTTGGTTAGGGTTTATTTGCATAATCTGCTCCTAATTGGCAATGGGCATGGCTGTAGGGGTGGCCTGATCAGAGGTACCATCAATTTGCATATTACTCTTTTATTAGATAGGATGGACAATATTATTTTATCCTATTAATATCTTCATTCCCAATGAATATGTCCTAAAATAACTCCTAAATATGGAGAATCATAAAACCATATGATAATGGTCATTTGCCCCAAACTATATATTAAGTTAAATTTTAAGTTAACATTTACTTTGTAAGAAATCTAAGTATGACAGTGTTCAAATTTAGAGAAGTAATTTCTTTTCATTCTTGACCTTAAACAGTAATAAAAAATGAGCAAAATAAATACATAATTTTTCTAATATTTTAAAAGTTTGAATATAAGTTTAAAATTGAGGAGAAAAATACCAAAAAAGTAAAATATATTAAAGACGCAGAAATTGCTATTTTTAGAGCTTAAGACATTTACCTATTTATTATTATTATTGTGTTTTTTTTTAGATCAGCAAGGCAAATTAACTCCTTTGCAAAAGGGTGCATGCCAGCTGGAAATCATGGGCAAAGCACACCAAAATGAGAAGTCCATTTGGGTTTTGTTTACTGACCTGAGTTGCCCTGCCCTTCACTCTAAACTCTGACCTGATTGGTGAGGGCTCAGAGCTCCTGTCCCATTATTACTAAATTGACTATTTCAGAAGGAGGGGAGGGGTAAGACAGAGCCTAATATGACAGCTCCCTGAGACTCTGAAGGTCAGATAAACAATGGGGGCACCAAGGATGGCAGGAAGCTTCTTTCTTTGACAGAAAAGATCATTGCCTCACTCTCACAATTCCTCTCCCTGCCTTTTTTTATTTGACTCTTCTTAAAATTTGGCTAGCAGTCTTTGACTTTCATGTTCTGCAGTGTCTAGGAAAGTGATGGGCAACCTTTTCAGCTTGGTGTGTCAAAATTGCCAAAAAACCAAGCATAACTCAGGTGGTGTGTCACTTTGAAAAAAAACATATTTTCATGATATTTATAGTTTAAATAACAAAAATATATAATTATAATATATAACTGTATTTAATAAACCAAAAACTAATTATTTAACTTACCTGCTTAGTGACTTCTTGTCCATCTGTCAGTAGATTTCTTTTGTTGGTCTTGTTATTATTTAACTTGTGTGGCGTGCCATGAACTAAGATAAATGAGAGGGAGGGGGAATTCTTTAACTAACCTGCCTATTAGTGACTTTTTTTGCTGAATTTTATTGGCTAAACCTTCAATTGAAGGTTGGTATTTTGTACACTTCAAGCCCAAGCAAGCACTACTAACTTCATCTGTCAATCTGTTTCTTTTGTTGCTTTTGATATTATTGAAGGCTGAGAATAAGGTCTCACAGAAGTACATGGAGGGAAAAATTGTGAGTAAAGCCATTGCTATATTTTTCAGGGTGCTAAAAGTGTCTGGCAATTGGTTCCAGGCACTCCAAATTTCCTGTTCTTAGTGGCACTCCTCTTGATACTCCAAGTGGCATCTTTCCAGATTCTCAAGCTTTGACTTCAAGATGACAAACACCTGAGCCCTAATGCAGTCTTGAAATTCTGCAAGTTGCATCTCCAAATCATCAATTTGCATCCACTGGAAACCATTTAATTCCAAACTACTGTAGACTACTACATCAGGATACTTAATTATTTTTATGGTCTGTTCTAGGATTTTAAGTTGATTAAATCTATCACTGAACTGGTCAAGTAACAAGTCTAAAACATGCTGGTCCTTTATATGCAAGGGTTCCATTTTATTTTGTACATCTGCACTGGCCTTCTCAAAATACTTTGTTACTTGAAGAAAATACCTATCAGTTTTAGTTTCTACATATCGCTTGAAATTTTTAAGATTACTCTCAAAAGCTTTTTATGTATCCAAACATAACATCAATGCTTTTGCCAAAACCTTGTAACTTTAAGTTCAGTTCATTAATATGAACAAAGAGATCTGTAAAAAATATCAGAGTGTTGACCCACTTATCATCACTGAGCTGAGAAAAGTTTTCCAGATCCTTATCCTCAAGAAATACCTTAATTTCTTCAAAGCACTCTACAAAGAGCTCAAAAACTTTGCCTAGGCTAAGCCATCTTACATTATTGTACATCAGCAGTCCACTGTAGGTGGAATCAACCTCCAGTAAAAGTGCAGAAAATTCTCACTTGTGAAGGGGGCGAGCAGCTATTAAATTCACTATTTTTGTAACAACTGACATTAAGTTGTTTAAGTCGGTGAATCCTGCCTTGGCACATAAAACCTCTTGATGGATAATACAATGAAAAGGCATAATTGGATGTCCAATAGCTTCTGTAAACAATTTGACAAATCCGACTTTTTCCCCCACCATGTTTGGTGCCCCATCTGTTGTCACTGACACAACTTTAGAGATAGCAATGCTTAGGTTATGGAATGTTTGTATAACAACCTGACATATTTCGCTTCCTAATGTACTTGTTGGCACTGATAGTAACATTATCAACTCTTCTCTTATTATGAGACCATCAGAATATCAATCAATAATGGCCAGCTGAGCATGTGATGTGACATCAATAGTTTCATCAAGAGAGATAAAAAAATATTTACAATTACTTATGTCTCTCTTTAGTTGATGTTGTACATTTGTGTTCAGTCTCATTATTTGGTCTTTTATGATATTTATACTGAGTGGTAACTCAGATATTCTCTTAATAATTGCATCTTTATTCTGCATATCATGAAATTGAACTAGTGCACATCTTAAGAGAGTTTTTTTAATAAATTCTCCCTCACTGAGTGCTTTTCCATGCTGAGCTATGGAGTGAGCAATGCTCAAATTTGCAGATGTTAAATTTGTAGAGCCTTCTAAAAATTTAAGGATGGAATTAGATCGGCTCTTTTTTAAAAAATATATATTTTATTGATTTTTTACAGAGAGGAAGAGAGAGGGATAGAAAGTCAGAAACATCGATGAGAGATAAACATCGATCAGCTGCCTTTTGCACACCCCCTACTGGAGATGTGCCCACAGCCAAGGTACATGCCCTTGACCGGAATCGGACCCGGGACCCTTCACTCCAAAGGCCGATGCTCTATCCACTGAGCCAAACTGGTCTCGGCTAGATTGGCTCTTATAAAGGTGTAGCTGCCTGGAAATGTATTCCTTCTTTTCATCCTCACTTTTTTTCAAGAGCTGGGAATGAGTAGTTTCAAATGTATGTTTATATTCCATGTTCTGCTTACTACCGTTTCAGTACTTAGAACACAAAATGATCTGCCATTTTTTTTCTATAATGCCATACATCTCGGTCCATATCTCTTGAAAGGGTCGGCTACTGCTACTACCTCTTCCTTTATTTAACCTTGTTTTTTTTTCATTTTTTGGGGGTTCTCCATCAGGAGGCCAGAATTATAGATAGCGTGTTAGCCCTGCAGGCAATTAGGGGTTAACTAGCCCAACTGCCCACAAGATGGCACATGTAACTGGCTTTTAGAAAACAGCAGGGTTAGTAAGCAGAAATAGGGGGTAATAAGGATGCACAACAGTAATAGTGGTGAAATGGAGTCTGCACTATGCTGCAAAATGATGTTCCTTATTTAAATTAAGATGGCTGCCGCTATTTCTAATGGCGGGAAATGGCACGCATAACACAGACCCTCGCCTCTCCCAGCCTTCCCCTCACTTATCTCAGTAATGATGGTCAATTAGAAATCCACGACAGCCTAGAACAGTAGAATGGATGATGGTTGCTGTGGTTATGTGGTTGCTGGTAATGGCGATAACAGGGCTGCCAGAGATGTGTCACCTACAGCATTCTGCTGGTCCCTGCTCTACTGGCCAGAAGTGAGGTCAAATTGGAAGTCCCAGAACTAGATGCTCTGCACTGCAGTTCTGTTGTTTTGGCCTGCAGACCTGCAGCAGAGTGTCTACACTACACTACAGCAAATGTTTCATCCTCTGCTACTGCACTTGGCCTTGTAGTAGCTGAGGATGAAACGTCCTTCTCAGCATGCGGCCCCATACCTCTCTGTATGCAACCGCATGCAGCTGCATGTCATCGAAAATGGCTATGAGTGTCAGTGCTGACACAAGTGTCATAGGTTCACCATCATGGGTCTAGGAGAAGGAGATTAATTTGCTAATACGTTACTGGGGTTTGTTTGGTTAATGCAGTCTCAGTTGTCCTTTGGATAAGGCCTCATATATGGAATAATGCAACATTCTTTTATATATAAGCATTTTCATCTTTCTAATATATAATGCTTAATTTAACACTAAAACATACTTTGAAAAAAATGTTTTCCTAGTTTTAAAATTGCAGTATGGACATGTTGAAGATATTACAATCATTACAGATTGCCACCAGCATATGAACACATGCCCCAATCCTCATAGTCAAGTGAAGGGCTTTTCCATTGTATTTAGGAACAGCAGAAATCAGCATCAGGCAGCCTGTTCTCAGCACTCTCTGAGCATGTTGAGTGTTGGAGACGGCAAATGTGCCTCATACAATATGGCTTCTTTTTTTATATAAGAAAGTTATATATAGTAATTTCAAATTATATTTTAAGAGTTCTTTGTATTTAACCTAAAATATTGCTCTCCAGAATCCATGATAGCCTTATTTAATGAGGTATGTACTTTGAGAAGGTCAAGGTTCTTTCTCAAGATTATCTTTTATTAATCATTAAACAATCATGAACAGTAAGAAAATGATGTATTTATATACATTTATACTAACATGTGAGTGCACACATGAATATATTTAAATAATCTATGAGGTAAATTTTTCTGTGATTAGTGTAGTCCCCCCACCCCTGACATTACAACTTGTACTTTTTAAAGTTGTATTTTGGAGATTCATGTTAAGGAAATAGAATTTGATTTTTCTTTTAATATATTTGCATTGATTTCAGAGAGGAAGGGAGAGAGAGATAGAAGCATCAATGATGAGAGAGAATCATTGATCAGCTGCCTCCTGAATGCCACCTACTGGGGATCGAGCCTGAAACCTGATTGTGTGCCCTTTACTGGAATTGAACTCAGGACTCTTCAGTTCGCAGGCCAATGCTCTATCCACTGAACCAAACCAGCGAGGGCTGATTTTTCTATGTACTCTTATTTTTGTTAAGATTTATCCTAAGTTTGCCTTGTTATTAGTAGACTTATTGAGCAGAGAAGTAAAGTGAGCACACAGTGGTCAGTGCATTGCAGTTTGCTACGTTTTAAGGGGCGCGATAATCATCATGTCATGGTGATTCACCAGAGTGGACTATTACTGAATCATATGAATGCTCTGTAGCAGTTCCATAGAATTTAATTGCTTTCCATTTTCATTAGTGGTAATCTATGTCCTTAACAGTCAATTATTTATATCTATATCCACAACTGACAAAAAATAAATTTGAATTAATGTAGTACTGGGATGAGGTTTAAATTTTTCTCTGTGCACACTCTTTCATACTAGTTTTCCTAAAATATTTGTGATAGGAAGAAATTCTGAAGGACTGTGATGATAACAGCCTGCAATTCTGATAACAATAATAATAAATACTATAAACATCACAAGTTAAGGCAAAAAGCGATTTCAAAGAAAACATAAATGTGAGAAGCCACAAATATCCTTGATAAATGTGCATTGTTTTCATGTAATGAACAATGGAATCTGATTAATGAAATGACATGGTCAAACTGTTTTAATCAATAATAAAATGCAACATTATTCACATCATGATTATATATCTGATTTGAGGTTTTCTTTTATTTTGAGGAAAGCTTTTATTCTTTTCTTAGAATTTGTATACCTGGTTAAATTATTAAACTATTAATTATATTTGAATATTTTAAAAATAACTTATAATTTTATGAGAAATCTTTTTTTTAAAAAAAAACTTCATACATTAGATCAAGCAATCCTATTAAAAAGATATGTTTTATTCTTTCTTCACATACATTAGCTTTTATCTGGACTGAATGTCAAGATTTCTGTATGTTTGAATTTTCTGCATTGATCTGTACTGTTTTTTTCATTAACATATGCCATTCTAGATTCATTGTTTCATTTTTATCACTTGTGAAAGCTTAGAATTTGAGAAT
This sequence comes from Antrozous pallidus, assembly GCA_027563665.1. Classification (NCBI taxonomy): domain Eukaryota; kingdom Metazoa; phylum Chordata; class Mammalia; order Chiroptera; family Vespertilionidae; genus Antrozous; species Antrozous pallidus. Next base: position 105,366,939 of record CM050514.1, on the reverse strand, counting down.
TTTTTCAAGATTAATACTTATTTAAATCTTGTAGCAGTGAACTTTCATCTATGAACTAAATATTGCCATATACACATATGTATGTCTATATCTATTTGTAGAGTCTATAGAGTCACATTCTCATGTGTATATCATATTTAGCCTTAGTTTAGAAATTTGTAGAATGAGATAATATTTAGAGCCCTTGGATAAAAAGAGATATTTTAAGAATAATAAAAAAAGGAATGGGGAATATAACACTGTTTTTACAAAACAACCCTGAGGAGGACACAACGATACTATATTTATTTTGTCTTAAAACTAGTCAAAGATGAGAAGCATAGTGATATAAGTTATGAGTTACCAATTAAGGCAGTGAAGCTTTGAAATCTTTTCCATTGGTTGTTTTTATGGAATATACTAGAGGCCCAGTGCAGGAAATTTATGCACACTGCATGCAGGAGGAGGGTCGAAGTATTGGGGGAGAAGAGGGGTTCCTCAATCCAGCCTGCACCCTTTCGCAGTCCAGGAGCCCTTGGGGAGTGTCCAACTGTAGGCAGTGGGACATCCTCAGCATTGCCAGGATAGGCTTCCACCACCACTGCTACATTCACCAGCCATGAGCCTGGCTTCTGGCTGAGCAGGGGTGTGGGTGGAGCACCGCTCAACTGAAAGCCAAAGCAAGGCTTGCTCCTCCTTAGTGCTGTCCCCACCCCTTGCCTACTGGTATGGGGGAGGTGATTGGGGGGCTGGGCCGGCCGGGGTAGAGACCATGAGAGATTGAGGAACTGTGGTGGCACCCCATCCTTCCTCTGCAGAGGAGCCGGGATCAGGACCGGGCCTGTACCACTGCCTCTCCTGCTGCCTTTGTGGAAGAGGGGTGCCAGGATCACCACAGCTAGACTGGTGGCATAGGTTTTCTGGCCTCAACCCTACCCAGTGGTCATTCCAGGAGGTTATTCTGCCATCTGTCTAATTAGCATATTAGCTCTTTATTATAGAGGATGTACAAATATTTTTTCTAGCCTTGTACAAATGTACTCCTTTCTAGAGAAAAATTGTCTATGTACATATTATTTCAGTGGACTTCTGAATAAGCGGAACTTAAATAATTGCAAAAATGTAACTATGTCCAGATGCTAAAACATAAGTATAAGTCATATAATTATATCTCCTTTGAAATGAATAAGCCTTCATCTAGTGGATATGTTATGTAGCTCATGTTGTAATTCTGAGATTCATGAGTCAACTTTGTATTTCTTTTTTTTTTTTTTTTGGTATAACAAAGGTGGAAATTTATTAAGGAACAAGTACAGATCCCCATGTAGGGAAGGGGAAGAGTTCCACAGAATGGACTCCCTTGTGGGAAGAGGTAAAGGGTCCCCTCAACTTTGTATTTCAAAGGTATTTGTGAACAATTAATTAAAAATAGTAAGTTAACTCTAAAGCTCTAATTTGTAAGATCTGATTCTCTAGTCTTGCCATAAGAGCTAAATTATTGTTTTCTGCTTTCTAACTGCAAATAAAATTTTGGAATCCTAGAAATTAATCTTGGGGACATGGTCCATCAGATAACCTTGCTTCTTGGTTTGAAATAAAGGTTACTCTTTAGAGATATTATTTCATATCTTTATTTAATTCACTAGTGGCCTGGTGCACAAAATTCATGCATAGGTGGGGGTGTCCCTCAGGCCAGCCTGCACCCTCTCCAATTGGGCCTAAACTGGCAGTCAGATATCCCTCTCACAATCCGGGATTGCTGGCTCCTAACTGCTCACCTGCCTGCTTGCCTGCTCACCTCCAATAGGCCTCTCACTGGCCTTCTTGCCCCCAATTGACCCCCTAAAGGTCTGATTACCCCCCAACTACCTCCCCGCCAGTCTGCTCATCCCAGTTGCCCCCCTCCTCTGGCCTGATCACACCCAACTGCCCCCCACTGCCGGCCTGCTAGCCCTCAATTGCTCCCCACTGCTGGACTGCTTGCCTCCAACTGCCCCCCACTGGCCTTATCACCCCCAACTGGTCTTCCCTCCTGGTCTGATTGCCCCTAATCACCTCTGCCTTGGCCCTGCCACCATGGCTTTGTCCAGAAGATCTTCCAGAAGGTCTTCTTGACTAATTAGCATATTACCCTTTTATTAGTATAGATAGAGGCCTGGTACACAGGTAAAGACTGGTTGGTCTGCCCTGAAGGGTGTCCTGGATCACGGTGGGGGTCCCCATTGGGGGGCATGGCTAGTTTGGGCAGGGGCTGATGGCTGTTTGCAGGCTTGCCATGTCCCCTTTGGGGTTGGGGACCCACTGGGGGGCGTGGCCAGCCTGGGTGAGGGGCTGAGGGCCATTTGCAGGCTGGCCACACCCCCTTAAGAGTGGGGGTCTCTGCTTGGGGGCATGGCAGGCCTATGCGAGAGTCTGAGGGCTGCTTGGGGGTGGTTTGCAGGCCGGCCAAGCCCCAGACTTTGTCTGGAAGGATCTCTGGAAGGTCTCCAAAAGGTCTCTGGTCCAATTAGCATATTTAGCATTACTCTTTTTTTAGTATAGATAGTATATCTTTGCTTAAATCTTCTATCAGCTGAAAAATCACATTTTAAAGGCTAAGATTAACATAAACCATGATTTTTATTAACTCCTCTAAATTGGTACATATAACCCCTCTAACAGTCAGGTTGCAAAACTGCTATATACCTTTAGTTAGTAGAAATAAAGGAAATGAAAAGGAAGATTGAGACCAGAAATGGATAGAAAGTAGGTTTTATTTCTAATTATGAAGTATAATTATTTTGATTTGAAAACCTCATATTCTTGGTAGTATTTTCAGCAGCTGCTTGAATTTCATACTTTTTTCTTTAAATGAAAAATAAAAAGATATAGAGATTAACAATATTTTTATGAGAGGTAAAATATATAAAAATAAATGTTTTATTAATAGTTAAAATATAGTAATTAAAATATTTTAATGTAAACCTGGCATGAAGACTCAATGCAAGAAATCATGTAATTCATCCAAAGGAATTTTTTGATAATTGGATTCACTTTGGTCTTGTTGCTCTATCAAGATCAAATTATGGAACAAATGGAATTGGCTTAAAAATATGTAGAAGAAAACTACAAAAGGATCCAAAGTATTCAAAAACTATCTTATCCAAAGAGAAAAAAAACAAAAAAAAATCACCTTAACTCTTATTATGCTTATTACATTAGGAAAATATTTCCTCATTTCTGCATATAGCTATGTATATAATTCTATTTGCTACTACTGCTTAATTACATATATGAAAATGGAATAGGTGTTATTATTTTATACAAGTTTATTACTATTTGCATGTGGAAGGCATATATGTGTGTGTGTGTATGTGTGTGTGTGTGTGTGTGTGTGTGTGTGTGTGTGTGTGTTCATAAAGACTGCAAAAAATTATTTATTTTTAAACTCTTCAAGAAAATATCCTGGGAGAACCAAGATGATGGCATAGGTAAACACCTATTGTGCTGACCCATGCAACAATTCAAAAACTACAACATAACAACAAAACAAACATCATCTAGAATCACCGGAAAGCTGGCTGAGTGAAAATTCCACAAATAAAAGTAAAGGTGGGACACTGAGACTCAGAGGAGCGGTGGAGCGCAGCCTTGAAGATACCCTTGAAGCCAGAGGTTCTGAGCCCAGGGGCAAGCGCAGGCTGTAGGGCTGGCAGCAACAATCCCGGCTGGATCTCTCCAGCAGGGAGGGCAGAGACCTCCACTGCACAGATTCCCCAGTGCCAAGTGAAGTCCGAGGTCCGGGGTACGCACCCTAAAAGTCGGGCGCAGCAGAGGCCTCCGAGTTTGAGGAGAGTGCCCACCCTAAGAGCCAGGCGTGGCAGAGGCCTCTGAGTTTGAGGATAGTGCACACCCTAAAAGCCGGACGTGGCAGAGGTCTCTGAGTCTGAGGAGAGTGCGAGTAGCTTGGAACAGCAGTTTTGCATGTAAAGTGTGTGACAGCACATACGAGGGACTTGCTCCCTGGCGACTTGCTCCATGGTTCAGGAGACCATTGGACTGCTTTGTTTTACAACCCTGGGTGAGACTTTGGGGGTGCAGACTCATTTAGGGAGAAACAGAGTTGTCTGGCAACCGGTGGAGACCAGCAGTGGCTTTCTCTTGGGGGTGCCTGCAGCCATTACCACCCAACACAGAGAGCCGCACACTGCATAGGGCAGAGCTGACACTGCCTGCTCAGCTCAGAGACTCCACCCATCCAACCTGAACACAGTTTCCCTGCACAGCCATTTGGCCTGGAGATCAAACCCTCCTAGGGCTAACAACAACAAGCTAGGCTTAAATTCAAAAATACTGTACAACCCATAAAGGATTGCAGTAAGAGCATCCACCTCAGGTAATTGGGGAAGCTGAGCCACTGCCTCTTAGAGGTCATCTACCACATAAAGCTAATCAACCAACACAGGAAAGCAGCCACCATGAAGAGACATGGACAGAAATCAGGTGTGAAAGAAATGGAGGGAAAAAGACGACTATACATAGAGTTCAAAACCACGGTTATAGGGTTTTTCAAGAGGCTCCTAGAGAAGGCCAATGAACTTAATGAGAACTATGAAGAAATGAACAAGACCTATGAGGAAATTAATAAGACCAATGAGGAAATGAACAAGACCTACAAGGAAATGAATGAGACCTGCAACGAAATGAACAAGACCTACTAGGATATGAATGAGACCCTCAAGGATATGAAAAAGGACCAACTAGAAATCAAGCATTCACTGACTGAAATAAAAAATATTATACAAAGTCCTAAAAGCAGTCCAGAGGGCCACAAGAACCAAGTCAAAGATTTGAAATACAAAGAAGAAACATCCACTTGGCTGGAAAAGCAAGAAACGAAAAGAATCCAGATAATTGAAGATAAGGTAAGGGGCCTCTGGGACAACCTCAAACATGCCAACATCCGAATTATGGGGGTGCCAGAGAAAGAGAGAGAGCAAGGTAATGAAAACCTACTTGAAGAAATAGTGACTGAAAACTTCCCCCACCTGGTGAAAGATACTGACTTAAAAGCCCAAGAAGTACACAGAACCCAAAAATATAGGAATCTAAAGAGGAACACACCAAGACACATCATAATTAAAATGCTAAGAGCAAAAGATAAAGAGAGAATATTAAAAGCAGCAAGAGAAAAACAGTTAGTTACCTATAAGGGAACACCCATACGATTGTCAGTGGATTTCTCAACAGAAACGATGCAGGCCAGATGGGAGTGGCAAGAGATATTCAAAGTGATGAATAGCAAGAATCTACAACCAAGATTACTCTACACACCAAAGCTATCATTCAGAATTGAAGGTCAGATAAAGTGCTTCACAGACAAAAAAAAAGCTAAAGTAGTTCATCACCACTAAACCAATATTATATGAAATGCTGAAAGATATTTTTTAAGAAGAGGAAGAAGAAAAAAGATAAAAATATAAATTATGAACAACAAATACACATTTATCAACAAATGAACCTAAAAACCAAGTGAATTAATAATCTGATGAAAAGGATAAACTGGTGAATATAACAGAATCATGGACATAGAGAAGGAATGGACTGACAATTCTTGGGGAGAAAAGGGGTGTGGGAAATGCAGCAAGAGACTGGACAAAAATCTTCCCAACAATGGGAGAGGACAGTGGGGAGGAGGAGGTGAGGGTGGAGGGTGGGATGGGTACAGGGTGGAGGGGAGCTATAGGGGGATAAAAAAGGGAACAATGTAATTAATAGAATGAACAATAAAGATAAAAATATCCTTAATTTATAGAACATGATACATAAATTATAAAGATGCAGCTTTGAATTTTGAATAAGATATTATTCCAGTATATTAAATTTATTTTATAAAGAGTTAATTTACAAAAAATATGGTGGACAGATGAAAATTTGAAGAATTTTTTTAATTAATATTTATGTATTTCAGTTCTTTGATTTTTTTGGAAACTTATAGTTAGCAATGAATAGTTGAATTTTACCACAGTTACACAGAAAATACTAAATATAGAACTTATTAATATTGTATGTTTTCTCTTTAAAGTCAATTGAGTTTAATTCTATCCATAATATTAACACCTTTTCAGAAAGTGGTATTGATGAAAATATTGATCATTTGACAATGTCCATATCATGGAGTCCATTTATGCTACATAATTATTCAGTTATATTAACTAGGTCTTCAAATACATTTTTATAGTTTAAAAATATAAAACTTAGAGAAATATAAAATTACAATGGAATTTTGGTTATGATTATGGTGCATTGAATGGAAAAATACATTTACCTCCTAAATACACAGAAAATTGAGGTGTAGGATATAATATCCTATCTAATAAAAGAGTAATATGCAAATTGACTGTACCTCCGATCAGGCCACACCCACAGCCATGCCCATCAACCAATCAGAAGCAAATTATGCAAATAAATCCCAACCAAGATGGCTGCAGCCACTGAGAGCAGGAGAGAGGCTTGGGTTTCCCCAGCAATAGAGGAAGTCAAGCTTGCCTCCTATCATTGTGGCCTAGGCCTCCACTCAATGCTACAAAGTTTCAATTATAAAAGATATATTCCAACAGGAATGGCAACAGCCATGAGAGAGCAGAGGCTAGGGTTGACAGGGTTATCTAGGAAGCCAAGCTTCTGTAGCCCTAGCTCCTAGGCCTCCACTCTAGGCTACGAAGTTTCAATTATAGAATTTAAACAGAAATGGCTGTCACCACAAAGTGAGCAGAAGGCTTGGGTCCACTCCAGGCTACAAAGTTTCAATTGTAGAACATAAATTAATCCCAGATCCCAGGCCCTCTGCTTGGGTCGCTGGGAGTCCTGACCAGCCTGCAAACCACCACAGACCCATCACCTAAGCTATGCCACGCCCCAAGGGAACCTCCACCCTGACCAGGACACCCTTCAGGGCAAACCAGGTGGCCCCCACCCATGCACCAGGCCTCTATCCTATCTAATAAAAGAGTAATATGCAGATTTACCATCACTCCAACACACAAGAAGGCTGCCCCCATGTTGTCAGAGATCCTGCCCCCATGTGGACACAAGATGGCCACCACAAGATGACCAGCAGGGGAGAGCCGTTGGGAGGTTCCAGGCCTGCAAGGGAGGAAGTTGTGGGTGATCAGGCCAGCAGGGGAGGGCAGTTGGGAGGGAGTAGGACTACAAGGAAGGTCAGTTGGGGACTATCAAGCCTGAAGGGGATGGCAGTTAGGGATAACCAGGCTGGCAGAGGAGTGAAGTTGAGGGCAAACAGGAGGCAGAGGGGCAGTTACACATCAATTAGGCTATCAGGGTAGTGGTTAGTGGGTGATTAGGCTGGCAGGCAGAAGAGGTTAGGACCAATCAGGAAGGCAGGCAGGTGAGCAATTGGGAGCCACCAGTCCTGGATTGTGAGAGGGATGTCTGACTGCTTATTTAGGCCTGATTCTCCTGGGATCTGGCCTACACAGGTAGTTGAACATCCCTGAAGTGGTCCCAGATTGGAGAGGGTGCAGGCTGGGATGAGGAACATCCCCAGCCCCCTCTGCACAAATTTAGTGCACCAGACCTCTAGTCTATAATAATAAAGGCATAATATGCTAATTAGACTGAACAGATGAATAACCTTCTGGATGTCATCCTGGATATCTTTCTGGATGAAGCTGCCCTGGTGGGAGATGAGTCAGAGGTGGTTATGAGTGATCAGGCAGCCAAAGTGGTTATGGGCAATCATGCAGCCAGGCAGGTAAGTGGTTAGGAGCCAGCCATCCCAGATTGCAAGAGAAATGTCTCACTGCCAGTGTCGGCCCGATCCCTCAGGGATTGTGCATATATAATAGGAGCATGGCAGTCAAAAATCCCCTGAGGGGTCCCAGATTGCTAGAGGGTGCAGGCCAGGCTGAGCAATCCCCTCCCCCCTCTGTGCATTAATTTTGTGCACTTGGCCTCTAATCTACTTATAATTTAAAGCAAGTCTTATAATGCAGCTCTTTTCTACACTCTCAATGCACAGTATAACTGACGGTTCTGGACTTTTGGCCTCAGTCTCCGTATAATTTATATAATTCAACTTAATATTTAGTGCAAATTCTTTGTATATAATCTTTTCTCTCTAACAGAAGAATTTTCTCAACCTTAATAGAACATATTTTTCAAGATTTTGAGCTAATTTGTGGATCATGTTCCTAAAATAAAAGTATGCACATTTACACACATGTGCAAAATTTTGAACTCTCATAAATTATAAATTATATAAATAAACTCACGATTGAAGCCATAATAATTTCATACTAGTGTTATTCCCAACTACTAATATAAGTCCTTACTCAATAGTGGGTTTTAATATAATGCTTAATGATTATGAAAAATTAATTAATAAAAAATAAACATGTGGCATAAAACATATGTGAAGCCTTTACATCAATGTTTTTTATTTGAAATTTTCTTATGTAAGAACTAACATTTAGTAATTAAATAAATTATAATTCTGATTAGCTTATATAAATAAGTATTGTTTTTAATCATCAGGCCAAATAAAAGGAAGACTGGTACTATCACATACAGAAAAAAAACTAAACTAGGAACCAGTTTTTGGTTGCTTCACCCCCTCTGTGAGCAGATGATGATATGCCATTTAACATTATCATGGCTCATTCCCCAGGTGAATTAATGATCTATTTATCATCTCATAGTGGTGATGCTTTATAGGAGATGGGTATACAATAAGTAACATTTACTGGCCCAAAGTAGGGCTGTGAAATGACATTATAAAATATTAGTACATGGCATACATAAGGAGCATATAGCAGAGGTAGAAATCTCAAGGAGGATAATAATATTAAATTAGGCTATACTGTTTCTTCCAACATTTTCGAAGGCTGTAGTAAAACTTTTATTTTCAATGACAGATTATATAATTATCATAAAATTACAACACATAAGGCAGACTCCTAATTGCTTTTTCCCAATAGACTTAAGTATACTATTGATGTATTACAAGGTAACTGTTTTGCACTTAACTCATGTCCTGAATATCCTGTTAAAAGTGAGGAACTTAGTGCTGGAGAGCCACATTAGCATTCATTTAGTTCTGCAATATAATCCTTAATTTGAAATGAAGTTTGGTTGTTTTAACTACAAAACATAAAGGAGTCTGCACTACATCAAGACCTTTAATTGGAACTAATGAAATTTTTGGAATAAAATAGTAGAATAAATTAGATTCAGCAACACACAGTTTAAATGTTAGCCAGCCATTTTACACTAATTTTACTAGTAAGTCATGCATACTTAACAAAAAACATTGGGTTGATTGAACAAAGGAGTTGAATACTTTTTTTCACATTCACTGTGTAAGTTATTAGCCACTGTGAAAAGATTATTGGCTTATTTAAAGGAGATATTATGGAGAGAAATGATTGCTACTAGGATGACTGGTAGAATTATGTATTAGTAATAACTATAGTTTCTCATCTGCTGAATAAATGGCTTTAATTTTAAAATACTAGTTAGTGCATATGAGATTTCTGCTGAATTGAGCAGAACTATCAAAGCTTATTTTGAAATTTAATGGACATTGAAAGTGGAGTATAAAACAAAATCTTTCTTGGTTTAAACCTTTACCTGTTAATAGATTGCTAGTCATGTCTCTTGTATTTCTTCTTAAAAGTTTATCTGGGGAAAAAATACACACCTATACATATGAGACTTATCCTGGATTTACACAGAGAGGGTGTAGAAAATGCCCATGTCTCTGGTTGTTATATAAAGGTCAATCATAACTACCGATATTAGATGATAGTTTAGTTGGTCAGGAGGAAAAGATAGATTGTATCCATAAATGGATCGGGCCTAAATGGGCACTCAGATATTCCTCTCACAATATAGGACTTCTGGCTCCCAACTGCTCGCCTGCCTGCCTTCCTGATTGCCCCTAACCACTTCTGCCTGCCACTCCCTAATCACTATCCTGACATCCTGATTGATGCCTAATTGCTCCCCTGACAGCCTGGTAATCCCTAAGTGCCCTCCCTTGCAGGCCTTGTCACCCCCAAATTCCCTCCCCTGCAGGCTTGATACCTCCCAACTGCTCTCACCTGCAGGCCTAGGTTCCTCCCAACTGCTCTTCCATGTAGGCCTTGTTGCCCCCAACTTCCTCCTCTGCTACCTGGTCAACCCTAACTGCTCTCCCCTGCAGGATTGATTGCCCCCAACTGGCCTCCCTTGCAGATCTGGTCCCTCCCAACTGCTCTCCCTTGCTGGCCAACTTGTGTCCAAATGGGGGCAGGATCTTTGACCACATGGGGCAGCCATTTTGTGTGTTGGAGTGATGGTCAGTCTGCGTATTTCTCTTTTATTAGATAGGATAGAGGCCTGGTGTATGGGTGGGGGCTGTCTGGTTTGCCCTGAAGGGTGTCCCAGATCAGAGTGGGAGTTCCCTTGAGATGTGGGGCTGCCTGGGAGAGGGGCCTGTGGTGGTTTCCAGGCCAGCCACATCCCCCAGTGACCCAAGCAGAGGCCCTAGGATCTAGGAATTATTTATCTTCTGTAATTAAAACTTTGTAGCCTTGAGCTGAGCCAAGCCACCTGCTGGATCTGTGGCTGCAGCCATTTTTGTTGGGATTTATTTATCTTCTATAATTGAAACTTTGTAGCCTAAAGCTAAGGCCAAGGCAGTCCAGGGTGTGTGGAAAGCCTAGCTTCCTACATTGCCAGGGAAATGCAAGCCTCCTGCTCTCTCAGTGGCCACAGCCATCTTGGTTGGGTTTATTTGCATACTCACTCCCGATTGGCTGGTGGACATGGCTTGTGGGTGTAGCAGAGATATGGTCATTTTCATATTACTCTTTTATTAGATAGGGTTATTAAGCTGTTGAAGTTTGGCCATTTTTTAGTTTTGTCTACTATTCTTACTTATTATAGAGTTCTCTCTTTGTATTCTTCTGCTATCTGCATTTTTTAGTTACCATAAATAACATCAGTCTCAATATCACCAAATTTTGTCACCATTAACTGAATAATTGCATAAATTACAAACTTTTCTTCTAGCTCTTCAGTGTACAAATCACTCTCACTATATCAATAACAGATGCACATTGTGATCAGTGACCAAGTAATTTCTTTCAAAGCCTGTAAGTGAGTAGTCACCATATGCCTATTATTCATTAAGTGAGGACAGCAATAACAATGCTTGCATTTGTGATGACATTTTGTTGTTTGTTTGAAGGCCTGTTTTTTTTTTTTTTAAGTTACATATGTCTCTTTTTCCCCAATTGAATCCACCCTAACCACTCCCACCCCGGCAAGCCCTGACCACCTCAGTGTCTGTCTCCATTGCTTATGTTAATATGTAAGCATACAAGTCCTTTGGTAGCTCTCTAACACCCCCACCCCCACATTCCCTGATATTTGTCTCTGGATCAATTTTTGTTCATCAAATTGTGTTGATCATTATATTACACATATGAATGAGATCATGTGATTTTTATCTTTTACCAATTAGCTTATTTCACTTAGAATAATGCTTTGCAGCTCCATCCATGCTGTTGCAAACGGTAAGCATTTCTGCTTTTTTTTTTAGCAGCATATATTCCATTGTGTAGATGTACCACAATTTACTAATCCACTCAACTATTGATGGGTACTTAGGATGTTTCCAAATCTTAGCTATTATAAATTGTGCTGCTATGAAGATATGGGTGCATATATCCTTTCTGATTGGTGTTTCTGGTTTCTTGGGATATATTCCTAGGAATGTGATTAATAGGTCAAATGAGAGTTCCATTTTTAACTTTCTCAGGAAACTCCATACTGTTCTCCACAGTGGCTGCACCAGTCTGCATTCCCACCAGCAGTGCACGAGGGTTCCTTTTTCTCCACATCCTTGCCAGCACTTGCCATTTGTTGGTTTGTTGATGATAGCCATTCTGACAGGTGTGAGATGATACCTTATTGTTGTTTTGATTTGCATCTCTTAGATGATTATTGACTTTGAGCATGTTTTCATATGTCTCTAGGTCTTCTGCATGTCCTCTTTCAAAAAGTTTCTACTAAGGTCCTTTGCCCATTTTTTATTGGATTGTTTATCTTACTTTTGTTAAGTTGTATGAGTTCTTTGTAAAATTTGGAGATTAAACCCTTGTCTGAAATAGTATTGGCAAATATGTTTTCCCATGCAATGGACTTTCTTGTTGTTTTGTGGATGGTTTCTTTTGCTGTGCAGAAGCTTTTTATTTTTATGTATTTTATTTTGTTTGTTTTCTCCTTAGTCTCCATTGCCCTAGGAGCTATTGGGTTAAGATATTGCTACAACATATTTCTGCTATGTTGGTGTCTATGGAGTCTTGTAGAATTTTTATAGTTTCCCACATTATATTTAAGTCCTTTAGCCACTTTGAGTTTGTTTTATGTATGGTGTAAGTTGGTGTTCTAGTTTCATTTTTTTTTTCATGTATCTGACCAAATTTCCAAGCACCATTTATTGAAGAGACTGCCTTGACTCCATTGGGTTCTCTTACCTCCTTTGTCAAATGTTAATTGGGCATAATTGCATGGGTCAATTTCTAGGTTCTCTGTTCTGTCTCATTGATTTATATGTCTGTTTTTGAGCCTGTATCAGGCAGTTTTGAGAACCGTGGCTTGATAATATGGTATATATCTTGATATCTGGTATTGTGATTTCTCCTTCTTCGTTCTTCTTTCTCAGGATTGCTGTGGCTATTTGGGGCCTTTTTTTATTCCGAATGAATTTTTGGAGAATTTTTTCTAGATCTTTAAAATATGCCATTGGTATTTTAATGGGGATTGCATTGAATTTGTAGACTGCTTTGGGAAATATGGACATTTTAATGACATTGATTCTACCAACCCATGAATATGGTGTGTGCTTCCATACACCTTTTTCTAACTCTTTTTTGAATGTCCTGTAGTTTTCTGAATACATGTCTTTTACCTCCTAAGTTGAATTTATTCCTAGGTATCCTAATTTTTTTTGGTGCAATTGTAAATGGGATTGTGTTTTTTGTGTTTTTTTTTTTAGTTTCTCTTTCTGTGACTTCATTATTGGTATATAAAAAGGCCATAGATTTCTGGGTGCTAATTTTGTATCCTGCTACATTGCCAAATTCATTTGTTAGGTCTAGTAGTTTTTTTGATGGAGTCCTTGGGTTTTTCTATGTACATTATCATGTCATCTGCAAATAAGGACAGTTTTACTTCTTTTCCAATTTGGATGCCTTTTATTTCTTCATGTTGTCTTATTGCTATGGCTAGCAATTCCATACTATATCAAACAGGTGAGGTGAAAGAGGGCATCCCTTTCTTGTTCTGATACTTAGGGAAAATGAGTTTTGTTTTTGCCCGTTGGGCATGATCTTGGCTGTAGGATTGTCATAGAAGGGTTTTATTATGTTGAGGTATGATCCCTCTATTCCCACTTTGCTGACAGTTTTTATTAAGAAAAGGATTCTTTTGGTTTCTTGCTTTTTCAGCTGAGTTGATTTTCCCTCTTTGTATTTCAAATCTTTAACTTGGTTCTTGGGGTGCTCCAGAGCACTTTTAGATCTTTGTATATTATTTTTTATTTCAGTCAGTGTATGCTTAATTTCTGGTTGGTCCTTTTTCATATCCTTGAGAGTCTCCTTTATATCCTTGAGGGTCTCGTTCATTTCCTTGTAAGACTCATTCATTTCCTTTGCGGTCTCGCTTATTTCCTTATCCACTCAGCTGAAAAAGCAAGAAACCAAAAGAATCCAAAAAATTGAAGATAGTGTAAGGGGCCTCTGGGACAACCTCAAGCAAACCAACATCTGAACTATAGGGGTGCCAGAAAAAGAGAGAGAGCAAGACAATGAAAACCTATTTGAAGAAATAGTGACCAAAAACTTCCCACACCTGGTGAAAGAAATTGACTTAGGAGTCCAAGAAGCGCACCGAACCCCAATATATAGGAACCCTAAGAGGACCACACCAAGGCACATCATAATTAAAATGCCAAGAGCAAAAGACAAAGAGAGAATATTAAAAGCAGCAAGAGAGATACAGTTGGTTACCTATAAGGGAACACCCATACAATTGTCAGCAGATTTCTCAACAGAAACAATGCAGGCCAGATGGGAGTGGCAAGAAATATTCAAAGTGATGAACAGCAAGAATCTACAACCAAGATTACTCTATCCAGCAAAGCTATCATTCAGAATTGAAGGCCAGATAAAGTGCTTCGCAGATAAGAAAAAGCTAAAGGAGTCCATCACCACGAAACCAATATTATATGAAATGCTGAAAGATATTCTTTAAGAAGAGGAAGAAGAAAAAGATAAAAGTGTAAATTAGGAACAACAAATACACATCTATCAACAAATGAATCTAAAAATCAAGTGAATTAATAAGCTGATGAACAGGATAAACTGGTGAATGTAACAGAATCACGGACATAGAGAGGGAATGGACTGACAACTCTTGGGGAGAAAGGGGGTGTGGGAAGTGTAGCAAGAGACTGGACAAAAATCATGCAACTATGGGAGAGGACAGTGGAGGGGGGTGAGGGCGGAGGGTGGGATGGGTACCAGGTGGAGGGGAACTATAGGGGGGGGGGAAAGGGGAACAATGTAATTAATAAACTGAACAATAAAGATTTAAAAAATAAAAATAAATAAATAAATAAAAGAAAGAAAGGGTGTTGGGCCCTGCCCAATTTGGCTCAGTGGATAGAGTACCGGCCTGTGGATTGAAAGGTCCCAGGTTTGATTCGAGTCAAGGACACATGCCAGGATTATGGGTTCAATCCCCAGTGGGGAGCATGCAGGATGCAGCCAATCAATTATTCTCTCTCATCCTTGATGTTTCTATTTCTCTCTTTCTCTCCCTTCCTCTTTGAAATCAATAAAAATATTTAAAAAATAAGAGAGGGTGTTGAATTTTGTCAAATCCTTTTTCTGCATCAATTGATGTGATTATGTGATTTTTGTCTCTCAATTTGTTTATGTGATGTCACATTTATTGATTTGCAGATATTGTACCATCGTTGCATCTGTGGAATAAATCTCATTTGGTCATGGTGTATGATCTTTCTAATGTAATGCTCAAACTGATTTGCTAAAATTTTGTTGAGGATTTTAGCATCTAAGTTCATTAAGGATAATAGCCAGTAATTCTTTTTTTATGTGGTGTATTTTTCTTAGTTATTAATAAATCTTTATTGTTCAGATTACTATAACTGTTCCTCATACTTCCCCCGCCCCCATAGCTCCTCTCCATCCAGTTCCCACCCCACCCTCGCCTCCTCCACTTCCTCATCCATAGGTGTAGGATTTTTGTCCAGTCTCTTCCCACACTTCCCACACCCTTTTACCCCTGAGAGTTGTCAGTCCACTCCCTTTCTATACCCCTGATTCTATTATAGTCACCAGTTTATTCTGTCAATCATTTTTTATTCACTTGATTTTTAGATTCACTTGTTTGTTGATAGACATGTATTTGTTGTTTATAATTTTTATCTTTACCTTTTTCTTCTTTTTCCTATCTTAAAGAATATCTTTCAGCATTTCATATAATACCGGTTTTGTGTTGATGAACTTCTTTAGCTTTTTCTTATCTGTGAAGCTCTTTATCTGACCTTCAATTCTGAATAATAGCTTTGCTGGGTAGAGTAATCTTGGTTGTAGGTTCTTGCTATTCATCACTTTGAATATTTCTTGCCACTCCCTTCTGGCCTGCATAGTTTCTGTTGAGAAATCAGTTGACAATAGTATGGGTGCTCCCTTGTAGGTAATTAACTGTGTTTTTCTCTTGCTGCTTTTAATATTCTCTCTTTGTCTTTTGGTTTTGGCATTTTAATTATGATGTGTCTTGGTGTGGTCCTCTTTGGATTCACTTTGCTTGGGGTTCTGTGCATTTCCTGGTCTTGTAAGTCTATTTCTTTCACCAGATGGGAGAAGTTTTTGGTCATTATTTCTTCTAATATGTTTTCAGTATCTTGCTCTCTCTCTTCTTCTGGAACCCTCATAATTCTGATGTTGGTACACTTGAAGTTGTCCCAGAGGTTTCTTACACTATTCTCAAATTTTTAGATTTTTTTTGCTTTTCTGGTTGAGTGTTTTCTGCTTCTTGGTTTTTATAATCTTGAGTTGATTCTCGTGTTCCTCTAGTCTGCTGTTGGGTCTCTGAATAATAGTTTTTATTTCTGTCAGTATATGTTTAATTTCTAGTTAGTCCTTTTTCATATCCTCAAGGGTCTCACTAAATTTATCTGCCTTATCTAGGAAATTCTTGAAAAACCTTATAACTGTGGTTTTGAACTCTATATCCAGTCATTTTCCCCCCTCCTTTTCTTTTGTTTGTGGTAAGTTTTTTGTTGTTGTTTTTTATTTTTGTCTCCACATTTTTGCTGCTTCCCTGAGTTGGTAGGGTAGCTCTGTGTGCTAGGTGTCTGAGCCTCTCCTGTTATCTGAGGTGTACACTCTTAGTGCACCTCTTTGTGGACTGTGTATACAACCTTGTGGTAGTTAAGTCTTGATTGACTCCAGGCCAATTGGCTATGAGAATCAGCTGTCTCTATGCCAGAAGACACCCTTATAAGAGAAGACTTGCAAAATTGCAAAAGCCTCTATGCTCAGCTTGGATGGGCCAGAGTCTCGGGGCAGAGTCTCAGGGTGGAGCAGACAGCCTTGGCTTCCCGTCAGCCATGTCCTGGGAGGTCCCTGTGTCTTAGTGTCCCTTGGTAATCGCTATGAGAACCTCTGAGAGAAAGCCGCCCTAGAGTTTTGCCTGCTTCCAGACAGTCCAAATTCTCCTCCAATGAATCTGGATTCCCAGATTCTTGCCTGGAACTGGGGTTCAGTGCAGTCAGAACTGGGGTTCATTGCAGTCCAGAGCTTTTTTCTCCTTTCCACTAGAGAAAGCCAGTGGCACAGTCAGTCCTCTCTCTGCGCACTAGTGTGAGTATCTCAGTATCACAGGCATTTTCAGCTCCTTTGTTTCTCCTTGTGCTTTTCTCTTTCCTTCTAGTTGTAGAATTTTCAATCAGCCAGCTCTCCTATGGTTCTGGATCATGTCCATTTTGTCTTTTAATTGTAGTTTTGAAATTGTTGTGCAAGGCAGCAGTTTAGGTATTTACCTATGTCACCATCTTGGTTTCTTTTTTGTGGTGTCTTTATATGGTTTTAGAATTATGGTAATGCTGGCTTCATAGATAAGCTTGGATGTGTGCCTTCCTTTTGAATTTTCTGGAATATTCTGAGGAGGATAGGTTTTAGTCCTTTTTTGAATGCTTGCTAGAACTCCCCTGTAAGCCGTCTGGACCAGGGCTTTTGTTTACTGGAAGATTTTTGATCACTACTTCAATTTCTTCAATGGTTATTAGCCTATTAAGATTTTCTTATTCTTCCTGATTGAGTTTTGGGAGGTTGTATTTTTCTAAAAATATGTCCATTTTGTCTAGGTTGTCCATTTTGTTGGAATAGAGTTGTTCATAGTATTTTTTTTCATAATCATTTGTATTTCTGTGGGATCAGTTGTTATTTCACTTATTTCATTTCTGAATTTGTTTATTTTGGCCCTCTCTCTTTGTTTCTTGGTAAGCCTGACTAGAGGTTC
This sequence comes from Antrozous pallidus, assembly GCA_027563665.1. Taxonomy (NCBI): domain Eukaryota; kingdom Metazoa; phylum Chordata; class Mammalia; order Chiroptera; family Vespertilionidae; genus Antrozous; species Antrozous pallidus. The sequence goes on along the minus strand of CM050514.1, from coordinate 105,349,362 downwards.
ATCAATCTTGTTTATCCTTTCAAAGAACCAGCTTTTGGTTTTGTTGATTTTTTTGTACTTTTTGTTTGTTTCTATGTCATTTATTTATTTCCACTATGATTTTTCTTTTTTCCTTCCTTCAGCTTACACTGAACTTTCCTATGCTAACTCTTTGAGTTTTAGAGTTAGATAATGTATTATCATTTTTTCTTTTCTTTTTTTTTTTTTTTTAGGTAGGCCTGTAGAGCTATGAACTTTCTTTTCAAGACTGCTTTCACTGTGTTCCATAGATCTTGGATTGTTGTGTTTTCAATGTCATTTGCTGCCATGATGTTGTTATTTCTTCTTTAATCTCTTTGGTAACACAATCATTGTTTAATAGCATGCTATTTAGCCTTCAGGTGTTTGATTTTTTACATTGTTTTTTTAGTTGATTTCTAATTTTATGCCATTGTGAGAAAATGCTAGATACGATTTCTATCTTCTTGAATTTGAGGAGACTTTGCCTATGCCCCAATATGTGCTCTATCTTAAAATGCCCCATGTCCACTTTAGAAGCACATATATTCTGTGGTTTTGGGGTGAAATGTTCTGAAGATGTCAATTAATTTCATCTGATCAAGTGAGTCATTTCGGATTGATGTTTCTTTGATAATTTTTTGTTTAGAAGATTTGTTCAGTGGTGTCAGTGGTGTAATAAAGTCTCATACTATGACTGAATTGTTGTGTTTACCAGAGTTATTTCTTCTTGTTGAATTGCTCCCTTTAGTATTATGAAATGGACTTACTCATCTCTTGTTATGGTTTCACTTTGAGGTCTAATTTGTCAGATATAAGTATTGCTACCCCAGATTTTTTTTTCAGTTTCATTCCCCTTAAAAATATTTTTCCATCCCTTCACCATCAGTCTGTGTGAGTCCTTTGTTCTGAGGTGAGTCTCCTGTAGACAGCAAATATATGGGTCATGTTTTCTTATCCATTCAGCTACTGTATGTCTTTTGATTGGGACATTTAATCAATTTACATTTAAAGTTATTATTGATAGGTACTTGTTTGTCACCATTTTTATTCTTTACCCTTGTGTTCCTTCTTCCCTTCTCCTTTTTCTTTCTTTTTATAGCAGACCCTTTAGCATTTTTCGCATTGCTGGTTTGGTGGTAATAAACTTCCTTCATCCCTTTTTTTTATCTGCAAAGCTCCTAATTTCACCTTCAACTTCCATTGATAGCCTTGCTGGGTACAGTATTCTTGGATTCAGACCTTTTTTGTGCACTACTGTATTTAATTCCATTCCTTTCTGGCCTGATGTGTTTCTGTTGAGAAATCAGTTAATAGTCTGGTAGGAGATCCCTTTTAGGTAACTTTCTATGTCTCTCTGGCAGCCTTTAAGATTCTTGCTTTGTTGTTGGTATTTGCCAATTTGATTATAATATGTCTTGGTGTTGGTCTTTTTGGGTTCATCTGTTTGAGATTCTGTGACCTTCTTGGACTTGTGTGAGATTTTTCTTCCCAATATCAGGGACGTTTTCTGTCATTATGTTTTCAAACAGGTTTTCTATTCCTTGCTCAATTTCCTCTTCTTCTGGTATCCCTATTATATAGATATTGTTTTGTTTCATGTTGTCCCAAAATTTCCCTTACGCTGTCTTCCTGTTTTTTTACTTTTTTTGTTTTGTTTTGTTTGTGTGTGTTTTTTTCCCCAGTTGCTGCTCTGCTTGAGTATTTTTCTCTACTTTGTTTTCTAGCTCATTGATGCAGTCTCCCACTTCGTCTAATCTACTGTTGATGGTTTCTATTGTGTTATTTATTGTAGTGATCCAGTTCTTTACTTCTTCTTGGTGATTTTTCATTTCCTCTTGTTTTTTTTTTCATGTATTGTTGAATTTGACTTTCCTCTTTTTCAGCATCCTTATGACCATTGCTCTGGATTCTTTCTCTGACCAATTTCTTGCCTCCATTTAGTTTACTTCTTTTTCTGGTGATTCCTCCTTTTCTTTCATATGGGGGCTGTTTATTTGTCTCCTAATATCCACTCCTTTCAAGGTGTTTGATTACATAGCTCTCTCTCTCTACTGCATTGACTTAAAGGCAAAAAATAAAACACAACCAAACACAACACACATGGCACCAAATACTAATGTATTCATGATACCAATAACCCCAAATAAAGGTGACCACTAGAGAAAAGAGAATTAGGGGACAGAAAAGAGTGCAAAAAATGATATTGAGAAAAGGAAAAATGTAAGAGAGAAGAGAAAGAGAAGAAAAAAGATGGGGAAAATATATGTATATTAGGAAAAAACTCCAAAAAAAACCAACAACTAATCCAAAAATATGCAAACAACAAACACCCAGAGAAGAATGCCAACAGCAAACAATCACTAATTCAAAAATGCAAACAACAAACACCCAGAGAAAAATGCAAATAGCAAATAACCACTAATTCAAAAATGCAAACAACAAACACCCAGAGGAAAATGCAAATAACAAACAACCACTAATTTAAAAATTCAAAAACAAACACCCAAACAACAAATATCCAGATGAATCTGAAGAGATAAAGTTTATTTCTAGAAGGTAAAGTCAAGGAATTGAATGAATGGTGAAATGGCCATGATTCATTATAAAGGAGATAGAAAAAGAATGAGTGTATAAAAAGAAAAGTAAAAAACAAAATACAAAAAGAAGAGAAATATATATATGAAAATTTATATATATATATATATGTGTGTGTGTGTGTGTGTGTGTGTGTGTATTTTCTTTCTTTATTCTATCTATCTATGTATTCACTTATTTTTGGAAAAGGATAATAGAAAGTAGATAGGCCTGATTTGGTGATTGAAACTAATTAAACTATTAGTAGAAGAAGGGAACAAGGCAGGAGAAAAATAGAAGCAAAAAGCAAAAAACAAAAAACAAAAAACACACACACAATGAAACAAACTAACAAACAACAAGACAGGAAGAAGGGAAAAGGAAAAAGAAATGAAAAGAAAGAAAGAAAATTTTGCTAGTGAAGAAAGAGAAGAGAGAAGTATGCATGGACTTGGAGCAGGGGAGGGAAATTAGTTATATGAGTAATACCAATTTTTAACAGGGACTCAAAAGAAAGGATTGGGATAAACTAAATGAGAAAAAGGTAAGAAAAACAGGATGAAAAGGGGGGAAATGAGGAAGAGAGTGTTGGTATAAAGAAAAAATTGAAATAGAGTAAAATAATGCTAAAATAAAAATAGAATGTAAAATACTAATCCAAAAATGAAATAAAATAAAGAAAAAAATAAAATAAAACTTTAAAAAAGGTAAATAATAGTAATACAAAAAATATAAATATAATAAAGGATAGGAAAATAAAATGAGAAAAAAATAACTTAGTCTCTTAAGTAAAAGATAAAAAATAAAAAAAGTAAAGTAATGAAGGTCGTTCACTTCAGCGGGGTTTCAATGACCCATAGGGGCTGTTTTACAACCTCTTTCTACTGTTCTGCCTGGCATGTCTGTTTCCTGTGAGGTAGTCAGCACAGTGTTGAAGTTCCCTGCATGTCTACCACTCCTCTGTGTCATAAGACACAACCTTGTTTTCAAGCAGGTTTCAAGCAGGTCTCTCTGTCAGATATAAGTATTGCTACTATAGCTTTTTTTTTTTTTCATTTTAATTTGCCTGAAAAATATTTTTCCATCCTTTTTGCATCAGTCTGTGTGAGTCTTTTGTTCTTTTTACACAAGGGTCAGTTTCTGACACAACGCCTGGGTAGTGGTGTTTTTGGATTAGTTTCTGGGACCAAATGCCCTCAATGTAGTGTTTGGACTCTTCTTTCCTTGCCCCACTTAATACTGGGTGGAGGGATGGGCTTACCCAGAGCTGGTTTCCTGCTCATCTTGCCTTATTATGATCCCCAGTTTCCACAAAAACAACTTTCCCCTGAAGTCTCAGTGAGTGCTTTTAATTGAAAGATGTTATGTACTGGGTTTAGCAAACAAGGAAGTAAAAAAGACAAAGAAACCACACTGACTCCTGTCTTTCTACTCCCTCCCCCAACCCTTGGCACTGCACAGCTGCTATAGAACTTCAGGCTGCCTTTCTGGACATAGCCTCCCATGGCTGTGGGCTTAGAACAGAGTTTTCCTCTGCTAGCAGTCCTGTGGACCCCCTTCCACATTCAAGGGCTACACTGATCCCAAGGGCCACAGATTTGGTGGGGCGCAGTCTCCCTCCAAGACTCTAGTCCCCACTGCACGCATTTCTTCCTTCAGCTTGGATTTCAGATCTCACCTCTCTCCAGGTGATCTCTGACCTTTCTATCCATGGATTGCCTCACCAACTGCGTTTAATTAGCCTATTCCAGGTTGGTATTATTTGATTCAACTGTTCCTTCTATCTGCTCTGTGAGAAGGTGCAGGACCCGGCCATGTATTCATCTGCCACCTTGACTCCCCCTGGACAAAATTTTTAAGTGCCTGTGGCTGGAGAGACTGAAGTCTTGTTGTTAGTGGGCTCGCAGCTGAGGCAGCTGATCCCTGGGTGTTGTGGTTGTAGGGTTCCTGGAGGTATCCAAGGTCTCCTTGGTTGAAAATAAGGCTGGGCTTCTAATCTCAGCTGCTCCCCTTCAATTTGACGGAATCTGCGGCAGAGCCTGCCAGTCTGGGAGAGATTTCAGCCATAGTAGGGGAGACCATCCGCCACACCAACAGTCCTATGGAATATAATTATCCCTTACTCACAAATACAAACATTACCTGCATGTCCACACACTCCCTGTTCGTTCTCTCACTCACACTATCTTGTAGCCTGCTGTACCATCGGCTGCCATCTTTAAAGCTGTGTTAACTTTTATCTCCTAGTGATAACCTGTGACATTTGCAAATATAGATCATTAACAGAGGCAATTGATTAACAAGATTAAAGTGCAGTAGAAAAATGAAAAGTGATAACACTGGGAGTGAAATGGATTAAATGTAAGTGGAGTTACATAAATATAGCTCACCCTGGAAACAGTGACACTGTTGCTATTCAAGGGATTCCAGACATACAGCTAGAGCAACTTCAAAAGTGAACTTATCAACATAAATTAGGAAAATGGTTGTGACAAAAAGGATGAAAATATCCCAGTGGAGGTTTTCAACAAAGTACTTGACTTTAAAGGAATTCACAGAGATATTTTACGATTTTTAAAATGTAAATGATAAAATGTTAGAAGCTGATGCAAAGTTAGAAAGAAGTATGACAATTCATCAAGGTGTAGCAAAGTTGCTCACTCCATAGCAAGTTATGTGATGAGAAGAAGGCATCCACTGGTTAAACTACTTTGATTAAGTGGTTTTTTTTTTTTTTTTACAACGAGATAGTACACTTAAATTTTCAATGTTTCTAATATTTTAAATAAAAAGTTACTGTTACTATTTTTATTTTTCTCTAAATGTATAGCTGAGAGTAAGAGAATTTTTAATGTTTGGACCAAAATTTTAAAGTCATAGGAATAGAATGTTTCCTATTGGTATTAAAATTGCTTAGCATGTGTTCAACTTGCATGGCCACTTTTTAAAAATTCTTTATTATTGAAAATATTACATATGTCTTCTTTTCCCCCCATTGACCTCTCCCTGCCCACTTCCACCACCCAGCAAGATCCTCATTCCCCCACTGTCTGTGTCCATTTGTTATGCTTATATGAATGCATACAAGTTCTTAGGTTGATCTGGTAGCCTCCCTTCCCACCCTCTCCTTCCCTTCCTCTGAGGTTTGATGGTCTGTTCAGTGCTGCTATGTCTCTGGATGATTTTTGCTCATCAGTTTATGTTGTTCATTATATTCCACAAATGAGTGAGATAATTTGATACCTATCTTTCTCAGACAAGCTTATTTCACTTAACATAATGCTCTCCAGGTTCATCCATGCAAACGGTAAGAGTTCTTTCTTTTTCACAGCAAAGTAGTATTCCATTGTGTAGGTGTAGCACCATTTTTAATCCACTCATCTGCTGATGAGCATTTAGGCTGTTTCCAAATCCTAGCTATGCTGAATTGTGCCGCTATGAATGTAGGGGTGCATATATCCTTTCTGATTGGTATTTCTGATTTCCTGAGATATATTCCTAGAAGTGGGATTACTGGGTCAAATGCGAGACCCATTTTTAATTTTTTGAGGAAATTCCATACTGTCTTCCACAGTGGCTACACCAGTCTGCATTCCCACCTGCAGTTCAGGAACGTTCCTTTTTCTCTGCATCCTCACCACCCCTTGTCATTTGTTCATTTGTTGATGATAGCCATTCTGAAGGTGTGAGGTAATATCTCCTTGTTTTGATTTGTATCTCTCATATGATTAATGACTTTGAGTATTTTTTCATGTTACTTGGTTGTCTGTATGTCCACTTTGGAAAAGTGTCTATTTAAGTCCTTTGCCCTTTTTTTTAATTGGATTGTTTGTCTTCCTTTTGTTAAGTTGTATATATTCCCTATATATTTTGGAGATTAACCCCTTATTGGCTATAACGGCAAATATGTTCTCCCATGCAGTGGGCTGTCTTGTTATTTTACTTTTTTTTTGTATTTTTTGCTGTGCTGAAGCTTTTTAGTTTAATGTAGCCCCGTTTGTTTATTTTCTCCTTAGGTTCCATTGTTCTAGAAGATGTATTGGTAAGGATATTGCTATGAGAGCTGTCTGATATTTTGCTGCCTAATTGGATTCTCCTAATATTTTTATGGTTTTTATTTTATGTTTAAGTCTTTTATCAATTTTGAATTTTTTTGTGTGTGTATGGTTTAAGTTGGCAGTCTAGTTTCATTTTTTTTTTCATGTATCTGTCCAATTTTCCCATGGCTCTGCACTCTAACGATAAGCAAAGATTGCCTATATATAATTAGGAATAGTTCATTAACTAAATATCTGGGAGAGAATTTTGATAGTAGTATCTTTAAGGACTTTTCAAATCATGCTTTAGTCAATCATCTACTCCAAATTTAGGCTAACATCCTAAGTAGATAAACATGGCTCTTGTTGACCTGTTTCACCTTGTTATACTTCTCTGCTCTAGGTATAATGTCCTCTTTTCATGTCCTCATAGTAATCACGTACATTTTCACCCCATAATCTTCTTGTGCTTTTGTTTCTCTGCCTCTTTTCACCTACTGAATCCTCTTTACGTTCAGATACCTGAGGTATCATCCTTCTGGATGATCCTCTTTCAATCCCTTCTCTTTTACAGCCTCACATATATTTTTATTTGCATATTCATTAGTTTACTAAAGCTTATCTTGGCCACTCTGTTGTAAGTTTCTTTATGGCAAACTTCATATCCTATGTTCAAAGTAGGCATTCACTAAATATCTGTTGATTTTAAAGGATAAATTAATTTAAAGGCAATGTTGTCGTCTCTCCAAAATGTATTTTTTTAATCCTAAGTAACTAATAATTCTAAGAGTTATATACTTTTTCCTTGGAAAGAAACCTTATGAGTCATACTGTCCAAATGTCCATGTTATATAGGAATTACTTCTACCCAATTAATGGTCATTTTTCTTTTGGTAGGGATGGAGTAATATATGTTACTAATTAAGATTTTTCCTTTTACCTCTTTGAATGGCTGGATTTAGGCAATAGAGAAAAAGGGCAATTTGGGGTGTGAACATAGAAATGTTACTATATAGGAGAGTTGGATTAAAAATGCAGAGAACCACATAGAAAAGGCAAGATATTAGTCTTTGTTGTTTCTCCTAATTCTTTAGAACTGCACTTGAAATTTTATACATTATTTTTTTTAGCATTTATCCTGCTAGATAGGAATTTTTCCCAATATAATTTTGCAGAAAAGGGGATTTAGAGAGTTTAACTAATTAGCTCCAGGGTATAGGGCTAATAGGTGCTTTATAAAATATTTGGACCCACGTGTCTGTGCCTTTCCTGTTATTCCAGGCTGAGTCCAAAACAAAAGATCCCAAGGAACCCAGTGTTAGTAAAGTTTCTTTATTAGCACATATTCTTTTTTTATCCTCTTTATTCTTGGCTGATTTTAGTTTCAATACCTTTAAAGCTCCAGCTCTTGCTTTTGTCTTCTATTACTTGTTTAGTCTCATGAGGAAATTAAACTGAGCTTAAAGTTTGGCATGGCGTTGTATAATAAGTAGGCTATATTTTCATTGTTTTTATGCTAGGAATTCTCAGGATCTGAAAACCAATCAACTAGAGGTTTCACTGACTTAGACTGTCTTCTTAAGCTGTTAGGAAAGCTTATACCAAGTTCACCTATGAATATGTCCTCCTAAAGCACAGTGTTATGCTAATATCATCTATCTGTTTAAACCTACCTGCCTGATGTTCTTCTCATAGTTGATATGAAAATGGAAAGTTTAATAGCACTTTTTAAAAAGAAAAAATATTATGAATAAAATTAAATTAACATCAAGTCAATACTTATTTCATATTGCATATCACTAAAAATTGAAGTAAACTAGATATGGAGTCAAATGTTAAAAAGAGAAGGAAGAATTATGTGTTGGTAGTCTATCAGCATATGACATTACACATACTCTTAAAACTAGACTCCTCCCTCAGCCACCATCAGAAACATGCTAGAGTGCCAACTAACCAAGCTTACTTGGCTAGTGATTAAGAGTAGAAAAGAAAATTGCATCAAAACATTCCCCTCCACACACACACACACACAAATTCCTGTACTTTAGATAGTGTCCAGAGATCAATAAAATTTGTAACTTTTTCTTAGCAATAAAAATGCCATTAGTTCCTGCTTAATAGGATGGCTGCAATGCTTACTGGAAATTATATATATACTAGAGGCCTGGTGCACTCTAGTATATATTAGTGCACAGGGGTGGGGATGCCCCTTAGCCCAGCCTGCACTCTCTCCAATCTGGGGCCCCTCGAGGGATGTCTGACTACCTGTTTAGGCCCGATCCCAGGAGGATCGGGCCTAAACAGGCAGTCGGACATCCTTCTCACAATCTAGGACTGCTGACTCCCAACTGCTCACCAGCCTGCCTCCCTGATTGCCCCTAACCACTTCTGCCTGCCAGCCTGATCACCTGCTAACCACTACCCTGCCAGCCTAATTGATGTCTAACTGCTCCACTGCCAGCCTGTTTGCCCCCAACTTCCCTCCTCTGCCAGCCTGGTCACCTCACATGCCCTCCCCTGCAGGCTTGATTGCCCCCAACAGCCCTCCCTTGCAGGCCTGGTGCCTCCCAACTGCCTGCCCCTGCTGGCCTGATTGCTCACAACTGCCCTCCCTTGCAGGGCCTGTAACCTCCCAATGGCCCTCTCCTACTGGCCATCTTGTGGTGGCCATCTTGTGTCCATATAGGGGCAGGATCTTTGACCACATGGAGGCAGCCCTCTTGTGTGTTGGAGTGATGGTCAATCTGCAAATTACTCTTTTATTAGATAGGATAGAGGCCTGATGCATGGGTGGGGGCCAGCTGGTTTGCCCAGAAGAGGGTCCCAGATCAGGGTGGAGGTTCTCTTGGGGCAGCCTGGGCGAGGGGCCTGTGGAGGTTTGCAGGCTGGCCACACCCCCAGCAACCCAAGTGGAGGCCCTGGGATCTGGGATTAATTTATGTTCTACAATTGAAACTTTGTAGCCTGGAGAGGAGCCAAGCCTTCTGCTCCCTTCGTGGCAACAGCCATTTCTGTTTGAAACTTTGTAGCCTAGAGTGGAGGCCTAGGATAGGGCTGCAGAAGTTTGGCATCCTCCATCGCCCTGGCAACCCTAGCGTCTTCTCTCTCCAGCTCCGTGGTGGCCGCCATTTCTCTTGGGATTTTATATCTTCTATAATTGAAACTTTGTAGCATTGAGTGGAGGCCTAGGCCAGCAACAGCAGGTAGAGAGCTTGGCTTCCTCCATTGCTGGGGAAACCCAAGCCTCCCTCCTGTTCTCAGTTTTGGCAGCCATCTTGGTTGAGGTTTATTTGCATAATTGGCTCCTGATTGGCTGGTGGGCATGGCTGTGGGCATGGCTTGATCAGAGGTACATTCAATTTGCATATTACTCTTTTATTAGATAGGATATCATGATATTAGTATGGCATATACAGTATATATATATATATGTATGTATATAGGCAAAAGTAGATTTACAGTTGTAAGGACATGAGACACAGAGTTAATGACCCTATTGTAATAATCATAATCTTTTTCCATACAAAAACTTGTAAACTTACTTTTGCCAGCCTTTGTGTGCGTACGTATATTGTAACTATGATCCTATATATAACTTTGCACCCAGAGAGTCACTCTGAATTGCAATAAAAACATTAAAAAATAAATTTAATGTTAACAACATAGAATAGACTTAAGAAATGAATTACCAGGCTTCTGTTTTAAATCTGTCCAAATAAAGGAAAGAATTAAAGGAAAAATGTTTACTTTTATCTCACCAATCCTCTTCCCTCCTTATTTCCAGAAGATTCCAATTATATGATTAATAAAACAGAAGGAAAGGGATAAAAACAGAAAGTTTTGGTAAAAATGGAGCTCATGTCCATGAAGTGCTTAGATTATGCCAAGAAAATAATATTAATAACAAAAATAGACAATACAAAATATTTGAGAAAAAACGGATCATTTTCAGGATCTACTTTCACTTGACATCTCACATTCCCTCTTAAATTCCACCCCTCCCTGTTTCAACCTAAGATGATGTGGAGTGCAACCTTAGGCTGCCCTGCTTAGCTCTTGCTATAACTAGTGTATGGTTTCAAATGCTTTTTATCTCTCTTAACAAACCAATTATAACTATGTACCAGGAGGGGAAACTGAGGCTCAGAGATATTAACTTTTCTAATTAATGTATCTAATAAAGATTCAATGACAGGACTTGGACTAGAAAAAACTTTACTGCCACCTAATGCAGATATCACCAATTTAGTATTAATGTTATAAGAAATTAAACTATGGATTTACTTTATAGAAGTTTGACATGATAGTTATTTCTTTATATTATATCCATTTTATGTATAATTTTATAATAACTATAGAAATTATATAGCTCATCTATACAGTGAAATATTTTTATCTTAACTTTTTAAGAAAAAAATCTATTATTGAGAACACAAAAAGGTCCACTAATATTTCAATAGTAGGACCTTTGATATAGCACCGTTCAGTATGTGTTTTTTATCTAGCAATCTTGGGGACTTAAGAGAAACCTTAGCAGTGATAGTCAAAAGAACATGAGATTTGAACACTGATTCTATTATAGAAAATGATTAGTACAGGTGGACCTTTCTCCATATTCAGTGACTGTTGGTAATCCTTAAATATTCAGGCAGCTGCTAGAGAGCAAGAAAATGTCAAGTCAAATGCCTGGGTGTTAAACATTTACACATGCTTGTGGGCCACTTTGGATCTATCTGCCCAACATGCCAAATGTCAGTGGCTTCACATAGGTTGGCAGAAAAGCGCTTCATTAAAGAATGGCTAAAGATTGCTTAGTGTCAAAAGACACAAAGAATATTCTACCCTTAGATGCAAGGTGGTTATTTCCCTGTGCACAGAGCTTACTGTTATTTTTGAGTAGCCCAGATCCTCTTTTGTATCTCTCTATATAAATTACTGTTTATTTTCTCTTTAAAAAAACACATTATAATGGCTCCCCCCAACCAGCAAAACATTAAAAATGGGCTAAGATGCCATTATATGAAGGAGCAGCCTGCAGAGGCAACATCAAATTACACTTGGAGTTCTCTGAGGACTTAATGACTGGTGCCTAGACAGTGTATACAGGACTAATCAGGATAAGATAGGACAGCATCCTGGCTCACAAGATGTTGTGCAAGCAGAAGCATGCTGTCTGATTGCCTTCCCTAACCTCTGTTCAGTTCTGTCCCTTTGCTATTGTACTGCTACTGCAGTAATTAGTTTGCCAAGAGCTTGGGGACAATGGGCTCATGAACAAAATCATTTTCTTTTTTTTAAAGAAGCTGCCCAAGTGCATAAGCTGCCCAAGTTCAGTACCTTACTGAAATCAATGTAGAGATTATAAGTGAAAAAGGACAAAGAGCATAACATAAAATGAAACCAGTTTTCTATCCAATTTAAAAAATAGAATGTCAAGAAAAAGAACTGCCATGTATTAATCAAGAGCTCACAAGAAAATAGCAAGTCCATAAGGAACTTTTGGATTTTACATAGTTCCCCATGCTATACAACTCTCCTAGCTACATAAATCGAAAAAGTAATTCAGAACAGTGTTCTAATTATAAATAGATCCTTCTTTGGCCACATACAAATTATTGATAATTCTCTATCTAATATGATTATAATATAATATGATAGCCAATCTTGAGCCTTTGGGAGAATTATAGTAATATGCCACCAAGACAAAGGAATCAAGGAGGATGCTGCAATGTACATTTTTAGAGTCTTAACTGTGTGCAGTGCAGTTCCAAACTCTACTACTGCCATAGCATTGCTTACTAGTGTTTCTAATTGAGCTACATTTATTCCTAGCATTTGAATAACATGTTTCCCAAAGCAGTCAAAATCAATTTCCAATAAATTCCTTCTCACTTTTCCCTACTATGAATTCTTTCACCCTTACTACACTTAGGATTACAAATTTCGATGGCCTCATCTTTGACCACAACACGAGTTAAGAGCATTGGGCTTTGGTAAACTGACTCATATATTTTGTTTATTTAGAAAGGGCTTCTACTTCAGCATATCCTCTAGACAAACTGGTTATCTTGCATAGATAAATTAAATCCAGTCATTGATGGTAAATTTCTAACTGGAAGTTATGGTGATATGTGGATTACTGATCTCACCTATGTAGATGTAGTCATAAATTCTTATTAGTTAACTATCGAAAGTAGAAGGTGGTACTCACTTCCTATGGTCCCCTCTAGTCACTGTGTACCACCACAGGTCCTCACTATAATAACTTCTATAGATTAATTTTGCATTGTATTGCATTTTGTGTAAATTAAAGCATATAGTGCATCCTCTTTAATATTTGGCTTCTTTCACTCAGTGTAATATATATGAGATTCACCATGTTTCATATTATACTTCAATTATTCGTATTGCTTCATAGATTTTCATTATATTAATATATTTTATTTTATTTATCTTTTTTTCTGTTGGATATTTGTATTACTCCTGTTTTTAACTGTGGTAAACCTACTGCTATGGCATTCTTAAATTATTGTAGCAATTTTATATGATATTTTTAATGGCCTTTTAGCAACCAACTTTTATTTTTTATCAATCTGAACTCTCTTATAATTGAGGTGAATAGAAAAATATTAGGAAAAAAAGTAAAACTTTGGTAGGGACATATTTTATTTTATATAAATTCTGGAAACTTTCCCCTTCATATTTAACATTAATAGCAGAATGGATTTAAAGTTATATTTTATAAGTAAATTTTATCCTAAATTTAGAGATACTTGAATTTTGCACTTTGGTAATAATGGCCCTTCAATTAGTTGTGTGTTTTTTTATTTAAATACATTTTTATTGAGTTTAGACATGGAGGAGAGGGATAGAGAAATAAAAACATCAATGATGATCCCAAACAGGTTTGGCTCAGTGGATAGAGCATTGGCCTGCGGACTGAAAGGTCCCAGGTTTGATTCTGGTCAAGGGCATGTACCTTGGCTGCGGGCACATCCCCAGTTGGAGGTGTGCAAGAGGCAGCTGATCAATGTTTCTCTCCCATCAATGTTTCTGACTTTCTATCCCTCTCCCTTCTACTCTGTGGAAAATCAATAAAATATATTTTAAAAATAAAATAAAAACATCAATGATGAAGGAGAATCATTGATCAGTTGCCTCCTGCACACCACCTATTGGGCATTGAGCTCATAAGCTAGGCAGGCGCCCTGACTAGAAATCAAACCTTGACCTCCTGGTTCATAGGCTGACATTCAACCACTGACCCATACCATTTGGGATGCCCTTCAGTTATATTTGTAATTAGGAATAATAAAGGCTATTGAACTTTCAGAGAAGTCCCAACTTTAAGAAAAAATCCTACAAATATGCTTCATGTAAGAGAATTTTCAAGTGCTTTGAATTTGGGATAAAGCAGTAGATGGGTCATCGTCATTAAAATGGTTTTCTATATATAAACAATCTATATTATTCATTTTTATATATCATGTTCTGATTGTGTTTTAAGTCATTTTTGACACTACAGCAAATGGGTTTCATTAAAATTTATTATAGCTTTATTAAACACTAGAAGCCTGGTGCACGAAATTTGTGCACGTGGGGGTGGGGGATGTCCCTTAGCCCAGATTGCACCCTCTCCAATCTGGGACCCCTCAAGGGATGTCCCACTGCCCGTTTAGGCCCGATCCCACTGGGATAAGGCCTAAATGGGCAGTCAGATGTCCTTCATACAATCCAGGACTGCTGGCTCCCAACTGCTCACCTGCCTGCCTCTCTGATTGCCCCTAACCACTTCTGCCTGCCAGCCTGATAACCCACTACCCTGCCAGCCTAATTGATGTCTAACTGCTTCCCTGTCAGCCTGTTTGTCCCCAACTTCCCTCCTCTGCCAGGCTGGTCACCCATAACTGCCCTCCCCTGCAGGCTTGATCTCCCCCAACTACCCTCCCTTGCAGGTCTGGTCCCTCCCAACTGCCCTCCCCTGCTGACCATCTTGTGGTGTCCATCTTGTGTCCACATGGGGGTAGGATCTTTGACCACATGGGGGCAGCCCTCTTGTGTGTTGGAGTGATGGTCAATCTGCAAATTACTCTTATTAGATAGGATAGAGGCCTGGTGCATGGGTGGGGGCTAGCTGGCTTGCCCTGAAGAGTGTCCCAGATCAGGGTGGGGGTTCCCTTGGGGTGAGGGGCAGCCTGGGCGAGGGTACTGTGGAGGTTTGAAGGCCGGCCATGGCCCCCAGGAACCCAAGCGGAGGCCCTGGGATCTGGGATTAATTTACGTCTACAATTGAAACTTTGTAGCCTGGAGCAGAGCCAAGCCTTCTGCTCACTTCGTGGTGGCAGCCATTTCTGTTTGAAACATTGTAGCCTAGAGTGGAGTCCTAGGCCAGCAATGGCAGGCAGAAAGCTTGGCTTCCTCCATTGCCAGGGAAACCCAAGCCTCTGTTCTCTCCAGATAAGTGGCTGCCGCCATTTCTGTATCTTTTATAATTGAACCGTAGCATTGAGTGGAGGCCTAGGCCAGCAATGGCAGGCAGAAAGCTTGGCTTCCTCTGTTGCCAGGGAAACCGAAGCTTTCCTACTTCTCTCAGGGGTGGCAGTCATCTTGTTGGGGTTTATTTGCATAATCTGCTCCTAATTGGCTGATGACACCCATAACCATGGCTGTGGGCATGGCTGTGGGTGTGGCTTGTGGATATAGTGAAGGTATGGTCAAATTTGCATATTACTCTTTCATTAGGTAGGATGGTTAGCTATATACAATATAGCCAAACTAAATAATTAGCAGCAGTTCCTGTGCCAATCTATTTAAAATTATTAAAAAAAAAACAAACCCTTTTGCTAAGTTACTAGATCTTCAAGTGAAAGTACTTTCACTAGCATTTCTATTCTGGTTACCTAATAACTTTTGGGTAAGATAATCATTCTTTTGAAGACACAATTTTCTTATTTGTAAAATAGAAATAACAACTACCTCACAGAGTTATTTGTAAGCATTTTTTTCAATACAAATATATTTTAGAAAATACTTATTCTGATTATTCAGTACTTTAATTGTCTTACAAATATACTTATCAAATCTATTATTCTTAATATCTGGCCTCCAGCACATTGAAGCTCCTGGGGGTGTATTTTAAGACATCACCTTTAGAAAGTTTCTCCTGACAAAAAAAATATGTTCTTTGGGGTGATGAGTGCTGATGGTAAAGCAAATACACCTAATAGTAATGTAGACACTATTTATCTTATCTTAGCAGAATAAATATTTAGTCATATGCCACCTGGGTGAAGGACAAGGACAAATTATATCTGAAGCTAATAGAGGCACAGAATGTGGAAGTCTGTGATATGCAGAAAATTATCTAGATAGCTGTTTGCTTTATCATCTGTAGAAAATAAACTTAAAGATCATGAAAAAATACTCAAATTTGGACACGACAGAAACAAGAACATAGAGTATTCTAGTAAGATGATTTTGATAAAACCTTAAAAAATCAGAACTAACAATAATCGGTACTAGTGATAATTGTATAAATGTCTCCTATTTGATAAAAGAGAGGAGTAATAATTAGGTTAGTCACTTTTCTGCTTTTTTTTAAGGAATTCAGATTAGCTTTCATCTGATAAACCTGCCCACACTTTTTGAAACAAAGGACATTCCTCCAGATAGCAAAATTTTCTTTCTACCTAATCAAAAAAGAGAAGGATAAAAAGAAGGAAGAAAAGGAGGAGAACGGAAGAGAGAGTGAGAGTGAGGGGAAAAACACACAAAACAAAACAAAAGTATCTTCCTCTACTTTTCATAAATTATTATAACATTTTTGCTTAGTATTCTAGGTTTACTTAATTGTTAAAATTTTGTGTTTCCAGCTAAAGTGTGTATTTGGTCAGGATCATTTAATATATATATACATATATATATATATATATGTATATATATATATTTATTTTTTAATAGACTTTACTCTTATCTGGACACCTAAAACAAATTTCATAAGCACTTGTACAGCCTGCAGGAGAAGTTAGAATTGACTAGAGAGATTATGGTAAAAAGAAAAAGTGGAGTCACTTTCAGCTATGTCATTTGAGTATGATCCTTGATATTTATAAATGACATTAATTTAAGAGAGCTAACATATGAAGCTGTAAGAAAGTTATGTATATACTTGAAATGGCAGATTTTTCTGTTCAAAGTCATACAGTTGGGAAAGCAGAGGTATGACTTAACATTTATGGGAAGCATTCTAGGAAATGTCCTTGTCATTTTCTTCATTCAACAAATGTTTGGTGAGCTCCTGTGTTGTGTGAATACAGACATGAACAAAAGTGGTAGTCACAATCTCTTAAGGAGGCAGCAAAAGAAACAAATGTGAGAGTGATGATGATTAAGAGCGGTTCTGGCTAATGAGAAAGGGTCAACAGAAGGTGAGGCTGTGTGGTATTAGATGGGGTGCTGAAGGGAAGCTTCTCTGAGGGGACAATTTGAGTTTAGATGTAATTCTTCTAAGTCTCAGCTGGGAGTCAGTTATGTGAAGAGCCAAAGGAGAAAAGCTATCTTGGCAGAAGGAAGTGCAAGTGCAAAGCTTTTTAGGCAGAAATGAACCTCTGTTTATGGTACAGAAAGACGCCCAGTGATTTATAGTGCTTATCTAACAATGATAGGGGCACAGACTGAGAAATGATGTCACAAACATCTAATAGAATCCTTATATTAATAGTAGTAATAGTGATATTTATTAAGGACTTTACTCTGTGCCTCAAAGTCAAACTTTTGAATAGATTATGTTGAAAACAACTATAGTATAAAGTTAAAGTTCTGGTTTTGAGGGCAGACAACATTTGGATTTGAATCCTAGTTCTACCAATAATTAGCTTTGCAATTACTATTTAAACCTATTTAAATTCCTTTATATCTCTCTTCAACTTTTCTTCTCTTTCTTTAAAATTATAGTGCCTATCTCCTCTGTTTGTTCTGAGAATTAACAAACATACAAATAGATAACATTTACTGAGTACATGCAATGAGCCAGTGCTTTAATATGTTTCTTTAACCCTGCCAGAATTAAGCCTCATAAGTACAACATCAGGGCATATGTTCATTTTAATAAGCATACTATAAAACATTTGTATGAATTCTTTATATGTATTCACTACTAAAGTGCAATAGAGGAAACATTATGACAGTTTTAAGACCTGATTCACTCCAATAAAGATCAATGATGATAAATATTGCATTATAATTATTGTGTTTCTTGAGATAATTCCAAAATATTGTGGGTATTTGAGAGTTGGAAATGTGGTTTATTAACTTCAAAACTCCATATCAGTGATTTTTAATTATTTTATTGCATGATAGAACTAAACTAATGACTAAAATTCTGCAGCACATCAAAAATTTATATATTTGCCAATCTGACAAAAAAATTGGAAGAATTTTGATTCATTCATACCTGACAGCTATTGTGGAGTTGGCTGCTATCATTTTTTTTATTTGACAATTTAAGGAATAAGAAGTCAATGCCCCTGACTAAATAGTCAGGTAGTGCATGTTTTAAAAATTCTTGCAGCACACCAGTGTACATCATAATGGTTGAAAATCGCTGCTCCATATCATAATGTCTGACACATGGTAGGGTTATAATAAATTATTGTTGAATGAGGAAATAAACTTTAGAGTTTTCTTATTTTAAGCTGACATAACTTATTTTCTCCTCCTGACTTTGTCAGTATAAACACCTTCCCTTTGCTCTGTCATTTTTGTTGGTTCTGCTACATTGAACATTTTTTTTCCAACTACTGTACATGTTCCACTGAATACTTCCACAGCCGAGGATATCTTTTTTTCTCTTTAAAGCTTTTGGTCTTACTCCTTCCTTTGAGTGCTCTCTTTATATCATTGTAAATGTATCCTGCCACCAGGATATCTTGGAAAGAGAGCTAAATATTTTTTTTTCTTTGGACCATTGCCTTTACTTTGATTTATCTTTGTTTATATATACACTGAGTGGTCAATTATTATGACCACCTCATGTTTGTAGACAAATTATCCATACACTGCATTGTATGGGGTATGGAAGCCGAAGGCCTGTTTGAGCACCTTTGCTGTCTGCAGTTACTAAGATAAAATGGCTCCAATTCGCACAGGAACACAAGGATTGGACAGTTGAGCATTGGGGAAAAAAAGTCATGTGGTCTGATGAATCACGTTTCCAGTTGCATCATGCAGATGGCAGAGTGAAAATTTTGTGGAAACAACATGAAAGTGTGCACCCCACATGCATGAATACAGGACTTCGAGTTGGTGAGGGCAGTGTCATGGTTTGTGGCATGTTTTCCTGGCATGATTTGGGCCCTTTAATTCATGTGGAACAACGTCTGAATAGAACAACATACCCAAGAATCGTTGCTAATCAAGTTCATACTCTCATGTTGATGGTGTATCACAATGGAGATGGCTTCTTCCAACAACACAATGCGCCATGCCTCAGTGATCATATTGTGCAGGAGTGGTTTCAAGAACATGAGGGAGACTTTATTTTGCTCAGGTGGCCTTCACAATAACCTGATCTCAATCCAATTGAGCATTTGTGGGACGAAGTTAAAAGAGACATCAGGCAGCTGGTACCACAACAATCAAATCTCACAGAACTGGACAGGGCTATTCATCAGGCATGGTGTCAGATTCCCTGCATCACCTTTCAACATCTCATGGAATCAATGCCAAGAAGAATCGCCCCAGTATTGAAGGCAAAAGGTGATCCAATGAAGTATTGAAGGGGTGGTCATAATAATCTGGCCACTACACATACACACACACACACACACACACACACATACACACACTATCCTATCTAATAAAAGAGTAATATGCAAATTTGACTTTACCTTCACCACACCCACAAACCATGCCCACAGCCACTCCCACAAGCCAAATAGGAGCAAATTATGCAAATAAACTCCAACCAAGATGGCTGCCATCAATGAGAGCAGGAGGAAAGCTTGGGTTTCCCTGGCAACAGAGGAAGCCAAACTTTCCACCTGCCATTGCTTGCCTAGGCCTCCACTCTAGGCTACAATGTTTCAAACAGAAATGGCTGCCACCACAGAGCAAGCAGAAGGCTTGGCTCTGCTCCAGGCTACAAAGTTTCAGTTGTATACATAGATTAATCCCAGATCCCAGGGCCTCCACTTGGATTGCTGGGGGGAGGGAGGGGTGGCCAGCCTGCAAACCTCCACAGGCCCCTGGCCTAGGCCACCCCTCACTCCAAGGGAACCCCCACCCTGATCTGGGATACTCTTCAGGGCAAGCCAGCTAGCCCCCACCCATGCACCAGGCCTCTATCCTATCTAATAAAAGAATAATTTGCAGATTGACCATTACTCCAACACACAAGAGGGCTGCCCCCATGTGGTCAAAGATCCTGCTCCCTTGTGGACACAAGATGGCCACCACAAGATAGCCAGGAGGGGAGAGCCCTTGGGAGGTTCCAGGCCTGCAAGGGAGGGCAGTTGTGGGCAATCAGGCCAGCAGGGGAGGGCAGTTGGGAGGGACCAAGCCTGTAAGGGAGGGCAGTTGGGGGTGATCAAGCCTGCAAGGGAGGGCAGTTAGGAGTGACCAGGCCAGCAGAGGAGAGAAGTTGGGGGCAAACAGCCTGGCAGGGGATTAGTTAGACATCAATTAGGCTGGCAGGGCAGTAGTTAGGGGGTGATCAGGCTGGCAGGCAGAAGCGGTTAGGGGCAATCAGGGAGGCAAGCAGGTGAGCAGTTTGGAGCCAGCAGTCCTGAGTTTTTAGAACAATGTCCAACTGCCCATTTAGGCCCGATTCTACCTGGATTGAGCCTAAATGGGCAGCCAGACATCCCTCGAGAGGTCCCAGATTGGAAAGGGTACTGGCTGGGCTGAGGGACATCCTCCACCTTTCTGCGTGCATGAATTTCATGCACCGCGCTTCTAGTATATAATAAAAGGCTAGTATGAAAATTGAACAAACGGCAGAATGACCGGTCACTCGCTATGATGCAGTCTGACCACTCCATGCAGGCAGGAGTTGTCTCCCAGTGGTTAGTGCGCCCCCACAGGGGGAGTGCTGCTCAATTGGCTCATGGCTGGAGAGCACAGCAGCAATGGCTGGAGCCTCTCCTGCCTCCACTGCAAGCACAGGGTAAGGAGCAAGGGGTCCCGGACTGTGAGAGCCCCGGACTATGAGAAGGATGTATGACTGCTGCTGGGCATTGGGCCTAAACTGGCAGGCGGACATCCTCTGAGGGGTCCCAGATTGTGAGATGGCGAGAGGGTGCAGGCTATGCTGAGGGCCGAATGTCATGCACTGGGCCTCTAGTGTATAGATAGATAGATAGATAGATAGATAGATAGATAGATCTGGCTCAAAACTTTTGAGATATTAATTTTTGCTGTTATTGCAGCATGGGTCAGGAAATCAATAATATTTAAAGCTCTATTATTACTCACTCATAAAGTTTCTTAATTCTACTGGCCTGCTTTCATATTTCTGTATATTTGTGTATGTGTGTGTGTGAAGTGTATTTCAAACTGTTGGCTTTTATATCTAAACTAGTGGCCTGGTGCATGAAATTCATGCACATTAAAAGGGAATTAATTAGAGGAAATATTTTAATATTGCAATTTTCTCTTTCTCTATAATAGAAGTGTCAGAGATGAAAGAAAACTAATAAAATGTATATGAAAATCTCCATTCCTGTCAGAGTCTGGGGCATGCCACGGGACCCAGAGTCAAGTCTCCATGCAACCGTGTTCACCTTGAAATCGCGCAAGACCCAGACTTGACCAGCCCCACCCCCATGAAGCCCCACAGGGCAGGGGGCACAGCCTCAGGTCCCTCAGCCTGGCACTGGGTGGGGGGCACAGCCTCAGGTCCCCCATTAAGTTCTATTGGCACAGAGCATGGCCTCAGGTTCCCCAGTACAGCCTTAGGTCCTCTGGCCAGGCACCAGGTCAGGGGTGCAGCCTCAGATGCCCTGGCCCAGACTCATCTCCCTCGGCCCTGGCTCCAGGGCAGGGGTGCAGTCTTAGGACCTTTAGTTTGGCCTCAAATCCCCCAGTGCTGAGGTGGCAGATGTGGCCTCAGGTGTCCCTTCAAGCCCCTCCAGGGGTGGGGTGCAGCCTAAGGTCCACTGGCCCGGTGCAAGAGCCAAGGGCACAGCCTTAGGTCCCCTGGCCTGGCCTGAGGTCCCCTGCCCTGACACCAGGGGGCCTAGTGCCATGGCAACACTGCCGATGCCACGGCCTGCGCCCCAGCGACAACCATCACCCATGCCCTACCCCCCACCCCTGTGTATGCCTAGGCCCCACCCCCCGAGCCTCAGCCCTGCCCACCTGCCTCACACTGCTTGGCCCCTTTCCCCACTCCTGATTGGCTGGTAGCGTAGCAAAGGTATGGTCAAACTTGCCTGTTTCTCTTTTATTATATAGGCTAAGCATCCTTCACGTCTTACAGACTGAAACTAAATATTTGGCCTGTGTGTCATTTTCAGTTCTCTGCAATACTCTCTTTGTTTCCTAAGTCACAGTGAAAGTCTGCCCTAACATACACATATGCTAAAATGCTGTAAAAGGGTTAAATCATTTTTCTACTTCATATTTTTTTAGAGGTGGTGAGTGTTAAACATGTAAAAATCTAATATTTTATTTCTTGGTCAAACATTTCCAAACTTTCATCATGTATATCTCCGAATATGGTCATTGGTGTCCTAAATTAAAGTGCCTCTATATTTGTTTCCATTTACTGACCAAAGAAAGAGCCCCAGTCCCTCCCTTGATGTGAAATCAATTTCCTTCTTTATATTGAGGCTTGTTTCTCTTGTACTAAGATTACATCTAGTCTTCTTCCTCTAGCTGTCTGTGTTCTTAATGCATTACATGGTTCTGCTTGAAGGTCTGCTTTCTCCATATCTAGGTGGTTTTAATTAGTCTTTTGAAGTTTCTTTTGAAATCCATTTTCTGTTTCCCTTTTGAATATTTAATGTCTACAATTTTCCTTATCTCAGTCTCTATTTTAAATTATTTTCTATATTATTATTTTTCCTGGAATTTTAATTCCAGTTATCAGGATATTGGTCTGCTTATTTTCTTGTGTGTGTATGTGTACATACACTAATATGTGTAGGTACACACATGCAAAAATATATAATTTAAAAATTTTGCCACCTTTCTCTTAAACACCAAGTGAAACAAAAACGAGTCCTGATTCGTGTACTAGGACTCAAGATATCTAGATGAGTAAACAAATGTTTTCCAAACAATGAAGTAAGTTTGGTGACATAGAGGTCTATATAAGAAGTATATTTTTAAATTAAATTTTTATTATTAAATTTATTGAAATGACATCTATAATAATAAAAGCATAATAGGCTAATTAGACCAGATGACCTTCCAGATGAAGCCGAGGCCGTGAAGGAAGCCCGGGTCCCAGGTGCCAGAGGGAAGCCAGTGCCAGCAGCTGGGGGAAGGAAGGCCTACTGTTGCATGAATTTTATGCATCAGGCCTCTAGTTTGTTAATAAAATTATATAGGTTTCAAGTATACAATTTTACAATACATCATCTGTATATTGAACTATGCGTTCAATGCCCAAAGTCAAATCTCTTTCCATTACCATATAGGATTTCATTTATCTTTACAAATAAATGTTTTCTCATTTTTCAGTTAATTACACAAAAGAGGGGTTGCTGGGTCACATGGCAATTCTATTCTTAATTTTTGGAGGAACTTCCATAGAGTTTTCCATGGAAGGAACCTTAACAGACATTTATCCCAAGAAGATACACACACACACACACACAAAAGAAGACATACAAATAGCCAACAGATATATGAAAATAAGTTCAACTGTACTAGCTCTAAAGGAAATGCAAATCAAAACCACAATGAGATACCTCTTCACACTGGTTAGAATGGTGATTATCAATCAGATAAGTAACAATAAGTGCTAAAAACCTTGTGGAGAAAAAGGAACCCTCATTCACTGCTGGTGGAAATGTAAACAAAATATATTTTAGCAGTTTTTCTAGTCAGCGTTTTTAAAGATGTTTCCTTGGATTTTGTTTTAAAAGTTGAATAGGAGTTTACCAATTAAAGTCAAACATTTCAGAAATCATAACTTCAAAAGTAGCTGAATTTTTTGAAAGAAAGTACCTCAGATTTTCAGAGATGCCACCCAAATTAATTGGCACATTCAACATTTAAAATTACCAAGTAGGAAAAGTAGGAAAAAATTGACATATGAAAAATGAGTAGATTTTCTGACAACATTTAGAAGGAAAGAACTTTAGTCTATATCTAATGAACAAAATAAATTGACCAAAAAAATAATACTGGAAGCATGGAGGCATGGAATATGCTGACATACTTCAATATGATGTTGGTGGGAGGAGAAGAGATAACCAAAGATCTTATATACTTATTAGTGGCCTGGTGCATGAAATTCGTGCATGAAGGGTGGGTTCCTTCAGCCCAGCCTGCACCCTCTCCAATCAGGGACCCCTTCAGGGATGTCTGACTGTTGGCAGTTGGACATCATTCTCACAATCTAGGAACACTGGCTCCTAACTGCTCACTGGCCTGCCTGACTGATCACCCCTAACCCCTCTGCCTGCCTGCCTGCATGATGGCCCCTAACTACCTCTGTATGCCTGATCACTCCTAACCACCTATGCCTGCCTGCCTGATCACCCCTAAGTGCTCCCCTAATGGCTTGATTGCCCCTAACTGCCTCTGCTTTGCCCTACACCTGGGATCCAGGCTTCCCTCCCTCTGACCAGCTATAGGCACCCAGGACCTGGGCCAACTTCACTTAGGCTGGCCCCAACCACAGGCAGCCTCAGGGCATGTGGCCTAACCACAGGGCCTGAAAGGGCCCCTGCCCCTGGAACTGCTGCCCCGCCCCTTGTGCACCGGTGGTCCTGGCTGGCCTGCAGTGCCCTGCAGAGCGGCCTGGGGAGCAGATGCCACACGCTGGCGGTCGCAGCCACTCCACCCAGCGCCCACTCCATTCCCTCGCAGGGCCCCACGGAGTGGCTTAGGGAGCGAGCCAGCAGTCCCAGCCACTCTATGTGGCGCCCGCTCTGTTCCCTCACAGGGCCCTGCAAAGCGGCCTGGGGAGTAGACACCATGTGCCTTTGGTCCCAGCCAGAGCGCAGCACCCCGTGGAGCAGCAGCGGAGGCATGAGGAGTGGGGCCATGCAGCACATGCCCTGCCCCTCGCTCCTGATTGGCTGGTAGTATAGCTAAGGTACGGTCACATTAGCATATTACTCTTTTATTATATAGGATATTCATGGCCCATAGACACTAGCAATAAGGTAGTGAAGACCTGGAACAGTGGGAGGGGAGTTTAAGGTGTTGAGAGGAGATGGGAGATATCTGTAATACTATCAGCAATAAACAATGTATTAAAAAATAGAAAACAGAAACTGTGGTTAATTTACCACATCTTGTACTCAAATGATAATTTTTGTTTGGTGCTTACCTCTTTAAGTTCATTATATATAAACATTTGTCCAACCTACTATAGTTATTAGATCTTTTATAGATTTATGTATAATTTATATAACATATAATTACATAATTACCTACTTCACATTATAAATTTGTGATTTGTACATTAGATGAGAAAACATATCATTATCTCTCTTATCTCAATGTCTCACTTTGGACTCAAATTGTAAGCTGTTCTCTGACACATAATTGAATAGTTACTGACTTGTAATTTATGGATAATATTCAGATGGATTCATTAGAAATTAGAATTAATATATTTAAACTACAGCTCTGTAAAATAAAAATTGGGGAAGAAGGCTTTTAAGATCATAGTTACAAAGTAATGATGGATTTATTTTAATTATTGTAGCTTTAAATGTTTGTCTTATAGATGATGTATGTGAAATAGCTGTATCTGCTATCATTCAGATTTATTTTAGAATAATACATACAGGTTATTGGAAAATGGTTATTTATTAAGTTATTTTTATTAGGATGTCAAGAACTAAATTTTTTATATCAATCTGAGCTAGCAAAGTTTTGCTTGTAATTGAGGTCTTACTGTTGAGGTCTTGAAAAAAATTAGTTCTTGAGTCCAGTATTTTTTATTTCCTACTGTGTTCATTTCTGAAAATAATATATATAAACATCCTTTTTTAATGCCTATTTTTCATCTCTTCATGTATTGACAGACCATGATGTGGCAGACTCCCTACAGATATCTTCATTGATAAGAACACCTACTATTGGGTTTTATTAGCCACCTACTTTGAAACTTATTAACTAATTAAAAATTGAAAATCCCCTTATCTTCTTTTAGATTCTAACTATTTAGCTCCTGGGAGGTAGAGTTAATTCTCTCTGTGTTTATGCTCTTTCAGTGAGTATCACAGTGAGGATTGTTAACCCATTGCACACCATAAGCGCCTGTAGACCCAAGAACCAGAACTTCCCCACATGCTACATGTATCTATAAAAAAATATATTTTTTCCCTAAGTGGTAGCCTTGACCAACTTTGAAATCATTTTTTTTTCAGCTGGAAATATTAAAAAACACCGAACTGTGAGCAATATATTTATTTTTATAATATTCATTGCAAACTTATTTTTTAATTAAATTCAAAATATCATGGCATGTGGGGATGGTTTCCATTTTGGATGCCTGGCAGTTAATTGGTTAATAACAAACAAGTAGTGTTCCTTAAGTCCTAGCAAAAAAAAGTGTGCATTATATTTTTTAAAATCTCTGAGTATATTTAGAATAGTATAAGTGTAAAAATTATGTGCATCCTGAAGAGATGTTGCCATGTTAAAATAATCCAATATGTAAGACATATCCAAATAATTGGACATATAAGTTATAATGAGGTTCTGATCGGTAAAAAACACTTTTATTTCAACATATACACTTAAAAAATTTAAGTCAATTAATACCTAAATTATATTATTACTAGAGGTCTGACACATGAAATTTGTGCATGGGGGGCAGGGGGTGTCCCTCAGCCCAGCCTTCACCCTCTCTAATCTGAGACCCCTCAAGGGATGTCTGACTGGCCGTTTAGGCCCAATCCTGGTAGGATAAAGTCTAAACGGGCAGTCAGACATCCTTCTCACAGTCCAGGAATGCTGGCTCCCAACTGCTCACCTGCCTGCCTCCCTGATTACCCCTAACTGTTTCTGCCTGCCACCTGATCACCCCCTAACCACTACCCTGCCAGCCTAATGGATTTCTAACTGCTCCCCTGCTAGCCTGTTTGCCCCCAACTTCCCTCCTCTGCCAGCCTGGTCACCCCTAACTACCCTTCCCTGCAGATTTGATCACCTGCTACTGCCCTCCCTTGCAGACCTGCTCCCTCCCAACTGCCCTCCCCTGCTGGCCTGATTGCTCACAACTGCCCTTCCTTGCAGGGCCTGGAACCTCCCAATGGTCCTACCCGCTGGCCATCTTATGTCCACATGGGCAGGATCTTTGACCACATGGGGACAGCCCTTTTGTGTGTTGGAGTGATGATCAATCTGTGTATTACTCTTTTATTAGATAGAATAGAGGCCTGGTGCATGGGTGGAGCTCAGCTGGTTTGCCCTGAAGAGTGTCCCAGATCAGGGTAGGGGTTCCTTTGAGGTGTGGGGTGGCCTGGGTGATGGGCTTATGGTGGTTTTCAGGTCCCTCCCCCCCCCCCCAGCAACCCAAGCAGAAGCCCTGGGATCTGAGATTAATTTATGTTCTACAATTGAAACTCTGTAGCCTGGAGTGGAGGCCTAGGTGCTAGGGCTGCAAAAGTTTGACTTCCTCTATCGTCTGGGCAACCCTAGCCTTTGTTCTCTCCAGTTCCATGGCTGCCGCCATTTCTGTTGGGATTATGTATCTTCTGTAATTTAAACTTTGTAGCATTGAGTGGAGGCTTAGGTTGGCAAGGGCAGGCGGAAAGCTTGGCTTCCTCTATTGCCGGGGAAACCCAAGCCTCCCTCCAGCTCTCAGTGGCCATAGCCATCTTCGTTGGGATTTATTTGCTCCTGATTGGGCTGGTGGGCATGGTTTGTGGGCATGGCTTGTGGGTGTATCAGAGGTATGGTCAATTTGCATATTACTCTTTTATTAGAATTATTTTTCAGATGACTTTCCATTACCTTATGAAAAAAAAAAAAAAGAAAGAAATCTATATGGTTAAGTTATCAAAATAAAAATGTTGCCCTGACTGGTTTGGCTCAGAGGATAGAGTGTCAGCTTGTAGACTCAAGGGTCTCAGGTTCAATTCTGGTCAAGGGCATGTACCTTGGTTACGGGCACATTCCCAGTGAAGGGTGTGCATGAGGAAGCTGATTTGGTGTTTCTCTCATCGATGTTTTTGGTTTTCTCTCCCTCTCACTTCCTCTCTGTAAAAAATCAATAAAATATATTTTTTAAAATGCAAAAATGTTAAAATTTCTTTATAGACAATCAATAACATGCAGCACTATATTTAAAATATAATCTGAATCATCAAAAATATAGTTTATTTGAATGGAACTTTGCAGGATATGCTGAATGAATGACACTACTTATAATACCAAAGCACAATGACCAGCTCTTTTCTACTTTTCAGTCAAAATATTTTTGTTACATTACTTATGATGTGCTAGCCTCATTCTGGGAATGCCCTGTAATGAACACAGAATCCCTCTTTCCAGTTGAAGAAATAATGTGTACAACCATAACTAAAACTGTTATAGGCTCTCATATGAGATTTGATATGGTTTTATAGTCTCAATCCTAATATATAAAAACCCTAGGTCCATCACATCCATAACAACCAGAGGTCCTACTAATCAGAAGTCAGTCTTACAGTGAGCACTGGGTTGCTGTGGTTTCCCAGCACTGACTGCTGAGGGAGCTGCGAATCAGGCCTGCAGAGAGGCCTGAATAGAGAAGCAGGGTCTGACCAGTAGCCTCTGTGGCAGCTGTTGATGAGCACTTGCCTCTCTCTTTCTTTCTGGGTCTGTCCAGCAGCCTTGCTTCCATTTCTCTCCAGGCCTCCACCATCACTGCTGACCAGCCCTGCCTTTCTAATCAGGCAAAAGGAAGCCGACTGACAGAGAAACTGACCAATCAGAACCAAATCTGGGTGAAGTGTGAGGAGCCAATGGCTACCTAGGAGGTGGAGCTTTTGATGCTGACTGGCATAGAAACTGACCAATCAAAACCAAATTTGCCAGCAGAGGAGGGAAGTTGGGGGTGAGATCAGCCTGCAGGGAAGGGCAGTTAGGGATTATCATTCAGGCAGAGGTAATTAGGGGCAATCAGGTCAGCAGGGAAGGGCAATGGGGGGCCTTCAGGGCTGCAAGGAAGGGCAGTTGGAGGAGAGATCAGGCCATCAGGGGAGGTCAGTTGCGGGGGGGGGGGGCAGGCTTGTAGGGGAGGGAAGTTAGGGTCCATCAGGCCAGCAGAGGAGGGCAATTAGGGGTGATCAGACAGGCAGAGGCAGTTAGAGGTGATCAGGCCAGCAAGGGAGGGCATTTGGGGGTCATTAGGGTGTCAGGGGACGGCAGTTGGGGACAAGATCAGGCCAGCAGAGGAGGGTAGTTGGGGGAGGAAGAACCAGGCCTACAGGGGAGGGCAGTTGGGGTAGGGGCAAATAGGCTGGTAAGGGAAGGAAGTTGGGGGCCATCAAGTCAGCAGGGGAGAGCAGTTGAGGGCAAGATTAGGCTGGCAGGGGAGGGCCACTGGAGGCGAGATCAGACTGGCAAGGGAAGGCAGTTGGAGGTGACTAGGCCAGCAGGTGAGGGCAGTTGGGAGTGATGAGGCCAGCAGAGCAGCACTTAGGTATTAATCAGGCTGGCAGGGGAGCAGTAAGGGGGTGATCAGGCTGGCAGGCAGAAGTGGTTAGGGGTAATCAGGCAGGCAGGAAGATGAATCATTAGGACCCAGCATCCCAGATTGTGAGAGATAATGTCCGACTGCTTGTTTAAGCCCTATCCATGTCAGACATCCCCCAAGGGGTCCAAAATTGGAGTAACTGCAGGTTGGGCTGAGGGAAACCACCCCCCAGTGCACACATTTCATGCCTCTAGTACTAAGTAAGTGATACTGACAATGTGTTGCTAGTTTATTCAGAAAATATGTTTTGAGCACCCCCACTATGCCAAGCACTAAATTAGGTGCCAGTGTCACACCAGTGAACCCCTGTCATTTATAGACTTATAAGAAGAAGAAAAATAATAAAATGTAATTATATAAAATATATTGTACATTGAATAGTGGGGTGTATTACTAACATAGTGAAAAAAGATCACTGAGTTTTAAACTTATTCCAAGAATTATCAGCATGAACCAGACCCTCACAGATAAAAAAAAAGGACCAACTAGAAATCAAGCATACACAGACTGAAATAAAAAATATTACACAAAGTCCTAAAAGCAGTCCAGAGGGCCACAAGAACCAAGTCAAAGATTTGAAATACAAAGAACCAAAATCCACTCAGCTGGAAAAGCAAGAAACAAAAAGAATTCAAATAATTGAAAATAGCGTAAGGGGCCTCTGGGACAACCTCAAGCAAGCCAACATCCGAATTATTGGGGTGCCAGAAAAAGAGAGAGAGCAAGTTAATGAAAACCTACTTGAAGAAATAGTGACTGAAAACTTTCCCCACCTGGTGAAAGAAACTGACTTAAAAGCCCAAGAAGTACACAGAACCCCAAAATATAGGAATCTAAAGAGGACCACACCAAGACATATCATAATTAAAATGCCAAGAGCAAAAGATAAAGAGAGAATATTAAAAGCAGCAAGAGAAAAACAGTTGGTTACCTACAGGGGAGCACCCATCCGATTGTCAGCGGATTTCTCAACAGAAACGATGCAGGCCAGACGCGAGTGGCAAGAAATATTCAAAATAATGAAGAGCAAGAATCTACAACCAAGATTACTCTATCCAGCAAAGCTATCATTCAGAATCGAGGATCAGATAAAGTGCTTCGCAGATAAGAAAAAGCTAAAGGAGTTCATCACCACCAAACCAGTATTATATGAAATGCTGAAAGATATTCTTTAAGAAGAGGAAGAAGAAAAAGGTAAAAATATAAATTATGAACAACAAATACACATCTATCAACAAATGATCATAAAAATCAAGTGAACTGATAGGCTGATGAACAAGATAAACTGGTGACTATAACAGAAACATGGACATAGAGAGGGAATGGACTGACAATTCTTGGGGAGAAAAGGGTTGTGGGAAGTGCAGCAAGAGATTGGACAAAAATCTTGCAACAATGGGAGAGGACATTGGGGAAGGGGAGGTGAGGGCGGAGGGTGGGATAGGTACAGGGGGGAGGGAAGATAAAGGGGGATAAAAAAGGGGAAACAATGTAATTAATAAACTGAACAATTAAAAAAAAGAATAGGAAGAATCATTGTAATAATAATGATCAAGAATGTCTATGGGGTACAATGAGAAGTAGCTTGAATATGCAGAATACAGTAAATAGATGATTATGATGATAGACATTGTATTTGAAAGGAATGAGTAATGGGTCTGGGTATAGATGTTAGAACTGAAGTAGCCAGGTATGGTCATATTGCCTGTGATTAGGGGATGAACAAATTAGTGATGAGTGCAGTGGGCATATTAATAAGAAAGTGGTGGTACAGGAAAGCAAGGGGAATAATCTCAGTCATATTAACCAGGTGGATCCTAGTTCTCCCAATTATCACCTTCTGAGAGTTGACACTAATCCCTCCAAAGAACAATTTGTTTACAGAAAATAAAATATGTGTTCAGTGAAGTAAGACATAAATTGAATGCTTTATTAGTTTCCCATGGTGCTTAATAAATGGTCACACAATTAGCCACTTAAATCATCTATTATTTCAAACATAATTTGTGACTCTTTTTTTTTATTACTCCACTTTTATTTATTCTTTTTGCCTTTTAAAAACTTGGGGAAGTGGTGTTCTTTTCACATCAAATTATATCCTTTTTGGGACAAGGTAATGAGGCAGAGAAGAATTAAGAGAATTTGGGAGAAAATTCATTAAGGTTAGGAAAAAATAGGAGAATTAAAAGAAAAGGCAAGTGAAAAGTTAGGATAATATTTAATAGTAGAATGCAAGTAATAAAAACCTAGATCATGGAAGATACATTTAAATAAGAAGCAAGAGATGCATTTCAGGGATATTATTATACAAGAATCAAAATAAAGTATGAACTGTCAAAACATTTGACTGGCAGGATTTAAAGTTCAAAATATCAGAAGACTTAAGATGACTACAAGGGCCTGGACAAATAAAAGAATGAGCATATAAATAATAGAAATGGAAAATTCATGAAGAGTAGAAAGGGCAGAGGAAAAGATAACTATTTAATTTTAATCATTAAATAATGTCATATTGGAGAGTAGAGAAATTTAAAAAGTTATATTCTAATGTCCTTGTTTAGATATAAGGAAGGTATGCAATGACAAAGGAAAGGACATGCAATCAATTAGAGCACACTCAGGATCAAAATCCAATTTTTTTTATTATTTGTAGTTTAGCGTGGCTTTTGCTAACCTAATAAATATGACAGATTTTAAGATAATGAAAATCCTTTTGAAAATAATTTATGTGTACTTATTGTCATGGAACACTATTGAAACAAAATGTGGGGTATTGAGTCTGAGTTTATAGTCTTGTGGAATTAAAGAATGAAGTTGTAAACAAAAATGGTAAATTGAGGCAAAGTTTATTGAGAAAAATAGTTTATAGACATAGCACATGATCAACATAGAGATCACACAAACTCAGGTGATATTTGGAAAGATAATTCCTTTAAGAGAAAATATTTCTGTGTTACTGAATGGAGAAAAAGCATTTTTTAGGTAAGTTCTCCTTGAACCTAGAGAATAGTAAAGACAGAAAGATAACCAATTTAAAATGTATCTTAGTCTAACCAATATGCTATACATCTGAAACTAAAACAAAATGATATTGAATGTATACTGAAATTTAATAATAAAATTTTAAAAATGAAGCTTAGCATTCATATTTTGGAGAATATAAAGGAAGAAGAATGAATACCATAATAGACAAACCTTAATGTGATTACAGACAATTGGATATTATCATTTGTGTGAGAATTTATTATGCAGATTTTAGGGACAGTATTTTATGCAGCTTTACCCAAGAATGGTGAAAAATTCATTTGGGGATAAAAATAATATAATTAGTCTTTTAAAATTTCACTTTGTAAGTGTACTAAGAGACTAGCATTCTGAAATTAAGAGCGGTATTAAGAAATAAATCATTACTATTTGGAGAAGACAGAGAAATTTCTTCTAATACTAAACTATTTAATAACAATTTGTAAAACACAGATAATTTGGTTGTTTATTAATAAGATGTGTTACTTCCCTAATGAACCTTTTTAATCGGTGATCTATCAGTTAATCAGTGTTAATCAGCATTTCATTACTAAATAAGGATTTCATGATGAGGTGGACAAACTCATAGTGTTGCATGACTAATAAGTAGACATCAATTATTTTCAAAAGGATTTTCATTATCTTAGTCAATAATATTCAAAGTAGGGGAAAACACTGCCTTTAGGTTAGCAGAGTCTATTGGCTTCATGAGAAGAATTAAGCATGTGTGAGCAGATATTTCTGAGGTGTACATAGTCACTGGAAAATGTGAAGCTGCCCCAAGTATGAGAACATGGGAAAAAATGATGGTAATGCTTATTTTAGGTAAAAAGGAAAGAATAGTCTCAGCATTTTTTGCCTTTTGTATTCTTTCATGCTCCTTTTTCTTATCAATAAAATAATATTATTGGGTATGTAAGATCTTAAAAGCAATGTTTTTTTTTCAGAATGTTGAAATAAAAATCAAAGAGCTTTTGTAATATAATCCTTCTCTCCTTCTCAGAGCATGTCAGAAACATTGGATTTGTTTCTGAGCGTCATGTTCATTATGCTGTAAACATTGGTTAGGTTACATCTTACCTAAATTCCTTCAGACCTACCTGCCCACACCTACCAGTTATGATGAGTTGTCATCCTAGAGATACTTTCAATTCCAGTCTGTTGGCTTCTCAGACCTGGAAAACCAGATATCAATCCTGTCATATCAAGGTGGAATCAAGAAACAGGTAGTCCTATAATTTAAAGACTTCAATATATCTTTTCTCTATACTATTGACCTTGCTGTTTGCATGGTTACTTGTGCTTTACTTTTTTGCTCAGGAATCCTAACACAATCCCAGAGAGTATTCAGAGCATTCCTAAACTATCTAATTTATTTTATGTTAAGTGATTTATAAAATTATTACTTATGCTGAAACAACAGATATATTACAAATTAATTTTTAAAAATCTTATTAATCTAAAGCTAAAATATCCACACTAATAAAAGAGAGACATGCAAATTGATCATCTCTCTGCTACGCCCACCAGCCAATCAGGAGTGAGTATGCAAATTAACCCAACAAATTGTCAGTTGCCATGAAGCTGGAGCAAGCAGGAGTCTTGGGTTGCCCCTGGCGATGGAGGAAGCCAAGCTTCCTGCCCAACCTGGCCTCCACTCAAGGAGTGGCTGGGGGCCTGAGTCACTGCGGGGCATGGCCAGCCTGAAAAGAGCCCTCAGCCCCTCACCCAAGCTGGCTGCATCCTCATGGGATGAGGGTACTTGCAGGGGGCCATGGTCAGCCTGCAAACAGCCATCAATCCCTCACCCAGGCTGGCCAGGCACCCCAATGGGAACCCCCACCTGGAAGGGGGTTTGGCCAGCTTGAAAACAGTCCTCAGCCCCTCACCCAAGCTGGCCACACCCTCCCAGCAGGGACACTTACGCCATGGGGGTGTGGCTAGACTGCAAACCACTATAGTCCCCTTGCCCAGGCTGTCCCATGCCCCAAGGGAACCCTCACCCTGATCCGGGACACCCTTCAAGGCAAACCAGCTGGCCCCCACCTGTGCACCAGGCCTCTATCTATACTAATAAGAGGGTAATATGCTAATTATACTGGGGCACATCTCAAGAGACCTTCGAGACATTCTTCTGGACAAAGCTATGGTGGCGGGGCCGAGGTAGATTCAATTAGAGGCCAATTAGAGGGCAGTTGTGGGTGATCAGGCCGATGAAGGGGGCTGTTGGGAGTGATCAGGCCAGCAGGGGTGGGGGGCAGTTGGGGGTGAGCAGACCAGCAAGGGGGCCAGTTGGTGATAAGCAGGCCATCAGTGGGGATCAGTTGGGGGTAATCAGAACAGTGAAGGGGGCAGTTTGGAATGAGCAGGCCAGCAGGAGGGCGGTTGGGGACAAGCAGGCCAGCAAGGGGGTGATTGGGGATGATCAGGCTGGCAGGGGGAGAGGGGGCATTTGGGGTGAGCAGGCCAGCAGCAGGGGGCAGTTGGAAGTGATAATACCAGCATGCAGAGTGGTCAGGGGCAGTCAAAAAGGCAGGCAGGTGAGTGGTTAGGAGCCAGCAGTACTGAATTGTGAGAGGGATGTCTAACTACCAGTTTAGACCAGATCCCTATAAACTGGCAGTAGGACATCCTTTGAGGGTTCCCAGATTGGAGAGGGTGCAGACTGGGCTGAGGGACACCCCCCTATACACAAATTTCATGCACGAGGCTACTAGTCTTCAAATAAACAATATGTTTCCAGTAGGTCATTTCATGCCCCCAAATCATGAGTAGTTTAGCATTTCAGTCCTTAGTTAATAGACAGATTTCTAAATCTGAAAAAGAGTTTGGGGGAATTAAAGGAGAAAGCTTTGCCTAAATTTATAAAAAGAAAACTTGAAATAAAAAAAATAGCAAAAAAGAACTAATAATATCTAGCCTTTTTCTACTTTTACATAATAATAAATTGTTTATAATGAAATCATTTTTTCCTCTCTCTCAGAAAACATTCAATTGCCCATACAAACAAAACACTGGTTCTAAAATGCTGATATTTATAATTAAAATAAACAGTAGAACTTTCTAAAATATATTTATGTAATAGTAATAACATCCAGTCAACACTTTTTAAGCCTAAGAAATCTAACTATAAAACATGTATAACAAAATTATTAAAGGAAGAAAGCATCCCACAATATTACTAGTGGCATCATAACGATAAGGAATTTAATTAAATATTATCTTTTTCCCACAGTGAAAGGGTCCTAGTATCAAAATATACTTTTTCTAATACCATATATTACACAAATCAAGAAGACACTTGCCTAGAAGACTCTTCAAAGAGGAAGATAAATAAATATATCTCATTGTTTGTACTGGCACTCTGACTGGGTAAATTTTAGAACTTGGAGGAATGATAAAACAATTCCTATCAGGAAATCTGAATTAGCATAACAAAGCATAGTCACAGTTCATTAAGAAAATTGTGCCTGCAGCTCTTCTTTCCAAGTATGTATATATATGCAAGACTAAAATAATCGTATTTTAAGATATTTATCATGTTTAAATAACATTACTTTTTTGTAAATTTAACTTTGATTTATCTTTAGCCAAAAAAAACCCCTGAAATTAAAGTACTACAAAAATATACTAACCTTTAGCTACAAACCCGAGATATATTTCTTTGTTTGTATTAGGTCCCTTAAATTGAAATGTTGATAATTTTTATGTCATTGATTTCTTCATCTATTTTTGTCAAAACATTTTTTAAACTTTATTTAAAAATAATTTTGTTTGCAAGCAAGAATAATCTCCTCTACTATTAAAATATATTATCTTCTTGCTCTAAGAAAACAAAAATTTTGGATAATGACAAATGATGCCTTGTTTTATAATTCATTTGTACTTGTTAAGTGATATTGTGAGGTTACCATCTATAAACTTATGAGAATAAGATAAGAAAAATCATATAAATAGTCTAAATAATTTCTATTAAATGCTACAATAATAGTGTTCATTGTTTGTTGTGGCTGATCTGGTAACTTTCAAGAAAAATTCACTGTCCTATCTAATAAAAGAATAATATGCAAATTGACCATACACCCAATCAAGCCATGCCCATTAGCCAATCAGGCACAAATTATGAAAACAAACCCCAACCAAGATGGCAGTGGCCACTGAGAGCAGGAGGGAGGTTTGGGCTTTCCCAGCAATGGAGTAAGCCAAGCTTTCCACTTGTCCTTGCCAGCCAAAGCCTCCACTCAATGCTACAAAGTTTCAATTACAGAAGATACATAATCCCAACAGAAAGGGTGGCAGCCACGGAACTGGAGAGAGCAGAGGCTAGGGTTGCCCAGACGATAGAGGAAGTCAAACTTTTGTAGCCCTAGTGCCTAGGCCTCCACTCTAGGCTATAAAGATTCAATTACAGAATTTAAATAAAAGCAAACAGAAATGGCTGTCACTACGGGACTGAGCAGGAGGCTTGGCTCTGCTCCAGGCTACAAAGTTTTAATTGTAGAACATAAATTAATTCCAGATCCCAGGGCCTCTGCTTGGGTTGCTGAGGGGCGAGGTTGGCCTGCAAACCACCATAGGCCCCTCACCCAGGCTGCCCCATTCCCCAAGGGAAACCCCACCCTGATCTGGGACACTCTTCAGGGCAAACCAGCTGGTCCTCACCCATGCACCAGGCCTCTATCCTATCTAATAAAAGAGTAATGTGCAGATTGAACATCACTCCAACACACAAGAGGGCTTCCCCATGTGGTTAAAGATCCTGCCCCCATGTGGACACAAGATGGCCACCACAAGATGGCCTACATGGGAGGGCCATTGGGAGATTCCAGGCCTGCAAGGTAGGGCAGTTGTTGGCTATCAGGCCAGCAGTGGAGGGCAGTTGGGAGGTAGCAATCCTGCAAGGGATGGCAGTTGGGTGCAATCAGGGGAGGGCATTTAGGCATGACCAGGCCAGCAGAGGAGTGAAGTTGGGGGCAAACAGACTGGCAGGGGAGCAGTTAGACATCAATTAGCCTGGCAGGGTAGTGATTAGTGGCAATCAGGGAGGCAAGCAGGTGAGCAGTTTGGAGCCAGCAGTCCTGGATTGTGAGAAGAATGTCCGACTGCCCGTT
The DNA here is from genome assembly GCA_027563665.1 of Antrozous pallidus. Lineage (NCBI taxonomy): Eukaryota > Metazoa > Chordata > Mammalia > Chiroptera > Vespertilionidae > Antrozous > Antrozous pallidus. Next base: position 105,311,743 of record CM050514.1, on the reverse strand, counting down.
TAAGCCCAATCCTACTGGGTAGTCAGACATCCCTAGAAGGGTCCCAGATTGGAAAGGGTGCAGGCTAGGCTGAGGTACATCCTCCATCCCCCATGCACAAATTTCATGCACCGGGCCTCTAGTAATACATATAAATGTATTTCATAGACTCCCTATGTTTGGCATTTTCTATACTGAAAATAATTGAAAATGAAAATTAGGGAACGTGTCTGTTCACGAAAAACCTGATTGTACTGACTTAAGAAGAATAAAATGTAACATGAACATATAAAGAAAAAGAAATAGAAAATTATAACTTATTAATCTTCCCAATAAATCAATGTCAAATGACCATTTGATAGCAATGTGATAAAAGTATAAAAAATTCATTTGCAAAATATATATAAATATTTGGTGAACAAAAATAATATTCAATCTAATTGGTAATCAGAAAATAAGCATAGTAGTAAAATAATATTATATTTTTCTAAACTATATTGGCAAATTTAAATAATGTATCACCCTAGTTAGTACTTTCAAAAATGAGCATTTTCATGCAATGGTGGTAAGAGTATAAACTCATTTAAATAAAAAGGATTGACTCAACTTTGGGCAACATATATGATAACACAAAGACTAAATGATTATGCAGATAAAGTTATGAATTCTGTTTGTGTCCAGAGATAGTGTAGAGTAAATGTAGTAGAAGTGAAAGATTTAAATGAAACTAGGAGTTTGAAGGCTTTATTCCTTTTTCCTTTTACTTTTTTTTAATCTCCAACCCCCACCAAAAACAAATAACAAACAAATTTTAAAAAATGCAGCTACTGTGCAAGGTCTGATGCCTAGGAGTCAGCGGCTGTCATTGTGAAGAGTAAATATAGTACATGTCAATTTCATTATATTGGAAGTATGCATTACTGTGGTGAGTGAAAATTAACCTCTTTGATGAATAAGAAACTTTGATTGGGCAAAATAAAGATATTCTTTTCGTTAAATTAGCTAAACCAATAGAATACCTAAAATGATAACTCTTTTTTATCAATTAATTAAATATTTATTGTGAAAAATATGAATTCATCATGTCCTCGTATATTTTAGAATAAAGTTCCCAATAAAGGTTGATCTGCAAATCATGTGCCTTAGGCACCTTTGTCTGCAAGTTTACTTTCTGCTGTTTCAGTTACTCATGATCAACTGTAGTGTGAAAATATCAAATTCCACCTCATTTCCTCTCAACATACAGGCATTGTATCATCTCACATCATCCCATAAAGATGTGTGAGTAGAGTACAAGATTTTTTTGACAGAGAAAGACCATATTCACATAAATTTGTTTAATATATATTTTGTAAATTATATTTTATTATATTAAATTATATATTAAAATTTATAATAGTTATGCATGTAGGAAAAAACACAGTAAATATAGGTTTGATACTATCCATGGTTTCAGGCATCCACTGAGATCTTAGAATGTATTCCCCCACAGATACTATCATTTGAGAAGTAAAGAAGGTTCTTTGCATATTTCACCTGGTAGCTATCCTCACAGAAGACTTACTTAGCATCGTTCAAACATGGATTACAGATAGAAGTGACATGCAAAATTTTCTAGAAAAAAAACATAAGAACTTTGTAATAATGAAGTGCACTATTTTCTGAACCAGAACATTAAGCAAAAATGATAAGCAAAATCCTCATTTGCTAAGATTCTGCTAGTACTGAGGGATTCAGAGAGGAGGACACACAATACCTGCACTTGAGTTAATTGCCCTGCTTTTTCTTCACTTATAATTTTCACACATGAGTTGTAGGTCATGTGACTTAAAAATTAGGAACAGAAAAAAAAGTCGCTTATTAAATTCCATTCACTTGATAGAGTAATAAAGCTACTGACCCTATTGCCTAACAATAATGTTTACACTGAAGAACTTTTGTGCTAAATATATATATATATATATATATATATATATATATGTATTGAATTTTTTGTAAGGGATCAGGCAGGAATTGCTTTTTAATATCCAACGTATTAAAAGTCAGTCAACAAAGAATCAGCAAATATTTCCTCTTCTCTAGGAGATAACTTGAAAGTCATCAACACTCCCCTCTGTGGAATTTATGTAAGTTATGGTGGAGCTATGTTGAGCTCATTAAGTAGAACTATTTTAAACTTAAATTTGAACAAATATTTAAATGTTTGCATCCTCTCCCTAGTCAATAGCAATAGACAGTGACCAATGAAATTGGAAAAAAAAAGTGTTAACGAAGTCAATAATTAAAAATTAACTATTAAAAAAAAATAAAGCATTGGCCAGGGTAGCTCAGTTGGTTGGACATCATTCCCTGTACTGAAAGGTTGCTGGTTCCATTCCAGAGCACATGCCCTGGTTGCCAACTCCATTCCCTGCAGGGGGTGTGCAGAGGCAGGTGATTGATGTTCCACTCTCACATAAATGTTTCTCTCTCTCTCTCTTCTTCCCTTTCTCAAAATCAATTTTTAAAATCTTTAATAAAAAGTAGAGGTGATTCATGATAGTCCAAATAATAAATATTGTGTTTTCAACCATTTTCTGTAAATTTCTGAAATTGTAATCCTCTTCTTCCCCCCCCCCCCTTTTAAACAGAGTCATTTTGTAAGGGCTAAAGAAAATAGCCTATTTTCTGGGTAGTTAAGTTACATGTCAAACATTTCAGAGTTTAGAAAGCAGCTAATGAGGATTTAATATTTAAATTTCAAACCTATATCTACCATTTTCTTCTTCTTCCTGACTCTGAAGCCTCTGGTAACAACTATAATGACCTATTTAAGCTTCAGCCCTTTGTTCCTTTCCTCACCCATATTTAGTAACTACTTTCTTCTCAAGGTTGCACTTTTTTTGAGGAAAGTAAATTTTCAAAGCAGTGTTCAGTTTTTAATTCAATCCTGTTTATATGACAGGAAAGACACATTATAGAAATGAGTTGGCCAGCTTATAGCTTTTCCAATTTACTTCCAGCCCTACAAAATATTCAAGTATATTTTCTGTGTTAGGGAGAGTTTCTTCTTCAAAGCTCTCAGACTGACTGCTTGTGGGTAACACTGAAAAAGATTATAACTTGCCTGATATGTGTTAATCTCTTTGCTACTCAAACAGGGAGTGGAAAGGGAAATGGAAAAGATGCAAACATATGCTGAGTAATTCAAAACAAAGTCCCTAATGCAATGAAACGACATTGATATTTGAAGACCAAAGGTGGACTGTAAATTTTGTTATCAGTTGCACTCTAAACAGAATGTAATATGTTTACAAAAACACATTCTTTCCAATTCTAGTTTATATTCAAAGTGAATTTACATGAGAAATGTTAGTGACTGTAATTGCTTTGCTATTGTTTGTAAGTGCAATGTTAGTCTAATGTATGAAATAGTTATGACATTAACAACTCTCGTGAAATGATCTTTGCCACGCCCAAATATATGTGCTTTATTCTAATGTCAACCTTCAGACTGTTAGGAACGATGCAGTGACTGTCAACACTTGGAATCTCTAAGCACATAAAGAATAGGTAGAAGATTCAAATGGCTGCTCCATGGCCCATGATTAAGCTGAGGAAAATAATTAGTGGCATTGTAGATAGTATTCTATAAAGTTAAGTATGTTTGTGTTTCTCAAGACCTCATTGGAGTAGTATTCTTTATGCTAAAACAAATTGAGCACTGTGTCTTCAAACCAGAGGAAGAAGGGTATTAAGAAGTGACATAGAAAGCTGGTCCAGTATTGACTCAAACTGTTCATCTCAGATTTTCTCCCTGGAAGCCCAAGATAATATGTAACTACCTTTACTGATCTTGCTTATTCATTCATTATTTAACAACTATTTTTGAGTGTCTCCTATGGGCAAGGCACTGGAGATTTAGGGTGAAATGAGATCAACACAGCTCTATAAATAAACAAGTAACAGTGATCATACAAAGCAGAAGTGGAGAGTGCTATGAGTGTATAACAAGGCACTTAACTTAGTCAGGGGGATCAGGGAGAACTCTGTTCAAATGATATTTAACTTGAGATCTGAAGAATGAGTAAGAGTGAGTGAACACAAGTAGGGGTTGGGGATAAATAATTAAATTGTGAATGATTCACTTTCTCCTCCCGCCCCCTTGTCTCCTGGAATCCCCTCTTGTAGGCAAATATTGTCTTTCTGATCTCTTGGTGAGTTGAATCTTCTGTTAAGCTACTGGACTTTTCCTGGAAATTGTACTTTTTGATATAGGCACTCCCCTATAGGGTGTCAGACTCCCTGGGAAACTTCTTCCTTGTCCCAAACCCCTGAAACATCATTTTTTAAAAAATATAAGTTGAAGAAAAAAAATGGAGAGCATTGTAATGATCTCTAGGAAACCACCAAGGAAGAAAGCATAGTCTTTTGTTGAGAGCCATTTATGTTGGTATTTGTGGGATTCTTTTTTTTTTCCCCCTTCTTTTTTTTTTTTTTTTTTTTTGTTTCATTTTGCTTTGTTTTGTTTTGTTTTGTTAATCTTCACCTGAGGATATTTTTCCATTGATGTTTTAGAGAGAGTGGAAGGAAGGGGAAGAAACACAGAGAGAAAAACAGGGATGTGAGAGAGACACAGCAATCAGTTGCCTCCTGCACACGCCTGAAGGCCTGCAACCAAGGTATATGACTTTAACTGGAATTGAACGCTTTAGTCCATAGGCCAACACGCTAACCACTGAGAAAACTGGCCAGGGCTGTGGGATTCTTGCTGATCCTCTAAGCTAGTACATCAAATTCTGTCCTAGTGGAAATGGTAATATAGATTATTCAACTGAGCATTAATTTTATGAATAAGCATCTAGTATACAAAAATAGCAAATTGGTATAATTCAATATGCTTGTTTTCTTGCAATTTAAAATATATTTGCAGCAAAAACAAATGTTTTGCTATTATATTTATACTGCAGCTTTAACTGGGACCTGTGTCATGTGAGCCTACTTTGGAAGAATAGGGATAAATACTGGCTTTGGTTCGATAGAAGTTTTTAAACAAGTCAGCCTCTATTCTGCCTGTTTGATCGCTGTTTTTCTATGCGTTCTAATAAGAGATATAACTCACCTTCACTCAAGCAAAATGCTTTGCACAGTAAATCATGAGTGACAGCCTGACATGAACTCAATCCCGGTTCAATGTTGCACTGCTAATATGTCAGCTATTAGAGAGAGCCTATTGACCTATTGGTTTCATGTACACATTATTTTGATCCACAATGATTTTAAGCAGCAGAATCTTAAGTTCAATTATATTCCAATTAAATCAACACCTCTAGCATTCTCAATCACTCACTCTCTTTATTCATTGACATAAATGTGGACATGCATGTTCTTTATCATAAGAAAGGACTTTACTTATAAATCTTTTCTTGGCATATATTAGTTTCAACATCTGAATCAATATAAAATATAATGTCCTTTTACATCCAGAGTGTCCATATAGAGAAGTGGAAATCTGCTTCTTTTCTCTTATATTTTGAATTAAGTAATTAAAATATAACACAATCTTATATTCTTATGATTATAGTTAATATATGGCCATTATGATAAGGCCATAATAAATAGAAAGAATAGTATTGTTACATATTCAGTTTGCCTTTAAAAATCTAAGAGTGATAAATTTAGCCATGACCAAATGATAGTACTTGATTGAACAGAACTAGTTTATATCAGGAAATTCCAATGAGTAGTAGACATAATTCACAGCATTAATGTATGTTGAAAGTAGGGTTCATTGAATTGATAAAAGTATGAGAATCTGAAAATATTCATTTATTATTTACAATGTGTAGATAGTGTGGATTTTTTTTGTTTCTGTTACTGTATGAATCATTACCAGATCTGTTGGAAATTATGCAATAAACTTTTCTATTATCTAACAATGCTTTTTAATTAACACTATAATAAATATGTTGATAGAGATATGTAAATAGTAAGTTATTTATAAGAAGAAACATCTGGAAACAGATGAAAATGTTAAGAAATTAAATTCATAGAAATCAAACTGAAATCACTTGTTTATTAGAAGGTGTAATTATATTAACATAGTCTTCTATAATTTTTCAACTCAGGAGATATCCATCTGTGTATTATTAAAACAACCCAAGTAACAAACACTACTAAATAGTTAAGTGTAATATGCTGTCTAGATATTGGTATTATTTTGTTTTGTTCTTACATGTGGGGCAATAATTACACCAGAATAAAAGTGTTTCTTTTCAATGATTTAGTTTTAAAAAAAAATGCCTTTTATCATTTCATTGAGCCTATGGACTTTATATTTCTTTTGCATAGCTCAGCAATGCAAATATTGGTTTTGTAGATAACAATTCAATTAGCATTTCAAAGAGGTCCAATTAATTCCCACTCAGAGAGCAACTGTTATTTCAACCTACAAAGTAAAATTCAATTCCATAATACAAAATAATTTAAAAATCTTACCAATAATTTTGTTCATAGAAAAATAACACTCATTCTTTTTAACGTGGTAGTTTTTGAACTAAAATGTTTAAATATATATATATATATATATATATATCTTCTTTAAAAGGTTGCCATAAGGGATTTGAAGCTAACATTTGTGAAGGACTTGGAACCATGCCTGATATATAACTAATACTCTATAAACATAATAAGAGGCAGTAAAATACCCAAATTCAATGAATCATCATAGTATATAATATTATTGCTTTCATCATTCTGCAGTTCATGCAGGAAGTTGATTTCATGACAAGGAGTAAGGATAGTAAGAGTATTCTGCTCTGTTGCCCTGATATTGGGAGGTCAACAGGGAATTTAAAAACAGTAGTGAAACTGACTAAATATAAACAGGCAATTCTAAACAATGTCAGAGTGATCAAATACTCCCCTCTATAGGGGTCAACCACTTCCATAGCCCTATCCCCTTTGGTATGCAGCTACAGAAAATAACAATACCAGAGGCAAATATTTTTTAAATTATTAAATAGTAAAACTCTGATTTTAAGTTTCCAATTTAGACAACAAATGTACTTATTCAATGTTTGATGACATTTATCAGATACATTATTTCCTAAACATGTTTAAAGATTTTATGGCTAGTATCACAAAGGTATTTATCAATAAATTAGAATTAATAGTGCAGCATTAATTGGATAACCACTGGGTGTTCTTTTTCAAAATAACCCTTCTAATTATTTATTTTATATGTCTTTCTCATAGACTGTACAATCCACAAGTTCAACAATAATTTATTGAATGGCACATGGTATGAATTCAATAAATTATTGTTGAATGATAGAGCTAATTACCAGTGAAGTTAAAAAAAAACTTATTTTCATTTAATCCTACAGTAGGCATAAACTTTCATTTTTTTAAATAAAACACTGAGAGTACTTCAGAGTTCTATCTTTAGTTCATGTGCTGTTGACTCATGGAACACAAAATAGAAGTTAATAACAACAACAATTATATTTAGCATTTGCTGAGTACTTAGTATTTCTTGGCAGTTATTTTTTACATTTCTAAACTAATTTAATCTTTATATCTACTATCCCCAATTTACACAAAATAGATTTTTAATGAATGATCATATTTACTGATGAAATATAACAAATAATATAATAGAAAAATAGAATAATATCAATGCAAAGGTAAAAATTGTGGTAGAATATGGGTTAAAGTAAAAAAGAAATGAGTATTGACAAACAAGATGGTGGCATAGGTAAACACCTGTACATGTTGCCTCTCACAACCACATCAAAACTATAACTAAAAGACAAAACAAATATCTAGAACCATGAAAGTTAGGTGAGTGGAAGTTCTACAACTAGAAGGAAAGAAAAAAGGCATTGAGACTGTAGGAGGTGAGGAGGTGAGGAGGTGCAGAAGTATGAGTGAAAGGGGCTGGCAACTGGGTGCGCTGTTGTTTCTTTCAATCAGGAGGGAGATACAAACTCCTGATTGCTCTGAATTTCGGTTCTGGGCAAGGCTCTGGGGACCCAGACTCATATGGGGAGAAACATGCCAAAACGCGAGGGAAGCTTTCTCTCAGAGGTGTTTGCAGTGATCCTTGTTCCTGCATGGGGCCACGGGAAATAGAAATCCAGGGACCTTTCTCCTGCAGGGCAGACTGGCAGCCACTGCCATTTCCTCTGCCCTGATGATTTCCTGAGATCCCACCCAACCAAATTTACAACCTCACCCAAGCTAAAAGAAAGGAAAGCAGGGAGAAGGAGGAAACACAGAGAGAAAAAAACTGGATGCAGAATGAGGAAAGAGGACTGCAAATGAGTGTTTGGACATGTTTATGTACAGTTGTGGAACACACATTTCTTTGTGAGTTCAATTCTGGTATAGTCCAATGTCAAATTACAGTTGAGATCTTTATTATAAACTAGAGGCCCAGTATGCAAAATCACACAAGACCCAGACACCCCCCCAACCCGCGTGAGCCATGGGACCCCAGACCTGCCCTGCATGAACTGTGGGACCCTAGACCTGCCCTGCATGAACTGTGGGACCCTAGACCTGCACTGCGTGAGCTGCAGGACACACCTCTCAGTGTGCGAGCTGCCAGTCCTGCATTAGCCCCTCCAGCCCTGTGCGAGCCCCACCAGCCCCACATGAGCCCCACAGCCCTGTAGCACCATGTGAGCCACAAGCCCCATACTACTGCCACGAGCAGCTCCAGGGCCAGGAGGAGGGACTGAGAGTTGCTCCAGCACATCCTGGTGACCAGTTGTTTGGTTGTTCTGCATTAGGGCATGTCAGGCATAGGCCTTTTATAATATAAAATTATAGAATTTAAAGAAATGTGAACAGAAATGGCTGTCGCCACAGAGTGAGCAGAAGGCTTGGCTCTGTTCCAGGCTACAAAGTTTCAATTGTAGAACATAAATTAATCCAAGATCCCAGGGCCTCCACTTGGGTGGCTGGGGGTCATGGCTGGCCTGAAAACCACCATAAGCCCCTTGCCCAGCCTTCCCCATGCCCCAAGGGAACCCCCACCCTGATTCAGGACACCCTTCAGGGCAAACCAGCTAGCCCCCACCCATGCACCAGGCCTCTATCCTATCTAATAAAAGAGTAATATGCAGATTGATCATCACTCCAGCACACAAGAGGGCTACCCCCTGTGGTCAAAGATCCAGCCACCCAAGTGGAACCCCTGGGATCCGGGATTAATTTATATTCTACAATTGAAACTTTATAGCCTGGAGCAGAGCCAGGCCTTCTGCTTGCTCTGTGGCCAGAGCCATTTCTGTTTGCATTTATTTAAATTTTATAATTTAAACTTTGTAGCCTACAGTGGAGGCCTAGGCATTAGGGCTGCAGAAGCTTGGGTTCCTCCATCGCCCTGACAACCCTAACCTCTGTTCTCTCCAGCTCCCTAGTTGCCGCCATTTCTGTTGAGATATATCTTCTATAATTGAAACTTTGTAGCATTCAGTGGAGGCCTAGGGTAGCAAGGGCAGGCAGAAAGCTTGGCTTCCTCCATTGCCAGGGAAACCTAAGCCTCCCTCCTGCTCTTAGTTGCTGCAGCCATCTTGGTTGGGCTTTATTTGCATAATTTGCTCCTGATTGGCTGATGGGCATGGCTATGGGCATGGCTTGATCAGAGGTACGGTCAATTTGCATATTACTCTTTTATTAGAAAGGATATTTATATAACAAGAATTAAATGAAAACTATTGACTTCTACTTCTCAACTTATTGAAGAGACTATTTTTTATATGTTCTTGCCTCCTTTGTCAAATATTAATTAATTGAGCATAAATACTTGGATCAATTTCTGGGTTCTCTATTCTGTTCCACTGATATATGTCTGTTCTTGTTCCAATACCTGGCTGTTTTGGTTACAGTGGCTTTGTAGTATAACTTGATGTCTGGTATTGTGATCTGTTCAAATTTGTTCTTCCTCCAGATTCCTGTAGTTATTTGGGATTCTTTTCTGGTTCCATGTAAAATTTCACAGTATTTGTTCTAGATCTGTGAAATATGTCATTTTATTTTAATAGGAATTGTCAAATGCTCTTTCTGCATATATTGGAGTAATTATGTGATTTTTGACTTTCAATTTGTTACGGTGATATATCACATTTGATTTGTAAATATTGCACCAGACTGTCATCCCACTTGATCACAGTGTATTATCTTTTAAATATATTGCTGGATCCAATTTACTAACATTTTATTGAGGATTTTAGCATATAAGTTTGTTAGGAACATTGGCTTGTAATTCTCTTTCTTTGTAGTGTCCTTAACTGGTTTTGGAATTAGGATGATACCGACCTTATAAAAAGAGCTTAAAAGTGTTTCTTCCTCTTAGATTTTTTAAAAATAGTTTGAGAAGTGTAAGTGTTAACTCTTTGAATGTTTGGTAAATCTTCCCTGTGAAACTGTCTGAACTAAGGCTTTTGTTTGCTAGGAGTTTTTTGTTTGTTTGTTTCTGTTTTAATTTCATCAATTGTTATTGGCTTTTTCAGGTTTTCTAATTCTTCCTGATTCTGTTTTGGGAATTTTTATTTTTCTAGGAATTTGTTCATATCATCCGCATTGTCCAAGTTGATGGCATATAGTTGCTAATAATATTTTCTTACAATTTTTTTGTATATCTATGATGTCAGTTGTTATTTCTCTCATTTCAGATTTTATTTATTGGGGTCCTATTTATTTCTTGATGAGTCTGGCTAAGGGTTCATCAATCTTATTTATTTTTTCAAAGTACCAGCTCTAGATTTCATTGATGTTTGTATTTCTTTTTATCTCTATGTTATTTATTGCTGCTCTAATCTTTATTATTTCCTTCCTTCTACTTACTCTGGGATTTTCTTGCTGTTCTCTTCCTAATTCTTTAACTCTTTAAGTTGTAGGGTTAAAGAACTTATTATAAAATTTTCTAATTTTTTTACATAGGCCTGCAGTGCTATGAATTTCCCTCTCAGATTGCTTTTGCTGTATTCCAGAGATTTGGGGTTGTTGTGTGTTCATTTGTATTTGTTTCCAGAAACTTTTTCACTTCCTTACTGATCTCATTGGCAATCCATTCATTGTTTGATAACCTTTTTTTTAACCTTTATGTTTTTTAATGTTTTTGGGTGTTTTCACTATTGTCGATTTCTCATTTCATTCTATTATGATATGAGAAGATGCTTGATATAATTTCAATCTTCTTGATCTTGTGGAGACTATTGTATCCTAACATATGGTCTATATTTTCAAATTACTCATGTGAACATAAGAAGAATGTATATTCTGCAGGTTTGGAATGATATGTTCTATAAATGTCAAATAAATCCATTTGATCCAGTGTATCATTTAGATTCACTCTTTCTTTTTTTCTCTCCTTTTTAAAAAATCTTTATTGTTCAGTTTATTAATTACATTGTTCCCCCTTTTTCATCCCCCTATAGCTCCCCTCCACCCTGTACCCATCCCACCCTCCACCCTCACCTCCCCCTCCCCACTGTCCTCTCCCATTGTTGCAAGAGTTTTGTCTAGTCTCTTGCTGTATTTCCCACAACCCTTTTCTCCCCAAGAATTGTCAGTCCATTCCCTCTCAATGTCCATGATTCTGTTATATTCACCAGTTTATCCTATTCATCAAACTATCAATTCACTTGATTTTTAGATTCATTTGTTGATAGATGTGTATTTGTTGTTCATAATTTATATTTTTACCTTTTTCTTCTTCCTCTTCTTAAAGAATATCTTTCAGCATTTCATATAATATTGGTTTGGTGGTGATGAACTCCTTTAGCTTTTTCTTATCTGCGAAGCACTTTATCTGACCTTCAATTCTGAATGATAGCTTTGCTGGATAGAGTAATCTTGGTTGTAGATTCTTGCTATTCATTATTTTGAATATTTCTTGCCACTCCTGTTTCTGTTGAGAACTCTGCTGACAATCGTATGGGTGCTTTCCTATAGGTAACCAACTGTTTTTCTCTTGCTGCTTTTAATATTCGCTCTTTATCTTTTGCTCTTGGCATTTTAATTATGATGTGTCTTGGTGTGGTCCTCTTTAGATTCCTATATTTTGGGGTTCTGTGTACTTCTTGGGCTTTTAAGTCAGTTTCTTTCACCAGGTGGGGGAAGTTTTCAGTCACTATTTCTTCAAGTAGGTTTTCATTACCTTGCTCTCTCTCTTTTTCTGGCACCCCAATAATTCGGATGTTGGCATGCTTGAGGTTGTCCCAGAGGCCCCTTACACTATCTTCAATTATCTGGATTCTTTTTCTTTCTTGCTTTTCCAGCCAAGTGGATTTTGCTTCTTTGTATTTCAAATCTTTGACTTGGTTCTTGTGGCCCTCTGGACTGCTTTTAGGACTTTGTGTAATATTTTTTATTTCAGTCAGTGTATGCTTGATTTCTAGTTGGTTCTTTTTCATTAACATGAGGGTCTCGTTCATATCCTCAGAAGTCTTGTTCATTTCCTTGAGGGTCTCATTCATTTCCTTGTAGATCTCATTCATTTCCTGGTTGGTCTTGTTTATTTCCTCGTAGTTCTCATTAAGTTGATCGGCCTTTTCTAGGAGCCTCTTGAAAAGCCTTATAACTTTGGTTTTGAACTCTATGTCTAGTCGTTTTTTTTTCCTCCATTTCTTTCACACCTGATTTCTTTCCATATCTCTGCATGGTGGCTGCTTTATGTGGTAGATGTCCTCTAAGGGTCGGTGGCTCAGCCTCCCCAGTTACCTGAGGTGGGTACTCTTACTGCAATCCTTTAGGGGTTGTACAGTATTTTTTAATTTAAACCCAGCTTGTTATTGTTAGCCCTAGGAGTGTTTGACCTCCAGGCCAATTGGCTGTGAAAGGAGACTGTGTTCAGGTTGGATGGGCGGAGTCTCTGAGCTGAGCAGGCAGTCTCAGCGTCAGCTACGTCCTATGTGGGGCTCATGCGCGCGAGGGGCTCTGTTGGATGGGAATGGTTGCAGGCACCTCCAAGAGAAAGCCACTAGTCTCTTCCCCTTGCCAGACAACTCTGCCTCTCCCCAAATGAGTCTGCACACCCAAAGTCTCACCCAGGGTTGTAAAACAAAGCAGTCTGGTGGTTTACGGGACCCGGGGGTCAAGTTTCCAGGGAGCAAGTCGCACATCTGTGCAGTTGCACTGTTTACCTACACGCAAACTTCTTTTCCAAGCAACCCGGTTTCTCCTCAGACTAGGAGACCTCTGCCACGCCCAGCTTCCAGGGTGTGTCCCCCGGACCTCAGACCTCACCTGGCACTGGGAAATCCATGCAGTGGGATGTCTCCGCCCTCCCCATTGGGGAAATCCAGCCGGGGTTGCTGTTTTCAGTCTCCGCCCGCTCGAGCAACCAGGACGGCTCCTAACCTGTTTCCGCGCATATCTTCAAGGCTGCGCTCCCCCCACTCTTCTGAGTCTCTGTGTCCCACCTTTTCTTTTATTTGTGGAGTTTTCACTCAGCCAGCTTTCTGGTGATTCTCGGTGATGTTTGTTTTGTTGTTATGTTGTAGTTTTTGAATTGTAGCGCGGGGCAGAACAATAGGTGTTTACCTATACCACCATCTTGGTTCCTCCTAGATTCACTCTTTCATTGTTAACATTTTATCTGGAAGATCTATCCATTGAAATCAATAAGGAGTTAAAATCTCCTACTATGACTATATTGCTGTCAGTCTCTAAAGTTCTCTGGAAGTTATTTTATACATGTAGGTGCTGCTACATTGAGAACATATATGTTTACCAGATTATATCACCTTGTTGGATTGATCCTTTTAGCATTATATAGTGACCTTTATTGTCTCTTATAATTGCCTTCATTTTGAAGTATATTTTGTCTGATATGAGTATTGCTACCCCTGCTTTTTTTTTTTTTTCATTTAGTCAGAGATTTTTTTCCCCATCCTTTCACTTTTATCTTGAGTATTTTCTTCTGAGGTAGGTCTCTTATAGATATCATATAATTGGGTCTTATTTTTGTATTCATTCAGCAATCCTGTGAATTTTGATTAGAACATTTTAATCCATTTACATTCAAGGTTATTATTAATAGGTACTTATTTATTGCCATTTTAATTCTGTCTGACTATGTTTCTGTTTCTATATATTTCTTCTCATTACAGCAGTCCTTTTAGCATTTCTTGCAGTGATGGTTTGGTGGTAGTAAACTCCTTTAGCTTTTTTTTGGCTAGGAAGCTCTTCATTTCACCATCTGTTTTGAACGATAGTCTTGCTGGATATACAGTAATGTTGGTTCAGTTCCCTGCTTTTTATAACCTTGAGTACTTCATGCCATTCCCTTCTGGTATGTAGAATTTCTGATGAGAATTAAGCTGACAATCTTGTGGGAGCTCCTTTTAGGCAACAGGTTGCTTTTCTCTTGCTGCTTTAAGATTCTCCCTTTGGCTTTAATTTTTGGCATTTTAATTCCAATGTATCTGAGTATGGGCCTGTTTGTGTTCACCTTGCTTAGGATTCTCTGTGCCTCCTGAACTTCTGTGCCTTTCCTTCATCAGATTAGGGAAGTTTTCTGTCATTATTTCTCCAAACATATTCTCTACCCCTAGCTTCCTTTGTTCACCTTCTGGTACTCCTATGATGTAACTATTGTTATGCTTCATGTTGTGCCAGAAGTCCCTTAAACTGTTTTCCTGTTTTTTAATTTTTTTTCTGATAAAGTTATTTTTTCTACCCTGCCTTCCTATCCTCAGCTTCCCCTAATCTGCTGTGTATTTCTTACACTGTGGTCTTTATTATTACTATGTCATTCTTCAGAGTTAGTATGTCATTTCTCACGCTTTTGAGCTTCTTTGTCATTATTCTGAACTCTATATCAGAAAAATTCTTATCTCAATTTTATTTATCTCTTCATCTGAAGAATTCTCTTGTTATTTCATTTAGGGCTTGTGTGTGTGTGTGTGTGTGTGTGTGTGTGTGTGTGTGTGTGTTTTCTTTTCTCCCAATTTTGACTGCCTAGTTGTGTTTGTGTTTTTGCTTTGTGTATGTTTATGTTAGGTTGATTGCTCTGACTCCCAATCTCTAGTGAAGGACAATTTCAGATACTGTTTGTGACTGACCCCAACTATCCTGTTTGGAGCTATCAGCAATCCACAGCTTGTGGCTCCCTCTGTTGAGGCTGGGTGCCTTTGCATCAAGGTCTCCTTTTTCTAGCTTCAGGCCCTGAATTTTATCATACAAAGACTCAAACCCTCCAGAGACTCACCTATGTCTGCAGTCTTATTGTATTCAATCTTGATTAGCTTTAGCTGATTTACCACAGGATGAGAGGAGAGGCTTTCCAACAGGATGGGACAGTTGCTTCTGGCTGCAGGTTGATTGCTATTCTCAGTTTCTTTCTTTTTAAAAAAAAATATATATATACTTTATTGATTTTTTACAGAGAGGAAGGGAGTGGAATAGAGGGTTAGAAACATCAATGAGAGAGAAACATTGATCAGCTGCCTTTTGTACACAACCCACTGGCGATGTGCCCGAACACAATGTACATGCCCTTGACAGAAATCAAACCTGAGCCACTTCCGTTCCTAGGCCAACACTCTCTTCAGTGAGCCAAACCAGAGCTCTCAATTTCTTAAGGGGCCTCAGAAACTCCACAGGGTGGGATAAGGGTTTTTTTTTTCAATATAGTGGGACAGCTGCCTTACCCCTAGGCAAGAATTGCCTGGATAGTAAAGGTCCATAGGAGAAAGATGTCCTTCACAGTGTGAGGGAATTACTCACCACAGGAAATCAGGATGGCTGCACATTCAGAGTCCCCATTACTGGACTCTAGTCACACACATCCAGTCCACTCTGGCCTCCCTCTGCCAATTTTGTGCACTGGCCCTTTAAGAGGGTACCTGCATTTTTAGCCATCTCTAGCAGGCAGAGAGCCACCCTCCTGCTTTTCTTTTCTTTTCTTTTTTTAATTTTTATTTTATTTTATTTTTTATTTTTATTGTTCAGTTTATTAATTATATTTAATTAATTACATTATTAATCAATTCCCTTTTTTTTTCACCCTATAGTTCCCCTCCACCTGGTACCCATCCCACCCTCCGCCCTCACCCCCCTCCACTGTCCTCTCCCATAGTTGCATGATTTTTGTCCAGTCTCTTGCTGCATTTCCCACACCCTACTTCTCCCCAAGAATTGTCAGTCCATTCCCTCTCTATGTCCATGATTCTGTTACATTCACCAGTTTATCTTGTTTATCAGCTTATTAATTCGCTTGATTTTTAGATTCATTTGTTGATAGATGTGTATTTGTTGTTCCTAATTTACACTTTTACCTTTTTCTTCTTCCTCTTCTTAAAGAATATCTTTCAGCATTTCATATAATATTGGTTTGGTGGTGATGAACTCCTTTAGCTTTTTCTTATCTGCGAAGCACTTCATCTGACCTTCAATTCTGCATGATAGTTTTGCTGGATAGAGTAATCTTGGTTGTAGATTCTTGCTGTTCATCACTTTGAATATTCCTTGCCACTCCCGTCTGGCCTTCATTGTTTCTTTTGAGAAATCCGCTGACAATCGTATGGGTGCTCCCTTATAGGTAGCATGTTTTTCTCTTGCTGCTTTTAATATTCACTCTTTGTCTTTTGCTCTTGGCATTTTAATTATGATGTGCCTTGGTGTGGTCCTCTTAGGGTTCCTATATATTGGGGTTCGGTGCGCTTCTTGGACTCCTAAGTCAATTTCTTTCACCAGGTGTGGGAAGTTTTCAGTCACTATTTCTTCAAATAGGTTTTCATTGTCTTGCTCTCTCTCTTTTTCTGGCACCCCTATAATTCGGATGTTGGTATGCTTGAGAGGTTGTCCCATAGGCCCCTTACACTATCTTCAATTTTTTGGACTCTTTTGGTTTCTTGCTTTTTCAGCTGAGTGGATTTTACCTCTTTGTATTTCAAATCTTGAACTTGGTTCTTGGGGTGCTCCAGAGCACTTTTAGGTCTTTATATAATATTTTTTATTTCAGTCAGTGTATGCTTAATTTCTGGTTGGTCCTTTTTCATATCCTTGAGAGTCTCCTTTATATCCTTGAGGGTCTCCTTCATTTCCTTGTAGGACTCATTCATTTCCTTTGCAGTCTTGCTTATTTCCTTATAGGCCTCGCCCTTTTGTTGGAGCCTCTTGAAAAGCCCTATAACCGTGGTTCTAAATTCCATGTCCAGTCGTTTTTTTCCCTCCATTTCTTTCACATCTGATTTCTTTCCATGTCTCTGCATGGTGGCTGCTTCCCTGAGTTGGTCCATTAGCTTTGTGTGGTAGACTTTCTACTAGGGACAGTGGCTCAGCCTCCCCAGTTACCTGAGGTGGATATGGGTTGCACAGTCTTGCTGAAGTTAAGCTCAGGTTAATCGTTGTTAGCACTTGGAGGGTTGACCTCCAGGCCAATTGTCTGTGAAGTTCAGCTGTGCTCAGGTTGGATGGACGGAGTCTCTGGGCCAAGCAGACAGCGTTAGCTCCGCCCTATGCAGCCCCAGGGAGTCTGTGTCCGTGGCAATGGCAGCCAGCACCTCTGAGAGAGAGCTGCTGCCAAGCTCCACCGGCTGCCGGGGAATTCAGACTCTCTCCAAATGAGTCTGCACGCCCAATGTCTCACCCAGGGTTGTAAAACATAGCAGTCTGATGGTTTTACGAATGAGAGAGCAAGTAGCAGAGTGTTCTCTGCTCGGTCACGCAGCTGAGCTGTTCATGCAAGCTGCCTTCTCCACAAGCCGGGAGAGCCTCCAGCACCTGAGCTTCAGCGTGCCCTCCCACTGTCCAGTTTTCACCCAGTATGATAGTGGGTTCCCTGGACTTCGCCCAGAGCTGGAGAATCAGTCTAGTGGGATGTCTTTGTCTCCCTGTTCAAGAAAACTTACCCGTTTTCAGCCGCCCGCCCTCTCCTCTGGCGCTTCAAACCTCTCTCTGTGCGAATCTTTCAACGCTGTCCGCCGCCGCTCCTCCGAGTCACAATGTCTTATTTTCATTTTTATTTGTGGAATTTTCACTCGGCCAGCTTTCTGGTGATTCTGGAAGGTGTTTGTTCTTTCGTTAAGTTGTAGTATTAAAATTGCTGAGTATGACGGCAAGATAGGTGTTTTAGCTATGCCGCCATCTTGGTTCTCCCCACCCTCCTGCTTTTCACAACTAGGTCTTATGTGTGTACCTTTTTCAGTTCTGGTGCTCTGTGTTGGGGAGCCCAGTTTGGGGTTTAGATCCCAGACTTCTCAGTGGCAACCGCCCACACCTGAGGTATCCTTGTAGAATTTTAGCTGCTGTGTGTGGGAACCTGGTCAGCGCTTTCATGCCTCTGCACTTACTACCAATCTCTATGATGTCTCCACTTTCCTTCCTTGGTTTTAGGTTTCTCTCCAACTAGTGTTAGTTGATTTTTAAGGATGGGTTTCTGTATTTTAGTTATAATTCCCATTTAGTCTTGGAAGCCTATCAGTATAGATTCCACTTATTCTAATACCATTAATTATTATTTTCCATGGGAACAACTACAAACTTATCTTTGCCCCACCCTGTATAGTGTCTTGTTGGGAGAATATTAATTGAAAATATTAATTTAATTAATTAAAATATTATATTAACTCAGTATTCATTTATTTTAGGTTATAATTACATACTATAAATTATATTATATAAATGAAATATAACAAAATTAGCAATCATTTATTGAGTATATACCATGTGCTAGTCTTTTGGTAGATAAGGACTTTACATATCATTTTATTTAATCTTTAAAGCCACACAGTAAAGTAGAAACTGAGACTCACATAAAAGTTCACCAATTTATCCAAAGTCTCCAAACAAGGCCAAGATATGAACTCAGATCTCTCAATATTGCATGCAGGGTATTGCTTTAAATATAACCTGTGACCATATCTAATCACATTATTTTAATTTACTTCCCAGTCTAGATCTATGGTGGGACTATTCAATAGCTGATTCTTACCTCCTGTCCAAAACTCTAAGATCTTTGACTCACAGTTTGTTATTATTTTATCCAATAAATAAGTCTAATTTCTTAATGGTCCTCAGCCATTTACTTCTCTTCTGCTTGATTGGTATTTTCACTATGTTGTCTTTAAGTAATATGTGAGTGAGTCAAAAGGCTGAGCATAAGTTTTTCCTTAAGCTCCAACATTATGCTCTAGGTAGCGAGTTTGTCAGTGAGGCCAACAGGAAAATAATCTGCAATATTATACAGCAGTGCAATAATGAACTTGAAGGAAGTGGCTGCAGGACTTAACTCTGTAAAGGGAGTACATTACTCTTACTCTGTAGAGGAGTACCCTAACTAGGAAGTCTCCTTTAACTGAGTTGTGAAAATGGTTTTATGATGAAACTGCTGGCCTAGCAATCTGACCAAAAATTTGTTTATGACTGTAATATTACATGTGGCCCTGGTCAAGTTTCTTAAACATTCTGTGCTACTGTTTCTTTAAATGTAGAAGAAAGACTCATTAATCAACTTTCCAGATTCCACATAGTCAAAAAAGCTGTAGGATAAAGTTGTATATAAGAAACAAATCTCTTCTTTTGGCCTTTACATATAAATTAACTTCTCAAATGGCAGTGATCAGAAGCTAGAAGGAAGGAGCAAAGATGAGATATACTCGTTCATTCCTTTTCTGACTTATAAAGATCTGAAATACATTCTGGAACTCTATTAACTATGTAAGTCCCAAAGGGTTTTATTTTCTCAAGAGATGTTAAAATAAAAACCACACTCAAAGCCTAAGCAGTTAACGTTTCTGTTCAGATATCTTAGTTCAAATCTCATGTGATTTACTGCCACTTTTTTTTTTAATGATACCAAAGCAATTCTACCTAACAAACAAATGAGAAGCCATAACCGTATATTGTCAAATGGGACAAGTTAATGTGTAGCATTTTCTAATGCTGTCCTCTCCAAAGGTTTCAACACACAAACATTAGGCCAAGTATATTTAAACAAGCAGTGTTTGAATTCCTTCCAATCTTTCCATTATAGCAATTTAAGACTTTCTGTGTTCAGGAAACAGAATAACAAGGGACAGCTGTTTCTTCAGTTTGCTCTTACTTCTAGACTATTTTAAAACATTTTGACAAGTTAAAAATGTAAAAGAACATCATATTCATAATTTAGGGTAGGAGTATGTCAGGTAAAATTATGGAAACTAGAATAAAATCAATAGCATCTTTTTTAAACCAATTTTACTAACTAAAAAGTTTATATTTTGGAATACAAGTAATGTGCTAGGTATTTAATGGTTCGTACATCTTCATTCTAAGGGGATTCAAGAATGAGCCCATACAACAGTAGAACCTTACCCAGGGGCAGTCTTACATCCCTGTGAAGTGTGCTTATATAACCATCAGGTCCTGTTACTCAAGCCACCACTAGTTGAAGACCACTCAGGTGATGTGCCTTGGCATTACCTGAGGATTTCCCATCAGCATTTCATAGCAGAAATGTTATAATTATGAGTTAACTCATCTTCTCATGATCAGAGGGAAATGCCAGATGGTATAACTACTCCAATCATATTACTTAAGCAGTGGACAGACCTGCACTCACAATCTTAAACTGTCTTTATTTTCATTCAACTAAACACCAAAAGGTGACATATATGATGTGCCTTTCATTATTGGATCTACATGGCAATTGGAATGCCATGCTTGAAGAATTCAAATGTCCAGTGCTGACAAGATTTACACACAGCCAGAAATTTTCAAAGATGTTCATAGCCTATTGGAAATTTAACTTTCAGAACTCTGTGTATAAAGAATTAGTTTGGAATCAAATTCTAAATTGCTACTTCAAAATGTGGCACTCTTACAACTACTTAAAAGAAAAAATACAAACTCGCTGATTGTGCCTAAAAGAACATTTTTGTCTTTAAAAAATCTCATCAGCAGATTTTTCCTGCTTCCTAAGATATGTGAGAGTTGCTTCTTTTCATCAGAGATCACATATGAATATCAATAAAAGAACAGTATGCACAGGAGAAGTGCTTTTTTTGTATCCAATGGAATGAATGTTAACAGTTTTAGGAACATGTTAGAGTTAAGAAGGGGGAGTCCATGCCCATGTGACTATTTTTAGGTAACTAAATCACCTTCCAAAGGAGCAAGATGGCTTTAGATGCACATCTTCAGCTTTGGTTTTCTTCTCTCACTACTCGCGTTGATAATGACAGGGTCATTGAAGAGATGGTCATGAACAGTCTTATGAAACAGACAATGTCTTGTGTGAACATAGAAAAAAATGAACTTTTTCTTTTAACTAAGACTGTATGAAGATTGACTTTCATTAATGTTTAGTCAATTGACAAAGTTTTCCTTTATGGTAGGGGTGAGAAACTTGTTGAGGGGCTTTAAAGTAAGTAAAAATGAAGATTATCCATGAATTAAAAACAGCTTTATTAGGAGAGGATGTTGTTTATATTGAGAAGAAAAACTGACACTTTCATCTCCTTTTAAAATGAGACACCTCATTGGGATAAGAAAACAAGCACATGATGCAACAATCCATGGCGTGCGTGCTATGCCAGTCATCAATTGGTTTTGCCCTTCACTTGAACCCACATTTCTCTGCCCTGTTTCATGATACTGGAGCTAGACTATATAAATAGATCTTCTTTGCCAATTGGCAGGAGGTTCCCTCTTTTTAGTAGAGGGCACTGGCGACCTCATAGAAGGAACAGGTTCTTTTCTTGTTTATGCAGCAATTGATAACTCTTTCTTCTCGGGCACAACTATCACTATTGTGGAGGACCTCCATGATACTCACATTCCAGCAAGTTTCACTGTGTCCGGAGGGAAACTGCCTAGTGAGTTTTGTGAGCTCTTGGGCAGGTACCTTCCCCCGTGAGTCTCAGCAGGGGTCCAACAGATGGTTTCATGCTAGCTACCCACGTCTCACCTCAACACACGATACCAACCAGTGGTCACTGCCTACTCTCCCCAAAATCAGCATTGGGTGACAAGGTAGGAGGTAGGTAGTGGGGCTCTTCCAAGTTTGTGTCTTCCTCGCATACTCTATCTCAAGTCTAGAATTAGGAACTGCTCTCTATATTTGTGATCTCTGAATTCTTTGTAGTTCTCTTTACTCCTTAGTAGTTAATATCCTCCTATTACATAATATTCTGTTATTAACTTTAAATGTAGAATTATAGCCAGGCATGTGACTGCTAAGTTGTGTATGATCACACGACCACATTCCCACCAACAGAGTATGAGTTGAAGTGACACATGCCATATGCTTCTCTGGAACATGAGAGCTCATGAATGTCTTCACTACATTCTTCCCTTCTTTCTGATTCAAACCCAGATGTGGGGTGAATCAGCTCTGACCATGCAGATGATAACTATGTCCTACAGGATGGTAGAGAACAAGTTAGAAGAAACCTGGTTCCTAAATGACTGAGAGGAGCAAAGGGGCCCCAGAAACCTGGACCATTCACCTCTACAAGAAGAAGCAAACTTGCAGTTTTTAAGCCACTATAATCTGAGGTTTCTTTGTTATAGCAGCTTAGCTTTACCCTAATATAACAGGCAATCATGAAAGATCACTATTTCCCTCCTATGATTCTCTTCAAACTAGATGTTATTATTTAGTCTTGTTAATATATATTAAAATATTAATGCCCTTAATTCCATAACAAAACAACTATTCAGACCAAAGTAAAATTAGTTTCTATCTCTAGAACATGGTTTTGGTCTTTTCTGCCATTTTATAAGCTTGGAATATTTACACTACTACTTCCATTTCTAATACTTCCATACTTTGAGAACTATCTCATCTCATACATACCTCTTTGTGACCAGTCTAATTTGAAGTAATTTCTATTTTTTCAAACTATGACTATAATTATTTTCTAAACAACTCCCAAGGCCAGGTATCAATTCCCTCGCTGTCTAGAACAATTAAAGTATGCATTTGTTTCATAATAGAATCTTTTTTGTGTTTAATTTTAATATCATCAGGTAAATTATAAATTATTTAAAAACAGATGAACTTCATGAATTTTACAGAGTCCAAGTGAATGGCCTAAAACAAGGAACTAACTAGTGAAAAGCTTACTGTTTTAACTTCTGTCCTCCACTAACAGGAAACAAGTTCCAGTGAAGAAATACATTTATTATGCAGGTCGAGAAACATAGAGGATGAGCCTGAAACTTACCATACCAGAAAGCAAGGAAGCCATCAAATATGATTAGCAATATGTCAAAACATTTTAACCTGAAGAAGTTCCCAGGAACTAAAAATGGGATAATTAAACATCAGCAAGCATAAAAATCTGCAATGGATAGATGTACACATATAGTGTGCTTATTCTATCCCTCAGGCTCCCCACACCCCAGTCAATAGATAAAGCTGAGATAGGCACAGAAGAGGTAGATATGTTGTCCAGGGTCTTGCAGTTTGTAAGTTCCCGTTTAAACACCATTCTCCATAGTTTTATAGAATCAGTGCAGAGACTTAATTTACTTCTATTTGTTCTAAGAAATATGTTACTTAGTGGGAAAATAAAGAAAATACGAAGAAATATAAAAATAAAAGAACTGAAGTTATAAAGAAATTTGACTATCTTCTAAATCATTAAGGGCCTATGAATATTTGCATAGGTTCCTTCTTTGACCTTTCAACCCCTACTCATTTCTTTTTCATAAATAAGTTTTTATTGTTCAGATTATTATAGTTGCTCTTTTTTCCCCTATAAGTACCCTCCATCCCATTCCCACCCCAACCAATGCCCTTACTCTCCTCCCCATTGTCCTCTTCCATAGGTTTAGGATTTTTGTCCAATCTCTTCCTGCAGCCTCCCCATGCTCACTCCCTTTCTATAACCTGATTCTATTATATTCACCAGTTTATTCTGTTCATCAGGTTTTTTATTCACTTGATATTTAGATTCACCTGTTGATAGATATGTATTTGTTGTTCATAATTTTTATCTTTACCTTTTTCTTCTTCTAACTCTTCTCAAAGAATATCCTTCAGCAGTGGTCAGCAAACGCATTAGTCAACAGAGTCAAATATTAAAAGTACAATGATTGAAATATTTTTAGAGAGCCAAATTTTTTAAACTTAAACTTCTAATGCCACTTCTTCAAAATAGACTTGCCCAGGCCATGGTATTTTGTGCAAAAGCCACACTCAAGGGGCCAAAGAGCCACATGTGGCTTGAGAGCCATGGTTTGCCAACCACTGCCCTTCGACATCCTATCTAATAAAAGAGCAATATGCAACTTGACCGTACCTCTGCTACACACACAAAGGCACACCCATCAGCAAATCAGGAGTGAGTATCCAAATTAACTGAACTAAAATTGCTGCAACCAAGGAGAGAGCAGGAGACTTGGATTTCCCTGGCAATGGAGAAAGCTAAGGTTTTTGCTTGCCTGGCCTGCCTTGGGCTCTGGTTAAGGCTACAAAGTTTCAAATATGCAAGATAAATAAATACCAACAAAAATGACTGTGGCCATGGAGTGAGCAGGAGGTTTGGCTCTGCTCAAGACTACAAAGTTTCAATTATAGAAGATAAATAAATCCCAGATATCAGGACCTCTGCTTGGGTCACCGGGGGCAATGGCCAGCCTGCAAACCACCACAAGCCCCTGGCCCAGGCCACCATATGCCCCAAAGGAACCCCCAGCCTGATCTGGTGCACTCTTCAGGGCAAATCAGCTGGCCCCCACCCATACACCAGGCCTCTATCCTATCTAATAAAAGAGTAATATACAAATTGACCATCACTCCAACACACAAGAGGGCTGCCCCCATGTGGTCAAAGATCCTGCTCCCATGTGGACAGAAGATGGACACCACAAGATGGCCAGCAGGGGAGGGCAGTTGAGAGAGACCCAGCCTGCAAGGGAGGGCAGTTGGGAGTGATCAAGGAGGCAGAGGAGAGTAGTTCAGGGTGACAGGGCCTGCAGGGAAGGGCAGTTAGGGGTAACCAGGCCTGCAGGGGAGGGTAGTTATGGGCTAACAGGCTGGCAGGGAAGCACTTAGGCATCAATGAGGCTGGCAGGGGAGTGTTTAAGGGGTTGTCAGGTTGGCAAACAGAAGCAGTTAGGTCCAATCAGGAAGGCAGGCAGGTGAGCAGTGGGGAGCCAACAGTCCTGTATTATTTAAGATATTACAAATAGTAGTACATATGTCTCCTTTTTTTCCTCCCATTAACCTCTCCCCAGCCTCTCCTACTAGGATCTGGCCTAAACAGGAAGTCGGACATCCCTCAACGGGTCCCAGGTTGAAGAGGTTACAAGCTGGGCTGAGGGACACATGCTGCTGTGCACGAATTTCATGCACCAGGCCTCTAGTTGCATATAATAATCATTTGGTGGTGATGAACTTCTTTGCTTTTTCTTATTTGTGAAGCTCTTTGTCTGACCTTCAATTCTAAATGATAGTTTTGCTGGGTAGAGTAATCTTGGTTGTAGGTTCTTGCTGTTCATCACTTTGAATATTTTTTGCCACTCCCTTCTGGCCTGTATGGTTTCTGTTGAGAAATAAGCTGAGAATAATATGGGTACTTCCTTGTAGGTAACTAACTGTTTTTCTCTTGTTGCTTTTAATATACTCTCTTTGTCTTTTGCCCTTGGCATTTTAATTATGATGTGTCTTGGTATGGTCCTCTTTGGATTCCTTTTGTTTGAGGTTCTGTGCGCTTCCTGGACTTGTAAGTCTATTTCTTTCACCTGGCAGAGAAAGTTTTCTGTCATTATTTCTTTCAAATAGGTTTTCAATATCTTGTCTCTCTTCTTCTGGCACCCCCATAATTCAGATATTGGTGCACTTGAAGTTTTCCAAGAAGCCTCTTACACTATCTTCATGTTTTTGGATTCCTTTTTCTTTTTGCTTTTCCAGTGGAGTGTTTTTTGCTTCTTTGTGTTTCAAATCATTTACTTGATTCTTAGGATCCTCTATTCTGCCGTTGGACCTCTGAATATTATTCTTTATTTAGTCAGTGTATGTTTAATTTCTGATTGGTCTTTTTTCATATCCTTGATAGTCTCACTAAATTTCTTGGAGCTTTCTAGATTTATTATTAACCTTATAACCATAGTGTTGAACTCTGTATACAGCAGTTTGCTTTTCTTAATTTCTTTCATTTATGACACGTTTTTTTTTCTCCACATTTTGGCTCCTTCCCTGTGTTGACAGAGTGGCCTTGTGTGCTAGGTGTCCTATAGGATCCAGGTGCTCATCCTCCCCAATCACCAGTGGTAGACATTCTTGGTGCACCCTTGTTTGGGCTGTGTGCATAGTCTTGTTGTAGGTAAGTCTTGTTTGCTGTTGGTATCACTGGGAGGAATTGACCTCCAGGCAAATTGGCTGTGAGGACCAGCTATGTCTACCATGGACGAACTGTTATGCTAGAGACACCCTTATAGGGCAGGTCTTGCTTCAGTGGGGCTTTGGTGCTCACTGAGTCTGCCCCTTGAGTGTGTCACTTATCAATGTGAAGAGTTGTAATCTGATATGGTCTTATACTGACCACTGGGTACACTGGCTTTTGGATCTCCAAGGAGGTCCAAAGCCAGCCACTGCCTGAGGTAACCCAGCAGGAGCTATAGAGAGATATGCAAATACTTCCTTTTTTGGGGGGGTTGGAAGTGCCTATATGAGGCCCAGCTGTGAAGCAAGGCAGACTGCTGCTGCTGGGCCTTGAGCCCTCTTTTGGAAGCTTTGAGCTCTCTGACCCAGCTGCAGTTTGTTAGGTTTTAGGGGACAAAAGGATAGGCCAGTGGTCAGCAAACTGGCTCCCGAGCCACCTGCAGCTCTTTGGCCCCTGGAGTGTGGCTCTTCCACAAAATACCAGGGCCTGGGTGAGTCTATTTTGAAGAAGTGGCATTAGAAGTAGTTTAAGTTTAAAAAATTTGGCTGTCAGAAGAAATTTCAATTGTTGTACTGTTTTCTTTTGTTTTGTTTTTTGTTTTGTTTTTCTTTTTTTTTAATTTAATAAATCTTCCTTGTTCAGATTATTACAATGTTGCTCTTTTTTCCCCTCCCCCCGGTATCCATCCCATCCTCTGCCCTCAAACCCCCCCCCCCACTGTCCTCATCCACAGGTGTATGCTTTCTGTCCAGTCTCTTCCCACCCCCAACACGCCTATCCCCCGAGAATCATTAGTCCAGTCCTTTTCTATGCCCCTGATTCTATTATATTCACCAGTTTATTCTGTTCATCAGATTTTTAATTCATTTGATTTTTAGATTCATTTGTTGATAGATATGTATTTGTTGTTCATAATTTTTATCTTTACCTTTTTCTTCTTCTTCCTCTTCTTAAAGAACACCCTTCAGCATTTCATATAATACTGGTTTAGTATTGATGAACTCCTTTAGCTTTTTCTTATCTGCGAAGCACTTTATCTGACTTTTAAATCTGAATGAGCTTTGCTGGATAGAGTAATCTTGGTTATAGGTTCTTGTTATTCATCACTTTGAATATTTCTTGCAACTCCCGTCTGGCCTGCATAATTTCTGTTGAGAAATCAGCTGACAATCATATGGGTGCTCCCTTGTAGGTAACTGTTTTTCTCTTGCTGCTTTTAATATTCTCTAAAAGTTACTTTTTGGGGGTGAATTCTTTCTTTTAACTGCTCATTACTTTTAAACTGTGTGTTAATTTGGTAGTTTGTTTATGTTTTCAAATTTTAAAAACTTTTAGGATGGAGAAACAATTGATTGTTTAAAATAGCTTTATTTTAAAACTTGTTTGTTTCTATGTTGTTTTCATTTTTATTTATTTCACGCACTTTGGAATTTCCCTTAGAGTGTTCAAAAACTTTAAATTTCCCCTTTAATTTAATTTGAGTCATTCATTGCTTAGAATTGTATTATTTAAGTTCTAATCTTTTTTTAATTTTAATTTTTTTCATTCTTTAAAGTATTACAAATAGTAGTACATATTTTCCTCCCCCCCATTGTCCTCCCCCAAGCCTCCCCTACCCCCCAGAACATGCCCCCTTGCCCCAGTGTCTTGTATCCATTGGTCATGCTTATATGCATGCATACAAGTCCTTTGGTTGATCTCTTACAGGCCCCGCCTCACACCCTCCCCAGCCTTCCCTCTTTAGTTTGACAGTCTGTTCAGTGCTTCTTTGCTTCTATATCAATCTTTACCCCCCCTTTTTTTTAAAAGATCTTGCATCTGCATACTGGAAATAAATGTATAAGAATAAAAAATATTTGAGTCTCAGTTTCAGTGTCCAACTGTTCTGAGTCCCAGTTTCAATGTCAAATATTTGCTTATGTGTACATGTCAGCAATGGTATCTGGATGGTGGAGATATGGTGGCAATGCAGGATCCACCCTCTCTGGTTTGGTCCTGGGCTGCCTGCAGCAACACACAGCTGCTGACTGCTAGCATGGCAAAGTGTCCGTGTCTTCCATCTCTGGACTGTCTTCGCAGTTGGAACAGACCTGTAAGTTCCTCATTGTTGAAGGAATCCATATGGTCTTGGAGTTGTTTTCTGAAAATATACATAAATATTCTCAACCAAAAGTTAATAAAGAGATCTTTTCTATAAATTAGACTTGGGATTCTTTTTATTTTTGCCCAAATGAATTTCCTTTGGCTTATTTTGACAAGAAGTGTGTTTTTCATGGGTGTCCTGCTATTGGCATTACAAATGGAAGTTACTTTTTTGGAGTAAGAATTTTCTAGATGTAATTTACTTACAGGATATTTTTCTTTACATGATATTACCCCACTACACCCTCACCTTTTTTTGATTAATGGGGCTTTTGGAAATTTTATATTGCAGTCTTGGTAACTTTAAATTTTAATTTTTGCTCACAAATATGACTGATTTAGGTTCTTTGGATGTTAGGCAATTTTATAATGAGATGAACTACTAATATAAATTTTAGTTAATATTTTAGAAACAGCATTTTGTCCAGTACACTTAAATTTTCTTGAGTATTCACTTATTTCACTTGGCCAATTTAAATTAATCTGAAAACTTGATTACTATTTTACTGTCAATTTTAATACTCAAGCAAAAATCCTAGTTTACCCTGCAAATATTAGTGGAAAGGATTATTTGCATTCTTGAGTAGGCCCTGAGCATTCCTGGTACTAAAGTGAATTTAGATATAGGGCAGCTGTTGCTTGCTGAGTCTCTGTCTATAACCTCAGTCCCTAAGTTCTAATCTTTTATTGATTTCAAATTTAATTCCATTTTTGTCAGAAAAAAGTATTTTGCAACTCTTAAATCTTTTTTTTTCCAGTTTATTTATATATGCTTTATAAAGCAGAGAATGATCTTTCTCAATAAATATTTCTTCTATACTTACATGAATATTCATTCTGCTGTGGGATTAAATGTTCTACATGTATCAATCAGATCAACCTGGTTCATGGTGTTATTCAAATCATGTATCCTTAGAAATTTTGTCAACATTCTCTACCAATTGTTAAGAACAGAATGTTGATATATCTGACTATAATTAGAGAATTGTTTATTAGATTATTCTAGGGGCCTAGTGCATGAATTCATGCACCTTGAAAGAAACTATGGGCAGGGAGGTTGTGGTAGGCACAGAGGCAGGTCTCAGCTCATCTCCAGGCCATCCTCTGCACCCCTACCTTACCCCTCCCACTATGGACCCTGGTCCCCATCTGCTGGCAGCCAACTCCTGCCACCACTGCTCCAACATGTTGAGGGCACTGGCCATGCTCACACCTGCTGACAGCACAGAGAGATGGGGGCTGGTGCCAGCAGCAGGTGCAAGCAGGGCTAGCACCAGCAGCAGGTGCAAGCGCTGAGATGGACTGTGGCCTGCAGGAGCAAATAATTTCCCAAAACCACCAGAAGCTTGCCTTGATGACAGAGAAGAGTGCCCCACCTTGGTCTGGTATCCCCACACATTTGCTCCACCATCTCTCCATGAGCCATGCCCGCCATGTTCTGTGCTCTGCCACCTGCTCCTGACATTCTCCATGTTCCACATGTGCACACATGTGTAGGCGCACATCATAGTGGCTAGTTGTTTTTGTTTTTTTCACCATTTGGACTATTTGCATATTAAGGTTATATATATATAGTAGATTATATGTAGATGATATATAATATCTTTTATTATGTAACAAAATGCCTTTTTCCATATCATGATGTTACCAAGCTAATATTCTGCTACATGTATTGTATTTGGAGAGAGTATTTTTATTACAATGTTGTCCTGTAGTTTTCCATGTTGTAGTTTTCTATGCAAGCAACTTTATAAAGCCAAGAAACAGTGAATAGAAGTTGAATTTTATTTTATACCAAATATTTCATTTAATACATAGTCCAAACACTTTAGTTGTATAAAATATTTATGGCATTACATAATGGACATATTAAAAATCATTCACTAATATTATCAGGTTAAATTGATTTTAAATTAATTATTAAGAATTCATAAGAAAATGTTTGAATAAGAATCAACTGCCTTTATAGGTATTTGATTCATATAAACAAAAGTAGCTATATTAAAGGAGATAAGATCTTAAAGAATGCCTATTAAACACCAGAATTATATTTAAACTGGGTTCTTACCATATTATACAATTACTAAAGGCCCAGTGCACGAATTTGTGTATGGATGGGGACCCTTGGCCTGGTCAGCGATCAGTGCCAACCAGGACTATCTCACCCAGTCCTGACTGGGGCCGATCAAGGCCAGACTGGGGGGTGGAGGGGTAGGGGGAAGGGGCTTGGGAGGTTGGCCAGCCACAGGAGATTGGCTGTGGGAGTGCACTGACCACCTGGTCAGTGAGCATCTGCCCTCTGGTTGTCAATGCATGTCATAGCAACCAGCCAGTCACCTGGTTGTAATGGTCACTTCAGCTTTTACATATATAGATTTCTTAACTTTTTTACATTTCTTAAAAGTCTCAAACTTTCAAAAAATTTGCAATCATACAGTTAGCTCTTATACAGCTTTCACCTGATTTTTAAATTATCATTTTATTGTACTTACTTTAGCATCCTGTATTTAATATTTATTTATTTTGTTATTATTCATTGACTCATTTGATAACATATTACAGACAGCATATTGCAGACAGCATATCATCTTATTCTAAACATTTTAATATTTATCTACTAACATCATGTGGAATATGTTTCATACCCACAGTGTAATTATCAAATTCAGGATATTCAACTATTTTCCATTCTAGTATATATTGGATATCAAAGCTTATCCAATTGACATAATAAATCTTATGGCATTATTCCATATTGTCTTCTTAATGTTCTTTAATTTGGAGCATTCACCAGACTATATATGCAGTGTTCTTAAAGTGAGAGAGACAATGCTATTTTATGTGTAAAATGTTTCACTATACTAAAAAATATTCAATAAATTTCTTAGGTGAGATTTGTCATAAAAATGCCACATACTTTCTTGAATATAAAACATCTAGCATTTAAGTAGGTGCTCTGTTTTGAGAAGGAAGATTTCTAGTGAGAGAGTTTTAAAGCATTTGACAATGGTCCTGCCCTGGTGTCTGATGATTAGTCAATCCTTTAAACTCTTGATAAAAATCACATAATAAAGGTGGTCACATAAACTAAGTTATTTTATAATCACTGATTGTAGCTTTAAATCTTTGTATATTTTAAATTTTATTTTAATTTTTAAATTACAGTTGACATACAATATTATATTAGTTTCAGGTGTACAATGCTATCTTTAGACAGTTATATAAATTATATGAAGTGAACACTCTGACAACTCTATCTGACACAATATATAGTTATAATACTAGAGGCTCAATGCACGGAACTCATACAAAAGGCTCAGCCCTTGCAGCCACAGCAGATTGCCTTGGGCCTTGCAGTCATGGCTTCATTTGGAAAGTCATCTGGAAGGATGTTCAGAAGGATGTCCAGCAGGTCATTCAACTGTCAAGTCTAATTAGCATATTATGCATTTATTATTATAGATTATTGATATATTCTCTATTTTATAGTTTACATCACTATGACTCTTCTTTAACTACAAATTTGTACTTTTAAATCACTTCACCTTTTTACCCATCATCATTGCCCAACCTCTTTCCCATCTGGCTATCTTATCTAATAAAAGAGTAATATGCAAATTGACCATACCTTCGAGCAAGACACACTCATCAGCCAGTCAGGAGCAAATAAACCCCAACCAAGATGGCTGTGGCCACTGAGAGCAGGAAGGAGGCTTGGGTCTTCTCAGCAATGGAGAAAGCCAAGCTTTCCTCCTGCCATTGTTGGCCAAGGCCTCCACTCAAATCTAAAAAGTTTCAATTATAGATGATATATCCCAACAGAAATGGTGGCAGCACTGGAGCTGGAGAGATCAGAGGCCAGGGTTGCCCAGGTGATGAAGGAAACAAGCTTCTGCAGCCCTAGGACCTAGGCCTCCACTCTAGGCTACAAAGTTTCAATTGTAAAATTTAAATAAATACAAACAGAAATGGCTGTCACCACCAGAAGGCTTGTCTCCACTCCAGACTACAAAGTTCAATTGTAGAACATAAATTAATCCCAGATCCCAGGGCCTCTGCCTGGGTCACTGGGAGGCGTGGCCAGCCTGCAAACCACCACAGGCTCCTCACCCAGGCTTCCCCAATAAAAGAGTAATTTGCAGATTGACCATCACTCCAGCACACAAGAGGGCTACCCCCATGTGGTCAAAGTTCCTGCCCCCATGTGGACACGAGATGACCACCACAAGATGGCCAGCAGGGGAGGGCCATTGGGAGGTTCCAGGCCTGCAACGGAGGATAGTTGTGCACGATCAGGCCAGTAGGAGAGGGCAGTTGGGAGGGACCAGGCCTGCAAACGAGGGCAGTTGGGGTCAATCAAGCCTGCAGGAGAAGACAGGTAGGGGTGACCAGGCCAGCAGAGGAGGGAAGTTGGGGGCAAATAGGCTGGCAGAGGAGCAGTTACACATCAATTAGGCTTGCAGGATAGTAGTTAGGAGGTGATCAGGGTGGCAGGCAGAAGCAGTTAGGGGCAATCAGGAAGGCAGGGAGGTGAGCAGTTGGGAGCTAGCAGTTCAGTATTGTGACAGGGATGTCTGACTGCCCACCAAGATCAGGCCTAAACAGACAGTTGGACATCCCTCGAGGGATCCCAGATTGGAGAGGGTGCATGCTGGGCTGAGGGATATTCCCAGCCTCCCGTGCACGAATTTCATGCACTGAGCTTCTAGTCGTAAATAATGTTATAATAAATATATGGATGTATTTGTCTTTTCAATTTAGTGATTTCTTCAGATAAATTCCCAGAAGTGGAATTAGCAGGTTCTTTTTTTCTCTTATTGTAGTTTTTAAAGTCTATTTTGTTCGAGTATTACTAATCCAGTTTTTCTGCTTTGTTTTGTTTCCATTTTCATGAAATGTCTTTTTCCAATGCTTTGCTTTCTATTATGTGTCTTTTGATCTGAAGTGAGTCTCTTGTAGAAAGCGTATGTAAAGGTCATATTTTGTTTTTCATTCAATCACTATATATCTTTTGAATGCAGTTTTTGATCAATTTGCATTTAAAGTAATTATTGATAGATATGTATTTATTGCCATTTTATTATTTGTATTTTTTATCTTATTTTTTTTCTTCTTTTTAGAGAAAACCCTTTAACATTTCTTGTAATAATGGTTTAGTGGTGATCAACTCCTTTAGCTTTTTCTATTCTGGGAAGCTCTTTATATGTTCTTTAATTATAAATACATATATATTTTTCTTTTTAAATTGATTTTTAGAGAGAAAGGATGTGAGAGAAAAAGAACCATTGATAAAAGAGAAACATAAATTGCCTATCACTTGCATAGCCCTCCTAAGGATTGAGCCTGCAATCCAGGCATGTGCCTTGACTGGGAATTGTACCAGTGACTTCTTGGTATATGGATCAACCCTCAATCACTGTGCCACACTGGTTGGTCATGTCCTTTAAATCTAAATAATAGTTTTGTTGGGTGGATTAATCTTGGTTGTAGGTCCTTGTTTTTCATTACTTCGAATATTTGTGTGCCAATCACTCTGATCTGCAACATTTCTGTTTAGAAATTAGCTGACAGTCTATGGGAGCTCCCTTGTAGAATCAATTTAATACACCTTGCTATTTTTAAGATTCTCTGTCTTTATCCATTGGCATTTTAATGCTGATGTCTTTTGGTGTGGGCCTCTCTGGGTTTATCTTGTTTGGGACTTTCTGTGCTTCTTGGACTTATATGTCTATTTCTTTCACCATGTTAGGGAAGTTTTTTGTCATTATTTTTTTCAAATAGGATTTCGATTTCTTATTCTCTCTTCTTTTTCCAGCACCCCATGATGTGAATGTTGGTAACATTTGAAGTTGTCCCAGAGGTTCTTTCACTATCTTTTTTTTTGGTATTATTTTTTCTTTTTACTGTTCTGATTGGGTGTTTTCTGTTTCCTTATGCTCCAAGTATAAAAATTTTATTTGATTCTCTATCTCATCCACTATACTAATGGTTTCCTGTAATTCATTTTTTATTTCAGTTACTATAGTCTTCTTTTCTGATTGGTTCTTTTTTATGGTTTTCATTTCTTTTTCTATGCTCTTGAAGTTCTCACTAAGTACCATAAGCATCTTTATAACCATTTTTTAAAATTCTATATCTGGTAAATGGCTTATCTTCATTTTATTTAGTCCCTATTCTGGAGCTTTTTGCTTTCTTTTATTTGGGACTTTTTTTCTGCTCATTTTGGTTGCTTTGTGAGTTTATATGTGTTAGGTAGAGCTACTACACCTGTTGGACTTAATCGAGTGTCCTTATGTAGTTGGTGTCCTGTAGGGCCCAGTGGTACAGCTTTCCCCAGACCCATAAGCTGGGTGTTCCAGGAGCACCCCATCTGTGAACTTTGTGCACTGTTGTTTTGTAGTTGAGCCTTGATTGCTGTTGGCACATCACTCAGAGGGATTGAGCCCAGGTCTGATTGGCCACAAGGACCTTCTGTGACTACAGTAGAGGAGCTGCTGTGCAGTATCTGATGCCAAGAATCACACTTACTTCAGTGGGGCTTTGGTGCCTACCAAGATTTTCCCTTGAATGTGTAGTTATTAGAGGTGGCTAGGTTATAATCAGACATGGTCTGCTGCACTGGCTCTGGAGCCTTTTTGGAAATGTAAAGTCAGCCACCATCTATGCCCTAGTTGGGGACACCTGGCATGAGCTACAGAGTTATCTGCAGATGTCTTCTACTTGTGCAGGGCTTGGATGTTCCCAGGAAAGGCCAAACTGCAAACTGAGGCTATCTGCCACTAGTGCCATACCTGGATCCACTTAGCAAGATGTACAGGGTATACAGAAACCAAATACTACTTATAAGAGAGATTTTAGACAAGTCCAAAGCATGAGCCAAAAAGGACCTTTATTTGGGAAAGCCACTGGAAACATCTTGTGTTGACCCGAAAGTTGGGTGGGGTGGGATCTCAAGGAATCATTAGGGCCTGGCTAGCAGTGTTAACTGGGTTGATTGAGATTTAGATATGCCACCCACCAGCAGGCTATGTGGGGGGTGCGGGGAGTCTCATGAAAGAAACAATGGCCTCTGCCAGCATTTCTTCTTGGAGAAAACTGCTCCTCAAGCCATCATCCTGAAGCCACATAATCATTTTCCTCTCCTTATGTTCTTGGTAACTTTGAAGTTACTACCCCAATGCAGGAGCTCTGAGGAACTAAGTCTAAGTAAATGGGTGTGTGGGCCCCTTAAGAAGAATGCCTGTGACTACGGAAGACCTCTGTCTTACTCAGCCACAATCCCCTATGGTTTTTTACAGCCACAAGTTATAGGGACTTCTCTTTCCAGTACCAGAAACTGGGCTGGGATTTTTTATGTGGGGCCTGACTCTTGCCCCTAAGATATTTCTCCCCATTTTTAACTTCCATATGTAGGTGGAGACCACCTCCTTCAGCATCTCTGCCCCTCCTACCAGTCTCAATGTGACTACTTCTTTATATCCTTAGTTATAGACTTCTCTTCTGCTAGATTTCAGGCATTCTGAATGATAGTTGTTCTATAATTTTGCTGTAACTTTGATGGGGTTGTAGAAGGATCCAAGTACTACATTTACCTACCATTTTGATTGGAACTACCCTATGTATATTTTAAAAGGTTTTCTTTGCTTACCTGTATCTAGAAATTGTTCAGTTTTACCATTTGAATACAGAATTCGTTTTCATTCTTACTCTGCCCCTTATCAGCTGGGAAATGCTGAATAGGGTCTTTAATCTTATTACATTCAGTGGCTAAAAATGGTACCTCCCAATAGGATCTTTGTGAGAATTTGCTTCATACTTGGTTCATATAAAACACATATTACCTACTGGCATTTGTTATATACTCAATAGCCATTAGCTATTATTATTTTATAGTATATTCATTTATTTATTATTATTGTTGTTGTTGTTGTTAATCCTCTCCTGATTCTATTTTTCCATTGATCTTTTAGAGAGAGTGGAAGAGAGAGGGAAAGACAGAGAGAAACATTGATGTGGGTGAAACACATTGATTGGTTGCCTCCTGCACATGTTCTGTCCAGGGCCTGGGTCAGGGAGGTCCCTGCTACCAAGGTACCTGCCCTTGACAAGAATCAAACACAGGACCCTTTGGTCTGGAGGCCAACGTTCCAGCCACTGTTTTAAACTGTGTGGAGCTAGCTATTATTTGCTTATAAAACTACCAAACAAAGGTCATTTCTTAAATGTTTGAACATTATGCTTTATGTGACTAGGAGCCACCATGTATATGATCCATATTTTCCTTCATGTAAAACACTTTACAAAAACAAATGACATCATTAGTACACATGTATTGCAGAGCATAGGAAAACAGTCACTCAAACTATTACTTTCAAAAACAGAAGAAAGATTCCTGGCTAATGTAGCTCAGTTGGTTGGAGTGTTGTCCCATGCACCAGAGGGTAGTGGGTTTGATTCTAGTTGGGGCACATGTTTAGGTTATAGGTTCAGTTCCTGATCTGGGCACATGTGGGAAGCAGCTGATTGATGTTTCCTAGATCGATGTTTCTCTCTCTATATATAAATTCAATCAATAATAATTTTAAAAAAACAGAAAAAGGAAAAAGAATACAGCAAAAATTTTACAAAAGCAAAGAGGAATTAAATTATAAATTAAACGGTATAATTATTTCATGAGACAATATGCTTAACCTACAAATTCAGTGAGATAAGCTTTTGATGTGTCCGTAATAGTTTAAAGTCAAGTTGGTAATATAAACTACACAAGAAAATATAAATAAGAATTTATAAATAACAATTTAGTCAATAGTGCTCAGGAAACTTATTGAATATTAGCACTGCACAGTAATAATTGTGATAAAATTTTAACAAAGGAGATACCATTATGGACTTAGTACTAAACAACAGCTCTGTAGAGAACTTGGCCAATTGATTTGAACTTTGAAAATAGGTAAGAATCAAATAAGAGGGATAGGGAGGAAGTTAGGAAAAAGTAGGTACTAAGTATTCTGTTGAAGAAAATGAAAGTAAATAAACTCCCCCCACACTCACACACACACAAGCATCTATATATACAAAAGCCCTGTGACCAAATGGCAGAATAGCTATAGTTGACCAGTCACTATGATGCACACTGACCACCAGGGGGCAGACACTCAATGCAGGAGCTGCCCTCTGGTGGTCAGTGCACTCCCACAGTCAGAGCACCACTCAGCTGACTGGGATGAGCAGCTGCTCCTGTAGCAGGAGCAGCCACTAGCAGGCTCAGGGTAAGGTCAAGTTTCTGCACCTATAAAATATCTGAGGCAATCCAGACTCTGACCTGACCCCACCAGCTGATGCAGGCCCTCTATGGTGTGTTCTAGAAAGAGTACAGAAAGCAGGCAAACGTGGATGGCAAGAGGGAGCATGACTGTGGACCTCCTGGGGTGGCTGTCCTGATGACTGAGTATCCTGGAGCACAGCTGCCCTGAACATCCCCAATGGTGTCACCAACCTGGCATCACACATCAAAGACATTCACTGAGTGTCTTTGGGGTGCAAAGCTCTCTGCTAGGTTTCTCCAGGACACAGAACACACCTTTACCCAAGACATTACCCCAAAATATCAGCTCAGCTAATTTCCTCATTCAGCAGCAGCTCAGAGTTTGGGTCCACAGCTGCTCAACTGACTGGGATGAGCAGCTGCTCCCACAGTGGGAACAGCTGCTCATATGATCAGGATGACTGATGCTCCCACAGTCAGCCGATCCCCACAGGCCACACTCCCCACCAGTGCACAAATCCATGCACCGGTTCTCTAGTATATGAAGAAATCAGTCCGCCTTGAATAAAACAGTTAGATAAAAGTAACTGACAATGTGGAGAGTAGAATTCATCCAGATTCTAATGGATTGATACTTCATTCTATCTCCTAACCATGCATTTTGAAGAAGGAAAGTGTCATTATGCACAGTTGCTGAACTGTATGATCCATAATTTTTTAATTAAGTCATACTAAAATAAGTAACAGGAAATATCATGATTATAGTTAGAGTTAAATGTTCCAAGCAAACTTAGGGGACAAAGGAGCAGTATTTGGGAAGCCCAAGATAAAAGAGAGGTAGATATTATAGGGGAGTACTCATAACAAATATATTCTTTGGGCCCCTCCTTTCATTGTGGACCTCTATAATTAAGAAAGCAGATTCTAACTATTTCTTCTAACTTTATCACATTTCCTCAAGATTATAAGTCTCTGAAGGAAATGGGCTAAATATAATCCATATGTCTACTTCCTGGCTACATGTGAGTGGTGAGTAATAAGCTCTAATCCTTTCTGATACAGAAGTAAAAAGAAGAAACCTAAATTTAAATAGTATTTTGACTGCACACAGTGAGGCAAAGAAAAGTATACAAATAGAAATAGGAGCTGAGGAGGGGTAATGTAATGTACACTATGTGGCCAAAATAAATAATAATAATGTCTTCAATATAACACAAAAAACATTTTAGAGAACTAAAATTGTGTAATAGTGTGCAAGAGCCATTGTATCAGAGGAAAACCAGATAGAAACAATTACAAACCTTTGCTATCCCAGATGTGTGGCGATAACATTCTGGACTCATGTGGACATATGTGGACACAGCAGATTGACACAGCTTCTGACTTTAATACACAGAGTTCTAATACTCCATGTGCACCTGAACAGAATTCCCCTGCATTTTCAAATGTCCTTAAAATGTGGCCTTTGCCTATCATATAAGCTAAAATGACAAATGCAAAATGGGAAACAAGATGGAAGGCATGGAGCACAAAGTTGTAGAAACACAGTGCACTAATCTGGCCAGTGTTTATTTACTTTGTTTGGGTGAGGGCTGGTAAATTGTTTCTCTTCATTTTGAGAGATAAACATTAACAATTCTGCCACCCCTGTCTTCTCCCTATACTTTACATGGAATAAATCCAATATAATCAGCCTTAAAATTGCTAATGAAAGATAAATGGTAGCTTTCTGAAAGACACCACTGTTAGTAACATATACCAAAAAGGGCCAATGGTATTTTTATATGACACCTAATTCAGTGCATATAAAAATAGGAAGAGTTTATTAGACATTTGTAAATACTCAAGAAGGAAGGACATATTTCAGACACAAATCTAAAAATATTTCCTAAGGAGAATTAAAAGTAAAATGTAATACAAATGTTTGTCTGGCAGCTATAGCTGAAACAGAAGTTGTCTATTTGCTGCAGCTGATGCCTATCAGACTCCAAGGCACAGTATGTACCAGCTGAAGTCTGTCAACAGGGTTACCAGCATAAGGGCAATGTGATAGTCAAAACAGGATGAAACCACAGTCTAAACAAGATGACATGAGCATTTGTGCAATTAATAGCATCAGCAAAAGGAAAGTCATGTTTGGAATATTCTGCCAGGAATCCAAAAAAGGCGGAATGCTTATTTTGCCATAATAATGTTATGTTGTATCTGACTAAATGGAACCAATGGCATGATGGGAAGTACTGCATAGACCGTTGTTAGAGGACAGAACAGAAGCTGATGCCAATGCCATAAGAGTGAAAACATTACTGTGGCTATTGCTATTACAGGCAGAGCCCACCTCAGACCTATAATCTATTCCATTACTGGTCTGTGACTGCATGCAGAGACTGTCTATCAACTGCTAACTTTGTGCGAGTCATCTAACTGGCTTTTCAATATGCATTATTTGTTTTAATTTTTAAATCAAGTATGTATGATCTACATTATTTTATTTTATCTTGTTTTTTGTTAATACTTATCTGAGCATATTTTTCCATTTATTTTTAGAGAGTGGGAGGGAGGGGAGAGACAGAGAAAGAGAAACATCAATGTTAGAGAGACACATGGTTTGGTTGCCTTCTGCATGGACCTGACCAGGGATGGGATGGAGCCTGCCTCTGAGGTATGTGGCCTTCACTGGAATCAAACTCAAGACCCTTCTCTCTGTGGGCCAATGCTCTATCCACTAAGCCACACTGGCGAGGGCTGGTCTACGTTATTCATCCTACTTCACTGATGACAAAACCACAAGAAACAGTTTTAAACATCAGTATAGTGGAATGTCAACAACTGTGAGGTTAAAGAAATCTATGTTGAAATACCTGCTGCTCTGCACTTCATATACTTAGGACTGTGGGAAAACACTTCATTTTTATGGACTGAGTTATTCTTAAATAAAATATAAATTTTGGAAATGTAGGAGGATATAATAAGATTACTTATTCACACAATACTTGACATAAAGTAGGTATTTGATCAGTGATGGAATTAATATCATTGTTATTAAGGTTAACATGGTAGCCCTGACTAGTTTGTCTCAGTGGATAGGGAATCGGCCTGTGGACTGAAGGGTCCAGGTTCAATTCTGGTCAAGAGTATGTACCTTGGTTGCGAGCACATCCCACTAGGAGGTGTGCAGGAGGCAGCTGAATGATGCTTCTCTCTCATCAATGTTTCTGACTCTGTTCCTCTTCCTTCCTCTCTGTAAAAAAAAATCAATAAAATATATATATTTTAAAAAGTTTAACATGGTAAAAGTTGCTTTGTAAATATTTTCTCATTTCTGTAATTTTCACAGAAACTCGGATTATTAAAAATAATAGTAATTTAAGCTAGTAATTGTAGGTTGGTAACCACAGGCAGACAGCGCTAAAGGTCTTCCGTACATCACTTCATCCCTTTGTCCCAGCTCCCCATCAGTGAGTTATTAGCCCCATGTAACTCCTCAAAGCACAGAGGCTCAGAGAGGTTTTGATTGCATATGTCATACTTATGCTTCAGAACTTCTAATTCTTCAATGTCTATTGTACCAGTTCATCCTTTCATAGGTTTAAAAAGTAAACAGCACAGTTTACCACTAATCCAATTACCCAGAATGTGAATCATTCTTTATGGCATTTCCATTTGAGCCATATAGAAGTATCTTCTAATTAGTTATATTTATTTTCAAATGTCATCAACCACAACCTTTGCTTAAATTTTGGCTTTAGTGATGATTTGTTAACAATTATATTTTTTAAATATAAAATATTTAATAAAATCAGATGCTATTTAAAATCTGAATTCAGAATAAGCTTTGAGAGGTTCCATATAATTCAGAATGCCAGAGCCTCTATAGTGCACTACATTGTTGGTGAATATTTATGAATATGAATGAAAAAGTTAAATCATTAGCACCTCTTAACAGGAATACAGGGATACTGGCTATTTCCTGAGGACAGAGTAATAATTCCCACCGCATTATATCTGTATTATTATTGAGCTATTCAAATTTGCAATATTTTTACAGAGAAATTTTATGATAGTTTAAAGATTTTGTGAACTATTCCTCCTCTAGAGATTACAGACATCATAGGTTGCTCATTACAAATGTAGACTCTGGGGTCCCATCCAGACCTGCCTTATTTAAATCTGCAGTTTTACAAGGTGTTCAGGTGATGTGTGTACTTCGATGTTATAGCAATACTGTTCTAGAAACCACAAGTAATAAATAGCTATGATTTTGCTGGCCATCCCTGTCCTTTGCAGTGAGAATGGGAGAAAATTTAGCTTACCTTTATCTTATTGCAAGACAAGTTGGATTGTAAGAGAAAAAATAAAAATAAAAGATATCCCTTCAGATTCAGAAAATAATGTGGAATTATTGAATTGTATCATCCTTAAATATTGTGGCTTTAAAGTTAATGTGTTTAGGGTGATTTAGTGATATTAACCTCTTTAGAAGCATTCTGGTTCCTGGTTGCAAGAGGACTTTAACATTGTTTTACCAATATATATTATTTGAAAAAATAGCTTATTGATTTGGGGTTAAAATGCTCTCATGCAACATTGTTTTCAATTGAGTAAATATAAGCTAGTTTTAATCCAACTGTTATGAGTGATAGTATATTGGGAAATATAAAGGTTTATATTTTCCTTAACAGATTTCACATTGTGAAGTAATAGTAATAAAAATTCCTTTGATTCAGTGAGAGTTTCAACACCACTAATGCAAAGTAAGCCACTTAATCAGGACAAACCATTTCTCATCTCAAGCTTGTGGCTTGCAAACAATGGAGCAGTAGTAGTAAGTGAAACAATGAGTAGTTTGTAAAGAAAGATGCATATGTTATCAAATTATCTAATTTAACATTACCTACTTAAGACTTTGACTTTTTCTCAATGATTTTTCCCTGAGCCTCACATTTACCCTTACCCATTAAAACTTATTTTCATCCTCCAAGACCATGTGGGTTCCTGTGACAGTGACGAGGACGGTCCAGAGATGGGGGACACTGACGAAACCTTGCCATGCTAGCAGTCAGCAGCTGTGCATGGCTGCAGGCGGCCCAGGACCAAACCAGAGAGGATGGATCTTGCATTGCCACGATGTGTCCACCATCTGGATACCATTGCTGACATGTACACATAAAGAACTATTTGACATTGAAACTGGGACTCAGAACAGTTGGACATTGAAACTGACACTCAAACATTTTTTGTTCTTATACATTTATTTCTAGTATGCAGAGGCAAGATATTTTTGAAGAAAAGAAACAGGGGAGAGTGATTGATATAGAGGCAGGGAGGCACTGAACCTGCTGTCAGGCTACAGGGGGAAGGCTGGGGTGGATGGGAGGCGGATGCTGGGGGAAATCAACCAAAGGACTTGTATGCATGCATATGAGCATAACCAATGAATGAAAGACACTGGGGCGGGGAGGGGGCAGGTGGGGACATGTGCTGGGGGGTAAGGGAGGCAGGGGGGAGAATATTGGGGTGGAAAAAGGAAAACTTATGTACTACTATTAAATAGAAGTTATACTGCAAAAAAATAATTTAAAAAGAAACTTATTTTCATCGGTTGTATTCAAAATAGAGTTTTAAGGTACCATTTGCATATACTTAATAATTCCAAAGTTATCTGTGTTTCTGAAAAGCAGAAAGCAGAAATTGCCATCAATAAGATTCCATGCTCCTTGCTCAGCATTCAATCTAGAGGTGTGCCTTTCTGCCTAAGACTAAAGAAGGATTAAAAACCCAAGTCTCTGAACCCTAGCAAAATAAAGATTTATTTATGGCATTAGAAAAATCAAGAATAGTGACTTCAAACTACTAAAAACAGTACCTTCTGAATAGCAAATTTAAAATTATAATAAGGAAAAAAGGACCAACTACTAAACTAGGAAGTCCCTCAGAGCTGTCTTTTATACAATATCCCAGCTGTTTTTAGGTGGATGTTATAAGAACGTTCTCATATGGATGACAATGCAGTCATCTTTCTTTTTTCCAAACTTTCAAAACCAATGATTCAATAGCCTGCCAGCACTCAATAACCTTAGCTTCAGATTCAGATTAAATAACAGTTAAATCTCTAATGCTGTAGGTAACAAAATATAACTTTGGATTAATTCAAAATTTAAAAGTACTTCCTTCTCATGTGTGTTCTAAAAATATTAATATTATTACCTTTATGATTATTTGTTAATTAAAATGCAATTGAACATCTTCTAATAGAGTATAATATCTATATTCTTAAAAATGTCAAACTCTCCAAAAATTATATAAAATCTGAATAAGTTATGTGTAATTTGAGATTATCCTATCTAATAAAAGAGTA
Source organism: Antrozous pallidus (assembly GCA_027563665.1). Classification (NCBI taxonomy): domain Eukaryota; kingdom Metazoa; phylum Chordata; class Mammalia; order Chiroptera; family Vespertilionidae; genus Antrozous; species Antrozous pallidus. Next base: position 105,267,687 of record CM050514.1, on the reverse strand, counting down.
ATATGCAACTTTGATGGTACCTTCACCAAACTGACAAGCCACACCCATAGTCATGCCCACCAGCCAATCAGGAGCAGATCATGCAAATAAATCCCAACCAAGATGGCTGCTGCTACTGAGAGCAGGAGGAAGGCTTGGGTTTCCCCAGCAACAAAGGAAGCCAAGCTTTCCTCCTGCCATTGTCTGCCTAGGCTTCCACTCAATGCTACAAAGTTTCAATTATAAAAGATACAGAAATGGCGGCATCCACTTATCTGGAGAGAACAGAGGCTTGGGTTTCCCTGGCAATGGAGGAAGCCAAGCTTTCCACTGCCATTGCTGGCCTAGGCCTCCACTCTAGGCTACAACATTTCAAACAGAAATGGCTGCTGCCCCGGAGAAGCAGAAGACTTGGCTCCTCTCCAGGCTACAAAGTTCAATTGTAGACATAGATTAATCCAATACCAGGGCCTCCACTTGGGTCCCTAGGGGACATGGCCAACCTGCAAACCTCCACAGGCCCCTCGCCCAGACCGCTCCTCACCCAAAGGGAAACCCACCTTGATCTGGGACACTCTTCAGGGCAAACCAGCTGGCCCCCACCCATGTACCAGGTCTCTATCCTATCTAATAAAAGAGTAATTTGCAGATTGACCATCATTCCAACACACAAGAGGTCTGCCCCCATTTGGAACCAAGATGGGCACCACAAGATGGCCAGCAGGGGAGGGCCATTGGGAGGTTCCAGTCCCTGCAAGGGAGGGCAGTTGTGGGCAATCAGGCCAGCAGGGGAGGCCAGTTGGGAAGGACCAGGCCTGCAAGTAGGGCAGTTGGGGGCAATCAAGCCTGCAGGAGAGGGCAGTTAGGGGTGACCAGGCTGGCAGAGGAGGAAAATTGGGGCAAACAGGCTGGCAGAGGAGCAGTTAGACATCAATTAGGCTGGCAGGGTAGTGGTTAGTGGGTGATCAGGCTGGCAGGCAGAAGTGGTTAGGGGCAATCAGGGAGGCAGGCAGGTGAGCAGTTGGGAACCAGCAGTCCTGGATTGTGAGAAGGATGTCCGATTGCAGGATCAGGCCTAAATGGGCAGTCAGCCATCCCTCGAGGGGTTCCAGATTGGAGAGGGTGCAGGCTGGGCTAAGGGACATCCCCAGCCCCCATGCATGAATTTCCTGCACCGGGCCTCTAGTTGCATTTATAAAAACTATTTTTAACAATTAACAGTGTAGTGATTTAAAATTAATTATGCATTTTTATAGAAATTATACCATTTTTAAATTTTAATTGAACAAGATACTAAAAACAACACCTTACAGTGATATTCAAAGATTTGGCATGGATTAGCCCAAGGGCAAAAAGTTAGTAAGTGCGAAATTGGGATTAACTCTGGTCTTTAGTTCCCAGTCCTTTGTCCATAACATTATACTGTTACTATCTCATTCAGATGGGTACATTTGCTCCCTTTAAACTTTCAGCACATTGTGTACCCAGGTTTGGGTTTTTAATCAATTTCTTTAAGGTGTTTTGAACATTTTTTAACCATGTTTATGCATAGACAGCTTTTCCTCACTTTTATATTCCTTAATTTTTTTCAATCAGTACAATAACCTTTATTTGTTCCTTTTGAATTTCATCACAATGAATTCTGAAAACCTGTGGAATGTCCTAAGGTTATTTTCTATCCTCATTATTTCCTCTGCAGTGCTTAGAGATGTCACTCTCCACAAGTTATCTGCAAAATTAATGATCATGTTCATGGTTCAATCATCAAAGTCACTGATTAAAATGCTCAGCAATAGGTCTGAAACCAATCACGGCAGAACATTTTTTATGACGCCTGAACTTGGCAATAGCCTATTGAATACAACTCATTGACTTTAATCCTATAGCTCAGTGCTGTGCTCTAATGGTGGTTGAAACAAAACAATATATCCCGATTTATTCACGACTTTTGGCATGAGGCACAGATCTAAAACCGTTATGAAATAAAATTGTATTGGATCTATAGCTTTCCTTCAATTGAACACATTTGTCATTTTATCATAGATGCAATAAATCTTAAAGGACATAGCATATACACCTTATTGGGAATGTTGGAATTAACAAATAGCTACTCTACAGAATGTTCCTTTTGTACATTGTTAGTCTTTGAAACAAATATTTTACATTGATTCTTCATACTTTATTGCAATAAATGTCACATTCTGCCCAGATGTCACTATGCAGACATTCTTACCAATTGTACTAGCTGAATTATGTTTATAATGTGCATAAGGTAAGCACCTTAATATACTTAGAAATCTAAAAACCAGAAAGATGAACAGATTTTCTGTGTTTCCTGTGTGTCACTTTTGTATCTCTAAATAACAGATTGAAGAATCAATTCTTTGATTTATTATAAATACTGATACCTTGTTATTCTCAATATTCAATACTTGCAGTATCCTGTGTACCCATGTTTGGGCCAGGAGTGGGTTTGGAAAAACTTTTCTCTTTATATGTATACTTGTTCATTGTTTCTTCTGAGTTCATACAAGCAGAAATGTCCTACATGCTTAAACTCACTAAACTATTCTTGGTTCCTTTTTTTTAACATTATAATTCAAAAGTTCAAAATGAGTTTGCTATATTTTCACTTGTCAATACACTAGCTGAGAAAGAAAATCAATCTATATCCTCTCTCAGTGATCACTGAAGTGGGCTTCTGGAGCAATACTAGCCTATTTCTATCAATCAGTTCAGATGCTGGCTGACCTTGTGATTCACATATTTCCTGGGACTTACTTAAATAATTGCACAATAGTGAACTTATTGACTCTCAGTGACCCTTCCAGCTGGAAACGTCAATATTAATTCTTCTTTACAGAAGCAAATTCAGGGTTAATTTAGAGATACGGTATTTATCTGCTGTGTTAAATATGCCAAATGGACATTTGGTTATGCCTCCTTGGTTATTTGCTAAGGTACAAGTTTGTTTATTTTGTATTTTTGTTTTCTCATATATCATCTATTGATGAGAGGAGTTCACATAACACACAGGGCTCCTCTTACATTTCCAGAGTAAAAAAAATAACATTTAAATACATTAGTAATAATTTTCTAGAAGTAATTACATAAGGAATAATAATATCTAATCTCTCCTGAATACCAGTCAACATTCTTAAAATAGATTGAAATAATAGTTATCATAGTTTGAAGGGCACAATATTGACCCCTGGGTTTGTCAGACCAGTTATCAGAACAAATCAATCAGAGCAGGCTCGAATCAGTTTACTTTGTCACTAGGTACAGTCTTCATCTTGCTCATTCTGAAACTGCATGTTATCAATAACCTAAAATTATCAAGCTCAGTAAGATGTACAGGAGACTAATCAATAAATCAGAGTAAATGACTATTAATTTTAATGAGAGAGAACTGGTAAGGAGACCACAAACTTATGTTTGGAAATCAACACATTTCTACATATAAAAGTAATAATAAAAACAAATGTTTTTCTAAGGAATCTACATATATGAACAAAGACAAGGAAGGCAGGTATTTAGATAATCTGAAAAGTCATCCTCAGATAAAAGAGCTGTAGACACTGTCTGGCATTTGCCATTCTATCTAGCAACCTCAGTGGTTTGTTCAAAGCTGGATATTATCTTTTTTTTTTCAGAATATTCTTCTTAGATCTGATGACTTCTTCATTAAGAAAGATTGACATAATTATATGAGCAGGGGTACTAAGTGCATTGTTCATGTGTGCCAAATATTTCTTTGATACATAATAAGATGGTGATATAAGAACACAATTTTTTTCTTTCCTAGAAATAATTGAACTTTACTCACTCTGAGATTTAATTTTTTAAAACTTTCAAAATATTAAATATTCTTTCAGTCATAAAATTAAGATAAAAAGATATGGCAAGAAATTTTTAATAATTTCATTAACAAATACTTGAATAGTCCTAGAATTAAAGAAAATATTTTAATTGCAATAAAAAATCTCAGTCTAGAGACTACCACAGTCTTTACTATTATTTTCCCACTAGAGATCCAATGCACGAAAATCATGCAAGAGTAGGTCCTTGCAGCCCCTGCTGCCTTGTGGCTCCACAGGCCCCCCCCACCCCCGCTCACTGGTCCTTCCAGAAGGTCATTCCACAACCTGGTCTAATCAGAATATTAGTTCTTTATTATATAGGATTATATAAGATGCTATAGAGCCATTCATTGTTTGAAACAGGGCCTCATTCTTTTATTTTAAAATATTTTTTATTAATTTCATAGAGAAAGGAAGAAGGAGAGAGATAGAAACATCAGTGATGAGTGAGAATCATTGATCAGCTCCTCCCTGCATGCTCTACACCGGGGAACCAACCTGCAACTCAGGCATGTGCCCTAACCGGGAATCGAACTGTAACCTCTTGGTTCATAGGTTGATGCTGGTTAAAAACAGGGCCTGATCCATGCTTTTTGTTCAAGAAGCAATTTGGTCACCTAATTATGACATATTGTACAGGGGAGGTGCTTCAACAAGTGCATCTTATGTTGAATTAACTTAGTTATGAATTCTGGCATGCCTCATACTCTTTGCTATGTGGTGGCACACTGGTAAACGATGCTGCTAAATGTTTAAGAACAGGATGGAAAGAGGGACCACTGATTTATAATTTTTATGATTTCTGTGGGTAATTAATTTCACAGTGATGAATTTCTCGCTACCAAGGTGAAGTATGTTCACTGAACATGGAATTGAGAACAGAGCACACCATCCAGTGAGCAAGCTGAGCTGCTACAGGCTTCAGCAAAGCAGTGTCTCTGTGGACCTCACTGTTGTAGCTTTATTAGAAGCATGTCAACATTCTCCATTATGTAACAAGGATTGATATTGTACTTAAAATAATGAAACAGATCCAATGTAAACAATTAAAGAAAAATTATGAGAACTTATTAATGTAACATTGAACCACATTTTTAAGCCATTTCTTAAATGATTATGCCTAAGGCAGTAGAATTTGGACAAAGATATTTACTGTTTTATTATTTTCTGGATAGGAAAATTAAACTGAAATGTAGATATTAGATATGCTTTGCAGACATTAATCTCCGGCAGGAAAATAATTTAGGAACCTGTTCTAATGTCAAAGAAACTATTTGTCTTACGCATCATGTCTAATATAACTGGTGGGTGCTCAGTGTGCATCGTGGGTGGTAATAGTGAGTCTTGGCATCTCTTGTTTGGAGAAAGAAATTTAAGAGCAGTAAGTTATTTTCCTTTCCAGATATATGTGTTTTCCTAAAATATGATTTTTTTTTCATGGCCAGATTTTTGTAAGCTACAGAACACCACTAGTTTTGCAGCTAACATTTTAACTCTCTTTCTATGTATAGATAGGAAAAAAAGTTAAAGTAAGAAAGGTCACTAAAAATCAACTAGTAGATAGTGTGTAAGGAGAACCAAAATATGCTGCCATATCCAACTTTCAAAAGCCAAAGTGATTTCATTATAAAAAATCTCCCAAAATTAGAAATAATAACAATACACTAAATAATAAATCCTCATTTGAAAATATCAATTTATGTTATCTCTTTCAAAAGAAAACACACAAGAACCTATTTACGCTTCCTTGTATTATGATTTTATGGTAATAGATAGCACATGCAGCATAGTATTATGATGATGAATAATGAGTTAATGTATGGAAATTATTTAGAAGCTGGTAGTTGACCCTCTAGTGTTTACTGTTAAAGGTAGTAGGTGAATAAAAAAGAAAAAAAAAGTAGTAGGAGTAATATATCAAAATATTATCTTGTTTTTGTTCTTTTATGTTGACAAGATTAAGTTACGCAATAATTTGGAAACTGTTTATTCTGTGCTGTGCTTGCTTCTAAGATACAAAGATAAGTAGAGTTAGCCCTCCATATCATGGGTTTTGCATCTGCAGTTTGAACCAATTGCAGAATAAAAATATTTTAAAAATGTAAAAAAGTTACATTGTTACTGATGTGTACTGTGCACGTAGACCTACAACATTGCTTCTGTACTGAATGTCTTCAAAATTTTTCTCTTCTCTTTATTCTCAATAATACACTATGACAACTATTTACATAGCATTTGCATTGTGCATTATAAGTAACCTAGAGATGATTTAAAGTATATGGGAGAGCCGAAACCGGTTTAGCTCGGTGGATAGAGCGTCGGCCTGCAGACTGAAAGGTCCTAGGTTCGATTTCGGTCAAGTGCATGTACCTTGGCTGCAAGCACATTCCCAGTAGGGAGTGTGCAAGAGGCAGCTGATTGATGTTTATCTCTCATCGATGTTTCTGACTTTCTATCCTTCTCCCTTCCTCCCTGTAAAAAATCAATAAAATATATATTTAAAGTATATGGGAGAATGTACATAGGTTATATGTAAATACTATGTCTTTTTAAAATATATTTTTTTATTGATTTCAGGGAGGAAGGGAGAAAAAGAGAGAGATAGAAACATCAAATGATGAGAATCATTGATCATCTTCCTCTTGCATGCCCCCACCCAGGCCTGGGCCCTGACTGGAATATTAAGATGATCTCAGGGTTCATAGATCAATGCTCAACAACTGAATCATGCCAGCAGGGCAATACTACCTCATCCTATCTAATAAAAGAGCAATATGCAAATTGACCATCACTCTAACACACAAGATGGCCACTCCATGTGGTCAAAGATTGCAGCCCTCCTGTGGACATAAGATGGCTACCACAAGATGGGTAGCAGGGGAGGACAGTTGTGGGGGGGACCAGGCCTGCAGGGAAGGGCAGTTGGGGGTGACCAGGCCAGCAAGGGAGGGAAGTTAGGTGTGACTGGGCCAGCAGGAAACAGCAGTTGGGAGAGACAAGACCTACAGGGGAGGGCAGTTGTGGGAGACCAGGCTTGTAGGAGAGGGCAGTTGTGGGGGACCAGGCTTGCAGGGGACGGCAGTTAGAGGTGACCAGGCCTGCAGAGGATGGCAGTTAGGTGTGACTGGGCCAGCAGGAAATGACAGTTGGAAGAGACAAGACCTACAGGGGATGGCAGTTGCAGGGGACCAGGCTTGCAGGGGAGAGCAGTTAGGGGCAACCAGTCCTGCAAAGGAGGGTGGTTGGGGATGACCAGGCCAGTAGGGGAGGGACGTTAGGGGCTATCAGGATGGCAGGGGAGCAGTTAGTCATTGACCAGGCTGGCCAGGGAGTTGTTAGGGGGTGATTAGGCTGGGAGGCAAAATCAGTTAGGGTCAATCATGAAGGCAGGCAGGTGATTGTTTGGGAGCTAGCAGTCCTGGATCCTGAGAGGGATGTCAGACTGCCCGTTTATGCCTGATCCCAGTAGACATCCCTCAGTGGGTCCCAGATTAGAGAGAGTGCAGGCTGGGCTGAGGGACACACCCCCCTCCATGCATGAATTTTGTGCACTGGGCCTCTAGTTTGATATAAAAGTCTAGCATACATGGATTTTGGTATCTATAGGGTTCCTGAAATTAATGCCTCAAAGATACTAAGAAACAACTAAAAGCTCTTAGACCATCAAGACTTTATGATTAAAGAAAAATTTTTAAAAACTGTATTTAATTTATCTTTTAAAGCTACATAATGTCCTTCCTAATGTGTGTGTGTGTGTGTGTGTGTGTGTGTGTGTGTGTGTGTACTAGTATCTATACTAATAAAAGGGCAATGTGCTAATTAGACCAGACATCTTCTGGACATCTTCTGGATGTCCTTCTGGACAAAGGTCACAGTGGCAGAGGTCGAGGCAGAGGTGGTTAGGGGCAATCAGGCCAGGGTGGGGGGGCAGTTAAGGGGCAATCAGGCCAGCAGGGAAGGGCAGCTAGGGGACAATCAGGTTGGAAGGGAAGGGTAGTCAGGGGGAGATCAGGATGACAGGGGAAGGAAGTTAAGGCCTATCAGGCCAGCAGGAGAGAGCAGTTAGGGGTGATCAGGCAGGCAGACAGAGAGGTTAGGGGTGATCAGGCAAGAAGGCAGGTGAGCAGTTAGGAGCCAGTGGTCCCAGAGTGCAAGAGGGATGTCTTATGGGTCCCAGATTGGAGAGGGTGCAGTTCAGGCTGAGGGACACCTCCCTATGCCTGAATTTCATGTACCAGGCCTCTAGTATATGTATATGTGTGATATGTGTGTATGTGTTTGTATATATATTAGCAACTACCATAGACAGAAGCTGGAAAATTTGTACCATCAATATCCTGCGGACTTCCACATGCTGAAAAGTAATAGAAGGTAACAAATATTCCAGCTTTCTCACTTGACACTGCCCTCTCTAAACTGGGATAACTCTGAAGAATATATGTGTAAATTGCATTCCTATTTTACTTCATTAAATTAAGCACTGAGGTCTATAGTATCTGGCTTAATAATGCTCTTTTTACTATCTAGCCTTCCCAATGTCAATCCCCTAGTTGTATTCTCCACACCTTACAAGAATATTTGCTTCCATAAATAATTTGGAATACTTTAAAAATAAAATTTTGGGTAATGATGCATATTTCTTAGGAACCTAAGAACATTTGCGTACGCACATATTTACTCATTCATTCATTCAGCACATTTTTAAATTTTCTATATTTTTAATTAAATCTTTATTGTTGGAGGTATTACATATGTGTCCCTCTTTCCCCCATTGACCCCTTCTAGTCTGCCACCCTCCAACCCAACCTAGGCCTTCACCACCCAATTGTCTGTGTTCATGGGTTGTGCATATATATGCATTCAAGTTCTTTGGTTGATCTCTTCTCACCCAGCCACTCTCCCTTGCCTTCCCTCTGAGATTCCACTGTCTATTCCACACTTTTATGTCTCTGGGTCTATTTTGTTAAACAACTTACTTTGTTCATTAGATTCTACAAATGAGTGAGATCATGTGATGCTTATCTTTCCCTGACTGGCTTATTTTTCTTAATATAATACTTTCCAAGTTCCTCCATGCTGTCTCAAATGGTAAGAGATCCTTCTTTTATAATGGTGCATAGTACTTTGTAGTATAAATGTACCACAGCTTTTTTATCCATTTGTCTACTGATGGGCAATTGGGCTATTTCTAGATCTTAACTGTTGTAATTGTGCTGCTTTGACATGGGGAAAGAGGGAATATTATTCTGATTGGTGTGTCATTTTTCTTAGGATATATTCTATAGATTGTTTTGGGTAATATAGACATTTTAATGTTAATTCTACCAATCTGTGAACACAGTGTATTCTTCTATTTGTTTATATCTTCCTCTCTATCTCTTTTCAACATCCTGTAATTTTTTTAGTACAACACTTTTACCTCATTGGTTAAGTATCTTATTTTTTGTTGTTGTCGCAATGATAAATGGAATTGTTTATTAAGTTTTTTGTTCTGAGAATTCATTATCGGTATATAAAAATGACATTGATTTCTGGGTGTTAATTTTTTGTCCTCCTACATTGTCAGATTCATTAATTAAATCTAATAATGTTTTAGTGGAGTCTTTAGGGTTTTCTATGTACAATATCATGTCATCTATAGGTTGGAGTTTTACTTTCTTTTTTCCAATTTGGATGCCTTTCATTTCTTCTTCTTGTCTGATTGCTGTGACTAGGATTTCCAATATGGTGTTGAATAAGACTGGTGAAAGTGGGCATCCCTGCCTGGTTCCTGCTCTTAAGAGAAATGGTTTTAGTTTTAGTTTTTGCCCACTGAATATGATGCTTGCTGTATGTTTATCATATATCTTTGTTGTCATGATGATATGCTCCCTCTATTCCCACATCATGTTCCATGTTGTGCCACAGGTCTCTTAAACTATCCTCTTATTTTTAATTTTTTTTTTTTTTGGTTCTCTTATTGAGTAACTTTTTCTATCTGTCTTCTAATTCACTGATCCAATCCTCAACTTCCCCTAATCTGCTGTATATTACTTCCTATGTTTTCTTTCTTATTGCTATGGTATTCTTTATTTATGTATTTTTCCATAGTTACTATATATTTTCTCATGCAGTTGATATCTTTTCCATCATTATTTTGAATTTTATATCGGATAAATTTATTATCTCCATTTCGTTTATCTATTCTAGTGAATTATATTTTTCTTTCATTTGGTGTAGGGGTTTTTTGGTTTTGTTTTTGTTGTTGTTGTTGGTGGTGGTGGTGGTGGTGGTGGTGGTGGTGGTGGTGACGGGTGTGTGTGTGTGTGTGTGTTTTGTCTCCCCATTTTGGTTGCCTGTTTGGGTTTATGTCTATGTATTAGGTAGATCTGCTACAGCTTCCAATCTCTAGGGCAGGACAATGTTAGATGCTGTTTCTGACTGACCCTGAGTACCCTGTTGGGGGCTACCAGCAATCCACAGCTTGTGTCTCCCCTGCTGGGGCAGCCTGCCTTTGGAAAGAATCAAGATATGCTTCAGAGTCAGCTTTTTCAAGCCAATGGCCCAGAATGAGATCAGGCAAAGACTCAAGTCTCCACAGATCTACTTCTGCCTGCAACCTGATTGTTATCAGCCTTGATTGGCCTCAAGCTATCAACCATAGGGTGAAGGTAGAATTCTTTGGTGATTACCTTCTCCCCAAGCCAAAAACACCTGGATGAAAGAGGTCTTGTAGGAGAAAGATTGTTCTCCAGAGCATGAGAGAATGACAGTACAGGAAACCAGGGTAGCTGCCCTCTGAGCTTCAACTCCAGAGCCCCCAGTCCTGAACTCTCCTCATACAACTCCAGTTCAGTCTGTCCTCCCTCTGCCAGAGTCCAAGGTGAGTGGCTGCACTAAAAAATTTTGTCTTGGCCCTTTAAGAGGGTGTCTGCAATTCTAGCCATCTCTGGCTGGCAGATAGCAATCCTGCTGCTTTTCACAGGTTAAGTGTTATGTGGGCACCTTTGCCAGTTCTGGTGCTCTGCACTGGGGAGCCCAGATTGAGGGTTAGACCCAAGAATTCTCAGTGGGAACCCATATCTGAGATATCTCGCTGGAATTTTAGCTGCTGTCTGTGGGAACCTGCCTCCCCAACCCTTAGCATCTCCGCACTGCCGACCAGTCTCTATGTGGTCTCTACTTTCCATCCTTGGTTATTAGGGTTCTCTTCAGATAGTCTTCAGTTCATTTTTCAGGGTGGTCTTTTTATATTTTAGTTGTGTTTCTAGTTTGGTCCTGGTAGAGGGTCAATGTAGATTCCACTTATTCTGCTGCCCTTTGTGGACGAAAGGGGCTAACCTAACAAGTTCAGGGAAGTCCTGCATGGCAATTTTGCAAACTCAGAGACCTGAAGTAACCACAAAAGATGGTCTGAAATTAAACTTAAAGCAGTTTTGGTGGCTAGTTACATCCTAGGCCGGTATCTTCACTGACAAGGTCAACCTATACCTTAACCAAGACTATCTTTTTGCATCTATAATAACACTAGAGGCCCAGTGCATGAAATTTGTGCATGGGGGGGGGGGGCTCAACCCAGCTTGCACCCTCTCCAACCTGGGACACCTTGGGGGATGTCTGACTGGCTGTTTAGGCCTGATCCCTGGGATAGGGCCTAAACCCACAGTAAGACATCCCTCTCACAATCATGGACCACTGGCTCCTAATCAGTCACCTGCCTTCTTTCCTTCCTGGTCACCCCCAACTGTCCCCACCTGCCACCCTGGATGACCCAATTTCCCCCCTCCCTGCTGGTCTGGTCACCTCTTACTGCCCCCCCTGCCAGCCTAATCACCCCAACTGCCTTCCCTGCCAGCCTGGTCACCCCAAACTGCCCCCCACCAACCTAGTCACCTCTTACTGCTCCCCCCTGCCAGCCTGGTCACCCCCAACTACTCACTCTGCTGGCTTTGTTGTCCCTAACTTCCTCCGATGGCTGGCCTGGTCACCCCCAACTGCCACCCTCCTGCTGGCCTGGACACCCCACACAGCCTGCTTGTTCAGTCATTTGGTTGTCCCTCACTAACCTCCCTGCTGGCCTGGTCAAAGGCAGCCATATTGTGAAGGTGTGAAGGTCAATTTGAATATTACCTCTTTATTATAAAGGATACCCTTGAAATGTCTGGGTAACTTGTAACTTCCTTTTTTCTCAACCCTTTAGGACATAACTTAATGTGCCTTGGCACCAGGACAAATACCACAAATTCGTTCATTCTTATCATGTTAATTGTTCCTGCTCCCACCTAAGTATATGTCTATCATTTTACTTTCTATGCAATTCCAAGGGTTTCTCCACTTTGTTTTATCGTGCCTCTCTGGTCTATAACCAATGGATTTCATATAACCCAACTACATCCTTTCCTTTGATTACAATGTATAAATATAAATGTAACTCACCATTCTCCAAAGCATTATCTCAATTTGCTGAGGTCCTGCTTCCTGGCAATTGACTGTTTGGCTCAAATAATCCCACACAAATTCTTTACAGGTTTGAATGTTTTTATGTTAACACATTTTTTTTATCTCCCATTCAGCACAATTTATTAAACATCTTCTCTGCATACAGTACTGTAGATTCACATTGTCTAACAGGCAGCCAGTAGCCATATGTTACTAACTTTAAAGTTAAATTAATTAAAATTTAATGAAAGTAAAAAATCAATTTTTAGTGCCTCTAGTAACATTTCAAGTTATCAACAATAGCCATATTTTTCTAGTGGCTACAATACTGGATAATATAATTATAAAATATTCCTATCATTGCATAAAGTTATATTGAATAGAGCTGCTCTGATTAGTAAAAAATAAATAAATTAGACAACTATCCTTCAAATATAATATCTAAAAATTATTAAAGTACCGATACAAGTAAGTGATTGGATATAATTATATCAAGTCAATATTTTCAACCATATACTTTAAAGTAGTTATATGTTCTTAGGGAAGAATTTAGAGTAGATATAGAATCTGATGTTTAGAAGAGTAGATTGTTATCCTATCTAAGAAAGAGGAATATGCAAATTGGCTGTCATGCTATAACAAGATGACTGTGCCCACAGCAGAGGCAGGGATCCCGTAACCCAAGATAGCTGTGCCCACAGCAGAGGTGGGGATCCTGTAACCCAAGATGGCTGTGCCCATAGCAGAGGCTGAGTTCCCATAATGAGCCTTAACAAGCAATCAGCAGGGACCTGAGGCTGTGACCGCCCCCCTCTCCCCCGGCACTGGGCCAAAGGACCTGAGGGTGCACTGGGGGACCTGAGACTGTTCCCCCCACTGGACAGGACTTGATGGGGTTGGGGCCAGCCATGTCTGGATCTCGCCCAATGGGGTTGGGGCTGGTCGGGTCTGGGTCTTACATGATTTTGAGGCATGTGCGAATGGGCAGGGACTTGACTCTGGGTCCCACAGTGTGCCCCAGATTCTGATAGGAGGAAGATTTTCATATACATTTTACTAATTTTCTTTCATCTCTGACACTTCTATTATAGACAAAGGGCAAATAGCAATATTAAAATATTTCCTCTAATTAATTCCCTTTTTAATGTGCATGAATTTTGTGCACTGGGCAACTAGCAGCATTATAAGCTTTGAATAGAAACAGGTGAGGAAAGTTCAGAATATTTGTTAGACTTAAATTAACAGAAAGAAAGAGGAAAACTATATGCATAGGAAAAAGTTACAGAACAGACAAATAACTCACTTTAAAATATATCCTTACAAACACTATATTGAAACCTCTTTATATATAGCGGTTATAAAATTATATAAATGTAAATTTCAGAAACAATTGAAAGTTTGACATATTAATTTTTCTACTTGATGCAAACTGTCCTATAGAATAAAAGCCTAATATGCTAATTTCCAGTCATCCAGTGAACCAATCAAAGTGCAATATGCTAATGATATGCTAAGGCCACACAATCACTCGATATGATGTGCACTGACCACAGAGGGGCAGATGCTCTGATTGGAAGGTGAGCTTGCTGGTGGGACCTGGCTGATTGGGACTGAGGGAGAGAGATGGGTGGTCCCTCCCCAACTGCCAATCTTCTGCATACCATAGGCCAGGCCAAGGGACCCCACTGGTGCACAAATTTGTGCACCTGGCCTCTAGTTTAGAATAATAAAGTAAATCAATTTTTGAAATACTTATCTTAGTATTAAGTTCCATATTATTTGTCATCCATACCTTTCTTATTTTCATCAACCATATCTATCAGTAACTAATAAACACTTGATAAGTGAATTCATGGCTAATTATCATTTTGAAATCTTAATTAAATTTTAAAAAACTGCTCTAAAACATTTCTTTAATGTCCAATGCAGTATAGTAATGTTTACATGGGTTACATTCCTTGGTTAGAATTCAAGATGCCCATCAGTTCTATGACCTGAGCAAAATAAGTGAATCCCTCTTCACCTCAATTTTCTCATCTGCAAATGAGTTAATAATAGTATCTATATCATGAGATGGCTGTAGTAAATGAGCTTAATAATCTAAAAATACTTAGAAGAGTGCTTGGCAATATTAAATTCTCTGTAAAGGTTTGCAAATAATGTTGTTGTTCTTATTGTTTTCAGATATTCATTAGGGCACCTGAGGTCCACTAAAAATAAAATGAGTTAAAATATCCTATGATATGATTAGATGAGCCAGCAAAACTATTACTGATAATGAATGAACATATCCTTTTGTCTTTCCAAATAGGATATATTAAAAGTGCTTTGCTTTACTTATTAGTTAACTTTTTTCCTGTAGAAAAACTAAAAACACATTTTAGTAAATGCTTTGATATTCTAAATAGATGTTATAGAATATTCTTTCCCATATCACCTTATGTATATGAATTTATTATTACTCATCTTTCCACATTTATTAATAAAAAGTAAAGTATAGTTGTGACCCAGATATTAAGTAAAGCACTGAATCTGTGACTCTGAGCCACTTAAACCTAAATCCTGTTCTCTTAATAAGAGAGGCCCTCCTACTTTGTCCAACAAGGACCTCTGCATGTTCTAGCTGTGTGGTAATTATGCTAATTTGCTTTTGACTGTTGTTGAGATCATGATGTCATCTTAAGAGTAATGGATGCTTGAGAGTTGTTGAATATTTAATTTGTCAGAAGAGGTCAAGGAAAACTTGTTATGCTACATTTCAAGTATTTTAATATAGATAAGATGAGAAGTTCAAACAAAGTCATAAAAATAATTGCTGGAAACCTCCAAATACACAACTCTAATCAGAAAAACAGTGATATCATTCTGCATAAGAACATATTTATGAGGCAGTTAAATATATTTTGTTATTTTGTAGTAATTATAAAATTTACATTAGCAAATACATATTCTGTGTATTTTGCCTGTGTACTTAGCAGTTGGTGTTGTGTCTACTATTATTTTAAAATAGTGTTAGGATTATTATAAATAAAACACTAAAAGAAAATCTGTATACCTGTCCATAAGTGCATTGTTAGGTTTTTCCTGAGAAATATATGAAAAGTTACTTAAACAACTTAGAGTAATTATTAAGAAATCGTGTGCATTCAAAGAAGTAGTATATTAGTGACTACTTTTTTAGGCAATATATTTTTATTTTTGAATTGATGCTTCTATTAAAATTTATACCTTAAATAGCCTCAGACCTCATCATAACTTTGAAACAGCATGAATTAACTTATTTTAAAACACATAACCCCCTATTATTACTCATTAACTTTTGGAACATAATATATTTTGTTTTACTTTTTTCCCTCTTAAGCTAATATTTTGCAATATTTTCCATGATGTTGAAAATGTTGCAAAGATTAAACAAATGACCAAAAAATAGTTGATAAGATGTATACATGAGACTCTAAATGCATTGCTTTTCTTTTTTTAATTTAAATACTTTATAATTTAAAGTATTACATATGTCTCTCTTTTCCCCCATTGACCTCTCCTGACTGCTCCCACACCCCATTTTATGCCCTCACCCACTTACTATCTACGTCCATTGGTTATATGTATGCATACAAGTCTTTAAGTTGATCTCTAAACCAACCCCATCCCCACCCCCACCACACACACACACACACACACACACACACACACACACACACACACGCAAACACGCAAACACACACACACACCCTCCCTTGCCTTCCCTTTGAGGTATGACGGTCTGTTCAATGCTTCTATGTCTCTGTATCTTTTTTTTTTATCAGTTTATGTTGTTCATTATATTCCACAAATGAGTGATATCATGTGATATTTATCTTTCTCTGACTGGCTTATATCATGCATTTCTTTTTCAAGAGTTACTTGGGCTTATATTAAAATCATAAACTTCAATCTAACATATGTATTTATGTTGAAAGTCTTGTTCAAAGTGATTATTGGAGGTTTTCTTTGTGAATTATTTGAGAATGAGAATACACAGTATTTAATTTCTATAGTTGGTAATTATTCAAATAAGGGATTAGTATCCCAAGATTCATGGAGCATTAGGGATCCATGGATAGCCTCGGAGTGAATGCAAAAAATAAGTCCCCTGAATTTGTGGGTATGTACACATGTGCTATTTTGTGTGGAGAGGACCTATCACACAAGTCAAATTTAAAAAGTATAGCATTGGCCACAAAATTTTAAGATATGCATAAAGTGTAACCAATTGGCTAAAAATCTAAATAATCCAAGGCCATTGAAGGAAAATTCTCTGACTGAGCCTAATGCATAACAAGCTAACTTTCAGGGTATGATCATTTATTCTATATCTGCATTAACTCATACTTTTCATAATGTGACATACTTTTGGAAATGAATTATTTGCAATTAAAATTTTATTTAAATTTATTTACTTGATATAGTCACATGATAAATGTCTTTTTTTTAATGTTGACACTATTACAGATGTCTCCCATTTTTCCCTCTTTGCTCTCTCTACCTGACTCCAAGCCCCACCTTCACCACAATGTTGTCTGTGTCCATTTATTAAATGAAGTACATATATGTTCTTTGGCTAATCTTTTCTAGTACCCACCACTTCCTCTCCTCTAAGATCTGTCAGTTTGTTCCATGTATCCATGCCTCTGCTCCTAATATGTCTGTCAGTTTAAATGTCTTTTTAAAATGCAAACAAAATTTAGAATGAGAAGGGTGGTATTCCCATACAGTCACGTTGTCAGTCACTGATTTGAGTCTCTGAGTGTCCTTTTCTCTTTCTCTCTCTGTCATTAAAATTATAACATATTATACACAAAAATCTGTGCCTTGCTTTTTAAATTTAGAAATATGCTTTAAATCTCAGTCCACATCAGTACATAGAGAATTAACCTCTGCCTTTTAAGGCCCGAAAGTAATCCATTGCAGGTGTGGAACATGGTTTATTTAACCTGTGCAGTATTAACAGTCATTTAGGTTGCTTTCAACCATTTGCTTCTTCAAGGTATGATGCAAAGAATACATTTGACCTTGGTAAACTTTTATAGATTCAATTCCTTGAAGTGGCATTGCCACTTTAAATTGTACATACATATTTAATTTTCATGTTAAAACAATTATCCTCCATAGCAATTTGTCCTCTATAGATGACACTAACTTACACTTCTAATGAGTATCATAATTCAAACTTTTTGAACTCAGCACCATCTACCATTTACTTTGGTTTTGTCAAGCAAACCCCACTGTTTATGTTACATGCAGCTGAAACTTCTAGTGAACTTCTTGGTGTAGTTGAAGAACTGAGAGCTTCCTGTTTCAAATCTCTGCAAGTCCCTTCAGATACCTCATACTTTAGAAAATGCAGTGGTTGCTGTGCCACTTAGTTGAAATCTTATGATTGTTGGGTACAATGAAATCTAATTCTTCTTAGCCTAATAATTATATTATTATTTTAATCAATTAATTACTAAAAATGGCCATTGATGGCCCTGGCTCAGTGGTTAGACTGTCAGCCATGGACTGAAGGGTTGCAGGTTCATTCCTGGTCAAGGGAATGTACCTTGGTTGCAGGCTTGATCCGCAGCCCCAAAGTGTGGTGCTTGCAAGAGGCAAGCAATTGATGTCTCTTTCACATTGATTTTTTTCCTCTCTCTCTCTCCCTTCATCTGCCCTCCTCTCCACTCTCTCTATAAAAAAAAAAAGCAAATATGTATGTACTTAAACTATAAAAGGGGAAAATCTCTATACCTATTTTTAATTTTTTTAATCAAAGATAATAGCCATTTGGAGTTTTAAAGTTAAGCTAAAAATAGCAAAATGAATAAGAACCAAATTGCGTAGAAAAGAATTAAATATTTTTATGGCTTCAGTATGTTCTTTCTTTGCCTATAAATTAAAGTGCCAAACTAATCCAGGAAATGTGTTTTTGCAGAATTCCAACCCTGGTCCTGATCAGGAAGCACTAATAATGCTCATGAAAACTGTATTCCACAAATTAACTGAAATTCACACACGGTTAAATAAGTAATCTAACATGCCTAAGAAAACATTTGATATGGCTTCTCATTATCAAACCTTCCAAACAAATTTATTGAAGCAGTTTGTTACCACCCATATAAATGATAATCCATTTAAATTATAGTCCTTGGTAAACCATAAGAGAGGGGCTGCCAGTGGACACTGAGCTCATAGATCTTTGCAATCAGCATGTATAAATCAAAGTTTTCACAATATAAAAGAAATAGGTCTCTTTTGATAAGAATGCATAATTGCAAGATCAGCATCCATCTGTGTCTATATTTTTTCTTTTAGCTTATGTTAATAGCTTTATTTGGCAATTTAATGTTTTCCTTTTTTCCCCTAACAGCAGGTGAAAGAATTCATAAATCTGCTATGAACAGTTGCCAATGAATATTCATATCTAGGATGTCTGATTGCAGCAGTTTGACATTTTTATTTTATTTCCATCAAAAAAATAAATGCTTTGTTTTTTAATACATAATGCAATCCAATCAGTTCCTGCATATTATACCACTGGTTAAGTCGTTATAATTGTCAATATCAAACAACTAACTTATAAAATAAGACTATATAATATGATCCAAAAAAGTGACTAAAAATTAATCTCACAAACTCATCTGTATTTTTATTTATAATTTATTTTTAAAAATTATCCACACTGAGCGCCTTCATTTTCTAATCCAGAATGTATGTTCCCTGGTGGTGCTGATATCCCCTACTGGATGAGCTGACCGAGTCTCTGTTGACTTAGGAACCTTATAAGCTAATAATAAGCTTAATGGTATATGTTTCCTAAAAAAACATTGTTATGTGAATAAGAAGACATAATTGGTTCAACCAAAAGCCAATACAGGTTTGATACAATTTTAGCAGGTATTTGTGGTTATTGCCAAAATCAAGACATTCATAGCAGCAAGATGACTTTTTTTAATTAGTTGAAATGTACCTTTAGATAATTCTGTCTTTAGATTGATTCTTTACCCCAATCCTTCTTAGTTAAGTTACCCAAGAACTACCTGAAAATCCTGCTAAAATATAGGTTCCTAAGCCATATCCCTAGTGATTCTTATTCAATATATTTGGGGTGTTGCCTAATAATTTTTATTTTTTAAATATATTTTTATTAATTTCAGGAAGGGAGAGGGAGAGAGAGATAGAAACATCAATAATGAGAGAGAATCATTGATCAGCTGCTTCTTTCATGCCCCTTACTGTGGATCAAGCCCACAACTTGGGCATGTGTCCTTGACTGGAATCAAACCATATTAATAATAATGGTTTGATTCTAGTCAAGTGCTGATGCTCTGTATCTGATGTTCTATCCACTGCGCAAAACTGGCAAAGGCAATAATTTTTATTTTTAACAACTTTTTAGACAGTTCTGACACTCCTCTACCACACTATTTTTAATATTTTATAGTGCTTACTATCTATTGGTCATCTATAAAATATGCATAAATCTTCCAGATGAAGACGGTGCAGTAAATCATTAAGAACCCTGTACTGGCAGACAGATTGCAGGAATTATATGGGATGGAGGAGTCAGAACAACATACACATTCAATAAGCCAACAGAGCAAGTGTTTTCTCCAACCATAGTTCTACATAGTTGACATATGGTATATATAATATACAAGGAGTTGAAAACTAAGCAAGAATTTATGCGTTTTAATCATCTAATGAAGTTGAATCTGCATTGCCCAACTCTATTTTTCTATTGAAAAACTAAGCATAATGTAACATTAAATTAATGCATAACTATTCTTAATTATCTAGAAATAAAATACAATTGGAAAGTATATAACAGAATAGAAAAGAAAACCAATTAGAAGGCATTTACCTAGTCTGCTATTGAACTCAAAGGATTTATTTTCACTTGTATTTCATGAAATGCTAATTGATCTCTGTTTTGTAAAGAGGGCACATATTTTATGGATTTTTTTAGTACATCTTCACTACCAAAAACAATTTTGTTGCCCCTTTGGATCAGTGCTGAAAGTGAACAAAAGTTAATATTTTTGTGTTGTGGTTTTTTAAAGCAGTAGTTGTTTTCCCAAGACTTTGTGAAAGACCCCAACTTCCTAACATGTTTTCTCTACTTCATTATCATTCCCTTCAAGACATTTTCAACTTTGCTGCCAGGTCTCTTTCTAAAACACAAATCTGATCATCAACTCATTATCTTAATTAAAGTCTTTTGACAGCTTCCCCTTGCTTTCAGCATAAAATCAACATTCCTCAGCCTTGTTCACAAACCCCCTCATAATATGACCCACCTACCTCTTTAGTTTTATAATTTAAGCTTTCACTCTAGCCATAAAAAATAACTTACAAATTCTTTAAAACACCATGTGTTCTTAATCTAATGATCTCTGTGCCTAAAACATCTTCATCCTTATCTCTCCCCCTTAATTCCTATTCAACTTTTTAAATAATTATTTTTATTTTTCAATTACAGTTGATGTAAAATATTATATTAATTTCAGGTGCACATCCTTCTATTTGTCTTTTAAAACGCAATTCATTCTTCCACTCCTTTTGGAAATTTTCATTTGTGGCTCTGTTCTCTAAATTCCTGTTGTCAATATCCCCATTATGCCCCATTCTACTTCTAGCACAGCATTAGCTGCCCTGTTCATCTGCTTCACTGTAGGTCTTAGCTCCTGGAGAAAGGACTGTGCCATTCATATTAACGTTCATCATGGTGCTAACATACAACTGAGATTCAATAAATGGATTTTTAATCATGAGTAACAAGAAGTAAGATTTAATATGTAAGGCCAAATTATAGAGGGCCTTCTAAGAACTATTACAGTATTTTGAATGGGAAATTGACACAGTACAAACAATGATTTAGAGAAATGAAGAGACTGTATTTAAGCTGTTTCAATAGTACAGATGTGGGATGAGAAAGATCCACATATGTGTTGTTAGGATTGATGAAGTAGTGAGGTATGTTGAATGCAGGGCTTATTAATACCAAGATTTCAGTCTTGGAAGATAAATCATGATGGCAGTGTTATTGGAAATACAGTAATGAGAAGGAAATCCATGTGTCTCATAGAAGATGATGGAATTTTTAGAAATATCATGTTTAGATAGAGGTCAGTAAAAAGTAAGGAAAATCCATAAGCAATCCTACCTAATAAAAAAGTAATATGCAAATTGACTGTGCCTCCACTACACCACAAGGCATGCCCACCAGTCAATCAGGAGCTGATATGCAAATAAAACCAACAAAGATGGCTGTGGCCACTGAGAGCAGGAGGGAGGGTTGGGTTTCCCCGGCAATAGAGGAAGCCAAGCTTTCCGCCTGCCCTTGTCAGTCTAGGCCTTCACTCAAATGTTACAAAGTTTAAATTACAGAAGATACATAAATCCCAACAAAAATGGTGGCAGCCATGGAGCTGGAGAGAGCAGGAGGCTAGGGTTGCCCCCGACGATGGAGGAAGCTAAGCTTTTGCACTGGCCGGCTTAGGCCTCCACTCCAGGGTACAAAGTTTCAGTTATAGATGATAAATAAATCCCAACAGAAATGGCTGTCTCTATGGTGCAAGCAGAAGACTTGGCTCTGCTCCAGGCTACAAAGTTTCAATTGTAGATGATAAATAAATCCCAGAAACCAGGCTCTCTGCTTAGGTTGCCAGGGGATGTGGCAGGCCTGAAAACCACCATAGTCCCCTTTAACCTGGCTGCCCCATGCTCCGAGGGAACCCCCTCCTTGATCCAGGACACCCTTCAGGGCCAACCAGCTCACCCCTACCCATGCACCAGGCCTCTATCCTATCTAATAAAAGAGTAATCTGCAGATTGATCATCACTCCAATACACAAGATGGCTGCCCTCATGTGGTCAAAGATCCTGCCCCCATATGAACACAGATGGCCACCACAAGATGGCCAGCAGGGGAGGGCAGTTGGAAGGGACCAGGCCTACAAGGGAGGGCAGTTGGGAGTGATCAAACCTGCAGGGGAGGACAGTTAGGGGTGACCAGACTGGCAGAGGTGGAAAGTTGGGGGTGACTGGGCCTGCAGGGAAGGGCAGTTGTGGGGTACCCAGGCCTGCAAGGGGGGAGCAGTTGGGGGGAAACAGGCCTGCAGGTAAGGGCTGTTAGGGGGGACAGGCCTACAGGGGAGGGAAGTTGGGGCACGGGAACAGTTAGACATCAATAAGGCTGGCAGGCAGAAACAGTTAGGGGCAATCAGGAAAGCATGCAGGCGAGCAGTTGGGAGCTAGCAGTCCTGGATTGTGAGAGAGAGAGATCCCAGATTGGAGAGTATGCAGGCTGGGCTGAGGACTACCCCACCCCCTACCCTGCATGAATTTTGTACCCTGAGCCTCTAGTAACAAATAAGAATCATTGATGTAAATAAGGAGGCCCATATTTTAAATATGGGTATCAGTTTGAAAACATTGGTGGGTTTACTCCATGAGCCCTAAGCAATACTAATTGTGTTGCATGGCCTATTCCATTGTGTCAGATGGGGAAGAAAAGGAGAAGTCAGAGGGTGAAGGACTGTGTTAGAAAATCCAGAGAAAAGAGATGTTGACCAAAAGAGGAAGTTCAATATTACCAAGATAGAATATCCAAAACTTATATTTTTGTGTGCAATGCATTTTTAATCATGTATGTTAGAAATTTTAAATACAAGTGTGAAATTTCATTGTGAATAGCATTCATGGTTGTTCTTGGATGCAGGAGTTCTGAATGATTTTTCTACTATACTGCTGTGGGCTTACTCCCCATATACTAGTCCAAGCAGAGTATGTGAAGTATCACCCTCTGATGCTTCTTGCTTCTCCAGAACTTTTTTATCCCTCCTATCTCAACCTATTTGGCTTGCTTGATATCTCTTCATTTTCCATCTCCATTTTGTCTGCTTTCTTGCCCTGGCATATTATTTACTTGTTGTCCAGACTGCTCCATCATGGGGGTCCTTGAGGATGTGGTGAGACCACATGGGGAAAAAATCCCATAACTGAATTGAAACTTCCTCAGCCACAACCTCCAGCAATATCTTTTCCCACCCTACCAATGGTGGTCATACATCATCTTGATATTCTGCTGGGTAGCATATGACACACAGCTTTACAACAGAGACATGATCCCCTAGACCACTTCCTCTGTTCACAGTACTGCCTTGGGGTTTAAAATTAAGTGTGACTCATCAGAAAACTAAGGAAACCAGATGTGACATTTGTGGTAAGTCTACCTCTCACTACCCCTGAGATATTTGAACATGATTGATATTCATCATTTCATACTGCTATTTTTATTTTCTGTTATAAATGATATTTCATGATTCCCAAAAGAATCACTTGCCTCTGTGTAGTGACATATATTATAAGGTGATTTCATATAAATTATTTACTCTAATCAGTAAAGAAGTCTTTGAGCTAAGGACAATCATCCTCATTTTAAAAAGGAAGTTATCAAGTTTCAATGTTTGAATAATTTGCTTGAAGTGACACCTGTAAGTGTGGCAGAGTTCACTGTGGAGTGGCTGGTGGGAGTACCCACAAGAGAACCTGATGGCTTTCTCCAATAATGACTAATTCATGGATCGTATTCTTTCCTCAAAGGCTTTTATTACTATTTTTTAAAATATGGTTTTAGTTGTTCCAGTTTAGATATCAGAAAATTAAGCTGTCATAATTCTAAAGAAGAAGAATTATTTCAGTGAATTTGGAGCAGAGCTAATTCTAGAGAAAGGAGCCAGGCTTCGTTGTAATTATCCCCATACTATTTTTATGGTGGGTATTGTCTGCTTGGTCTTTTTTTTGGTTCTGTTTCTTTGGTCTCAGAAGATACTTAAGAATTAATTACTTTCAGGGTTTCTTTATTTTGCACTGACTTACACAACACGAGGAAATTTACGTTCATCTGCTCAATACTAAATGTGTTGCATGGCCTATTCCTGTCATTGTAAGCCACCCTTTCTTGAAACTTGGCCTATTAGTTTTCCATCTTTCTCCTGCATTTTTAAGCAATCTGCTGACCTCTTCACTACATGTGATAAACTTTATGTCAGGCTCTTTGATCTGACAACAAACTGAGAATTCCTTTGTCCCTAGTTTCTCTTCACATTCTCTCACCTTTAGTTCACAAATGAATGATATGCCCTTCTCTCTATTTCCTTATATCCATCCTTTTTAAAACTGCACTGTGTGTGTGTGTGTGTGTGTGTGTGTGTGTGTGTGTGTGTGTGTAAGGAAGGCATGGCTTTTCTCTTTAGCCCATCCGTGTCAAACTTTGACCCACATTCCACAAAAGGGGCTCTCAGTAATGTCATTGGTGACCTCTAAAATATCAAATCTAGACACCTCTACTTGGCCCTCTTCTTCTAACTTCTCTGCAATTAGTAATAGCCAACAACTTCATCATTTTTAAATCCTCACATTTTCTATGCCATAATAACATTCTGAGTTTCTTCATAACCTGTTCAACTTCACTATTTTGAGGAAAAAGGGAGGCGTAGTGAAAAGCAAGGACACGGAGCAGGTGACTGGGCACCACCACTAAGGCAGTAATATTGAGCAACTTACTTATCTTCTTTGTGCCTGTGTCCTTTAAAATGGGAATGATAATAATAGTATCTATCTTATGAATTAGGTACTGCCTTATAGGGCTGTTTTAAGGATTAAAAATGTTAATACTTTCATGAACTTATGGCAATGCATAGCATATAACAATTGCTTAGTAAATTATTCTTCACTACTATTATTGCTACTGCCACCACCACCACAACCACCACCACCACCACCACCACCACCACCAGCACGACTTTTTTTTCCTCTTGCTCCTCTTCTTCCTATACCCACAGTTTAGATATTGATGATCTTTACCGTCCTTTTCTCAGCTCCTTTATCTTCTCTGAGTGCTATCCTTGGGCCATCATATTTATTATCAAGTCTTCACATCTGCACATATATTTTTATGCCTCTAAAATCTCTGTATCCAAGTGCTCCAGTCTAGCAAATATAATCACCTACTAGACTATATCTTTCTGATGTCACTCTAGTATGTTAAAGTCAAAATATCTAAATGTTAGTGTCTAGTGATAGCATTTTCCCTTAAAACTTTATTTAAAAAAATTTTACTAAGGTCAGTAATCATCCATACCAGAAATCTCAACTTGTTTTTTCTCTTGCTTCCACTTCTAATTGCCATATTGTTAGAAAAAGATTTTACTGTAAATAGCAGAGATATCAAGTAGAAATGTCTCAAATGTGATAATTTCTTTTGTTTTATTTCCATTCTCTGAAACTCAGTTCTTGTAATGCACTGCTCTTCATCCAAAAAAATGGAATCTTTAAGAAAGCAGGTGGAGGTTCAGCAGTCACACCTGTACTCTGGCAGCAATTAAAAGGAAGAACAAATAATTGTATTTTTTAAAAGAACATCCTTCATGTTGTAGGTAGGAATTGTTTCCTAAAGTTGCTATATAGTACAGTTTCTTTTTCCTCCCATTACCCAGGAGTTAGTCACATGGCACATGTAGCTGTATACAAGGCTGAGTATTGGCATCTTTTATTCTTGATGGATGGGCTATCATCTAAAAATCAATATACACCAATATAACAAAGAAGATAAATAATTGCATTTTTAGATTGTAGCTTTCTTGAAGTATAATTGACATAAAAATTATGTATATTTAAGTGTACATTATGTGGATTGATATATGTATACTAGAGGCCCGGTGCATGAATTCATGCGCAGGTGGCATCCCTTGGGGTGACCTGTGGTGATCGGACCACAGCTTGTGTCCCCAGGCTCATAGCCCCAGCTCATACCCCTGCCTTGCAGCCCTGCACCCCCACCTGGCACCCCACCATGGCCTGGCACCGCCTCCTCACTTGCTCCATCATCCCACTTGTGGGGTGATCAATGAGGACTGGGTTCCCTGATGGTTCCCTCAGTTTCTGGGAGCCAGGTGGCAACCTTGCCCCCTGATGTCACCACTGGCCTCTGTCTGTGGGGCAATAGGCAGAGCAATTGGGCCCCACACACCCACCTTGGCCTGGCATTGCCCACTCACCTGCTCCATCGTCCCACCATGGTCCCACTCTCGTCGAGGCCCATCAGGGCTGGCAGCATCTCTGCTGCCTGATGCCAGCACCACATCACCAACACCCGCCATGTTCCACACCACACCCGGTAAGTCAGCACATATCATAACAAATGGTTGAACTCCTAGTCGAACTCCCAGTCAAACAATTTGCATATTAGGATTTTATTATATAGGATATTGTAAAAGGATTCCCCTCACTTAATTAATTAACTAATTAATCACCTCAACTATTCATCTTTTCTGTGATTTAATGAGTGGTCTCTAATAACTGTTATAAGTATCTTATAACTTTAATAATTTCTCATATTCTTTCTCTTCTCCATTGCTATTATCTAGTTTAATGTCATCATTCCAAAAATATAAATGTTCTGAAACTTGGTCTCTATGTTGCCAATGAAGTCAACTTTCTGGAACATACATATTATTAGCCCAAAATTATTTCTTAACTTTTCATATTAAACATCTAATTTTTGTTAGAAAATATAAAAATTATATTCTGTAACACTGATTAAGCTAATTATATAAACTTTGCTTCAAACATTGTTTGTACCTTATCATTCAGACACATCGAATTATTTGCTATCTCTTGCTTTTCATTCATTTCTCTTTGTGGGCGTGTACATGCTGTTTCCTTTGTGTAAAACATTTCTCTTTAGTTTCAGTTTTGTGAATGCCAATGTGTCCTTCAAGATCCAGTTCTGACATTACTCTTCCTACAAACTTTCTTTTTCTTAAATTAGGATGAGTTGCCCACTTGTACTTTCACACTGTGATAGAACACTGTTAATTATATGCATCAGACATTCTAGTATACAACTTATTCTCTTGTACTGTAAGTAGAATATTATATATAAAAGGGTAATATGCCAATCAACCAAACGGCAGAATGACTGGTCCCTTTGACGTGCGCTGACCACCAGGGGGCAGATACTCAAGGCAGGTGCTGCCTCCTGGTGGTCAGTGCACTGTCACATAGGCAGTACCACTCAGCCAGAAGCCCAGAAGCTGGGCTCATGGCTGGCAAGTTCAGCAGCAATGGTGGAAGTTTCTCCCGCCTCCAAGGCAGCACTAAGGATGTCCCACTGATGACTTAGGCCCGCTATCCACAGGGAGCAGGTCTAAGCCATCAGGCAGACATCCCTCTAAGGCTCCTGGACTGTGAGAGGGCTCAGGCTGAGCTGAGGGACCTCCCCCCACCCAGTGCACAAATATCATGTACTGGGCCTCTAGCTTATATAATCTCTCTTTCCTTTTAGACTGTGAATACTATGGAGCATTGTTAGGTAGGCTTATCTGTTTATTTTCAGTATAGATACAAAATTGTAGATAGTTAAATATTGTTTAATTGTTAAATATATGAAATTAAGTATATTTGTATGTATAATAATTATAAAAATGCATGTTAGGACTGAAAGGACAGTAACTACCCATATCTACCCATGGCTCAAGTGATAAAAATGGACAGTGACATCAAAGGAGTTGTGCCATAAGGGTGTTTTTTTTTCCTCTGCCCTTTACATTTCAATAAATTAACCATCTGTACTTCAAGAAAGAAGTCCCTGCTCAGCACAGATGCATGTCTGAATCACCTAAAGGTGGGCATCCAGGAATAAACAGGGAAACTAGAAGGGAGAAAATCACAGATGACCCACAAATGCAGCAATGCATCTGGGAGTTCACAGCTCAGCTGGCCCAAGTCACAATAGAGTGAACAGTGTCTGAGTCAGAAGTTACTCTACAGAACATTGGATTCTGCCATGGGGCTCTCCACTGTCCCATTGGGCAGTGATGTCTCAGACAACTAAATGGAACCATACAGCCCAGCCACCGTTAGGACTCCAATAACCACATCCTATTGCCCTTGAAGTCAATTCCTGGAGCATATCTTTAAACCAAGAGCTATTGCAGTATATAATTACTGTTTCCTTCTGTGAATGATCCCCAGGAGGAGTGCTTGGGGTGAACCCCACAGAGGTCAGAGGTCACCATTATAGTGAGGGCAAAGCAAACCCATCTCCAAATAGAGTGGTTGTACTGCGTCATGGAAGCCACAGAGGTTTAATCCTGGGGAGGTCCCAGAGGGGGAAAAAAATATCGCAAGTCAGCACCATCTACTGGTATATATATATATATATATATATATATATATATATATATACACACACACACACACACACACACACACACTAATATATTCTTCAGAAATAAGTGTGATACCAGTAGGACAGAAAATACCATGAAGAACCACAGTAATGAAGATGACCAGAAAGAAAATGAAAAATCCCCAGAAAGTGGGCTGGAACACATGGAAATAGTGACAGAGATTTTAAGATTATAGTTCTGAAAATACTCAACATGATGCAAAAAAATACTGACAGGCAAACAAATCAATGAACAAAGTGAGTATTTTTCCAAGGAATTAAAACTCTAAAAAGGAATCAATCAAAAGTTCTGGAAATGAAGCATGCAATTAGGGAGAATAAGAGTAAACTGCCGAGCATAGAAAACAGAACCAACCAGTAAGAATAAAGAACTAGTGATATCAAATATCAGAATTAATTAATGACACAGAGGGAAGAAGAGAAAGACTTGAGAATAAAGAAGAATGAAAGAACTCTACAAAACCTATCTGACTCCATCAGAAAAAGCAATATTAGAATTATAGACATTGTGAAAGAGGAAGAGAGAGAGAATGGAAAGAAGAGTCTATTAAAACAAATAGTGGATAAGTATTTCCCATATCTATGGAAAACACTAGATCCTCAACCCCAAAAAGCAAACAGAACATCTAGTTACCTCAATCCAAAGAAGAAGCACTCTCCAAGGCACTTGGTATTTAAGCTGTCAAAAATGAATGACAAAGAAACATTTCTTAAAGCAGCCAGGAAAAAGAAGGAAATGACCTACAAAGTAAAACATATCAGAATTTCATTCAACTTCTCAGCACAAAGAACAATCCAGAAGCGAGTGGAACCAAATATTCAAGTGTCTGAAAGAGAGAAATTAGCAGCCATGAATAATATATCCAGCAAAATTATCCTTTAAATATGAGGGAAAAATAAAGATGTTTCCAGACATACAAAAGCTGAAGGGTTTTATCAGCTGAAAACTGCCATTATAGGAAATACTCAAGGGATTTATTCTACTTGAAACTAAGAATATAGAAACGTGAAACAGACTGTCAAATATCAGAGGGAAGGTAGGGCAGGGTGGAAGAGGAGGAGAGGAAGAGATCAACAAACTCATATGAGTACATGCATAAGCCATAGATAGAGACAATAGGGTGGTGAAGGCTTGGGTGGAGAGGAGAAGGTAATGGTGGAAAAGGGGATATATCTAATACTTTCAACAATAAATACTTAAAAAAAAAAGAACATAAGGTCACAACACTATGAATATAACCACCAAAAAATTTACAACAGAAGCAGGGATAATTTGTGACAACAAAAACATACAAAGGGAGGGGGGAAAGGTCTGAACCAGGAAAGGAAGATGAAGATGAATTCAAAAGGAAAAAGCATACAGCATTAATGCAACTTCATTTTTTATAAATCTAATGGAAACCATATACAAAAAACCCCAAACAAGAACATATAGATTTTTAAAAAGAGGAAACAGAGAAAAACATATATGGAATACCACCAGATAAAACCAACAGATATAAACAGAGGAAAAGAACCAATGGAGGTAGATAGCTACCAGAAACAAAAGATAAAATGGCTATATGAAATCCTCATCCATATATATAAAAAAGCCAGGAGTCATAACTCACAAAACAACCAAATGACTGCTCACCATCAGGAGGCATTGACTGGTGAGTGGGCTGAACTGCTGACCTCTCAGTCCCTCCCCCTAGCTCCTACAGGCAGCAGCAGCTCACTCCTGCCTCTGGTGAACTGTTGCCAGTGAATCAGCTGGATCAGGGGGTGGGGCCAGACAACATCACCGCCCCTCCCCCTGCCAGCCTGCCCCTGATCAAAGGCTTCCATCGAAATCAAGAGCAGGCTGTACAGAGCCTGGACACTTCCGGGAAGCCCTGAGTCCCTGAGATGGAGAATTCTGATGGCCTTACCCAGAGAGTAGAGGTGCCTGACAGTCAGGGACAGGGACCACAGGCCTCCAGGGAGCACTGCAGAGTTGGCAAGGAGAGGAGAAGGCCTGCGGAGGGG
Organism: Antrozous pallidus; assembly: GCA_027563665.1. NCBI lineage: Eukaryota > Metazoa > Chordata > Mammalia > Chiroptera > Vespertilionidae > Antrozous > Antrozous pallidus. The sequence continues at coordinate 105,237,144 of CM050514.1, read as the reverse complement.
AAGGAGGTGAAACTGGTGGACATCAGCCCAGAATATAGCCCTCCTCCCCAGAGGCAGCTGGCCCTCAACCCAGAAGCCCAGCCCAAATCAGAAGAGCCCAAGGGAAGCTGCAGGAAGCTCTACACAGAGCTGTGCGTTGAGAACAAGGGGCTTCACCAAGACCATGCTGCAGGTGGCGCAGCTCAAGATGGAGCTGGAGCATGCCAAACAGAGGCAGAGTGCTTTGCAGAGAGGCCAGCCCTCCTGTAGCTGGAAGTATTTGAGCCCAGGGCCCTCGAGTGCAAGGCCGCTGTGCTGGAAGAGGAGCTGAAGGGCCTGTCCAACCTCCAGGCTGACAACCAGTGCCTCAAGGACGAGAACACGCTTCTGACCCACCTCATCAGCAAACTGTCCAAGTGACCTTGGAGGACTAGCCCCTGCACCCACATTTATACAGATTCTTCTGCCACACGCACCCCTTCCCCTGTGTGAACATGAGTGACAGTGCTCCTGGGGAGTCTCTGAAGCCATAACCACCCTTCAGGACAGGACAGAGCCCCCAGGAGTGAAGGGGGCCATATAAGGTCAAGATGGAGATGTGAGGCTGAGCCAGATAGGGGGACCAGGGCTGCAGGCAAGACCAGGAGAAACTGAGGACCAGGAAAAGCCAGGACCAGTAGCTAGGACCACTTACTCTGAGTCAGTTATTTAGGTCCAAGAACAGTCTAGGGTAGTTCAAGAGTGAGGATCTAATCTACAAAACCATACTTAGATTTGTTATACTCACTTTACCATGTTATTCCAGACTAGAGGGCTGGTGCACAAAATTCATGCATGGGTAGAGTCCCTAGGCCTGGCCGACGATCAGGGCTAATCTGTGAGGTGACCAGTGGGGTGATCAGGCCCCGCCACTTGCCTTGGCCTGGTGCTACCCACTCGCCAGCCTCTCCCCCTGCTGCCACCGCTCGTTTCCTCCCTCTGCAAGGCAACAGGTAGAGTGATTAGGGGTCCTGCTTGGACCTGCCTTGGCTGGCCTGGAGCCACCCACTCGACTGACGTACTCCACACTGCCGTCATCAGTCGCCTCCCTCTGTGGGGTGACTGGCAGGGTGATTGCAGGTGTTCCACACATACCCGCCTTGGCTGACCTGGTGCTGCCTGCTTGCCAGCCCCACCCTTGTCACCACCACTGCTGCTGGTTGAGGCCTGCAAGCTGGGGGCAGCTCCTGAGTTGAGCGCCTGCCCTCTGGTGGTTAGTGCATGTCATAGCAACTGGTTCTTCAGCCATTCAGTTGATTTGCATATAGAATTTTATATAGCTACTAGTGGCCCAGTGCACAAAATTCGTGCACATTAAAGGGGTATTAATTAGAGGAAATATTTTAATAGTGCTATTTGCCCTTTCTCTACAATAAAAGTGTGAGAGGTAATGAGTACAATGTATATGAAAATAATACATAATTTCATTAACAAATAAATAATAACAAAATGATAAAACAACAATATGAATCCACAATAAACTGTTGAGTTAATTTTCCTGCATTTAAAGTTGGATTGAACGTGTCCCTCACAGAGACATGAAATCCATAATACTGAATTTGGGTGACTCGTGTTCTTAAGTATTATTGTTGAGTACACTGTGGTCTCTGAGTCTTAATGCAATATCTGTTCTCCAACCTTTTTCACCATGTGGAAAAAGAATAGGATATGTCATTGCATCTAATGTAGGAAACAGGATACTGATTCGTTTCACTTTAGTGCCATTTGGATTATTGGGATCTGGTTTACAATGAATGAGCAAGTCCCTTTCAAAAGGAGGTTCTCCATCTTCATTTCTGAATATGACAGCAATCTCGATTACATGGGGAGAATTATATCTACCTGGGTCACTATCATGATCATATTTAATTGCCATAGTTACTTCTGTGGGAGCTATTCCTTTTGCTGCTGCTTCAGATTGGGCTTCCTTTTCTACCTCATGTAGCATCTTGTACGATTTTGTTAATTCATTTATTTCATGCATGAGTCTTTCTGAGCAGGCCTGGTTTGCTGGGATTGCTAATCTTTTACGTGTAGCTTCGGCTGTATCCAAAATATAGTTAAGCAAACTTCTAAGAAACACAGTCAGAAGAATGTAAAGTTCCAGTACGAAGATAAACTTGTCCATGTATTCTAAAACAGTATGGCCCGTAACCTGATGGCGATGCAACATTTGCACCCATGGAAGCAAAAGCAAAAGAACTATTTATAGATCAAATGTTTTCCGTGAAATTTTTACTGTCAGAATCTTCGTTTGTCATTAATCTTTTTAAATATGGCGGGTAATCTGGAAAATGTATATCATTTGGACAGACTTTCCCTTTGCTACAACATCGAGTAAATTTCCCATCAGGTGGTTTTTCATCAGAGAAATTTAGTGATAGGCAAAATTCATATCTAACAGTCATTTCACCACAACTATGTTCGAGAATTGCATCCTCATGTACTCCATTTTTGCTGAGAAGGCAGTTCCTACCACTATTGGTAGTACTTGTTGATGACTGTTCTTTAGACATATTCTGTTTTTGCCACTGCCTTCTTTCAACTTCAAAGGCACATTGTTCTTTAGACATTTCCTGTTGAAGATGCTGGTGTTTTTTGGCTTCAGAGCGACGTTTTTCCAATAGCTGCTTTTCAGATACATTCTGTCGCAGGCATCGCCTTCTTTCAAGATCAGATGCATGTCGCTCTTCAGACATTTTCTGTCAATAATGTCGGCACCTTTCTGCTATAGAGCTCCCTTGTATCAACAGTTTTTCTTTAGAAATAGTCCCACCTCTCTATTGCCACATTCTGAGTTAAAGGAGAATGACAGGCCTTTCAGCAGTGTGACCAAAGGCTGATTTGGACAGATTCTGTGGGGGTGGGACTTCCTCCTACCTGTTGTCAGTTTCAGCTGGGATGTTGAAGCTGGGACTCAGGGCCTTCCCTCTCGTGGTTGCCCTCCATTTTTGCTGGCATACAGCTAAAGCTACACATAAAACATTAGGAATGCCTGGGGCCTCAGTTAGATGCAGAGGTGGTGAATTCTCACTGCTGCCACCGCCCCTGCCTTGTTCTCCACTCCCAGGCCGCATGTGAGGGCCTCAGTTAGCCACAGCTGTGATGATTTCTCACCACCGCTGCTGCCACCACAGCCGCTGCCTCATTTTCCGCATCCGGGGGCCTCAGTTAGATGCAGCTGTGGTTTGCCGGCGGTGCCACTGCTTGGTCTCGGTGCCCTGGGCCAGGCGCTTGATGCCTTCACCACTTTGTCTCCGCTCTTTGAGCCTGCCTCCCATGCCTCTTGACCCTGCCCCTTGCTCCAATTGGCTGGTAGCATAGCCAATCAGGAGCCAAGGCATGGTCACATTTGCATGTTACTCTTTTCTTAGATAGGATATTACCAAATAGGAGTACCAATATTTTTATTACTAATATTGGTTGGACCTGGCCCATTAGAGGGAATGAAAATTTTAAAGCTATAAGAAATATCTCCCTATACCTTTAAGATTATTTCAAGTAGGGCTGATCTAATTCATTCCTTGTAGAAATGCAATATTGCATTTTGAATTAAGAAGTATTTTTTTTCCTGCAGGAAGAATTTTCAGATTAATTAAAGCTACCTTGTATTTACTAGTTACTTCAGCATGATTATATTAATTTAAACATAAAAATCAGCTACTTATGCAGGATTTGAAGCATGAAATATCTTCTCAATAGGCTTCTTATTTTAAGCCTTAACAGACAAATTATGGTGTGATTGCGTTATTTGATCTTTTCCTATCTTGAGGATGCATGTTTCACTCCATTTAATTTGATCAAAGAAAACAAAATCCATGAGTTTTCCAAAGAACTTCCAGATTCAAAGTGGTAAAGAATATTTGGCATATTTTACTACTCCATATAGAAAAGTAATTTAAACTTTTTTAAGGAAGAAACAAAATAGATGCACATATTGTTTAGCTTTGCAATAAAGTTATATAACTTTATATTTTTAACACTAGTTATTTTCACTATGTGTAATTGTGTTATTATTATAAAACACTAGAGGTCTGGTGCATGAACCCAGTAGGATTGGGCCCAAACAGGCAACTGGACATTCCTCTCACAATCCAGGACTACTGCCTCCCAACTGCTCAGCTACCTGCCTTCCTGATTGCCCCTAACCACTTATGCCTGTCAGTCTGATCACTCCCTAACCACTCCCCTGCAGCCTGATTGATGCCTAACTGCTCCCCTGCCAGCGTGATTGCCCTTAACTGCCCTCCCCTGCAGGTCTGGTCACACCTAACTGCCCTCCCCTACCTGCCTATTTTCCCCAAAATGCTCTCCCCTGCAGGCCTGGTTTCCCTCAACTTCCCTCCCCTGTAGGCTTGATTGCCCCCAACTTCTCTCTTTTGCAGGCCTGGAAACTCCCAACTGCCCTTCCCTGCTGGCCATTTTTGCTGGCCATATTGTGTCCACATGGGGGCAGGATCTTTGACCACATAGGGGCAGCCATCTTCTGTGTTGGAGTGTTGGTCAATTTGCATATTACTCTTTTATTAGATAGGATAGAGACCTAGTGCACAGGTAGGGACCAGCTGGTTTGCTCTGAAGGGTGTCCTAGATCAGAGTGGGGTTTCTCTTGGCTTGTGGGGCAGCCTGGGCAAGGAGCCTGTGTTGGTTTGCAGGCTGGCCATGCCCCCTGGTGACCCAAGCAGAGGCCCTGGGATCTGGAATTTATTTTTATTCAATAATTGAAACTTTGTAGTCTTGAGCAGAGCCAAGCCTCCTGCTTGCTCCATGGCCACAGCCATATTTCTTTGGATTTACTTATCTTCTATAATTGAAATTTTGTAGCCTTAAGTGGAGGCCAAGGCAGCCCAGGCTGGGGAACCTTGGCTTCCTTCATCGTCAGGGGCAACTCAAGCCTCCTGCTCTCATCAGCTCTGTGGCTGCCATCATTTTTGGGGGGATTTATTTATCTTCTATAATTAAACTCTGTAGCCTTGAGAGGAGGTCTGGGCCTGCCAAGGTGTACGGAAAGCTTGGCTACCCCCATTGCTGGAGAAACCCAAGCCTCCTGCTCTCTCTGTAGCCACAGCCATCTTGGTTGGGTTAATTTGCATACTTGCTTCTGATTGGCTGGTGGACATGGCTTGTAGGTGTAGCAGAGTGTTGGTTAATTTGCATATGGCTCTTTTATTAAATAGGATACTTTTCAAACTTTAATGACATGCTAAAAAGTTGATTTTATTAATTTACATTAAAATAAAATTAAGCTATTTAGAAGCTAATAATAATAAATTTAGCACTATCCAGAACTCCAAATTGAAGACATATTGGTGAATCTGTTAATCATTGTAAGTATCTCGCCTGTTTCTTCTTTGCATTTAATTCTCAAATTGTTTGTGTTTAAAACCTCAAACCACCATTTGAGCTATAAATCTTTTCTGCTATAAATATAGCAATTATTTTATTTTATTTGGTATTTTTTGGCAAGTAAAAAACAAATGAAAAATGAAATAATTGTTTATATTTAATCAAGTTGAATATGAGAAAAGTAGGATAATTTTCATTATCCACACTAATAATAAGTAGATGCACCTTCACATCTCAACAGCTCCTCCCCAGGACCCTGGGGTCTTCTCAAGGGTGTGATCTTACTCATTTAATGAACCATATGTTAATTGTTGAGCCATTTCTAGTGACTTACCAGGTTGATGTCACTAAGTGACTGGGAATATACTAGATTGTCTAATAGCTAGATAGTGGCTACATTTTTAACTGAAATTGGTGACTACACTTATTTTTAAGCAAGGAAAGGGGAAGGCATTGGTGCAATTCAACAGATGTTTATTATGTATTCAAAAATTGGAGAGGATTAACACTAGCCTAGATTATTCTTATTTTGTAAGATAGGAAGGAATGGCATATAATGGACTATCAGCCTTACCTTTGTTCTCCAGGGAAGTCAAACTCAGTGAAAAACTTGTAATTGGACTGTCATAGGCTTCCATTTCTTATTTCAGTAAGGAATATATGTTAATCAGTTATTTACCCACTATATGCACAAGTCTCATTCTAGTGCTCTAAAGCATATACGCTCAGAAATCCTCTTCCATAGGAAACCATTTCTAAGAAACTCATGTACAGTAGGATGTAGTTCATTATTTTTGCTTTCTTTGTTTTAATTTCAGCTTAGATTTAAGAAAAACTTAGCTTGTAGAAATGAGAACTTTGAAAGGCCACACTATTCCTGAAGCTCAGTTGTGGGGGCACTTTTATTTAATGCTGCTCCCAGGATAGAAAAATATCAGGGATAAACTTGAGCATCCATTTTCTTTATAATAGAAAATGCTGTCATCAGTTTCCAATGGAATGTATTAGTAGCTTTATTCTTTACTGAAACTACTTCAAATTAGAAGGGATTTCTAAAAATAATGAAAATATTTATTTAGGGGAAGACATTTTCTGATTCTGTCCTCAAAAATGCTTGGGATGGGGAATTTAATTCATTGCATGAGAAAACTTTAATGACACTTCCAAACAGAGGGAACATTGTGTTCTCTGTGGAGTTTTAGACACGAGGGCTGCCAGCAATACTTGAAGCACATGATCAAAGTATCAGATATGTATTTCATGCAAGGGACTGCTGCACACACTCTGCCCTCCCAGGCACCACCCAAAGGTGTATGTTTCTCATCATACAGAGGCGTAACTGTATCATCTCCTTCTCTCACCATACAAACTTCTTCATTGTAAATCAGATGCTATGCATTCAACCCCATTTTAGGAGTGTCTTATGCAAATATAGTATACATTCTTATCGGGTGTAGTGTAAATGTAGATTCAATCAATTTTCACATTAATGTATATTTCTACTTTGTAAGTTACGATTTTTTTTACTTAATATTCATTCTTTTTTAAATGGAGCAACATCATTTTTTATTTTTATTATTTATTTATTTATTTAATATTTTTTTATTTTTACAGAGAGGAAGAGAGAGAGACAGAGAGCTAGAAACATCAATAGAGAGAAATATCGAATCAGCTGCCTCCTGCACATTTCCCACTGGGGAATGTGCCTGCAACCAAGGTACATGCCCTTAACTTGAATTCAACTTGGGACCCTCCAGTCCACAGGCCGATGCTCTATCCACTGAGCAAAACTGGTTAGGTTGCAACATGATTTTTTAAATGTTGTTATTGATTTTTAGAGAGAGAGGGAAGTAGAGGAAGAGAGAGATAGAAACATCTATTAGAGAAAGAGAAGCATTGGTAGGATAACTCCTGCATGCACTCCCCTGCCCCCATCCCTCCTTCACACACACACACACACTCACACACACACACACACACACACACACACACACACACACACACACACACACTGGGGACCAATCCCAAACCCAGGCATGTGCCCCGACTGAGAATTGAACCTGACCTATTGGTGCAACCAACTGAGCCACACCAGCTGGGCTCAATATGCATCCTTTTTTGACAACCTCTCTAATATCTGATTTTTGTTTCCCCTAAACATCTATGGTTCTTCTTGGGTTTCATACCATAAATTTATAATATGTCAACCCAAGGACTATGCTCTTCTAAATAATTTTTCTTTTTCTCTTATTTTCCACTTTATTCATTATATAGCATGTGTGTTTTGGTTCATTACTTCTTGGTGAACAAGACAAATTGCATTATTCCTGATAGCAATTATCAAACTTTATCCAGGTAGTTATTAGATGATACTACAAGATGCCTCTGTTGTTAAAATCACTAAGTAAATTGAATGTAAAATCCTCAGCTAAAATCTCAATAAGAAATCACTAGGACCAGATTATGTTTTAAAACAGATGGATAAACAATGATGACAATACAGAAATAAAGAAAAAGTATCTAAATACAATATAAATGCCATATTATGCTTATGAAACATTTATAATTACCCTTTATTTTTGCAACATAAAGTAGTAAGAACTAAAAAAATCATTTGTTAGATGAAGAGCATCTATGTGCTAATCTATATTTTCTCTCTTAGTTGTATCACTAAGCAAATTTAGGAATAATAACCTCTATTAGTAATATTTTGACTATGTGAAAACTTTAATTTCTAACCAGAATATCTTAGTTCAGCATAGGTTGAAAGATATGCCTCCAAAAGAAGTAACAGAAAAGAGATAATAACACTTAATAAGCACTTATTCTGTATAAGGGTTTTCCTATCTCAGTTCTTTACATTCCTTAACTTACTTAATCCTCTCTAAGCCTTAAGAAATAGAAATCATTATGCTGTTTTTATAGATGAAGAAACTGAGGCATAGAGAGCTCTTATACCTGACTGAAAGTGACATGTGTGATAGAATTCAGAATGAAAACCACATACTTAACCACTAGGTACATTGAATTTCCATTAGTAGGGATGTGCATTAATCTACATTAATTAGCATTTTGATTAATAGCATTTTCATTGCTAGTAATTTAAACAACATTTTTGTAACAAATGAATGTTTATAGCATTTGGGGAATATTTTGTGTGATTATTAGGTATTGAGTGCTTTTAATATAATAAATTTTATCATTGAAACAGAATATCAGAGTTAGAAGAATCATGAATAATAATATATTCCACTGCCTTCATGTATATTGAAAAATTAGGACTGTTTCATAGCCAAATTTGACTCTATGCTGGGAGCAAAGAAGTGCAATGAAATTACCTGGAATTGGTTTTAGTTTAGTTGAGTCTAATTTAGATGTGTTCTTTAACAAGTTTTATTCTACTCCTCCCACTCAGTCTTCATGCCCAATGCCAAATAATTGAGTAACATTAATGACTTCCTCCTGATTCATTAAACTTTCAAAGGCATTAAACACATACACACACACACACACACACACACACACACACACACACACACACACACACCTACAACTATCCCACAACCTACTGAATCTCTGAGGACCTCTTGGATTAGAGCAAACCTGGAAGGAATTTAAACCTACTTAGGTTAGGATGGTAGTCTCATGATCACAGGCTAGAGCATTGGGATACCCAGCATCCCCAAGGAACATGGGTTTCTACTAGAATTTGCAAATTGCTGCAACATCAACAGGCATTTGGCTTGTTATACTGTTTTAACTGACAGGTGACTGGCCTTCTAGTACCAAAAGAGTAGGTGCAAAAATGTCCCTAAAATGTACCAATAAGCTGTTATCTACAAAAAGAACCTACCTGTTTAAATTTTTTAGAGACATTTAAAGAGACATATGTATTTAAAAACATTATCAAGTACACATTTATGAGAGTATATAGCAAAAAAAATATTTTGTTTAGGGTTTTACTTAAGAATGCGACAGGTACTAATAAGTATAATTATGAGAAAAGAATATATTAATTTTAATAGACACAAAATGGTAATTTTAATGAAGGTTTGATTGAAATTCTTTATAACTGAACAGATAGATGGAGCTCATGCTGGCTAAGCAGTGAGAAGTATTTTAAATAGATTATGTTACTAAACTGAAGGCAAAGGCAAACACAACTTTCCCATCCTATATACAGAAACTTATGTCTGATGTATAAAAGATGATAGAAGACAATAAGTAAAACTTCATTTGTATACCCAGCAAGACATAGTAGAGAAAAAGACTAAACATAGTCCTTGAATACCATAATAATGCTTATAAAAAATCTAAAATATGCATCAATTTTGCATCATAGAATAATAGGAATTCCAAAATTATTCAGAAACTCCCACCCTGATTTGGGACACTCTTCAAGGCAAACCAGCTGGCCCCCACCCATTCACCAGGCCTCTAACCTATCTAATAAAAGAGTAATTTGCAGGCTGACCATCACTCCAACACACAAGGGGGCTGCCCCCATGTGGTCAAAGATCCTGCCCTATGTGGACACAAGATGGCCACCACAAGATGGCCAGCAAGGGAGGGTCATTGGAAGCTTCCAGGCCCTGCAAAGGAGGGCAGTTGTGGGTGATCAGGCCAGCAGGGAGGGCAGTTAGGGGTGACCAGGCCAGCAGAGGAGGGAAGTTGGGGGCAAACAGGCTGGCAGGGAAGCAGTTAGATATCAATTAGACTGTCAGGGTAGTGGTTAGCGGGTGATCAGGCTGGCAAGCAGAAGTGGTTAGGGGCCACAGGGAGGCAGGCAGGTGAGCAGTTTGGAAGCCAGCAGTCCTGGATTCTGAGAGGGATGTCTAACTGTCCAGGCCTAAACAGGTATTCAGACATCCCTCAAGGGGTTCCAGATTGGAGAGGGTGCAGGCTGGGCTAAGGGACAACCCCTGCTCCTGTGCACGAATTTCGTGCATTAGGGCTCTAGTATAAAGAATAATTTTCTATATCTGCAATATTACAACTATCTGAAAACAGCAATAACAGTTGTGAGGCCTTGGGGAATTACTGACCTCTTTGGATATACCCTCAAAAGGAAGATTTTGAATCTTGCAATCATTAAAAAAACTGGATGTCATCAGAATCAAATGGGGGCATTTTTTAAAATTATAATTTGACACCACCCCTCTAGAGTGATGTAACAGAAATGAATTTGTTCTCAGAGATCGCTCCACATTTTTTTAAATCCTCACCGATGATATTTTTCCATTGACTTTCAGAAAGAGTGGAAAGATAGAGAAAGATGGAAAGAAATATTGTTGTGAGAGAAAATACATTAATTGGTTGCCTCCTGCATGCACCCCAGGGAAGGAACCTGCAATGGAGGTACATGCCCTGGACCAGAATCAAATACTTCCACTGAGGCAAACTGGCTAGGGTCAGATTTCCACTTATAAAAATCACCCACATGATTCTCCTACAGCCAATGATGGACACTTATTTAGAACCACGTGTTCAGATGATCTTCCAGTTTTTAGGAAGCCGAAGTTTAATAAAGCATGTGAGCTTATCTTTAAAGGTGAGCTTACCAGGTTGCAAATCCAGGGGAGTTCTCTGCACTAGACCACAGTTTCTCGCTAGACTATGAACTACTGGAGAACACATCTAATTCATCCATTGTCACCCAGGGTCTAAAATAGTGTCAGGCATTCGGTAAATATTAATCTAATAAATATATCAATGGATCAATATAACTTCTTATATTAGATAAAGTGTCCTCTCTCCATATACCCAAATTAAAGGAAATGCATAAGTAAAATGCTTTAAGTAGCAGAAAATGACTCCTGCCTAGTTTATAAAATGTCACTTATCTAAAGGTTAAGGCAAATTAACATGAGATCTTAAGTGTCCATATACTGAGTCAAAACCTTTAGCATAGTTATATAACCCAGTTTTTCTTCTGCTACTTCTTCCCACATCCTCCCATCATCTGCTTTTTAAATTGCTATTTCTTTTTTTCCTATTTTAGAGACATAATATAATAAATACATTTATTTGCCATTTTAATAATGAAATATTAAAGGAACTCTGCTCCTTGCTCCCTTGCCCACCACACAAAGAAATAAAATTGTACTATGAAAGGTATTTAGTTATTTATAGTTCTCATTTTATTACGTACAGGAATTATAAAATTAACTAAGGGGAAGTGTCTAGAGTAGAACAGAATATATACACATCTCTAAATAACAAATTGACATCCTCAAACTATGTAGCCTTGTACCCATGAAGACAAGCAGCAGTGATGAAGGCATTAAGCTTATTCAACAGTTTGGGTTGGAAATGATGTGTGACGTAGTGATTCTATTTTAGGTGATGACATGCTCTTCTCAGGAGCTGGGAATGTTTTCTCTAACATCTGTGGTCCTCACCCACTATTTTTAAAAATCTCTAAATAACAATATACTTTGGTTTTGTTTTTAATTCTTCTGTACTTTGTGGAGTTTTATCTTACTTCAGGATTTCATATTTTAAAATATTTATTTAGTTACAAAGATATATTTTTCATGGAAATGGACAAAATTGGGAGCTGAGCAACATATCTGTGGTTGTAACCTGTATCAGCAGATCAGAAAGAGACTGCTCTTGGTTACATTACAACTGAGCTGACACTGGGTGGGATTGGCATTGAAGGCCAGTGGCTGTAGACGGCTATAGGGGTGTAAGCTGGCAGAAGTGATGGCAGGGCTGCAACTCAGCAGTCAGTCTTCATCATTCCTTTTTAAAATTGTCTTTCATCCCTTTTAAATAAATGCTCTAAACTTAAAAAATTGTTACAATGACAGATTTGTTATAAATGTCACTGAAATATCAACTGAGGTACCAACAGAATAACATCTTTTGATGTTCTTGTATTGTGCAAAGATCTTAGCTCTTAAATTTTAGGAACAAAATCAAAAAATGATATTTATAAATTAAGCAATAAAGTATATGCAGCTAAAGTGTTCCTATGATGTTTTTCTGATTTATCTTGCAGACCAAAAGGTAATATGTGCTTAGTGGGAACACAGAAAATATGATTCAAATAGAATGTTTGTATAACTCAAAAATTTAATTACAAAATCAATTCAGACTTGTTTTAAAAAACTAAAAATACAGACAAACCTGATTCAGTGAAACTAAAAATTATTCAAAACCCTAATACTCAGAAAAAAGTTGGTTCTTTGCAGTTATATCTATGATTTAAAAACGTTTTTATTTTTATTTTAGTGTTTAAAAATTAAGGAATTCCACATATTAGAGATATGTAAACTACTCAAGACCAATATTTTTAAATTCTTATAATATTTTCAAATTATTTATTGAATTCCAATAAGATAATTCAATAGTCAAACTCATTCCGTGTTTATAAAAACTTGACAACAATAAGACCACCATCTGTATAAGCTTTAGTGAGAAATAAGTCCTATGACACTGGAAAACATTTTCGATGTTTCTTACAAGTTTAAAATGCGAACAAAGGTCCTTTCTGGGCAGCTTGGTTGGAGCATCATTCCGATAAGCCACGGTGTCAGGTTGGATCTCCATTCAGGGCACATACAAGAATCAACCAATGAATGCATAAGTAAGTAGATCAACAAACTGATTTCTCTCTCTCTCTCTTTCTCAAATCAATAAATAAAAAGTAAAAGAAAAAAAATTAATTAGAACCAAGTACATCTTTAACACCAAGTTTGGTTATATTAATAATATCTATATTTGTACATTTAAGGCAACAGTTTTCAACCTTTTCCATCTCATGGCACACCTAAGCCTATTACTAAAATTCTTGGGCACACCAAAAAGTAAATTTTATTTTTTCCATCTGACAGTAATAGGTATACTTTTGATTAGTTCAACCAGACGGCTATTGTATTAGCTGTTGTTACTTTTTAAATTTTATTTGACAATCTTCGGGTCAGTACCCCTAACTAAATAATCAGCTATTTCTTGTAGCACACCAGTAAAAACTCATTGATCTAAGGTTGGGAATATATTTCTGCTTTTATAAAATAAATACATTTACTATTAAGTCTTTCTGTATCATATTTTCTGTTACCTTCCTTTGCATCTGTCAAGTATTTTATGTATTTATTAGAGGCCCGGTACACGGATTTGTGGACATTGAAGATGGCTAGTGGGCGGGACTGGGCAAGATGGGCTGGACACATCCTGGAGCCAATCTCCTGCGGTCCCAGGTCTCTCCCTGACCAGCAGCACCTGGGGCGGCACCTGGGCTTGAAAAGTGTATGCATAGTGAGTGGGATCCCTTGAGCAAGTGGGTCCCTCAGCCTGGCCTGCAGGGATTGGCCAAAACCCACAGTCTGACATTCCCTGAGGGTTCCCGGAGTGTGAGAGGGCACCCTGCAAAGTTGCTGTCACTTGGCAGGTCCTGCATTGAGCATCTGCCCCCTAGTGGTCAGTGCACGGTTGCTGTTTGCTTAGGCTTCTATAAACATAAATGTAGGCCAAAGTCATCAATGTGACTGGGTTACAAAATAATTCATTATATCCAAGTGAGCAATAGCAGTATGAAAGTTCTAAATATTCTTAGATGATAACAATTTCAAGAATGTAATGTGTCAGCAGTGTTCTGCTTTGTCCATTCAAAGAATGGACAAAATATTGATATTTTTTACAAGATAAACTAGTCTTGTATTTTTAACTCTCACTTGACTAAAAAATACAGAAACATTTTATTCTTCAGAAAAATAATGTTAAACTGAGATTAGTTTTATTGTACATTAAACATTACAAAGGTTAATAAATGTCACATTACCATGAATCAGTCAATATTTAAGTCTCTTCCAAAGTTCATGTGTTCTATGTTAAGGGGAAAAAAACTTCATACATTTTTAAATTATTTCAAAACTGGAATAAGGGTGTATTAAATGGCTTGTGATCATAGAAATTATTTTATTTTTTATGTAGTATCTGAAGTTAATACTGACTCCTGAGGACATTCAGCATTTTAGAAACAGCAAATCTATAACCAGGAAAAACAATTTTGTTACCAATTTATTTTATAAAGTGTTCTTTGAATTAGGGGATAACTTAAACAATTTTCTTTCTGGAAACTTGTGGCACTTTCTCACTTCTGTATATTGCCTTGTGCTGAAACAACAGTGGCAGCAGCATTTTGAAAACACACTTTGTTCTGAAAGCTTTCTCACAGCATTTCTCCTCTGGCCAAGAGCTGCCAATGCAAGCAGAGTTTATCTTTCTACTCCTTTCCAGTTGCTAAAAGAAAACAGTCTGAAGTTTACTACCCAGAAACACAAGGCTTAGGTCTCCTTCTAATTTGATTATTGACCCTGAAATAGAGAATGGCACTAGTTAAGATAAATAGAACGGAGAAAGAGCCAAACAGAAGCCTGACAGAAGTAAGCTAAAGAATGTCAATTTCCCTGAGACCCCAAATTAGAGAGGAGAGCAGGTTAGTGGTCCAGCCAAGGTTGATGGACTGAGGAGATAAGTCACCCTAGGAATTTGAGAAAAGGCATTTAAGTGCTATTAGGTTAAACAAAGGCTTTCAGTTAAACATTTTATGTAAAAGTTGGTTGTTTGTTTTCAGACCAATAAAAAAAAGTGTCTTTGACTTTGAAGAGACATTAACTCTGTTTTTGTTAGCTCATGCATACTTTAACCCATTATGAATCTTCAAAAGCTCAACTGAAAACAAGTCATTTCACCTTCAAGATGCCATCAAGTTTCTTGACTCATTTCTCTGTTTAATTATTCATTTAGTTAATTTAATGAATGAATTAGTCCCATTTGATTTATCATTCTTGTCCAGAAATCTGCTTAAGGAATTCATAAGGTGCTCCTTATTTATTCTCAAACAGTTTGAGGTTGGGTGTGTATGATTTTGTTCTCAATTAGATTTTCTAGGCCAGAGGGTCCTCAAGATATGATTCTCAAGACAATGGAGAGGCCCTGGTGCCTCCACTTGCACCACAGCCCATCACAGAAGTTCATATTAAAGGCTCAGGGTGGGGAGAAAAATGATAGTTATTTGAAAAGACATCATTAATGAGCTTATTTTATCCATAATTAAAGCAACTGAAATTAAAAGCTCATTAAAATCTACATAGAAGATGAATGGGAAAATCCTTGAAAGGGGCATGAAATTGATAAAGAAAATCTAACATGATGATGGTGTTTAATTCCTTCACATTGAGGCAAGAAGAGGCATGTGGTCCAGACAGGTGAAGAGACTTCCTAAGATAATCCAGTTTGTCAGGGACAGAGCTAAGATAAGAGTACAGATAACATAGTCAAATGGAAATCCTTGATGGACATGTTGCAAATGTAAGAGAATCAATCTTTCTGTGATTTGTTTAGTGATTTAACATAAGAATCCTTTCCTTACTATGTGTAATGTGATAGGTTCCTATGGCTGCTATAACAAATTATTAAAATGTTGGTGGTTTAAAACAACAGACAGTTAGCATATTACCATTATGGAGTTCCAAAGTCCAAAATGGATGTTAAAGTGTTAAAATCAACTTATCAGCAAAATTTCATTCCTTCTAGAAACTCTTAGCAGAGGCCCATTACTTGCTTTTCTTTCAAATTCTAGAGGTTGCCCGCATTTTTGACTTATGGCCATTTCACTCTCAACTCTAAATGCCCAGGTGTTCAATGGAATAAGACCCTAACCATCATAATTTTGTGTAAGAATTAAAATTCATGAAACTCTTGCTACACTGAAATTAGAAGTTGCTAACACTTTCTTTCAGAACACTATATTTGGCAGCTAAAGTATGAATAGCTGCTGTTGGTATCCTAAAATGTAAATAATGGATTTCTACCAGATATTGTCATTTTTAAAACATTCAAATTTAGGAAAAAAATCCAAATTCTTTGAGGATATTCTATATTTTCTAGAAAATTAAAAAAAAACCACTAAATATTTTAGACAACCAATTTCATGTTTTCCAAGACAACCAATTTTAGACATGTAATGTAACTTAGAATATTTTATCAGTTGCAAGTTAGAACTGCTTACTTTTTAAAATGTAAATTATTTATTGTTGAAAGTATTACATATTTCTCCTTTTTCCTCCATTGAACTCTCCCCAGTCACTCCTGCCTCCCAGCACATGCCCTCGCCTCCCTAGTGTCTGTGTCCATTGATTATGCTTACATGCATGCATATAAGTCCTTTGGTTAATCACTTACCCCTCAGACACATCCAATACTACCCTCTCCTTCCTTCCCTCTGAGGTTTGACAATCTGTTTCATGCTTCTCTGTCTCTGAATTTACTTATGTTCATCAGTTTTTCTTATTCATTATATTCCATAAATGAGCAAGAACGTGGTATTTATCGTTCTCCAACTGGATTATTTTATTTAGCATAATGCTTTACAAATCCATCCATGCAGTTGCAAATGGAAATAGTTCTTTCGTTTTTACTGCCGTGTAGCATTCCATTGTGTAGATTTACCACAGGGTTTTGTTTTGTTTTGTTTTGTTTTGCCTTCTTATTCTTTTTTTTTTAAATCTTTATTATTCAGTTTATTAATTACATTGTTCCTCCTTTTTTCCCCCTATAGCTACCCTCCACCTGGTACCCATCCCACCCTCCACCCTTACCTCCCCCCAACTATCCTTTCCCATAGTTGCATGATTTTTGTCCAGTCTCCTGCTGCACCTCCTACACCTTTTTTCTCCCCAAGTATTGTCAGTCCACTCCCTCTCTATGCCCATGATTCTGTTATATTCACCAGTTTATCCTGTTCATTGGATTTTTAATTCACTTGATTTTTAGATTCACTTGTTAATAGATGTGTATTTGTTGTTCATAATTTATATTTTTACCCTTTTCTTCTTCCTCTTCTTAAAGAATATCTTTCAGCATTTCATATAGTATTGGTTTGGTGGTGATGAACTCCTTTAGCTTTTTCTTATCTGCGAAGCACTTTATCTGACCTTCAATTCTGAATGATAGCTTTGCTGGATAGAGTAATCTTGGTTGTAGATTCTTGCTATTTATCACTTTGAATATTTCTTGCCACTCCTGTCTGGCCTTTATCGTTTCTGTTGAGAAATCCACTGACAATCGTATGGGTGCTCCCTTATAGGTAACTAACTGTTTTTCTCTTGCTGCTTTTAATATACTCTCTTTGTCTTTTGCTCTTGGCATTTTAAGTATGATGTGCCTTGGTGCGGTCCTCTTTAGATTCTTATATTTTGGGGTTCTGTGCACTTCTTGGGCTTTGAAGTCAATTTCTTTCGCCAGGTGGGGGAAGTTTTCAGTCACTATTTCTTCTAGTAGGTTTTCATTATCTTGCTCTTTCTCTTTTTCTGGCACCCCTATAATTCTGATGTTGGTATGCTTGAGGTTGTCCCAGAGGCCCCTTATACTATCTTCAATTTTTTGGATTCTTTTGGCTTCCTGCTTTTCTGGCTGAGTGTTTGTGGCTTCTTTGTATTTCAAATCTTTGACTTGGTTCTTGTGGTCCTCTAGACTGCTTTTAGGTCTTTGTGTAATATATTTTATTTCAGTCAGTGTATGCTTAATTTCTGGTTGGTCCTTTTTCATATCCTTGTAGGTCTTGTTCATTTCCTTATAGGCCTTATTAAGTTCATCAGCCTTTTCTAGTAGCCTCTTGAAAAACCTTATTACTATGGTTTTGAACTCTATGTCTAGTCATCTTTTTTTCTCCATTTATTTCACATCTGATTTCTTTCCATTTCTCTGCATTGTGGCTGCTTTCCTGAGTTGGTCCATTAGCTTTGTGTGGTAGTTGTCCTCTAAGGGACAGTGGCTCAACCTCCCCAGTTACCTGTGGTGGATACTCTTACTGCAGTCCTTTATGGGTTGTACAGTATTGTTGAAGTTAAGCCCAGATTATTATTGTTAGCACTAGGTGGGTTTGACCTCCAGGCCAATTGGCTGTGAGGGTAAGCTGTGTTCAGGTTGGATGAGCGGAGTCTTCGGGCTGAGCAGGTAGCATCAGCTCCACTCTATGTGGCACCTGGGTCTCTGTGCCGGGTGGTAATGGCTGCATGCACCTCAGAGAGAAAGGCGCTGCTGATCTCCACCTGCTGCTGGACAACTCAGCTTCTCCCCAAATGAGTCTGCACCCCCAAAGTCTCACCCAGGGTTGTAAAGCAATGTGGTCTCCTGAATGAGGGAGCAAGTCACGAGTCCTCCCTGCATGGTCACACACTTCTGTTCCCAACTTTACTCGCACTCTCCACAAGCTCGCCACCTCCACAAGCTCGCAGACCTCTGCCACGCCCGGGCTCTAGTGTGCCTTTCCACTGTCCAGTTTCACCCCGTATGTGTGTGGGTTCCCCAGACCTCGCCTGGAACTGGGGAATCAGTGCAGTGGGATGCCTCTGTCTCCCTCCCCGTTGGAGAAAATCAGCCAGGTTTGCAGCCGCCTGCCCTCTCCGCTGGCGCACACACACAGCTCCAAACCTCTAACTCCACGCGTATCTTCAATGCTGCCCTCTGCCACTCCTCTGAGTCACAGTGTCCTATCTTTACTTTTATTTGTGGAATTTTCACTCAGCCAGCTTTTCAGTGATTCTGGATGATGTTTGTTCTGTCATTAAGTTGTAGTTTTGGAATTGTTGTGTGGGACAGCAAGATAGGTGTTTACCTATGCCTCCATCTTCTCTACCACAGTTTTTTAATCCACTCATCTGCTGATGGGTACTTAAGCTGTTTCTAAATCTTAGCTATTGGAAATGGTGCTGCTAAGAACATAGGGGTGCATACATTCTTTCTGATTGGTATTTCTGATTTCTTGGGATATATTCCTAGAAGTGGGATTACTGGGTCAAATGGAAATTCCATTTTTTAATTTTTAGGAAACTCTAAACTGTTCTCCACAGTGGCTGCATCAGTCTGCATTCCCAACAGCAGTGTATGTGGTTTTCTTTTTCTCCAAATCCCCTCTAGCATTTGTCATTTGTTGATGTTAGTCATTCTGACAGGTGTGAGATGATACCTCCTTGTTGTTTTGATTTGCATCTCTTGGATAATTAGTGACTTTGAGCATTCTTTCATATGCCTCTTGGCTTTCTTTATGTCCACTTTTGAAAAGTGTCTATTTAAGTCCTTTGCCCATTTTTAAAATTGGATTGTTTATCTTCTTTTTGTTAAATTGTAAGAGTTACCTATAAATTTTGGAGATTAAACCCTTATTGGATGTCACTTTGACAAATATGTTCTCCCATGCAGTGGGTTTTCTTGTTCTTTTGTTGATTATTTGTTTTGCTGTGCAGAAGCTTTTTAGTTTTGTGTAGTCACATTTGTTTATTTTCTCCTTAGTTTCCATTGTCCTAGCAGAAGTATCAGGAAAGATATTGCTACAACATGTCTCCTATGTTGGTGCCTATGGAGTCTTATAGTATTTTTATGGTTTCCCTTGTTAAATTTAAGTCCTTTATCCATTTTGAGTTTTTGTGTGTGGTGTAAGTTAGTAATGTGGTTTAATTTTTTTTTTTTTGCATGAATCTGACCAAATTTACCAGCACCATTTATTGAAAAGACTATCTTAATTCCATTGTATGCTCTTCTTACCTCCTTTGTCAAATATTAACTGAACATAATGGCTTGGGTCAATTTCTGGGTTCTCTGTTCTGTTCATTGATTTATATGTCTGTTTTTGTGCCAGTACCAGGCAGTTTTCAGAACAGTGGCTTTGTAATATAGCTTGATATCTGGTATTGTGATCCCTCCAATTTTGTTCTTCTTTCTCAGGATTGCTGAAGCCATTCAGGGTCTTTTTTTAGTCCATGTGAATTTTGTTTAGTCCATGGTGAGTTTGTTCTAGGTCGGTGAAATATGCCACTGATACTTTAATGGGGATTGCATTGAATCTACATATTGCTTTGGGTAGTTCATTATTCCCTGAACACGGTATATTCTTCCATTTGTTTAGGTCTTCCTCTATTACTTTTTTCAATGTCCTATAGTTTTCTTGAGTAGAGGTTTTTTGTTAAGTTTATTCCTAGGTATTTTAATTTATTTCATGCAATGGTAAATGGCAGTGCTTTTCAGTTTCTTTTTCTGAGTGTTCATTATTGGTGTATAAAAATGCCATAGATATCTGCGTGTTAATTTTGTATTGTGCTTTGTTGCCAAATTCATTTATTAAATCTAGTAGTTTTTGGTGGAGTCTTTAGGGTTTTCTATGTACAATATCATGTCATCTATGAATAATAACAGTTTTATTTCTTTGCCAGTTTGGATGAATTTTATTTCTTCTTCTTATCTGATCTCTATGGCTATCAATTCCAGTACTATGTCAAACAGAAGTGGTAAAGGTAGGCATTCCTGTCTTGTTCCTGTTCTTAGGGGAAATGGTTTTAGTTTTTGCCCATTTAGTATGATGTTGGCTGTAGGTTTGTCATCTAGGACTTTTATTATGTTGAGGTATTATCCTTCTATTTCCACTTTTCTGAGAGTTTCTATTAAAAAAGGGTATTGGATTTTGTCAAGTACTTTTTCTGCATCGATTGATATAATTATGTGAGTTTTGTCTCTCAATTTGTTTATGTGATCTATCAAGTTTATTGATTTGTGGATATTGTACCATCCTTGCATCCCAGGAATAAATCCAGCTTAGGTCATGGTGTATGATCTTTCTAATGTAATGCTGGATCTGATTTACTAGAATTTTGTTGAGGATTTTAGCAACTATGTTCATTAGAGATATTGTCTATAATTTTCTTTCTTTGCAGTGTCTTTATCTGGTTTTGGGATTAGGATAATGCAGAATTCATAGAAAGACCTTGGAAGTGTGCTTTCCTCTTGAATTTTTTGGAATAGTCTGAAGAAGGTAGGTTTTAGTTCTATGAATGTTTGGTAAAACTCCCCTGTGAAGCCATATGGATTGGGGGTTTTGTTTGCTGGAAGGTTTTTTTTTAAATTATTATTATTGCTTCAATTTTATCCAAAGTTAGATATCAACTTATTCAGATTTTTTTATTCTTTCTGATTAAGTTTTGGAAGATTGTATTTTTCTAGAAATATGTCCATTTAATCTAGGTTGTCCAGTTCTTTGAGGTTGATTGTTGTTTCACCTCTTTTATTCCTGATTTTATTTATTTGGGGACTCTCTCTTTGCTCCTTTGTGAGCCTGGCTACAGTTTTATCAATCTTGTTTATCCTTTCAGAGAACCAGCTCTTGGTTTTATTGATTTTTTTGAATTTTTTTTTTTGTCTCTGTGTCATTTATTCTATTCTGATTTTTATTATTTTCTTTCTTCTGCTTACTCTGGGCTTTTTGTCTTGCTCTCTTTTTAATTCCTTAAGTTGTAGGATTAGATAATTTATTACCAGTTTTCTTGTTTGAAATAGGTCTGTAGTGCTAGAACTTCCCTCTGCTTTCACTGTGTCCCATAGATTTTGGATTATTGTATTTTCATTGTCATTTTTTTCCAGGATGCTTTTTATTTCTCCTTTGATCTCTTTGGTAATCTGATCATTGCTTAACAGCATGCTATTTAGCCTTCAAGTCCTTAATTGTTTTGGGTTGTTTTATTGTAGTTGATTTTTAATTTTATGCCATTGTGATTTGAGAAAATGTTTGATATAATTTCAATGTTTCTGAATTTGAAGAGACTTTGCTTGTGTCCCAATAAGTAGTCTATCTTTGAAACGTCCCATGTGCATTTGAGAACAATGTATATTCTGTAGTTTTGGGTTAAATGATCTTAAGATGTCAATTAGTTCCATCTAATCTAGTGAGTCATTTAGGATTGCTGTTTCTTTACATATTTTTTACTTGGAGGATATATCCAGTTATGTCAATGGGGTATTGAAGTCTTCTACTAGGTTGTATTGCTGTTGATCTCTCCCTTGATATCTTGTAGAAGTATTTGTATATATTTGGATGATCCTGTATTGCATACATATATGTTTACCAGAGTTATGTCCTCTTTTTTAATTGATCCACTTAGTGTTATGAAGTAGCCTTTCTTTTCCCTTGTTATGGCCTTCACTTTGAGCCCAATGTTGTCAGATATAAATGTTGCTACTAAAGTTTTGTTTTGTTTTTGTTTTTTTCATTTCTATTTGCGAGAAAAATATTTTTTTCCACTCCTTCACTTTCAGTCTTTGTGAGCCCTTTGTTCTGAAGTGGGTCTCATGTAGACAACATATATATGAGTCATGTTTTCTTATCCCTTCACCTAACCTATATCTTTTGATTGAAGCATTTAATCCATTTTGTTTCAGGTTATTATGGATAGTTAGTTGTTTGTTGCCATTTTTATTCTTTATGCCTGTGTTCCTTGTTCCCTTTCTATTTCTTCTTTTCAGACCAGTCTCTTTGGAATTTCTTGCATTGCTGGTTTAGTTGTAATAAATTCCCTTAGCCTTATTTATTTATTTGTTTGTTTGTTTGTTTGTTTTTTGTCTATAAAGCTCCTGATTTCACCTTCAAGTTTGAATGATAATCTTGCTGGATAGAGTATTCTTGGATTCAGTCTCTTGCTTTGAATCACTTTTTATATTTCATTCCATTCCCTTCTGGCTTGATGTGTTTCTGATGAGAAATTAGTTGATAGTCTAATGGGAGATCACTTGTAGATAACTTTCTATCTCTCTCTGGCAGCCTTTAAGATTCTTATTTGTCTTGTTGACATTTTCCAATTTAGTTACAAAGTGTGTTGCTGTTGGTCTTTTTGGATTTATCTTGTTTGGGACTTTTTTCTTTCTGAAATCAAGAAATTTTTCTCTTGTTATTTCTTCAAACAGGTTTTTTATTCCTTGATCAGTTTCCTCTCCTTCTGGTATCCTTATTTTGTGGATGTTGTTTCATTTCTTGTTGTCCTAAAATTCCCTTAGACTCTCCTCCTGCTTTTTCAGGCTTTATTGTTTTTTCTTTCAGTTGCTTCTCTGCATGGATATTTTTTCTACTTTATCTTCTAACCCTCTGATTTGGTTTCAGCTTTTTCTAGTCTACTGTGGAAACCTTCCATTGTGTTCTTTATTTTACCTATGTCATTTTTCATTTCCTCTTGATTCTTACACATGTTGGTGAATTTCTTTTTCAGCCTCTGAAAGATTGCTTTCCTCCATTTTTTTATTTCCTTTTCTAGTGATTCCTCCTTTTCTTTCATATGGGGGTTGTTCTTTGTCTTCCCATGTTAGTGTTCCTTTGTGGTTGTTTCTATGTATTAGGAAAACTATTATGCATCCATATTTATTGAATTTGCCTTATGTAATAGATGTTTTGTGGGGTCCAGTGGTACATATTCTCAGGTATTCTAAGGATGACCCCTATTGGAATTATTAGGATTCTTTTGATATAGCTGTGTGTTATTGTCCCATTTGTGGATGGAGTTTCCACTCAGGGTGTCTGGTTATGTGGCTCACTCTCTACCATGTCATTCCAACTGTTGTTGAGGTGCTGACCAAGCAACACAAAATATAACATGACAAGATATGACACAAAAGCAATAGAACATGAATGTACACAAGACACCTATAACCCCAATAAAAGTGACTGCCAGAGAATTAGTAGAGAGAAAAAAGACTAAAAATTATCTTACAAAAATATAAAATAGAAAGAAATGAAAAGGAATAGAAAAGGAAAAAGAAAAAGAAAGGAAAAATATGGAAAGAAAACACCACAAAACAAAGAAACAAATCAAAAAGTGCTTGTGCACACACACACATACACACACACACAAAATACAAAAAGGGACATAGAATCTTTAGAGGCTGAGCTTAAATACAGAAAATAAGGTTAAAAAATTGTATGAATAGGAGAAGGACCATAGTTTAGTATAGAGGAGGTAAAAAGAGAATGAACAGTTAAGGAGGGAAAAAACAAACAAACAAAAAATTTTAAAACGTATTATTTATTTATTTATTTATTTACTTTTAAAAAGACAATGAGGAGAGATCAGATAGGCTTAAATTTAGGAAGTGAAATTAATTTAAAAATTAGAGAAGAAAACAGCAAGAGAGGAGGGGAAAAATTGACTAGCAAAGAAAGAGACCACGGAGTGGAATGGGAGCAGGGAAGAGGGAATTAGAATATTAATAAGTCAATAGAGACTACAACAATAATAACACATCAATAAAGCAGATAAAAAATTAATTTTTAACAAGGGATAAAAAGAAAGAAAGAAAAAAAAACTAAAGCAGAACAGAAGGAAATAAACAGGATAAAAAAGGGAGAAGTGAGAAAGAAAAAAGTAACAACAAAACAAAAGAAAGTGAGGTAAAATAACAATAAAAATAAATAATAGAATAAAGAAAAATAATATTAAAGTTTATTTTAATAAATAAAAAATGAAAAAGTGAAGTGTCCTTCGCTTTAGCTAAGTTTTAATGCCACAGGGGAACTGGTTTCAGATCCCTGTCTTCTGTTCTGTCTGCCAATTCTGGGCTTCCTGTAGGTACTTAGGTGCTGACTACCACTGTCTTAGGAGGTTAGCACCAAGTGACCCACTGCTCCTCTGTTTGTGTCTGTAGCTACAGGCCTTGGCTGCAAGCAGGCAGAACCAATCAGCCTGTTTTGCCTTTCTGCTAGCTGTCAATCTTAATCATTCAAGTATCTGTTTCCCACAGGACTTTAAGTGGGAGTGGTACTGTTTTGCTTTCAGGGAATCAAATAGATGTTTCTTCCCTGACCCTGAGCTACTCCAATGCCAGTGGCCAAAATATTACCCTGTTCTTATTTGATCAGAGATCCTTGTATTAAGACTGGTGGCATTGGCTGGCAACCTGGAATTTTTAATCAGTCTGGGTCCCAGAATAGTGGAGATGACCTGGGTCTTCTTCCAACCCAGCCACAGCACGAGAGCTCTTTGGGGCTATTCAGAGCTTTTGCTCCTTTTGTGTAGCTCAAAATGGAGGCAGGGTGTGGCAGGCTGTATTATCTACCTTGAGGCTACTGGGGGAGGGAGGGCTGGTTTGGGTTTAGGAATGTCCCAATGCCAGAATGACCTTGGGTTTAGGAGAGAAATGGCTGCTTGGGTTTAGGAATGTCCCAATGCCAGATTCCTCGTCACATCTCCCTGCTCTGTTTCCCTTCACAGCCTCTCCTCAGGCTCCACAAATCTGTGCCTCTACCTACACAAATATGTGCCACAGCCTCAGGTGATTGCGATTGAAATGTCATATGATCCGAGTTTAACAAATAAAAGCAAAGACAAAACAACCAGGAAACTGCAGGTTTCTCTTCTGCAGGCACCATACTGCTGCGTCACTTTTCAAGCCACCTTTCTGGATGCAGCCTTTCACAGCTATGGTCATAGATCCCCAGCTGCCAGCAGCCCTGTGACTCTTCCCCAAGTGACATGGCTTTGGTGCAGGACAGCTTCCTCCTCACCCTCTTGGCCTAGTGGTTGTGCGTCCCTCTTCAGCCCAGATCCCCTCTCCTACTGTTCTCCAGGCATCCTCTGCCATTCCTGGTTGTGAATTGTCTCCTCAGCTGTGTCTAATTTGTTAATTCTGGGTGGATGATATCCAACTTAGTTGTTTTTCCAGTCTGGCCCAGGAGTAGGTGCATAACACATTTGTCTATTCAGCCACTGTTTTTTTGTTTTCTATAAGTTAGAACTTCTAATATCAGTACACTGAACAGGAAATGTAAAATAAACTTTCTCTGTACAAACTAGTTTAATGTTAGGTTAAATATTTCTTTAGAAATACTTTGGTTCTGGTCAAAGGATGGTATTCTGAATCATATGCAAAGAATACACACCTAAACTCATTTTTCTTTCAGTATGATATGCTGTCAGGCCAAATATCAAGCCTATTAATTTTATATTCTATGCCATGTAGTTCTGGAATACTAACCAGTCAAGGGGGAAATAAAAACATATTTTAGTACTGTGAGGTGGGGAAAATGGGAGATGGTGGAGAAGGCTGACAAATAGAAACCTAGTATAGTTATTACACAACTCTGTGTAGTTATGTTTAGTTATGATTGTCTTAATAACATTTTGTTTTCTATATCTTACCTTATGGAAAGACTACAATATATATACTACATATAACATAAACATGTGCCAATTGACAGTTTATGTTATTGGTAAGTCTTCTGGCACACAGCAGGGTATTAGTAGTTCAGTATGAAGTAAGCTATGAGGCAGGCTTGCTGCTTGTTTTGTTTTTAAACACTTTTTTCTACTTTGTATTTTTAAAAGTTCTATGACACAGTAGACATTCTATAAATATCATCTGCCTTAGTCAGCTCCAGCTGTCATAACAAAGTTCCATAACTTGTTTGGCTAGACAACAGGATTTATTTCATTATGGTTCTGGAGTCTCAATTCTGAGATCACAGTGTCAACATGATGATCTTCTGGTGAGATCTCTCTGATTTCTCTCTCTCTCTCTTCCTCTTCTTATAAGGACAATAGGCTCCTTATCCAGTGGTAGTGCAATCATACTCTTGGTATTTTCTTCACAACATGCTTTTTCATTTTGACAGAAAACATTACCGATAACATAAACAGTCAATTAAGAGATTTTTATGTTATCTATATCCTATCTAATAAAACAGTAATATGCAAATTGACCATACCTCTGCTATACCCACAAGCCGCACCCACCAGCCAATCTGGAGCGAGTATGCAAACAAACCCAACCAAGATGGCTGTGGCCACAGAGAGCAGGAGGGAGGCTTGGGTATCCCTGACAATGGTGGAAGCCAAGCTTTCCATCTGCAATTCCTGGCCCAGGCCTCTACTCATTGATACAAAGTTTCAATGATAGAAGATAAAAAAATCCTAACAGAAATGGCAGCAGCCACAGAGCTGGAGAGAACAGGGGCTAGGTTTGCCCCTGGCGATGAAGAAAGCCAAACTTCTGCAGCTCTGACCTACTTTGGCCTCTGCTGAAGGCTACAAAGTTTCAGTTAGAAGATGAATAAATGTCACCATGGAACGAGCAGAAGGCTTGTCTCCACTTCAGGTTACAAAGTTTCAGTTGTAGAAGATAAATAAATTCCAGATACCAGGGCCTCTGTTTTGGTCACCAGAGGGTGTAGCCAGCCTTGAAACCACCACAGGCCCCTTGCCCATGCTGCCCCACACCCCAAGGGAACCCCTACCCTGATCCTGATCTGCAACACCCTTCAGGGCAAACCAGCCAGCCCCCACCCATGCACTAGGCCTCTAGCCTATTTAATAAAAGAATAACATGCATATTGACCATCACTCCAACACACAATACGGCTGCCCCCATGTGGTCAAAGATCCTGGCCCCACGTGGACACAAGATTGCCAATAGGAAAGGGCAGTTGGGAGGGACCAGGCCTGCAAGGGAGGGCAGTTGAGGGAAATCAAGGCTGCAGGAGAGAACAGAGAAGGGAAGTTGGGGGTAACTGGGCCTGCAGGGAAAGATAGTTGCAGGGGACCCAGGCCTGCAAGGGAGTGACTAGCCTGCAACAGAGAGTAGTTAGGGCTAAACAGGTTGGCAGGGGAGCTGTAAGGCATCAATCAGGCTGGCAGGGGAGTAGTTAGGGGGGGTTATCAGGCTGGCAGGCAGAAGTGGTTAGGAGCAATCAGGAAGGCAGGCAGATGAGCAATTGGGAGCCAGCAATCCTGGATTGTGAGAGGGATGTCTGACTACCCTCGATGAGTCCCAGATATGAGAGGGTGAAGACTGGGCTGAGGCCCCCCATGCATGAATTTTGTGCACCAGGCCTCTAGTATCTTCCTATCTAATAAAAGAGTAACATGCAAATGTGACCGTAGCTTGGCTCCTGACTGGCTATGCTACCAGCCAGTCGGAGCAAGGAGTGGGGTGGAGAGGCGTGAGTGCCAGGCCTCAGGAGTGGAGATAAAGTGGTGAAGTTATCAAGCGCCCGGCCCGGGCACGGAGACCAAGTGGTGGCAGCAACGGAGGCCAGAACTCACCACAGCTGAGTCTGAGGCCCCGGGGCACGGAGAACGAGGCGGCGGGAGTGGTGGTGGCGGGGGGCAGCAACGGGGGCTGTGGCCACAGCGGCAGCTGCGAGAACTCACTGCAGCTGCGTCTAATGAGGCCCCTGCATTGCTAATATTACGTGTAGCTTCAGCTGTATGCCAGCAAAAATGGAAGGCAACTGCCAAAGGGAAGGCCCCCGACTCCCAGCTTCAGCATCCCAGCTGAAACTGACAACAGGTAGGAGGAAGTCCCACCCCCACAGAATCTGTCCAAATCAGCCTTTGGTCACACTGCTGAAAGGCCTGTCATTCTCCTCTATCTCAGAACGTGACAATAGAGAGGTGGGACTATGTCCAAAGAAAAACTGTTGATACAACGGAGCTGTGTAGCAGAAAGGTGCCAACATTATCAACAGAAAATGTCTGAAGAGCGACGTGCATCTGATCTTGAAAGAAGGCGATGCCTGCGACAGAATGTATCTGAAGAGCAGCTAATGGAAAAGCATCGCTCTGAAGCCAAAAAACACCAGCATCTTCGACAGGAAATGTCTAAAGAACAATGTGCCTTTGAAGTTGAAAGAAGGCGGTGGCAAACACAGAATATGTCTAAAGAACAGTCATCAACAAGTACTACCAATAATGATAAGAACTGCCTTCTCAGCAAAAATGGAGTACATGAGGATGCAATTCTCGAACATAGTCGTGGTGAAATGACTGTTAGATGTGAATTTTGCCTATCACTAAATTTCTCTGATGAAAAACCACCTGATGGGAAATTTACTCGATGTTGTAGCAAAGGGAAAGTCTGTCCAAATGATATACATTTTCCAGATTACCTGCCATATTTTAAAAGATTAATGACAAACGAAGATTCTGACAGTAAAAATTTCACGGAAAACATTTGATCTATAAATAGTTCTTTTGCTTTTGCTTCCATGGGTGCAAATGTTGCATCGCTATCAGGGTATGGGCCATACTGTTTTAGAATACATGGACAAGTTTATCTTTGTACTGGAACTTTACATCCTTCTGAGGGTGTTTCTCAGAAGTTTGCTCAACTCTATATTTTGGATACAGCCGAAGCTACACGTAAAAAATTAGCAATCCCAGCAAACCAGGCCTGCTCAGAAAGACTCATAATCAACAACCTCATGCATGAAATAAATGAATTAACAAAATCATACAAGATGCTACATGAGGTAGAAAAGGAAGTACAATCTGAAGCAGCAGCAAAAAGTATAGCTCCCACAGAAGTAACTATGGCAATTAAATATGATCATGATAGTGACCCAGGTAGATATAATTCTCCCTGTGTCATATTCAGAAATGAAGATGGAGAACCTCCTTTTGAAAGAGACTTGCTCATTCATTGTAAACCAGATCCCAATAATCCAAATGGCACTAAAGTGAAACGAATCAGTATCCTGTTTCCTACATTAGATGCAATGATATATCCTATTCTTTTTCCACATGGTGAAAAAGGTTGGGGAACAGATATTGCATTAAGACTCAGAGACAACAGCATACTCAACAATAATACTAGACAAACTATAAGGACGTGAGTCACCCAAATGTAGTATTATGGATTTCATCTCTCTCTGAGGGACACGTTCAATCCTATTTTAAATGCAGGAAAGTTAACTCAACAGTTTATTATGGATTCGTATTTTAAAAAATGGAGGCCAATCAGATAAATTTTATTAAAGCAAACCAATCTAAGTTGAGAGTTGAAAAATTTAGCAGTTTGATGGATTATCTCAAATCTAGATCTGAAAATGACAATGTACCCATTGGTAAAATGGCCCTGGGGCTGCAGCATCTCCAGTTTCTCAGCTCATGCCCTCTCTCCAGGAGGCTGGGGAGAACATATATGGTAAAGTTCTTTACGCCACCGCAGTCAGAGTAGTGGGACTTGGCCAGGCAGGCACATAAAGGGCTGTGGCCCTTTCTGGCCGTGGGGTTAGGCAGCATGCCCTGTGGTCCTGGGTGCCTGTGGGTGCCTGTGGCTGCGGCCGGCCTGAGTGAAGTTGGCCCAGGTCCTGGGTGCCTATAGCTGGCCAGAGGGAGGGAGGCCTGGGTCCCAGGTGTGGGGCAAGGCAGAGGCAGTTAAGAGCTATCAGGCCATCAGGGGAGCACTTAGGGATGATCAGGCAGGTAGGCAGAGGTGGTTAGGGGTCACACATCCCCAAAGGGGTCCCTGATTGGAGCAGGTGCAGGCTGGGCTCAGGGAACCCCTCTCCGTTCACGAATTTCATGCACCGGGCCACTCGTATCTAATAAAAGAGTAATAGGCAAATTTGATCATACCTTCGCTACACTACCAGTCAATCAGGAGAGGGGGGCAGGGCTGGGGCACACGCACCACCGCCACTCTGCGGGGCCCACTGAGGGATGGAATGGGTACCATGGGCACAGGAGGTCCCAGATCACAGCCCAGCCCCAGCCCCAGCCCCAGCCAGTGATCTGCCCTGCCTCCCAGCAGCCTGGGGTAAAGGCTGGCCACCACAGTGCTTTGCCATGGGCACCGGGGGTCCCAGATCGCAGCCCAGCTCCAGCACCCAAGGGCAGCGCTGCGGGCACCGAGGGTCCCCAATTGCAGCCTAGCCCCAGAGGACAAAGCCATGGTGGCGGGGCCAAGGCAGAGGCCATTAGGGTTGATCAGGCCAGGAAGGGAAGGCAGTTCAGGTTGATCAGGCTAGGAGGGGAAGGCAGTTGAGGGTGATCAGGCTGGTTGGGGGGTGCACAGGGGACCAGTGGGGGCAATCAGGCCAGCATGCAGAGTGGTTAGGGGTAATCCAGCAGTCATACAGGTGAGGAGTGGATTGCGAGGAGGTTGTCCAACTGCCAGTTTAGGCCCAGTCCCACAGGAGTCTCAGGTTGTAGAAGATCCAGGCTGGACTGAGAAACATCCCCCTACCCCGCGTGCACTAATTTTGTGCACCAGGCCACTAGTATATATATAAAACCCTAATATGCAAATAGACTGATCAGGGGAACAACCGAACAACCTGTCACTATGTCATGTGCTGATCCCCAGGGGCACACCTGAAACATGGCAGGCATCAGAAGTAGGTGGCAGTGCGCAGAACATGGTGGGCATAGGCCATGGCAGATGGTGGAGCAGGTGAGCAGGGTGCCAGACCAAGGCAGGTTGCTCTCATCTGTCAAGCCCCTGGTGGTTACTGAAAATTCTTTGCTCCCATGTACCATGGCCCCGCTGGCACTTGGACCTGTTGGTGGCGCTGGCCCCATTCACACCCTCTGCTGGCACCAGAGCCACTGCTCAAATCTCAAGGCTTCTCCACCTCTCCCTGCTCCTAAGGGTCAACCAGGGCCAGCAGCTGCCTCTTGCACTTGCTGCCAGTGATGACTCCACTTGCACCCTCTGATGGTGTTGGTCCCAATCACTGTGTGCCGTCAGCGGGTTGGTGCCATCAGCACATGGGAGCAGGCTACTGGCAAACAGGGGACCAGGGGCTGTGGTGGGAGCGGCCAGGTGGGGGCACGGAGGATGGGATGAAACCTGCCCCAGTGCAGACTGCATCCTTGTAGCCCACAGTTCCTTCCAAGGTGCACAAATTCAGGCATTGGGCACCTAGTAGGTATTATATTTTATTTTTACAGTAAGTTAAGTTATAGAAAATAAATGTTATTAGGAAATACATAAGGAAAAGAAATACATTTATAATATTTATTGAAAAAATCCATGTATAAGTAGGCTGGCATAGTTCAATCCTGTGTTGTTCAAAGGTCAATTCTATTCATTTTTACCTAGCATCTATTTGGTGGCTTCTGTATTGTGTCTAAAACTTTAATGTGCATTTGGATCACCTAGGATATTGGTCAAATGAAACTGCTGATTCAGCAGTTCTAGGGAAGAAGTTTAAGAATCTGCATTTTAAGAAGCATATAGGTAAGGCCCAAAGGCATCACTCTGAGTATCAAAGTGCTAGAAAATAAGTAATAAACCCAGTAAGTATATCATCTTTTATGGAAAAAGTAAAAAGAGGAAAAATATTAAAATGTAAAGGACAATAAAAAGACATATAATAGCCCTAGCCAGTCTGGCTCAGTGGATAGAGTGTTGGCCCATGGACTGAAAAGTTACAGGTTTAATTCCCAGTCAAGGGCACATGCCTGGGTTGCAGGCTCGATCCCCAGCAGGGGGCATGCAGGAGGCAGCCAAAATGAGCCTCTCATCATTGGTGTTTCTAGCTCTCTCTCCTTCCTTCCTCTCTGAGATTAATAAAATTATATTTAAAAAAAGACATACCAATGAAATAAATTCAACAAAAAGAATGTATCTTTATAGGGTCTAAGGTTATTTCAACTCTAGAAGACCATGGCTAACAAATAAGATCAATAAGCCCAAGCTTGGGTAACAGAACAAACCTAATAAAAAATATTCTAAATCATTCAATCAATAATAATGATAATATGATAATAACAATAAAACCAATATTCTATTGCACCTTCTTTGTCTTGGATTGTAATTATCAAAAAAATCTGAACCATTGTATTCTAACTATTCAGCATATGTCCTTATGAACAAGGTATACTATTAAAAAGATTAAAGCAAAAATAAATTGGAAATAGGATATAATACTTTTCATATTTTATCAAGTCAATTTTTATGTCAGATATAAATGCATTGGGATTTTGATGCAAATTATTCATTATAAGACAGAAAAATAATAGAAGTAGTTCTCAAAGTAATGATTTAGAGCTTGAATTTTACATGTTTACCAAGGGCCTTTATGACTATAAATAATTCATGAATCTGTATTTCTGTAATGTTTGAGATTCCTCCCTCCACTGGAAATGTCGTTCAATGATTAGGTCACATGGCCAGAGCAGTCCTTTAATGTCTCTCTTTTTCCTGGTTTATCGTTTTTCCATTTTGCTTAGGAATACATTAGCCTTTGCTACATACCCTCAAAACATTTACTTTTGTAATCAGCTTGGAACAGAAAATGAGCAGTGGGACCTAATTAAATATTATGTATTTAAGATGGTTAAAATGGATATAATTTTGAAATGAGGAATGCATATACATATACACAATAAAGATTACAGGATGATCAGCACAAAATAGCATGCCAGCTGAACATATTTCAGTGTGTAGCCAAAAGGACTCATTGACTATAAAGTATAATGCTATCCTGAAATGATGGCAAGGTTTCTACATGAAGACCAAAACGGTTTCACTATTTAATAATCAGAACATTTTCACTTATAAATAGTTCATCAAGCATGCTAGCATGTTTTTTATTAGGAAAAGAGGGGTTTGGAGGCCTTCTTTTTTAAAATTCTAGAAATTTAGACATAAATGCAATGCTGGTGATCTTTGTTTTACCTAGAAAATCATTACTTCTGGTTCCCATACAGCTACAAATTGTTTGATACTACTTGGGAAACAGAGAAAAACATCCTTTCTGATTACACTTAATGAAAACATTTAGGAGTACAGTTAATTTTTTAAAATATGCTACAGAACAACCTAAATATAGGCATATTAATGCATTCTTAAGGGTGGATGGGGATGTAAGGGGGTGGGGGAATAGTGACATCTGTAATAGTGTCAACAATAAAAATAAACACACACACACACACACAAAGAGTTTGGAATCAGTGACACTTCATTAACACAGATTTTTTTAAAATAGGACTTTTGAAAGAATCATTTTAGCTTATTGCTCAGCCTTTCCTCTTCTGGGAGTTTTCCTCTATTAATTGCTTCTGTGCTCAGATGCTTCTAATTATTAACCTGCAGGTGTCTCTAATCACTGTGTCTTCCAGCAGAGTTTTGTTGGAGGGCCATTAGATGTGATGCTTAATTGCAACACACTGTACCTAGTTTTGTATATGTTTGATCTTTCAGAAGGCTTCCCAGACCTCAGAAATTAGTCATTGGCAATCACTTTCTACAATTAACCACAATTCCTATATTTTTCTCTATTGTTAAATTGGAACAGAGTGTATAGAATTATACATGCCCTAAGCCTTAAAACTAGATATAGGTTCTAATGATGTTTATAGTCTAGAATATTCAAAGCAAAGAATGTAGATTTATTCCTATATTTTAAAATCTGAAATATGTATAAAATACATAAAGTCACTGAATCTTAAAGTGTGCAGAGTCTTGAGAAATACATGAGTTATTGCATTTTTAAATGAGAGAAACATGGTTGCCATAGACTTCAGCATAAAGTCTATTTATTGCTGAGTTTCGTATGCTACATTGCACTGTTTGACCAATTCATTTCCCACACCATTTTCAAAAGTTTCACTTATATGTTAAGTTGGAGTAATGCAAATAATGTCCATACTAGGACATAATCCTGCTGCAAAATTATTCTAGAACTACAAACTATGTATCTTCTATTTCACATCAGAAAAATATATGTTTAATAAAAATGAACATAAATAAAGATGATCATAGGTCAATAGTTTCCTTCTACTCAGAGTACATATTTGGATCTCTGAATATGTCTTTTGACCTATACATGTCATCTAAGTAGGGCACTATGATTATGGCCCTGACGATAGCAGAAAGCATGGGGGCAGGACCTGATGTGTGATCAAACAGCTCTGACTAATGTTTCCATTTCACCATCATAATAACTGTTTGGTTGGACTCATCATGATCACCAAGAAGTTTTTGCAGGGAAGGTTGGTTTTTCTTGAGGGTTTGTGTTTTTTGTTTGTTTGTTTGTTTTCATTTTTGATTTGATGGTTGTAGGTTTGAGTTTTGTTGCTTTTATTGTTGGAATTTTGTTTTCAGCAATACAAATTCTTATAGAGGTGAAGTCATTATGCTGTCAGTCTTTTATAGTCACATTCAAAACTAGAAATATTTAATCTGTTATATGCTTCATTCATAGCTTGGATCTCACCTCTGGATATAAAGTAAATCTTCAGCATATTTGAAAATACAATGTCATCACTTCTCTTTATAAATAATTCAATTTTCCCTCTGTCCCTTTTTTTTCCCTCTGAAATCTGTAATAATTTTAGAGCATCAAAATAGATTTTAAAAACACTTTGTTTTGTGGGGGTTTTTTTTTCATGAAAATAGCATTAGTATTTTTGGCACTTTCAGCATCTGTTACCTGTAGCATGCTAAGCAAAAAGTACCTTCACATAACAAAAAATAAAATTAGCAAAAACACACAGTTCTGATATAAATAAAAAAATTTAGAATATGCGTATATTATTTTCAAAATCTATCAAGCTCTTTCTTGGAAAAGAAGGTAATTATGTTTATTTGATTTATAGTTATTTATTGCATTTGTTTATTGTTCACTTTTTCTGCCCATGTCTGAAATTGAAGGAAACTTATTCTTGCACTTCTATTATACTGGAAACTCAAGGTATTTATGGAAACTCTAAGCTGCTATGTCTGTAATGAAGAATTTTCAGTATTAATAACTCTTAAACATGATCCTTGAAATGGTGTTGGGTTCATAGTCTTAATTAGTTTCCATTATCAATTTGTTATGTCTCTGTGAGGAACACTCTTATCTGTAAAAGGACATTAACCCGGCATTCTGCTCACAGGAAGGAGAATGGCCTACTCTGCTTACATGATCCCAAACAAAAATATTATCATCATCCATTAGATTACTTATTTCATAAAACACTTATCAGCCATATTAGAACTAGTTAAATGGAAACTTAATTGCTTTTCCTGAAATAATTGCCTAGAACCATGAAAAATTACCACACATATAATTTGCTCCATAATACATGTAAGTATAAATGGCTAAATTAAAATCTTCATTAAAATTTCTTATATATTTTTTACTCTAGTTCCATAGTCTACCACATCAAATTTATTATTACATGAGCTCACAAGAGGAAAAGCATGTAAGAAATCTTAAAATATTTTTGAAATATATTCCTATTCATTTAACACTACTATCATGTTCACAGTTTGTGACTTATATAAATGATCCTAAACTATGTAGTCATTAGCAAAGCCATCTAATATGCTGGGAAAACAATCTACAGACCTGTTATCTCAGTTCTTTAGTCTAATCTTCCTGAATAATGAGTCGACTTCAGTATATTAATAGTGTCATTTTCTGGTTTTTATCCTCAACAGAGGCATATGATGGAAATCATTTGTCTCAAACCAATTAAGTATCACACTGTGGAAGACAGTAAATGGAAGAAGTCTTGTCGTATGATTTATTTCATGCCATATGATCTAAGGTTGCTAACTATCCATTTTATCTGGTATACAATACAAGATTGCCTAATTAAGTTCTGTTGTCCAAGGAGAAGCTGTTATGAAGCCAATGTTTTCCCAAGATTGTTAAAAACAGTTAGTGTAGAATTTGTGCTGGAACTTGCTGTTCAACAATGTTCTCTTTGAAGATTTCATTAGAAAATTTTGATAAGAGAATCTGTAATTTAATTATTCAAGTTGAATCTCTATTGTGGCTACAAAACAAGGCAATGAGAAAAATTTAATTCTTGAACTAAACATAGGTTGACTTTAAATGACCCATTATGTATTATCTTTGTTATCTATAGCACATCCATAATAATTAATAAACATTTACCAAGCCTCTGTGTGAGCACACTAGGGGGTTTAATTATGTCTTCTTGCTTAGTATGAGTATAAACAATATTATGAATCATTTAAGTGGCACATCTTCACTGTGTTTTCATGACAGACAAAAATATTAGAAATCAATTTTAAATTCAGAATGATTCTATTTTATAATATAACAATTACAAATATAAAATAAGCATAAATAATTCCATTGCCAGTTAATGGAGTTTAATCTTATATAATATATTTTGAGAGAATTGTAAGAATTATTAAGATTTCATGTAGAAACATGCATAATTTTAAAACTGTCATTACTTCTTTAAACACTTATTGAGGACTATTATCCACTAAATTATGCTGGACATTGGCTATGAAGATGAGAGAGACCCTGTTCCCATGGAGCTCCCTCCCTAGTGTTGGAACCGTAAAGAAACATGGCAGAGGAGCTTTCTGAGGACGGCCAGTTTGTCAAATCAGGTCTTACCACACAGGGCTCCCTATCACCATGACCACCGTTTAAGGTCTCTGAACAAACATTTTCAGCAACTGAAAGGTCACATCAAGGAAACAGACTTATACTTAGGAAATTAAAAAAAAAAAACATGTTTCATTTATTTATTGTTTATTTCATGCCCTTGTTCCTAATACCATCCTATTAGATTATATTTTAATTATAATGCTTGTGCCTCTCTAAAGGGACAAAGCATTATATCCAAATGAAAGACAGCTTTAAGGAATGCCTCATTGTCACATCTCCCTAAACTGAAATGACAAATATGAAAAACTACTAGCATAAAGAGGGTGAACTTAAAGGCCATAGGAGAGATGGTTGATCATTTTTAGAGGTCATTCAAGTTGAGCCACATACCTAATTTAACTCTATTAAATAAAAAATAAAAAATAATTGCGGGAGAGGAACCAAGATGGTGGTATAGGTAAACACCCATACTGCTGCCCTGTACAACAAATTTAAAACTACAACTAAGGACAAAATGGACATCATCCAGAACCACCAGAGGGCTGGCTGAATGGACATTCCACAAACAGAAGGAAAAATAAAAAGACACTGAGATTCAGGGGAGCTGAGAAGGACAGAGTTGCAGGTACAGGCTGAGTCAGAGGCTCGTAGCTGCGAGCAAATGGAAAGGACAGGCAGTTGCAAACCCAGCTGCTTTTCTTGAACTGAGAGGGAGACAAAGGTGTCCCACTGCACTGAGCCCCAGTTCTGGGCAAGTCTCAGGGAACCCAGACTATTACGGAGTGGAACTGGACTGTAAGGAGGAAACATGCTGAAACTCCGGCACTGCATAGGTGCACAAGCTATCAGAGAGGGCTTGTGTCTGGCTCTAATGTTCTGGAGGAAAAAAACAAAAACAAAACACCAGACTGCTTTGTTTTCTCCTCTCAGTGAGTCTTTGGGTGTGCAGACTCATTTGGGGAGAAACTAGACTATCTGGCAGCGGGCAGAGCTCTAGGCAGCTTTCTCTCAGAGGTGCATGCAGCCGTTGCTGTGGGGCACGAAGACCTAGGAGCCTTTTAGGGTGGAGCTGACCAGAAACCAGGCCTGCCTGCCCAACACGGAGACTCTGCCCCATCCAGGCTGAGCACAGCTGATCCTCACAGCCAACTGGCCTGGAGATCAACCCCTTCCAGTGATACTAGCAACAATCTAGGCTTAACTAAAACAAGATTGTGTAGCCCATAAAGAGGTGTACCAAGGGAATCCACTTCAGGTAACTGGGGAGGCTGAGCCACTGTCCCCTAGAGGACACCTACCACACAAAGCTACTTGACCAACTCAGGAAAGCAGCCAAAATGCAAAGACAAGGTAACATATTACATGTGAAAGAAATGGAAGAAAAAAAAACAACAACCGGACATAGAGTTCAAAACCACAGTTACAAGGTTTTTCAAGAGGCTCCTAGAAAAGGCCGATAAATTTAATGAGACCTTGAGGCTATGAGCGAGACCTCAAGGATATGAGCAAGTCCCTCAAGGAAATGAATGAGACTATGGAGGATATGAAAAAGGACCAACTAGAAATTAAGCATACACTAACTGAAATAAAAAATATTATACAGAGACCCAAAAGCAGTCTAGAGGACAGCAAGAATCAAGTCAAAGATTTGAAAAACAAAGAAGCAAAAATCACTAAGCCTGAAAAGCAAGAAGCAGAAAGAGTCCAAAAAATTGAAGATAGTGTAAAGAGCCTCTGGGACAACCTCAAGCATACCAACATCCGAATTATGGGGTGCCTGAAAAAGAGAGAGAGCAAGATACTGAAAACCTATTTGAAGAAATAGTGACTGAAAACTTCCCCCACCTGGTGAAAGAAATAGACTTATAAGTCCAGGAAGTTGCACTGAACCCCAAACAAAAGGAATCCAAAGAGGACCACACCAAGACACATCATAATTAAAATGTCAAGAGCAAAAGATAAAGAGAGAATATTAAAAGCAGCAAGAGAAAAACAGTTAATTACCTCCAAGGGAGCACCCATATGATTGTTAGCTGATTTCTCAAAAGAAACTATGCAGGCCAGACAGGAGTGGCAAGAAATATTCAAAGTGATGAATAACAAGAACCTATAACCATCCAGCAAAGCTATCAGATTTAAAGGTCAGATAAAGTGCTTTGCAGATAAGAAAAAGCTAAAGGAGTTCATTAACACCAAATCAGTATTATATGAAATGCTGAAAGGTGTTCTTGAAGAAGAAGAAGAAGAAGAAGAAGAAGAAGAAGAAGAAGAAGAAGAAGAAGAAGAAGAAGAAGAAGAAGAAGAAGAAGGAGAAGAAGGAGGAGAAGAAGGAGAAGAAGAAGGAGAAGAAGGAGAAGAAGGAGAAGAAGGAGAAGAAGGAGAAGAAGAAGAAAAAGAAGAAGAAGAAGAAGAAGAAGAAGAAGAAGAAGAAGAAGAAGAAGAAGAAGAAGAAGAAGAAGAAGAAGGAGAAGAAGAAGAAGAAGAAGAAGAAGGAGGAGGAGGAGGAGAAGAAGGAGGAGAAGAAGGAGGAGAAGAAGGAGGAGAAGAAGGAGGAGAAGAAGGAGGAGAAGAAGGAGGAGAAGAAGGAGGAGAAGAAGGAGGAGAAGAAGGAGAAGAAGAAGGAGAAGGAGAAGGAGAAGAAGAAGGAGAAGAAAAAGATAAAGATAAAAATTATGAACAACAAATACACATCTATCAACAAGTTAATCTAAAAATCAAGTGAATTAAAAATCTGATGAACAGAATAAACTGGTGAATATAATAGAATCAGGGACATAGAAAGGGACTGGACTGACGATTCTCAGGAAAAAGGGATGTGGTGGGTGTGGGAAGAGACTGGACAAAAAGCATACACCTATGGATGAGGAGAGTGGTGGGGAAGGTGAGGGCAGAGGATGAGATGAATACTGGGGGGAGGGGAGCTATAGAAGAGAAAAAAGAGCAACATTGTAATAATCTGAACAATAAAGATTTATTAAATTAAAAAAATAAATAAGTAAAAAATTATAATTGAAAATAAGGAAGAAAGGTAAGAGAAAAAAACTGACAAAATAAATGGACAAATTATTTTAAGGCTTTCTTAAATTTGGAACCACATAGAAAATGATGAAGGCCAAAGGACTAAAGGATTTTTATATAGGTTTGTATAAGCAAACTATGTATATGTAAAATTATTTCTAGTGGATGATATAAATTATTCCCATAGATAATTATGACTCTCCTCAATGTTAGCCCTACAAAGGGACTCAATAATTTAAACTTGAGTAACAGCCAACTATACAATATCATCTTTAAATAAAAGGTGACTTTTGAATTGAGCCTTGAGGATATATAAAATCTTGTTGAATGGAAAAGGCAAAAGGACACTTCAGATTAATGGAATGCAAGTTATCTAACAAATATAAAAAAGAGTTATTTAGAGAGTATAAGATTTCAAAGAGAAAGCTGTGCAAAAATAAAGTTTGTATTAAAATCATCATAATTCGCAGAAACCGGTTTGGCTCATTGGATAGAGCGTCGGACTGTGGGCTGAAGGGTCCCGGGTTCAATTCTGGTCAAGGGCATGTACCTTGGCTGCGGGCACATCCCCAGTGGGGGGCGTGCAGGAGGCGGCTGATCGATGTTTCTCTCTCATCGATGTTTCTGACTTTCTATCCCTCTCCCTTCTGCTCTGTAAAAAATCAATAAAATATATTAAAACAATAAAAATAAAAAAATAAAAATAAACAAAATCATCATAATTCATTTATATTAGAGTTATTAGGTAAGTCAGGATAGTATTCCTACTCAAACTATTCCAAAATGTGTGTTATCTAAAACAGATCATTACTCACACATTCACTATCCATAATTACCTCATTGCAAAAATAGAAATAAAATTACAGGCCATTTGTAAACTACCTGAGTGTGAAAGTCAGAGAAGACTGAAGGACGTGGGTGGTACTTGTGAACTATGTCAGATGCCTCCTAGTGACATCTAGGAACCTCTTAGTGGGCTCTCTCTCTGAGGCCATTGGACGCTATCTCATGCCATATACATCAACTATGGACTGGGTATGGGTTAACTTGACTGCATCTCACTTTATGCCCACATGTGCACTTTGACTTCCTCTTTAATATTTTCTTACTGTTTCTGAGACTTGAGATATCATGGGCACATTAGGACTTACTAGTATGTAACCTGGAAGTGTGTGTGCTTTTGGGTGGGTTGAAGGCCTGTTTAAATGGGTAATGAAGCAAACCCGTGACAATAGAAATGGAAAATGACAAATGCATTTTTCTCCTTTCCTTACCCCAAAATAGACTACCAGGCAGTAGTTCATGCTATCTCTTAAAGATGGCAAAATTGTACTTCATAGAAATGTACGCAGGTTGGTAATGCACTTCCATGTTTGTTTTTTAACTTTTTCTTTTTTTTTTTTGAGGTTAATATATTTATCTTTATTGTTCAGTTTATTAATTACATCGTTTCCCCTTTTTATCCCCCTATAGCTCCCTTCCACCCTGTACCTATCCCACGCTCCACCCTCACCTCCCCTCCCCACTGTCCTCTCCCACTGTTGCAAGATTTTTGTCCAGTCTCTTGATACACTTCCACAACCCTTTTCTCCCCAAGAATTGTCAGTCCATTCCCTCTCTATGTCCATGTCTCTGTTATATTCACCAGTCTATCCTGTTCAACAGCCTATCAATTCACTTGATTTTTATGTTCATTTGTTGATAGATGTGTATTTGTTGTTCATAATTTTCATCTTTACCTTTTTCTTCTTCCTCTTCTTAAAGAATATCTTTCAGCATTTCATATAATGTTGGTTTGGTGGTGATGAACTCCTTTAGCTTTTTCTTATCTGCGAAGCACTTCACTTGACCTTCAGTTCTGCATGATAGCTTTGCTGGATAGAGTAATCTTGGTTGTAGATTCTTGCTGTTCATAACTTTGAATATTTCTTGCCACTCCCATCTGGCCTGCATCGTTTCTGTTGAGAAATCCGCTGACAATCGTATGGGTGCTCCCTTATAGGTAACCAACTGTTTCTCTCTTGCTGCTTTTATTATTCTCTCTTTGTCTTTTGCTCTTGGCATTTTAATTATGATGTGCCTTGGTGTGGTCCTCTTAGGGTTCCTATATATTGGGGTTCGGTGCACTTCTTGGACTCCTAAGTCAATTTCTTTCACCAGGTATGGGAAGTTTTCAGTCACTGTTTCTTCAAATAGGTTTTCATTGT
This sequence comes from Antrozous pallidus, assembly GCA_027563665.1. Lineage (NCBI taxonomy): Eukaryota > Metazoa > Chordata > Mammalia > Chiroptera > Vespertilionidae > Antrozous > Antrozous pallidus. Next base: position 105,194,646 of record CM050514.1, on the reverse strand, counting down.
CTTGGTCTCTCTCTTTTTCTGGCACCCCTATAATTCGGATGTTGGTATGCTTGAGGTTGTCCCAGAGGCCCCTTACACTATCTTCAATTTTTTGAATTCTTTTGGATTCTTGCTTTTTCAGCTGAGTGGATTTTCCCTCTTTGTATTTCAAATCTTTAACTTGGTTCTTGGGGTGCTCCAGAGCACTTTTAGGTCTTTGTATAGTATTTTTTATTTCAGTCAGTGTATGCTTAATTTCTGGTTGGTCCTTTTTCATATCCTTGAGAGTCTCCTTTATATCCTTGAGGGTCTCGTTCATTTCCTTGTAGGACTCATTCATTTCCACGTTGGTCTTGATCATTTCCTTGCAGGTCTCGTTTATATCCTTGAGGGTCTTGTTCATTTCCTTGTAGGACTCATTCATTTCCTTTGTGATCTTGCTTATTTCCTTATAGGCCTCGACCTTTTGTTGGAGCCTCTTGAAAAACCCTATAACCGTGGTTTTGAATTCCATGTCCAGTCGTTTTTTTTCCTCCATTTCTTTCACATCTGATTTCTTTCCTTGTCGCTGCATGGTGGCTGCTTCCCTGAGTTGGTCAATTAGCTTTGTATGGTAGACTTCCTACTAGGGACAGTGGCTTAGCCTCCCCAGTTACCTGAGGTGGATATGGGTTGCACAGTCTTGCTGAATTTAAGCTCAGTTAATCGTTGTTAGCACTTGGAGGGTTGACCTCCAGGCCAATTGTCTGTGAAGCTCAGCTGTGCTCAGGTTGGATGGGCGGAGTCTCCGGGCCAAGCAGACAGCGTTTGCTCCGCCTTATGTGGCCCCGGGGACTCTGTGCCGGGGGCAATGGCCGCCAGCACTTCTGAGAGGGAGCCGCTGCCGAGCTCCACCGGCTGCCAGGGAATTCAGACTCTTCCAAAATGAGTCTGCACACCCAACGTCTCACCCAGGGTCGTAAAACAAAGCAGTCTGATGGTTTTCTGAATGAGAGACAAGTCGCAGTGCGCTCTCTGCGCCGTCACGCAGCCGAGCTGTTCACTCGCAAGCTGCCTTTCCACAAGCCGGGAGACCTGGCAGCACCCGAGCTTCGGCGTGCCCTCCCACTGTCCAGTTTTCACCCCGTGTGATAGTGGGTTCTCTGGACTTCGCCCAGAGCTGGAGAATAAGTCCAGTGGGACGTCTTTGTCCCCCCTGTTCAAGAAAACTGGCCGGTTTTCAGCCGCCCGCCCACTCCGCGGTGCGCACTCCAAACCTCTCTCCGTGCGAATCTTTCAACGCTGTTCGCCGCCGCTCCTCCGAGTCACAGTGTCTTATCTTCACTTTTATTTGTGGAATTTTCACTCAGCGGGCTTTCTGGTGATTCTTTGCCACCATCTTAGTTCTCCCTGTTTTTTAACTTTTTCTTATTGCAGTGAGAAAATGACTGAACTAGATTCCAGTTCAAAAAATTGTCCATATCAAATTAAGGAAGTCAACTGATTCATTGTTTGTCTGTGTGTTTTTGTATTTAACTTTTAAATTAGGACATCAAATTTATATGCTTATTTATTCCACACTTTAGGTAATAAAAATTAAAATAGATAACATTAAAAATAAATTTTAAATAGGTTTGAATTTTAACTGAACCATAAGGTGCAGGGAGGCTGTGGAAGGCAGCACAGGGGCACAGGGCTTTGGAAGGGGAGTGTGATGGTCTGTACCCTTTGCCTTCTCCATCTATCTTCACACTTTAATCAAAGCAGTCAAAATTATTACATTGAAATTCCTACTGTTGCTTTATTAAAAAAATGTTTGGCTACTGCCTAGTTGGCGTGGCTCCGGGAACCAGAAAATCATGGGTTCAATGCTGGTCAGGGCACATGCCAGGTTGTGAGCTTGATCACCAGGGTGGGGCGTGCAGGAGGCAGCTGATCCATGATTCTCTCTCATCATGGATATGTTTCTGTCTCTCCTCTCTCTCCCTTCCTCTTTGAAATCAATAAAAATATATCTACTAAAAATGTTTTGCTACTAAAACTGTTAATTTTTTTTTTCTCTCTAAAGTCTTTTCTGAGATTCTCAGGTTCAGTGAAACCTAGATTGCAGCACCAATAATCTCCAGTCATCACATTATTTGGGACTGAAGTTCTTGTTTTCTGTGACAAACATTTATTTGTCAAACCTCAGGAGTTCATTTGGTGTATACTTATAGGCTGAGAGTATTGTCATAAACCCCCTCTGATTACTATCTGCATAAAATGCAAACTCTTTATCAAGCCCCAATGCTGACTGAGATGCGCTGGCTCGCTTGCTCACTGTAGGTACTGAGGCTGATTTTGTGGCATTTGAATCTCAGGAACTCATGGGAAAGAGATTTGAAATATAGGCATTATTTAAAAAATATATTTTGATTTGTTAAAGCATATAATATTAAAGAAATGAATATCAAGAAATGCTTAGGGGAGTCTACTGGAATATTTGATAGTTCAGGGTAATCAAGAATCATCACATCAAAAAGATAGTTTTTCTATGCTAGGGAATGGTTTGAAGGATAAAATTTATTACCCAAGGGTTAGAACAAACTCTGAGTGAGGGGAATATTAATATATAACTACCTCTAAATATTTGTATCTAAAATTTTATCTTCATCTAACATTAAGGACTTGAAATATTTGGCAACTTTACTTATGTTTAAGTTAAAATAGCATTGTTAATAGATACAAAATGAATTAACTATTGTGGTTAGACATATCAGTAGAACCAGAGTTAATAATTTCCTAACATGCATAATACAGATAATCAGAAAATGGGTAAGAGAATTCAATTAAAGTAATTATAAATATAAATTAGATGAATTGTATAACAACTTCAGCCAATTTAATAGTTGTTCATCAGGAAAAATAATTATAGCAATGTATGGGAAGAATCCTGTCATCTAGGTTTTGTTTCCCATATGACACCATAGTCTTTACCACTTATAAATTACCATATGTACATTGCTCTAAAAACTGCCTTTGATTATCTCAAGGTATTGGAAGATTTTGGTTCTAAGTTGTAATCAGGGCCAGTAAGAGGTAAGGAAACTGCTTTATTGGCTCATTTTCTGATGTGAATGTTCACCCATGTACAATGATTTAAATCCTGAAATCTCCATGGAACCTCTCTAATTGAGGCTTTCTTCAGAAAGTATTATTTGGTGAGGACTAATAACTTTTAACATAAAGCCAATTTTTCCGAGATCTTGTAATTTTTCCAAAAGTCGACAGATTGTTTTGGTCAGAACTTATAAAAGTTCTTCCATTTTTATTTATTTTCCATGCTATTTGTACACCACAGTGTCTCCTCTGTGGAGCCAGGTCTTCACAACTTCCTATGTTCTCCAAACCATAGCTGTGCCCTGAGGCTTGACTGATGATAGGTGTTGAGAATCTGATGCATACTTCCAGAGACAGAGAGAAACTCTTTATCAAGCCCCATTGCTGACTGAGATGCGCTGGCTCGCTTGCTCACTGTAGGTACTGAGGCTGATTTTGTGGCATTTGAATCTCAGGAACTCATGGGAAAGAGATTTGAAATATAGGCATTATTTAAAAAAAATATTTTGATTTGTTAAAGCATATAATATTAAAGAAATGAATATCAAGAAATGCTTAGGGGAGTCTACTGGAATATTTGATAGTTCAGGGTAATCAAGAATCATCACATCAAAAAGATAGTTTTTCTATGCTAGAAATTAAAATGAGGAAAATATAAAGTCACCATAAAATATGCCAATAAAACATGACATCTTTTAATATTTACTAGTAAGAGTTGCTTATTAATAGATAAAAATAAATTTAATAGCTTAGTGGTAATATTTGGATAATAATTATAATCATGCAATAAATATTTAGTGAATATGCTCAGGGTAAGGGTTTTGTAATTTGCTTTTCAATTGATCAACCTGTGATCGATACAGGTTTTTACAACAAAAAAGGTGACATTTGAACAAATAGATGAAGGAAGTAAGGATATGAATTTAGAGCAGAGAGCTCCAAGCAGAGGAACACAAACTCAAGATCCCTGAGAGAGAAGTGGGATGGAATAAGATAAGAGAGGAAGCACAGCACCAAATTTTAAAAGTTCACTGAGGCCATTGTAAGGGTATTGCTTTCACTCTGCATGTAATAGGAAAGGACTGAAGGATTCTGAGCCAAATATTGTTTTCTGATTTAATTTTTAACAGAATCATTTTGTTAAGCAATAGACTAAAGTGAGCCAAGGGGAGCAGTAGGAAGAACAGTTAGAAAGATATTGCACTACTCTGTGAAATATAAAAATGCTTGTAGAATTCTGAAAAATTTCTTTGCACCAGATGCTGCACTAAGAAATTTATTTGGCATATCTCATTCTATTCTAACAGCAGTAAAATACAGATAGATATTATTATCATTATTTTGTGAAGAATTGAAATTGTGTATCTGGAGAGTAAAATTAATAAACCTGTCCGGTATATTGTACAGTCAGGATTTGGACACAGTTCAGATGTTTCCAGAGTCCACATGATTCGTCACTATACTTCATTACCCAAAATCAAGTGAAAGCCACTACTAGACAAAATAGTTTTAAAGTGGGAATATCAAAGATGTTCTGCCCCAAACTCAAATACTTCTACTTGATGACTTGCCCTTCCTCTGTTTAGACTAGCCTCTCCCAAGATTTTAATTGAGGGCTTAAAAATTCTTAGGTTGATTTCTAAGTATTTCATATGTTTTTTGTTCTTGGGATAAATTAAATATTTTTATAATATTTTATTTTATTGATAATTTTATAATATCACTGTTTCTATGTAGATCTTATAACTCTGCCACTTATTGACATTCCAACCAGTTTTATTAAAATAATACTTGCATTTAATTGTCTTTTCTTATTTAAGCAGGAATTATCATTAAATAATTCCTTTTTTTTTTTTTTTTACCACTAGCCACTATTATATATCCTTCTTGCCTATTACACTATTAAGTCAAGGATAATAGCATCCTTATCTCATTGCTCACCTTAGCGGTAATGTTCCTAATATTTTACCATGATGTCTGTTGAAGGTTTCTGGGAGATGCTTTTTATCAAATCAAGACATTACTTTATTCTCCAAGCTTGCTAGACAATTTTTAAAGTCTGGAATGTTTTTTACATGTTATCAAATGCATGTTCAATGTGAGTCAAAGTCTCATGGTTCATTCTTTCCCTTTTTATTCAATATGATTGCTAACATTTACATAATTCCTAATATTTAGCCACCTCTCTCTATATATTTATATATGGTTTTTTTTCAAATCAAGCATTTTACTCCTATCTGTCATTTCTTATTTGCCTGTGTTGTTTACAATTTTATACTTATAATTCACATGAATTATCTTCATAATATTGAATATTAGTTTTCATTTACACTATTTTGCTTCTTAAGTCATGAATGAAATAGAAACAAAGCAAATTTCTATATGATCCAACAGAGTTTTCAACTGTACTTCTCCTTTTATGTGTATTTTGTAATCAACCTCCTATTTAAAAGATAAATAACTATTCTGGTTTCTGCCTAAGGCCAACTCCTTGATTCAAATACTAAATTCTATCTTATCCCCAGGTATATCTGGCATTTTGTCAATTAATTAAAATTTTAGTGGTATTTTTAAAAATAATAATAAACACTATTAATATTGCTGTGGATCAGGCTGTTGACTTCCAAAATTGGTAAATGCCTATTTCTAATTCCTATGATTTTGTATATTTTACTATCTTGAATTGGTTGGTCAAAATACACTGAGTGAACAGATTATTATGATGATCTCTGAATGCATAATAGTCTAATAATCTGGCCTCTCTCTCTCTCTCTCTCTCTCTCTCTTTCTCTTTCTCTCTCTCTCTCTCTCTCTCTCTCTCTCTCTCTCTCTATATATATATATATATATATATATATATATTTTTTTTTTTTTTTTAAGAGGCCCGGTGCATAAATTCATGCATGGGCAGTTGGTCGGCCTGCCTCCTGGTTGAACTCCTGGTCAAGGAGACAATTTACATATTAGCCTTTTATTATATAGGATATACACTGAGTGTCCAGATTATTATGTGTTCAGAGATCATAATAATCTAGCCACTCAGTGTATGTAAGAATTCCACTGCCTTAGTATATTTTATAGGTAAATATCTTCACTTATCATACATGTATGTATATATATATATATATATATATATATATATATGTATACTGTATATATTCCATTAAAGAATGATATAAGCATCTGAAAAACAAATCTGCCTGCCATTAGCAGTGTTGTCTTATGAAAGAGATCACTGGGGAAAAAATATGTATGACTTATGATGAAGTAGTCATAGTAAATCATCATGATTCTCACTGAAATCATTCTAGGTTCTGAATTGCTTCCTAACTAAAATGAACTTCTAGTCAATTTAATCTTGCTCAGACACATTAAAACGTATTTTCTCTGCACTTCAGAGTCCAAGTTCCCGAAGAACACATGATTGTGTAACTCTAGTCATTTTATTTTTCTCTGAATCATTTTCCCAGTTTGACTTAATTAAACTATATTAACCAGGAGAAACACCCTTTTTTTTTGGGGGGGGGGGGGGCGGGGGAGGGTTTGTTTTGTTTTGTTTTGTTTTGTTTTTAGTTCCACTGAAACAAATGAAATTGTATTTATAGGGAAGAACTTGGATAGTTTTCTTTAGGATAACTTAGTTTGAATTTTGCTCTTTAGAAGTATATGAAAAATTATTCTGTTAATTCCTCCATAGACAGCATGTTAGTAAAAATTAAAACTCTAAAAGCAAAATATAGAATTTTGGCTTTGAGTTGCAGTGTTTCTGCCATGGAAAATATTTATTATTTCTCCTGCTCTTTTCTTTTACTTCCTACTCTTTATCATATCTATCTTCCTTCTCTTTTCTATAATTTCTTCTTGAAGTATCTTGGTAAGCAATTAAACTTTCTAATGTTAAATATAGCATAAACATTTACTTTTTAAACCTATCTGGTTTTAAAAAGTAAATATATAAAATAAATTTACCAAATAATTATCTCAAGTCAAATAAATATGTGCTATTGGTAATATGCAAAGAACCCATTTGATATTTTCTGTACTTGAAATGTATTGTACCCAAATCATTATAATTTTTCAAGTAATTTAAAATTTGTAATAGTCCAAACAGAGGCCAGAGCATCACAGATTTAATGCCATAAACATATATTTCCATTTTACTTATAATTATAAAATTAAATTGTCATATATTCTTTATTTATTAATATTTGAAACAATATATTTATAACACAATGCTATATAATTTTTTAGTGATTATTGGGTAAAATCTAATTGGTACCAATTCTATGTTCTTTTTTTTTTAATAGCTTTGAGAATAGTAATAGGAAACTCCTCTTTGAATTCATGAGTGGGAGAGCTGAGTTGTCAGGAGTCTGTGGGAGCAAGCTCAGAACAGCTAACTAAATGACTTCAAAATATGGACGCTTACATCTTAGAGCAACTAAAAAAAATGTTTCATGTGTCTGTTTAAGAAGTTTCATTTATTAGAGCTTGGTTATTTTATTTTCTGATTTAGAATAAGACATTTTTAAGTAATTTCATTTTGGTATCTCAGTTTCTCCTAACATTTCTTTAGGTATTACTTCACTTTGGCCAAACTTCACTTCTTGTTTACTTCATCTTTTGCACTTGGGAAGGGGGAGAATCTTTCCTTCTGCTTTTTGGGCAGCTTGGCCTACCTTCCAATCAGTCCTGACCCGAGCGGGGAGGGAGGCTTCAGCACTGCTGGGAATCCTGTACCTGCCCTGCCCCCGGGGCGCATTGCTTTAATTGTCCTGTCACTGCCAATTTGGTGTATTTAGACAGTGAACTGCCTTCTCTATCTCTAGTAGACAGAAAGCCCCATGCCTAATCTTTTCCTTCATGCAAACTTCTTATTTCTACAGTTAACATTACGTATACTATCAATACCTGAGGGTGAGACATCTACATCTCTGTTTAGAGAATGAGGTTATGTCCTGTAGTATTAAATAAAATTTTAAATATAAAATTCTACCTGCAGAACTGAATAAATTATCTTTTCAGTCAAAATATTAAAAGAAAGTACAAACTTGAGTTTTTAATTATACTACTTAATTTTAGAATATTAGAAATTTTTGTTTATTGAAATGATGAGGGTATATTCATCAACTGAATTTCACATTGCATGTAAGAATATGCAAATTTCGAATATAAGACAAAAATAATAGAGACAATTTTTATATTTAAATAAATGCTATAGGTGAATAGATTTGATATAGATAATGATGCTCCTTCATGTATTTAAAATTTTTCTTTATGTTGAATTTATTGGGGTGACACTGGTTAACCAGCATTATACAGGTTTCAGGTGCACAATTCTACAACACATCATCTATACACTGTACTGTGTGTTCACCACCCCAAATCAAGTTTCCCTCCATCTCCATTTATCCCCACCATGCCTTCCTTCAACTCCATCTACCCTCCTTCCCCCCAGCAGTCACCACACTGTTTTCAGTGTCCACGAGCTTTTTCTTTTTTGTTTAATCCCTTTACCTTCTCCTCACCTACCCCTAACAGATCAGTCTGCTCTCTATTAATTGTCATTATTTTGCTTGGTAATTCATTGTGTTCATTATATTCCACATATAAGTGAGATCATATAATACCTACTTTTCTCTGACTGGCTTATTTCACTTAGCATATTATACAGGTTCATCCATGCTGTTGTAAAGGCTAAGATTTCCTTCTTTTTTACAGCCACATAGTATTCCATTGTGTAAATGTACCAGAGCTTTTTATCCACTTATCTACTGATGTACACTTAGACTGCTTCCAAATCTTGGCTATTACAAATAACACCACTATGAACATAGGGGTGCATATAGTCTTTTGAATTATTGTTTTGGATTTCTTCAGACACGTTTCCAGAAGTAGAATTGCTAGGTTCATGTATTTAAATTTAAATACTTTTATTTTTAATTTTTAAATCTTAGAATACATCCTATTTAGTTGATAAAATTAGTCATTAGAATTTTATCAAGTCTATGAGTTAAAATTATAACGTTGAAATTATGGTTTTATATAACTTGATATAGTTCTTTATGATAATATTGTTGATTGGGGATTTTTCATATCTCCTTTAGACCATCTTAACTGTTAAGATTTACTTTTTTTCTGGGGCTTGAGCCCAATGATTTTGGTAACAAATAATTGAGAACTTTTAGGAGAAATTTTAAACTTTGGGGGAATTTATGAGTATCTTTAAAATAGGGTTTCTTAAGCTTTAAAGTTGGGAATATACATAAATCAAATTTGACCTCTCTTGCTGTAAATTCCTGTATCATTGATGATTGAAGCAAGGGATGTTAAATTACACTTAGGATTTAGTCCACAGTGTACAAATCTGTCATTTTTCTGTGTGATAAGTAAGTATTGTACCCCTACAATTCTTTTAGATCTTTTAGTGATAGATGGATGTAAAAATATGATAGACTATGTGTCCGAAATATGAATACCTGATTTGCATATGGTACATAAACAATATGCAAAGCTGTTTTTACTTCCATTTCATATTTATGATGGATCTATCAGTAGTTGGAATATGGAATAGGATTGAAATTTAGATACACATTAAAAATGCTAATTATGTTCTTGTGTAATTGCATAATATCAGAAAACAGCTGCCTTTGCAAAAAGTGCTGGCTTTAACTTACATTAAAGAGAGTTTCAGCAGTTTTGTAAAACTTCGGAACATCTAGCACATTTTTTTTGATGAGTTGTATGGGGCTTGGAAATTCTATACATGAAATTGTCTAAGACACAGGACTCATCTAAGACTCATCTTCTTTAAAAAAGCAAAACAGAGGGTATGATACAGACATCAATACCAAACACACAGAAAAATCATGCCCCGCTACAAGAGCAGATGTCCATCTAAAGTGCAGATACAGTAAACCAATGTACATGACTTGAGTCTAAACAGCTAAGTGCCAGGAAAATAAAAATACCAGTTAGAGCCAGAGTATCTGAAGATCAAATCAACCTTGTGCACGGATGTCCTGGTTTCCTGGCTATATTGACAGGCCTTCAAGAACAGAGTAGTCGCTCAGCTGTCTTTTTAATTTTTAAGAGTGTAATTTGAGAGAGAACCAAGGTGGCAGCATAGGTAAACACCTATTGTTCTTCCCTGCGCAACAATTTAAAAATTACAACATAACAACAAAACAAACATCACCCAGAATCACCAGAAACCTGGCTGAGTGAAAACTCCACAAATAAGAGTAAAGGTGGGACACTGAGACTCAGAAGAGCGGCGGGAGCACAGCCTTGAAGATCGTGGGGAAACAGGTTAGGAGCCGTCCTGGTCGCGCGCGGGCGGTGGCTGGAGCAGCAACCCCGGCTGGGTTTCACCAACGGGGAGGGTGGAGACGTCCTACTACACGGATTCCACAGTGCCAGGTGAGGTCCGAGGTCCAGGGGACGCACCCTGGAAGCCGGGCGCGGCAGAGGTCTCCTAGTCTGCAGAGAAGCCAGGTGCTTGAAAAAGAAGTTTGCACATGTAAACTGTGCCATAGCACAGACGATGCGACTTGCTCCCTGGAAACTTGTCTCCGGGTCCCGGAAACCACATGTTTTACAACCCTGGGCAAGACTTTGGGTGTGCAGACTCATTTGGGGAGAGGCAGAGTTGTCTGGCTAGGGGAAGAGACTAGCGGCTTTCTCTTGGAGGTGCCTGCAGCCATCCCCATCCAACAGAGACCCTCGCGCGTGAACGTCGCATAGGACATAGCTGACACTGAGGCTGCCTGCGCAGCTCAGAGACTCCGCCCATTCAACCTGAACACAGTCTCCCTTCACAGCCAATTGGCCTGGAGGTCAAACGCTCCTAGGGCTAACCACAACAAGCTGGTTTTAAATTCATAAATACTGTACAACCCATAAAGGATTGCAGTAAGAGTACCCACCTCAAGTAACTGGAGAGGCTGTGCCACTGACCCTTAGAGGACATCTACCACATAAAGCAGCCACCATGCAGAGATATGGAAAGAAATCAGGTGTGAAAGAAATGGAGGAAAAAAGACGCCTAGACATAGAGTTCAAAACCACAGTTATAAGGCTTTTCAAGAGGCTCCTAGAAAAGGCCGATGAACTTAATGAGAACTATAAGGAAATAAACAAGACCAACCAGAAAATGAATGAGACTTACAAGGAAATGAATGAGACCTTCAAGGAAATGAACAAGACCTCTGAGGATATGAATGAGACCCTCACGTTAATGAAAAAGGACCAATTAGAAATCAAGCATACACTGACTGAAATAAAAAATATTACACAAAGTCCTAAAAGCAGTCCAGAGGGCCACAAGAACCAAGTCAAAGATTTGAAATACAAAGAAGCAAAATCCACTCGGCTGGAAAAGCAAGAAACAAAAAGAATTCAGATAATTGAAGATAGTGTAAGGGGCCTCTGGGACAACCTCAAGCATACCAACATCCGAATTATTGGGGTGCCTGAAAAAGAGAGAGAGCAAGACAATGAAAATCTACTTGAAGAAATAGTGACTGAAAACTTCCCCCACCTGGTGAAAGAAACTGACTTAAAAGCCCAAGAAGTACACAGAACCCCAAAATATAGGAATCTAAAGAAGACCACACCAAGACATATCATAATTAAAATGCCAAGAGCAAAAGATAAAGAGAGAATATTAAAAGCAGCAAGAGAAAAACAGTTGGTTACCTATAAGGGAGCACCCATACTATTGTCAGCGGATTTCTCAACAGAAACGATGCAGGCCAGACGGGAGTGGCAAGAAATATTCAAAATAATGAATAGCAAGAATCTACAACCAAGATTACTCTATCCAGCAAAGCTATCATTCAGAATTGAAGGTCAGATAAAGTGCTTCGCAGATAAGAAAAAGCTAAAGGAGTTCATCACCACCAAACCAATATTATGTGAAATGCTGAAAGATATTCTTTAAAAAGAAAAAGGTAAAAATATAAATTATGAACAACAAATACACATCTATCAACAAATGAACATAAAAATCAAGTGAATTGATAGGCTGATGAACAGGATAAACTGGTGACTATAACAGAATCATGGACATAGAGAGGGAATGGACTGACAATTCTTGGGGAGAAAAGGGTTGTGGGAAGTACAGCAAGAGACTGGACAAAAATCATGCAACAATGGGAGAAGAGTGGGGAGGGGGAGGTAAGGGTGGAGGGTGGGATAGGTACAGGGTGGAGGGGAGCTATAGGGGGATAAAAAGGGGAAACAATGTAATTAATAAACTGAACAATAAAGATAAAAAATGAAAAAAAAGAGTGGAATTTGAAATAGTGAGTTAAAATATTGTTGAGCAAATTAATGAATAGCATAGAACCTTTCATTCAATTGATGTCCAATAGAGATATTCACTATTGACACCAGGTTGTCATATTTTATCTGCAGTTAATTAAACAATGATGATAAACAACAAAAACTGATCATAACTGACTCACTGTAAGATTTTTCAGTATATTTGATACCTTTGTAGTTATTTATTTGGGTTTCTTTTCTGAGAATGTTGTCACATCAGCACACTCCTGATGGTGAGATGACCACTTAGGCATAAAGGGGTCTGAGTAGAATTGTGTGCATTGTCTCCCTAAAAGGACACGAGGGCTCATTCATCTCTTCCATAGAATGATGGCAGCAGGGTATTTTGGTGAGTATTTTAATATACTTTATTATTTAATTTAAATTATTTTATCTCATGGAGAAAACATGGGATAAAACACCTATAACATAAATATATATTATGAAAATTACATGTATATCTTATTTATATAAAGGGTGTGTTTTAAAAGCATTATTTTATCTTTTGAGCTGTTTTTATACTTTTAGTTGAACTTTAACACCATTAAATCATACAAGTCATCCCAAATAATAAGACAAATGAACAATGCCAACAGGCCTATTCAATAAATTAATATAAAAATAAATACTAAATTATAATTTTAAAGCACCTATATTTAAGAATATACATAGAATTTATAGGTAAGGAAAATAGTGAAAAACTTAATAGACATAAAGTCTAATACATTATACAAATGTCAATTGCTATGTTCTGAAAAATAATTGTGAAAAAATACTGATTTATATGCCAAGACCCTATATTTAATGATTTTATGATTTTACTAATGAAGATTAAATTTTTTACATTTAAGTTTAGAAATATATATATATATCGTATTTTCCAGCGTATAAGATGACTTTTTAACCCAGGAAAATCTTCTCAAAAGTCGGGGGTCATCTTATACACCAGGTGTTTTTTTAATTTTTATTTGGTGTGCGTTGGAAGAGGGGTAGTCTTATACGGTGAGTATATCCCAAACTCTATATGTTAACTGGAAAAGTTGGTGGTCATCTTATAAACTGGAAAATACAGTATGTGTGTGTATATGTATATATATATACATACACACATACACACACACTAGAGGCCCGGTGCACAAAATTCATGCATGGAGGCTGGGGGGGAAGAGGGTTGTCCCTCAGCGCAGCCTGCACCCTCTCCAATCTGAGACCCCCTTGAGGGATGTCCTACTGCCCATTTAGGAGATCGGCCTAAATGGGCAGTAGGACATCCCTCTCACAATCCAGGCTCCCAACTACTTGCCTGCCTGCCTTCCTGATTGCCCTTAACCGCTTCTGATCACTCCTTAACCACTTCCCTGCCAACTTGATTGATGTCTAACTGCTCCCCTGCCAGCCTGTTTGCCCCGAACTTCCTTCCTCTTCTGGCCTGGTCACCAATAACTGCCCTCCTCTTCAGACTTGATCACCCCCAGCTGCCCTCCCCTGCTGGCCTGATTGCCCACAAATGCCTGTCCTTTAAGGCCTGACCCCTCCCAATGGCCCTTCCTTGATGGCCATCTTGTGGTGGCTATCTTATGTCTCCATGGGGTTAGGATCTTTGACTACATGGGGGCAGCCATCTTGTGTGTTGGAGTGATGGTCAATCTGCATATTACTCTTTTATTAAATAGGATGTATGTATATTAGAGGCCTGGTGCACACAATTCATGCATGAGGGGCTGGGAGTGTCCCTCAACTCAGACTGCACCCTCTCCAATCTAGGACCCCTCAAAGGGAGTTGGACATTCCTCTCACAGTCCTGGTCTGCTGGCTCTCAACTGCTTGCCTGTCTGCCAGCCTAATAACCCCCTAACTACTCCCCTGCCAGCCTGATTGATGCTTAACTGCTCCCTTGCCAGCTTGTTTTCCCCTAATTGCCCTCCCCTGCAGGCCTGGTCTTCCCCAACTGCTCTCCCCAGCAGGCCTGGATCCCCAGCCCAACTGCCTTTCCCTGCAGGCCCGATCACCTCCAACTTACCTCTTCTGTCAGCATGGTCAACCCTAATTGCTCTCCCCTGCAGGCTTAATTGCCCCCAACTGCTCTCCATTGCAAGCCTGGTCCCTCCCAACTGCCTTCCACTGCTGGCCACCTTGTATTGGCCATCTTGTGTCCACATGGGGCCAGGATCTTTGACCACATGGGGGCAGGATCTTTGAGCACATGGGGGCAGCCGTCTTGTGTGTTGGGGTGATGGTAAATCTGTGTATTACTCTTTTATTAGATAGGATAGAGGCCTGGTGCATGAGTGGGGGCCAGCTGGTTTGCCCTGAAGGGTGTCCTGAAACTGTGGGGGTTCCCTTGGGGCATTGGGGTGGCTTGGGCGAGGGACCTGTGGTGGTTTTCAGGCCAACCAAGCCCCCAGTGACCCAAGCAGAGGCCCTGGTATCTGGGATTTACTAATATTCTACAGTTGAATCATTGTAGCCTGGAGCAGAGCCAAGCCTCCTGCTTGCTCTGTAGCAGCAGCCATTTCTGTTGAGATTTATTTACCTTCTATAACTGAAACTTTGTAGCCTTAAGTGGAGGCCTATGCCTGTTAGGGTAGACAGAAAGCTTGGCTTTCTCCATCACTCAGGACAACCCTAGCTCTCACTAGCTATGTGGCTGCCACTATTTTTGTTGGAATTTATTTATTTTCTATAATTGAAACTTTGTAGCATTGAGTATAGGCCTGGGCTGACCAGGGTATAGGGAAAGCTTGGCTTCCTCCATCACCAGGGAAACCCAAGCCTCCCTCCTGCTTGCTCAATGGCCTCAGCCATCTTGATTGGGTTAATTTTCATACTAACTCCTGATTGGCTGGTGAGCTTGGCTTGTGGCTGTAGCAGAGGTATGGTCATTTTGCATATTACTCTTTTATTATACAGGCTAGGATATATATATATATATATATATATACATATATATATATATATATATACACACACACACACACACACACACACACATATATGTGTATATATATATATGTGTGTGTGTGTGTACATATATATATATATATATATGTACACACACACATGAATCAATATATACCCCCACAAAATTTAGTTCTAGGGGGAATTTTAGTTAGTTTTAATCAATTTAGTTATTCTCTTATATTTGTTTGAGCACAGCATGTTTTACTTCCGCTGTAAATATGGTAGTGTGAAGAACTGTTAATTTAAATCTCTCTGTATATTTAGGGTTATCTAAGTTCTATAGTACTATAAATATTTCTTAAAAATATATACTCTACTATATACAGTTTAGAAAGGTAAAGAGTTTTTCTAGCTGGCATTGATTCTTTTTTTCATTTTTTTATTAATGTATTACATGTGTACATATCTTCCCATTGTTCCTCTTTACCCCACTCCCATACAAAGTTGGAGGGGTGGGGCAGATTCCATGCTAGAAGCAGTGGGCATTTACAAACAGAGCCCTCTCTTCCATGTGCATGAAAGAGAAGAATGGATTAACTGGCAACCCTCTGATGTGGAAGAAGGGGAAGCAGATGCCGATATAGTGTGTTTCCAAAATCACTGATGCCAAATTCAAGATGTGTGTAACCATTCCTCTGATTTTCTCAAAAGGAAAATTGATTTTCTAGAGCCAATCCAATGTAACACTATAAATGAAACCAGATTATTTTCGGGGCAGGAGTGGAGAACTTTTGATAGAGCTCTTGATCCATTATTTATAACTTTGTACACAATTTTTTTCTCAATTGTTTTATGTTAAAAAAAATTAGTAGGCATGAAGAAAAGGACGCCTAATCTAATTATGTCAAAAACGTGTAAGCTCGTGTATGTGGGGACAATCGTTGAGTAAATGAAGACAAACTGAAAGTATAATAACAACATCAATGTAAAATGAATTTGGATTTAAATACCTCCTGCTTAGGATCTGGAAATTAAATTATTTCTTAGACTTATTCCTATTTCACAAGCATTTGATGATGCCCTAAATTATACTTGTCAAATTTTCAATTTCTTTGATAACCATTTTGTTCCATAGAAAATATGATCATTTAAATCACGAGGGTATGACCTTGACATCTACATAGATAATATGTTTTATATATTAATCAAACTTTTACTGCACACCTTTTGAGTGTGAGGCAGTGTTCAAGATGAACTACTTGAAAAAGCCTCCACCCTCACCAAATTTGCATTCTCTTACTTTCTCTAGGGTATGGTTCATTTCACATCTCTTTATTTTATAGTCATACATAATTATTTAGAATTGGATAAATGTTAATTATTATGTTTATTACTAAATTTTATGCAATAATACATATTATAAGGGAAGATGTATTCCTCTGGTGCTATATTAATAGCAGATTTATGAATCTCTAAATGGAAATCTTCCCAAAGTCTGTTTGACTAACTTTTAGTTGATTAGTTGGAGGAGGTTCCTCTGTCATTTTTCACTAGAAGGAATATCACTTCAGTTGGTGCCATAATGTGACAATGTGCATCATGGGAAGTTGGGCCAAATCATTAAAATTATTATTGATGTGAATAAATCCTGGATTGTCATAATTTTTTCTCAAGACTCTCAAAGGTTTTTTTTTCCATAGCCCTTGACAAGAGTTAGATAAATAATTAACACTTGTAATTTTAAAATTCCCATAGAGAAAGTGACCTGAGGCTAGGGCTGGAATTTGGGACCAATACTGCTGGCACATATGTGAAAACAACACAGCCCATGACAAGAGATGCTGATGATGATTATTAGGAGATGAACATTCCTGTGGTTCATTTGAAAGCAAATCTGTGGTAGTCAGCAGAGGACACATGTGACTCCCTCTGAGGCCTGGAAATTTCCAGTTTCTGTGTGCACGGAGAAATGACCACATGGCAATTAGGTGGTGGTGCTGAGCTGTTTCCCTTCCATCTGGTGTTTTACAGAAGCTACATTCATGTACTCTTAAAAAAAATAGAATGAAGATAAATACATTTGCAGTTTTGTGTTGCTTAGTCTGAATACTTTATGCCAAATTATTGCTTAAAAATAAATTAATAACGAATAAAACAGAGTCCAAACATAAGTAAGATACACTCATGGCAAACTTCTCACTGTATGAGCTCCTGAGCCCATTAACTTGCCAGGAGATCAAGCTAATAATGTCATGCCTAAGTATGAGCATTAACATGCATTTTGCCTTTTTCACCCTGTATTAAATTGCAGTACCCCCAGTATTCTCTACCACTTTCCCTAATTTATTTTTATCTATAAAATATATCCCTAGATAACATATTATATGTTTACCAATTTTTTTATTTTTGCTTATATTCTTCTCTCTGGCACTGGAATATAAGCTTCATATGGGCAAAACTTTGAAATGTTTTCTTTCATTTTAAATCATTGTCTTACAGTAAACACTCAACATTTATCTGATAAAGTAATAAGAAATTACCTATCTATATTTAAATATAATACAGGGATATGATACAATGTACAATGCAAAAATATTTATTCCAGATGTATTCTAGATAAAGAAGACACTTTCAAGGACTAAAAGAGGGTTGTTAATTACCCCCTTTTTAAAATCCAAGTGCTTGAGACATATGATTGTTTTCTTTTAAGACACTTTTTAAATACAATTGTACTCCTTAATATAATGTTCAGATATGTAACTTACATATATGCATACATTTGATCACAGGTAAGTTTTTAGTACAAATTACTTTTTCCTTTTTTCCTATTTCATTTGGTTCAACCCTAAACTTTTTCTTCCTCTTCTCACCTAAGGACACCAGAAATTAGAAATTTATCTTTTCTATAGAGAAGAATCATATACTTTTTGTTATATTGTAAGCTTTTATAAGGGTTAGCTTCTAAATGACCTTACTGAAAAAAAAAACAACACTATTTCATTCTTAAAGATATAGGCATAATTATGCTAGGGTAAAGATATGATACAGCTTTAGCTGGTTTAGCTAATTGGGTAGAACATTGGCCTGAGGACTGAAGGATCCCAGGTTTGATTCTGGTCAAAGGCACATGCCTGTATTGCAGGATCCATCCCCAATTGGGAGCATGCAAGAATCAGCCTATCAATGAGTCTCTCTCATCATTGATGTTTCTATCTCTCTGTAATCAATACAAACATAAAAATATGATCTAAAAACGGAATTACAGAAATTTCTCATCACATAGAGACTGCAGCAAAATGTGTGGGCTATGAAAAAAACTATTCTCCAAATCTGTTTCAGTGCATTTTCTTATACTAATATTGCTAAATATAGCTATTAGATTTCCAGGTAAGCTGGAAAAATCTACTAACCAAGGTATAATTAAGATATTTTCTCGGAGAACCAAGATGGCGGCATAGGTGGAACACCTATCTTGCCGTCATACTCAGCAATTTTAATACTACAGCTTAACGAAGGAACAAACACCTTCCAGAATCACCAGAAAGCTGGCCGAGTGAAAATTCCACAAATAAAAGTGAAGATAGGACACTGTGACTTGGAGGAGCGGCGGCGGACAGCGTTGAAAGATTCGTGCGGAGAGAGGTTTGGAGCACGCGCCAGCAGAGAGAGCGGGCGGCTGAAAACTGGCCAGTTTTCTCAAACGGGGAGACAAAGACGTCCCACTGGACTGATTCTTCAGCTCTGGGTGAAGTCCAGAGAACCCACTATCATATGGGGTGAAGACTGGACGGTGGGAGGGCACGCCGAAGCTCGGGTGCTGCTGGTTCTGCCGGCTTGTGGAGAAGGCAGCTTGCGCGAACAGCTCGGCTGCGTGACGGTGCAGAGAGCGCACCGCGACTTGCCTCTCATTCAGAAAACCATCAGACTGCTTTGTTTTACGACCCTGGGTGAGACGTTGGGTGTGCAGACTCATTTTGGAAGAGTCTAAATTCCCTGGCAGCCGGTGGAGCTCGGCAGCGGCTCCCTCTCAGAGGTGCTGGCGGCCATTGCCCCCGGCACAGAGTCCCCAGGGCCACATAGGGCGGAGCAAACGCTGTCTGCTTGGCCCGGGACTCCACCCATCCAACCTGAGCACAGCTGAGCTTCACAGACAATTGGACTGGAGGTCAACCCCTCCAAGTGCTAACAACGATTTACCTGAGCTTAACTTCAGCAAGACTGTGCAACCCATATCCACCTCAGGTAACTGGGGAGGCTGAGCCACTGTCCCTAGTAGGAAGTCTACCACACAAAGCTAATTGACCAACTCAGGGAAGCAGCCACCATGCAGCGACATGGAAAGAAATCAGATGTGAAAGAAATGGAGGAAAAAAAACGACTGGACATAGAATTCAAAACCACGGTTATAGGGTTTTTCAAGAGGCTTCAACAAAAGGTCGAGGCCTATAAGGAAATAAGCAAGACCACAAAGGAAATGATCAAGACCAACGTGGAAATGAATGAGTCGTACAAGGAAATGAACAATACCCTCAAGGATATAAACGAGACCTGCAAGGAAATGATCAAGACCAACGTGGAAATGAATGAGTCCTACAAGGAAATGAAGGAGACCCTCAAGGATATAAAGGAGACTCTCAAGGATATGAAAAAGGACCAAGCAGAAATTAAGCATACACTGACTGAAATAAAAAATATTATACAAAGACCTAAAAGTGCTCTGGAGCACCCCAAGAACCAAGTTAAAGATTTGAAATACAAAGAGGGAAAATCCACTCAGCTGAAAAAGCAAGAATCCAAAAGAATCCAAAAAATTGAAGATAGTGTAAGGGGCCTCTGGGACAACCTCAAGCATACCAACATCCGAATTATAGGGGTGCCAGAAAAAGCGAGAGGCCAAGACAATGAAAACCTATTTGAAGAAACAGTGACTGAAAACTTCCCATACCTGGTGAAAGAAATTGACTTAGGAGTCCAAGAAGTGCACCAAACCCCAATATATAGGAACCCTAAGAGGACCACACCAAGGCACATCATAATTAAAATGCCAAGAGCAAAAGACAAAGAGAGAATAATAAAAGCAGCAAGAGAGAAACAGTTGGTTACCTATAAGGGAGCACCCATACGATTGTCAGCGGATTTCTCAACAGAAACGATGCAGGCCAGACAGGAGTGGCAAGAAATATTCAAAGTGATGTACAGCAAGAATCTACAACCAAGATTACTCTATCCAGCAAAGCTATCATTCAGAATTGAAGGTCAGATGAAGTGCTTCGCAGATAAGAAAAAGCTAAAGGATTTCATCACCACCAAACCAACATTATATGAAATGCTGAAGGATATTCTTTAAGAAGAGGAAGAAGAAAAAGGTAAAAATATAAATTATGAACAACAAATACACATCTATCAACAAATGAACAGAAAAATCAAGTGAATTGTTAGGCTGATGAACAGGATAAAGGGGTGAATATAACAGAGACACGGACATAGAGAGGGAATGGACTGACAATTCTTGGGGAGAAAAGGGTTGTGGGAAGTGCAGCAAGAGACTGGACAAAAATCTTGCAACAATGGGAGAAGACAGTGGGGAAGGGGAGGGGAGGGTGGAGGGTGGGATAGGTACAGGGTGGAGGGGACCTATAGGGGGATAAAAAGGGGAAACAATGTAATTAATAAACTGAACAATAAAGATTAAAAAACATAAAAAAATGAAAATAATAAAAAATAAAATAAAATAAAAAATAAAATAAGATATTTTCTCATCTAATAACATTTAATACTAAAGATCTAGCTAAAGGTATGATTCTCTAAAATATTTTTTTCCAACAGTTATGTTTGGTACCTATCTCTACAGTAATGGAACCTGACAATTCCAAGCTTTTCTCACTGTCTCCACCTGCTGGCAAAAGAGGTTGCAATTCTCCATCCCTTAGCTAGTAGAGTCTAGGATTTAAGAACTGGCTCCTGTAATCCATTTAGGCTAAGGATGCATCTTAGTTTGGCCCTGAATATTTGATCTGCCTGATCTTTTTTTTTTTGCATCTCCCATAAGCATGAGCCTTCAAGGCCAGCAAAAATCTTATCTTTTGTTTCAACAGAACATACTGTTGCTCAGTGTGTTTGTGACTGAATTTTCTATTGCCTTTCTGCTGCCACCAGCTGTTATTTCTGCCTCTTGTTTCCCCTGCCCACGACTAGCTACTTTGGGGTAACCTTATAGCTCATTATTTTTTTCTCCCAAGTAAATAGTTCTTTAAGAGTATTGAAATATATCCTCTCTAAGTAATGAAAAACTATTTCTTTAGAAAACATATAAGCTACCTCCAAAGATTTTTTATTCTTTTTTTTTTTAGAGAAAGAAAAATGAAATATCAGAGTTTTACTTTATATCAGCCTATCCTAGGCAATAATTTATGAGGATTTGGGTATGATAAATTGAGTGGGAATGTATTAAAGAAATCAATGTTGCAGTCATTACTGTGTAGAAGACAATAAAGCAGGAAGCCATAATTTTCTGCTTTGTTCTTTCATTGCTCCTACATATCAGAAAAAGAAGGCATTTTAGTTGGGATAAAGAGGATAATGAGAAGAGAGTGAGCAAGGCAGCTATGTATTGGAGTACATGAAAGACAGGGCATAGGAAAAACGCCAGTTAAGACTGTATGCTCTCTCATCTCTATGGATATTTCTCAGTTTGACTGCAAGTGTATTAAATGATTAATTTTAGATTTTTAAGCCTATTTGGTAAAGATTTTGTTAGATTTCAGAGTAATTTTGATTTTATTAAAACTGTTTGTAGTATTTAAGTTAATTCCATGCCTTTCCTGCATTAAAACAATAGTTTTCCTCAATAAAATATATATTTTAGATTGTTACTGTATAATAAGATTACATTTCTGAATTTTTTACTTCTTTTATCCTTCATCCTTCCTTTCTCTTTTTCAGTTTCATTTTGTAGCCAATAACAGATAAATTTAACCAAGTTAATGAGTATAAAAGATGTAGTTTTCCACCATAGATAGACAATATAGACAAAATTAAAATTTTGACTTCTCAAAGATTAATTAAATGCTTTAATAATAATATTGAATGGCTACTATGTGCTGAGGAGTCTATTAGATACTGAAGCTAGCTAGAGTAAGGAGCAGAAATTCGCATAATTACCACTGTAATGAAGCAGTCTAATGGAGGACAAAATCATTAATTAAATTGTTAAATGACCCTCACAGACACTGGTACATAGCCTTCACATTTTAAAAAAATATATTTTTTATTGGTTTCAGAGAGGAAGGAAGAAGGAGAGAGAGAGAGAAACATCAGCGATGAGAGACAGTCATTGATTGGCTGCCTCCTGCATGCCCTACATTGAGAATCAGGCCCATAACCTGGGCATGTGCCCTGACCTGAAATCAAACTGTGCTCAGTCATTGAGCCATACCAAGTGGGGCTGGCCTTCAAATTTTAATACTATGTTTCAAATAATTTAAAAGTCAGAGATAAGTTGTTAACCCTAATTTTTAAAAAATATGTCTCTAATATTTTTTGTAACATTAATTTGTTCCTTTTCGACAATGTTTTATGGGTGAAAATTAGCATTGAAATTTTAATATGTAGCTACAACTTGGCAACCCAAACATTCTGGTACTATTCCAACTTTAATTCTTGACTGAAATGATAAAATCTAGTTCACCTCCAAAGCAGCATTCTTAGCATAAACCCAGATATATCAGTCATTGATGTGACAGCATCTTATAGGAAAAGAACTAGATGATCAGTTTGACTAAATGTCAGAGTAGAATGATTGCCAAAACCACAAACTTGCCAAATTTGTCAACTTATCCTCAAGTGGTGCATTCAGCAATTTACTTAGATTATGTTTTTACATGTAGCTTCGACTCAAGAAGCACAGAGAAATCTATACTATAGGTAAAAGATTAATTTTAGAAAAAGAATTATATAAATTACAAATATATGTGAAAGGTATAATTAAACTTTCTCCTTAGGAATTTCAGTTATTCTATTCTTCCTGTTTTATATATACTTGTTTATGAGGAATCTATTGAAGGAAGTTATAACTTCCAGCAGAAGAGTCAATGTTCAAATAAAGGATTTGGTAAATAAAATCAAGATAACTCATTTAACTCTTCCCCTGGATAAAGTGAAATTATATCTTATTAATTTTCAAAACTGTATTACTTTTATTTTTAAATTATTAAAGCCTTATTAATATTTAATTTTTCTAGTTTAATTAAAACAATTTTTGAACTTATAACTTTAGAGTATTGACTAACTATAGCCCTATATAAGCAAATAGAAAGGAATTCAACAATATTTTTATTTATTGAAATACACACACACACACACACACACACACACACACACAGACAGTAAGAATAATATGCTGGGACAATGGAAATGAGGATATAAAGATCAATGGAATGTGAACTCAACTGAATTTGGACTCATTCTAATTCCCTTCTCTAGTAATTCCCTATACCTTTTTTTTAATTGACATTTTTAAATTAATATCTTTTGAAACTCTTTTAATACTTGGGTCTTCAAGTTCAAAATTATAGTATAAATCTAGATTATTAAACTGAAAACTTAAGGCAAATTTTACCTTACATGAAATGTTCATTTAGTCTTTTAAAGAAAGAGACAAGATGTAAAGATTTAAGGCGAGGTAAAATGTATTTTTACACTTTCTCCTTATTGTCATACAATTTACCTGGAAGCTCTGGATTTGAAATCAGGGGGGAAGAAGGGAATGGGAATTCCTACTTTTTTCTCTCAAGAACTGTGTACACTTAAGCAAGTTACTTAATTTCTCCAAGCTCTCTTTTCTTCCTACTATTTTTTGAAGACCTAAAATTATTATGGAATTAAGTTATTGAACACCAATACAAAATTAATACCTATTAATATCAATAGTATAATATATGTAAGAATAGGTAAAAGTGGTTAGAAATTTTCATCATCCTATGTACTCGCTGGTCACATTAGAAAAGCATTTTTCCAATGCCCTCTTCAAGGTGTTTTAATAATCTGCATGGAACAATGTTCTTAAAGTTTTTGCACTTATTGACTCATTAGCTGCTATAAAAATCATTAAATGTAAAGAAACTGATACAATCTGAACAACCTGTGGATGAGTCTGCTGAATATTAATAAACATGAGTCTATTAAATTTTTTCTCTATACACTTATGAAACGATAAAAAAAAACTTTGAATCAACGCTAACAAAAAGGGAGCTTTTATAAATCATACACATTGTTATAATAAGTAATTATATATATCAGAGCATTTATAATTTAAAAATGTTTTCATAGCATTTCCTCTAAAGAAGGGACAAGTATCATGTACTTATTTCAAAAAGAGGTCCCTGCAGTACAAGTTTGCTGTTAATGTGTATTGCTCCCTAGTCCTTTAAGTGGTATACTTAAGTTTGCTCCACAAAATTGTACCCCAAATGACTTTGAGAAAAATGCATGGTTTTAATAATGTGTGTGTGTGTGTTGGCAGGCATTTGGAAAGGACCGATGAAATACCATCTGTACTCCTAAGATAAACAAGTAAGAGAAATTAGTTTAGCAACTAAGCTGGGACTTACTTTACTTAAGAAATGAAAAAATGTAGTGTTTGCTGGTAATTCTATTTTCTAGATCAAAACCACAGTTGTGACAGACAACAAGGTCCTTTCTGAGGAAATAGAAATTAATGTCAACAAGTAGTATATTATCTATTTCTAACACAAGTCATGGAAACTTCTCTTTTTATCTTGTAATAATGTGTTTGCATCTTTGTGAAATTCTTTGCCACTTGGAATTTACAAGGAGAAATGAAACCTCTTTCCTGAATATATATATTTACTCCCTTTAGATCATACAGGAAAATATGGCAGTGAATTTCAAATTTGGATAAAAAACACACAAAAAAATAGAGTTGAATCTATTTAAAGAATAATATTGATGAGAAGTGACTCAAACAAACTTAATTATGATTAAGTAATGAAAACATAAGGTGAATCAGCCAGGTGAGGAAAACTTATTTTATATAAGGTTTACTTTTTTACACTTGTAAAATAAAGCTTTACAATGAGTTGTACCCAATTATGCAATGCAATGGAGTCACCAGTGTCTTTCACTATATATATGCTTCTTGCTAAAAATGGTGGTTCTCCCAGACCCTCAAATTATGTGCTATGACATTTTCCAAATTGAAAAATTTTAGTTTTTTCATGAATATTTAAATAGAAAATATTTTAACCGGGTACATATACAACGTATAGGTTAGAATGTTGTATAAGTTTTTCATAAAGACAAAAGAACTAAACACTCTTCTAATTAATCTTTAAGAAGATTTCCCAAACACAGATAAAATATCATGCAAACTTTCTGATTATTATACCACTAGCCAATTCTGAATGCACAGAGAATAAGACAGTGAACACTAGACATAAGACTCAAGTTTCTTATGCTGATTGAGTTATGAGCTCTGTAACTTGACTAAATTACTTTTCTGTATTTTTTTTCTTCTCTGTGATGAGAAATAACAGAATTAGATGATCCTCTAAATTCCTTAAATTATTAAAGAAATCCTATTATCCCAAAATCATAACTGAGAGGCTTTTAGTTCTGCTGATATAGTAAGGCTTATATTTAGACATAAGAAAGATATAGAGATAAGAAAATTTTGTTAATTTTCTTTCAAAAGTAATGATCCTCTTTCTTGTAATTTTAAAAAATAATAAAAAATCACTGGCAAAAACAACATAAGTTGCCCAAGAATATCTATCAAGAAACATAAGTTGTTTAGAAGACTAAAATTTAATTTGATAGATAAAATAATTAACAAACCTGTCTAGTGTATCAGCACAAGAAAATGTTCTTGTAATTCTCAATCGATTACAGCCAATTGCTCTGTTCCAATTAATGATTCTTCAATTAATGACCCAAATAAAACCTCAAAAATAAGTAGAAGTGAAACTATATTACAAACAGCCTTGTAATTACTTTATTAGAGGATACTTTATAGGTAAAACTTCTGTTTGATTAAACTAAAGTTAATTAGACAGTCTGTATTCAACTTTAGGTAATACAGCCTTTCACACAAGAAGTATAGTTTTTCATTTTTTGTTCTGAATTGGATTACTTTCATCCTTTACTCAGATTTCTCAGTGAAAGAGAGAAATACACTGATATAGTCCAGAATTCAGTCAGCTAAGGTTACATTCTTTGTACAGAGGGAGTTTAAAAAATAGGTCCTATATGTCCACAGATACACAGATAACTTCTGAGTAACTCAAATATAAACAGGAAAGAAATTTGATAGAAAATATTGGTAGTGGTCCAGAGCAGGTCTAATTACTGCTGCTTCTTGCACAGAATTTTGAATTAATAGGGTAGGAATGCAAAGGGAAAGTGAAGCACATGAGCCTTTCAACTTTATAATCTGAAACCTTGACCCTCCTTCAAAATGGGCCTCTCCTGAAACTGTGTGAGTTGATATATGAATGAGTATTTTATGTGGTGGGAGAGGTCTTAAAGAGATATTGCTGTGATCATTTTACCTGTGTTGAAGGGCATCATTATGTACACAGCCAGGCTCCCCCTACTCATGGAAAGCATGCAGGGTTCTAAGGGCATAGCTTTCAATCACTCACAGGTGCTAATTTAAGTGAAAAATTATTTGCATCTGTTTAGCATCAGTTAAATACATGTTTCTACCTACATTCTGTATATTGTATATATTTTATGTGTGCAGGCTTCTTAAAACATTATTTCTAGGTATTTTCAGTGTTATAATACAGGCAAGAAATCAGTTATTAAACATTTTAAGATAAGTTTTATTACAGAGATAGTTAAACACTCTAATAAGATTATTTAAACTATTCAATCTCGTGAATAAACAAGTCAATGCATTGCATACATTTAAAAGATTTATTTTATTCTGCTTAGAAATACTATGGCGATTATTTCAAATCAGCGGTACGTTTCTTGGGCCATTACAACCTCTGGCTGGTGAATAGCTCCCCTTGAGATTAGTAAGTATAAAACAAATTGAAATTCAATTGGGTTCCTCGTGTAATTTTATGGATTAAAATAACTTAATAAATGTCATAGCTTTTATCAAACCATTTTATGTTGATGATTGGTGACAATTACTCTTAAATAGTACATATCAGCCAGCATCACAAATATTCTCCTGCTAAGAGCCTCCTGAATTTACATTCAAGAGCAAAACCTTTCCATGTTGACTAACCTTTTAGAATTAAAATGCAAAAATAAGACATAATCTCAGAACTTTCCTGCTTACATATACATAAGAGAAAGTAGAAGAGAAAGAGGAAAATGTTGCCTCTGTTTAATATATTAACATTTATTAGTTCTTTATTTTATTATTAATATTGTAAGTAACTGTTATTTATGTGTACTCTGAGTAAATGCTCGCTTTTCTGAAGAACCACAAAGACAAATAATTTTTAAATCTTGGTGCTAAGAAAATCTGTGACATTTCTCCATAGTTAATATAGGGTGTCCCACCAAAATGTATGTACACACTTTGAATAATTATAAAGGCAGTGCCCACTAAAATACATTTCATTTTCAAAATTGGGCTGTTAAAATATGTATACATTTTTGTGGGCCACCCTGAATGTTTGGTACTCGATTTTTGGTTAATAATGTATCTTTCTCTTTTAGAGTTGCTAGGTTAAAGGCCTTAATTGGGGCAAAGTTATACAATGGTGCAATGCATTTTGGTATACATACTAGTAAACGGATATTACATTGACACCATCAAGTTCAAGGAAAATAATACTGCATGTAGTTTAGAAAGCTTTCTCAGTTTGGTTATAGAACAAGGTAAAAGATGCCTGTGTTGGGGGATAAAAAGAGTAAGCATTTCAACAAATGAAAAACAGGAGAGGGGTATTCTGAGAAAAGAGGAAGACAGGAGTATTCTCACAGAGAGGAAAGTGCTCTTGTATCCACTAGGTTTTTTTCACTGCCAAACTGAGATAATTTTAAGTGGAAAATAAGAAAACTATTCCCCTCTAAACTTCAATATCAATTTTCAGAAAAACCTTCCCTTCCTCTTTTAAAACACCTTTCTGTAATTCTGTTGTTGTGGCACTTTATTCTTTCATAATATTTGTCACAGTTTGCAACTTCATGTTTATTTCTGTTGGTCTCTCTCACCCACGGGGCAGCAGGGCCCGTGACAGCAGGAACGACGCTCGCTTTACTCACCACTTTATGAGTGCTCAGCCATGTCCAGTACATAATTAGACATATATGTGTTAAACACATGAATGCTGTGTCTTCTGTGTACTGAGAAACCCATTATGAAAACACAAGGACGGGGTATGAAATCATTCTAGCTGCAGTACTGCTATGGACAAGGGCAGTAAGACCAAAGAGAAGGCCCAGCCGGCGTGGCTTAATTGGTTCCATTTCCTGGTCAGTGTGCGGGCCATTGTTGCTGCTCAATGCCCAGTAGGGACTGTGCAGGAAGTAGCCAACCAATATTTCTAGCTCTTGCCCTCTCCGTTTCTCTCTCTCTGAAATAATTAAGAAAACATATAAAAAATAAAATAAAAAGAAGGACTCTGGAGTCAGCTCTGTGACTTCCTTGTCCTTTCCTGCTTACAGTAAAGGTACTACTGTCTTAGTCACTGTGGTCTGTTTTAGAAAAATACAATAGACTGAGTAGTTTAAACAAGAGACATTTATTTCTTACAGTTTTGGAGGATAGAAAGTCTAAGATAAAGATGCCAGTTAGTTTGTATCTGGGAAGGGTTATCTTTCCAGCTCAAAGACAGCTCTTGTCTCATATCCTCATGTGGCAGAGAACAAAGACAGAACAAATTCTCTCATGTCTTCAGATCAGGGCACTAATCCCATTCATGAGAGTCCCACCCTAATGTCCTAATTACTGCCCAGTACCTCCTAATACTATTACATCGAAGGTTAGAATTTTAACTTATGAGTTTTGAGGGGACACAAACATTTAGTTCATACCAGGTATGGGAAAGGTTGTAAAATATGATGGTGGCTGGTAGTTCTTTTGAATAAAGATTGGATTGCTTTAATAGAGTCATATTTTACTTAACCTCTTGATATGAATTACACAGATACCTCCACCTGAATGAGGCAAGTGTTTGCAGCAATCTTTACTTTAGTGACCAAAATCTGATCAAAGCAAATAAAATTATTAGAAAATGGAAATAAAGAGACTTTACAGATATATCAATTTTTGTACATTAAATATAATTTTGTAAGATTGATTGATTACATTACCAAATATATATGTGCAGTAGTAGTAGCCAGAATGAGTTTTTAATAGACATTTGAAATTAAATAAAAATAGAAAATTAGCTAACATCATTACATTTCTTTCTAATGATGATTCAAAAGGAAGATAAAGAAGAATAAATCCAAAGGAATTACGTGTGTTAACATAGGAGTGTGAGAGCAAGAGGTCTGGACTCTCACTATTATTTTGAGCTACTATTTATGTAAATTATTTTCAATTAATAGGGATTTATAATAAAATCCTAATACATTTGAGAAATAGATCCTAGATATTTTTATTAACTTTGCAGTTACTTGTCAGGTCATTCTTTTCCAAAAACAACATATTGGCTAGAAAAGCAGATATGCGTGATCTCAAAGAGGTACCTTTACATTTTAGTGGCTGGTAATGACAGACATTTGTAATGACAGCTAACAAAGCAAGGCTGGGGTCCATGGACAATATGGTACCCATACTGAGAAGAAAAACTGCAGCTTTGCATCAGAGCTATAATGTTTCTGCTTCATTTTTATGTTCTCCCGATGGTAATCAAGAGTGCCATTAAAGTAAAGAATGAAGTCTGGAAGTCTGTTGCTTATTATACATAAGATCATTGCTATTTGTTTTATCTATAATGGTGATTTTTTTTTTGTCAAGAATTATAGTCTTTTCCAAGGGAATTCTTACCTTGAGAGGATTCAAAAACTGCAGTACCTTCAGGCAACACTTAACATGGATACAAAAACAAAAAATGAGGTTCTTACTGACAAGAAAAATGATTGATAAGTGTTTGCTGAGAAAACCTCAAAAACATTAGGAAACACAAGAAAACTATTCAGTGGAATCAGCTATATGTAAATGATATCAAAATTTGCATATTTCCTTTTCCTGCTTCATACATTAAGAGGCCCCAGGTGGTGCTGAAAGAGGAGTGCAGTTTGCTTTAGGATTCTGTAACAATTTATTTTGCTCATTCACCAGCTGTGTCAAATATGGCGAATGATGATGGCTCATTAGGACCTTCTCAATGAGAGAAGAAAAAGAGTTATTTTTAAAATCTGCTCAGGACAGCCATGTAAGTAGGTAATATCTGGTGATCTAGGAGATCATGACTTAGGTCTTAAACCTAGGGTTCTACTCTTTAAAAATAAAAGAAATTAGCCCAGCCATCATGGCTCAGTAATTGAGTGTCCGCCTATGAACCAGGAAGTCAGGGCACATGCCCCCATTGGGGGCTGATCTCCAGTGGGGGATGTACAGGAGGAAGCTGATCAATGATTTTGTCTCATCATTGATGTTTCTATCTCTCCCTCTCCGTTCTATATACACACACACTAGAGGCCTGGTACACAAAATTTGTGCATGGAGTGGGGGTGGGGAATGTGGTCCCTCAGCCCTGCCTGCACCCTCTGCAATTTGATACCCCTACACCTCTTTCTTATCTAGCTAACCTCTTCACATTAAAAAAAAATAACTGAAATATTACCTACTCTAGGAAATCCTCTTTAAACAAATATCTTTACAATCTGTATTAAGTATTGTCATAGTATACCATTCTTTTTCTTTAACAGCTACTTAGAGTGAATACAATGTGGTTTTCATTCTTGCATCTGAATTTTTTCTTCTTGCTCTTGTAATAGCAAAGCTTATACAATTTACATTTGCCCTTGTTCAAGGGCTTATATTTGGTTCTTATATTTGGCTCGCTGTTTTTTTATTTTTTTTTCAGCAATAAATTTGGGTTGTGATAGTAAGCTTCACTTGTAATCATGCCTGTAGGTCTCTCTATCTGACTATTTCTATAATACTTTAGCATACCAGAGATTGTGTTCATTTACAGAAAATGATAATAAATGTCACCTGATTACTTGATCTTCTAGCAATATTTTATAGCAAGATGTATTATTCTAGTAATTTAAATTATTACAAAACTGAGGCGTACAGAAATAAATTACATTGAACAATAAAGAATGACTCAAATATCAAAGCATAGTATACTTAGGGCCTCCCTTGTCCTGTGCCTCAGATATCATAGCATAGCACACAGTTCACCTGGAACTCAGCTTCCTTTAAAGTGGGAAGGGATGCCATACTCATGAAGCAGCTACTTCCACACATATTTTTTAATTTAATTCATAGCAAATACTCTTTGTACTGATTATTGGAAAATCATCCTAGCATTTGCCTCTGTTCCTCTATGTATTGTTGGTTTACATTCTGATGTTATTACTGTGCTTTTATCATTCACTCGCTCTAATAAGATTTTAAGGGCAGAGATCATGACTTGAGCTTGTGATTCTCTGTCATAGTTCCTAGATAAATACTCAAAGGCCATCCAGTCCAAATGACTTGTGATGAGAGAGGCTCACCATTGCTAGAGACCTCAGTTTTCTATTTAAGGGCCTCACTTATTCTGTGCCTTTACAGAGGAGTGAGAAGGGGTTGAGGGAATTTGAGGAAACCCAGACAGAATTCTCTTCCTAAAAGATTTCGCTAAGTTGACCATGGGGACCACAGGGCATCTGTCCAATTAAAATCCAGACCCACAAGAATAACAAAGGCACTGGTCTCCTACTGTGTGGAGAAACTCACCCCCCTCCCCCCCAGTCAGGACCAGTCCACTGGGTAGACCTGGGCTGGTGCTCCTAACTCTAGGGAGAGGGAGACTTTCCGTGGCTGAAAGCTAGAGGCCCAGGAGTTTGAACCACGCACCCAAAGAGGTCCCTAGCGCAGGTTCATCAGCAAAGTGGCTTCTTTGCCTGGAGTTGTGGGGCTGCCTCTCCTGTTCCCTGGTGATCTTGGGTCTGGGCTCTGCCTCTCCAGTTCCCCTGTGATCACCATCGCTGGTCTGGGCTCTGCCTGTCAAGTTAACTTTGTGATTGCGATCATGGGTCTGGGCTCTGCCTGTCAAATGAACTCTGTGATCATGATGGCCGGTCTTGGCTCTGCCTGTCCATTTCCTCTGTGATCACGATGGCAGGGCAAACAGGACAGATAGAGCTCTGCCTATCCAGTTCGCCCAGCCCCATGATGGTCATGACGGTCTGGGCTCTGCCTGTCTTGTTTGCCCAGCCCCATGATCACCATGGCAGGTCTCTGCTCAGCCTGGCCTCTTCCTGGGGTGATGGGTTGCTTGGACCCTGCCAGAGGCTTAGGGTGCTGCCAACTGCTACCAGTTCATGTCCCCTTGGATCCCCTCCTCGCCCGAGTATGCAAATATACTGCCATCTTTGCTGGGTTAATTTGCATATCACTCCTGAATGGCTGTGGGCATGGCAAAGATATGGTCAATTAGCATATTACTCTTTATTAGATAGGATATATATATATATATATATATATATATATATATACACACACACACACACACACACACACATCACAATATAGAAATAGCACAATAAGAAAACAGGACTATATTATCCTTTCCAAATATTAAGTTGAATACAAATGAAAGCAAAGCATCATACTTACCTGTTTATTTTAATTAAGAACACCAGGCATAAAAGAGTGATCAGAAAAGGTTACATAATTTGTAGAGCATGGTGCAAAATTAGAATATGGAGAATCTTGATTCATCATGACTTTTGGCTAAGTTTTTCTATGAATTTATTTGTCATCAACATTTATACTTTTAACAATTCTATTTTCAATCAACATTATTGAAAACAATGTCAGTTACTCTAGGCAAATGTTTGATAGCAATTTTTGATAATATTCATTTTAAAACTATCATTCTGAAGATACAATTGTTAAGAATATTTTATAGACTGACAGTATTGGGATAAGTTTCTGATACCTTATTTTAAAGTGAAAATTTTAGTAAATATAAAACTGTTGATTTTTATGGATAATTTTTTCTAAACGGATTTATTTTTTATGCATCAAATTCACATTCGATGGAATTAAATTTTAAATGTAAATTTATATAATACAATTTTTTTCAAACTACTCTTTTTTAAAAATATATTTTATTGATTTTTTTACAGAGAGGAAGGGAGAGGGATAGAAAGTTAGAAACATCAATGAGAGAGAAACATCAATCAGCTGCTTCCTGTATACCCCATACTGGGGATGTGCCCACGACTGCAACCAAGGTACATGCCCTTGACTGGAACAGAACCTGAGCTCCTTCAGTCTGCAGGCCAACGCTCTATCCACTGTGGCAAACTGGTTTTGGCAACTCTTTTTTTAATATATAATGCATTTTTATGTTTCCTCTGATGCCTCCTGTACAAGAAACCAAAAATGGCTTCATGATTTGTATGTAATTCAAAGCAGTTCTTTATGCGGCTTATTCACTATATCTCAAATTGCAAGAAAAACTAATTATCTTCTTCCTTAATAACTGTTTACTCAAAATTCATATTGATAATACTGTTATTGTTTATAATTCTTAAATCTTTACATTTAATTTATAGTTTTAAGTGTATTGCTATTCCCCTTGCATTGTTGCAGCAGTTTTCAGAACCAGAGATTATAAAGTCTCTGAAGAATACTAAATCCTGTAACTTTTATTGTTTTTATTATTTTATAAATCAGAAAATCTTAACTTCATTATATTTATAGTAATCTAAAAGTTTGTTCATTTGGTGCTGTGGCTACTGAGCCAAGCTAATAATTTTGCAACTTAAATCAGTGTCTGAAGTGCTTTGTCAATTAAAATTCTATCTTACAAACATTGCACGATACAGTAACGTGCTCTTCAACACAAATGTGAGTTCTGTCTTTAAAGATTACATTTTGCATATGTTCAGCATCAGTATGAATTAATTGAACTACTTAGGTTCAAATATTTTTAAAAGAAGACCCAATACTCATTAAGCTTTGATTTAAAAAATAGACAAATTTTCATCAAATAAATTTTAAATGAAAATGCAATAAATATTTGAAAAAATCCAAAGCCCTTTCTTAATAAAAAAAAAAAAAACACCATTCAGCAGAGTGGGAAGAGAGGGATTATGCCTCAACATAATTAAAAGTATTATACAACAAACCTACAACCAACATCCTACTCAATGTGCAAAATCTAAATCCATTTCACCTAAGAACAGGAATAAAACAGGGATGCTCACTTTCACTTCTCCTATTCAACATAGTACTGGAAGTTCTAGCTATAGCAATTAAATAAGAAAAATAAATAAAAGGTATCCAAATTGGAAAAGGAGACAAACCTGTCATTATTCGCAGATAACATAATACGGTACATAGAAAAGCCTAAAGACTCCATCAACAAATTATTAGACTTAATAAATGAATTTGGCAATGTAGCAGGATACAAAATGAATGCCAAGACATCTATGGCATTTTTAGATATCAATAGTGAACTTATAGAAAGATATTTTTTTAAAAAAATCCCATTTTCCATTGCACCAAAAAAAAAATTAAGATACCTAGGAATAAACTTAACTCAGGGCGTAAAAGACCTGGATGCAGAAAACTACAGAACATTGAAAAAAGAGATAGAGGAAGACATAAACAGATGGAAGAACATACCGTGTTCATGGATTGGTAGAATTAAAATGTCTATTCTACCCAAAGCAATCTATACATTCAATGCAATCTCCATTAAAATACCAATGGCATACTTCACAGATCTAGAGTGAACTCTCCAAAAATTCATCTGGGGGTGAAAATAAAGACTCTGAATAGCTGCAGCAACCCTGAGAAAGAAGAACAAAGTAGGAGGGATCCCAATAAAACCAAATATCAAGCTATATTACAAAGCCTTTGTTCTCAAAGCTGCCTGGTACTGGCACAAGAACAGACATATATTCCTATAGAATAGAATAGAGAACCCAGAAATTGCCCCAAAGCACTATGCTTATTAATATTTAAATAAGGAGGCTAAGGGCATACAGTGCATTCAAGACAGTCTTTTCAGTAAATGGTATCAGGAAAATTGGACAGATACATGCAAAAAAATGTGGAACTAGACCACCAACTTACCCCATACACAAAAATAAACTCAAAATGGATGAAGGACTTAAATGTAAGATGGCAAACCACACAAATCTTAGAGGAATCCACAGGCAGCAAAATCTCAAACATACTAAAACAATATCTTCACTGATACAACTCCTAAGGCAATAGAAACAAAAGAGAAAATAAACAAATAGGACTACATCAAAATAAAACGATTCTGCACAGCAAAAGAAACCATCAACAAAACAAGTAAGCCCACTGCATGGGAGAACACATATGCCAGTGTTAGCTCCGATAAGGGTTTAATCTCCAACACTTACAGGGAACTTATTCAGTTTAACAAAAGGAAGATAAACAACACAATAAAAAATGGACAATGGACCTAAATAGAAACTTTTCAAAAGAGGACATACAGAAGGCTAAGAGACATATTAAAACATGTTCAAATTCACTAATTATCTGAGAGATGAAAATTAAAACAATGGGGTACCAGCTCATACCAGTCAGAATGACTATCATCAACAAATCAACAAATGACAAATCCTGATAAGGATGAAAAAAAAATTTTTTTCACTGCTGGTGGGAATGCAGACTGGTACAGCCACTGTGGAGAACAGTGTGGAGTTTTCTCAAAAGACTAAAAATAGAATTTCCACTTGACCCACTAATTCCACATCTAGGAATATATCCCAAAAAACTAGAAACACGAATCAGAAAGGATATATGTACCTCATGTTCATAACAGCACAATTTACAATAGCTAAGATTTGGAGACAACCTAAGTCTCAGTGTCCATCAGCAGATGAGTGGATTAAAAAACAATGGCACATCTACACAATGGAATACTATGCTGCTGTAAAAAGAAAGGAACTCCTACCACTTGCAGCAGCATAGATGGAGTTGGAGAGCATTATGCTAAATGAAAATAAGCCAGTCAGAGAAAAATAAATATCACATGATCTCACTTATTTGTGGAATACAATGAACAACATAAACAAAAACAGTTCCAGAGACAAAGAAGCATCGATCAAACTGTCAAAACTCAGAGGGAGGGTGGGGATAAGAGGGAGAGATCAAGCAAATGACTTGTATGCCTGCATATAAGCCTAACTAATGGACTTAGACACTATAGGGATGAGGGCATGAGTGGGTGGGTGGGGGCAATAAAAGGATAAGGACACATATGTAATACCTTAATCCATAAAGAAAAAAATAATTAATTAATTTAGATAAATGCAGTAGATGAAATGAAAGCTAACACATAGCAATGGTTCTAATAAAGGCTCATTAAAAACTGTAATTCTTGGCAAGCATTATCTTTATTATGTTAAACTATAAAATCTACATGTTCATGGGGCAAACAGTATTCTCTGTGTTGAGCCAGAGAAAAGGGAAAAAACCTATTTTAGCTACACTAATAAATTTTAGTGAGTCTTTTCAGGTATCTTGCCAAAACATTAGACAGGTTTAGAGGAACACTTGGCTGCACATGTATCCATAACAAATTGATTGATGTCATCACTTGAATATACGTTTCCATGCTTGCTGATTTAAGATATGTTACAGATGGATATGTATTTGACCTGTCACGAATTTTTCTTGAGAATTATTTAAAATACAAAAAGTAAATAAAGATAACTGTCAATGATAAATATCCATAAGAAGAATACCAAATTTTGCTATGAACAACCTCAAATATTTGTAGTGATAAATTTTAATGTTTTTAAAATTAATTTCAGGGAGAGGGAGAGAAAGAAACATTAATAGTGAGAGAGAATAATTGATCAGCTGCTCCTATGCACCACACCTTCTAATGGGGATGGAGCCCACAACCTGGACATGTACCCTGACAGAGAATAGAACCATGATTTCCTGATTCATAGTTTGATGCTCAACCACTGAGCCACTACCAGCTGGGTTTGTAATGATAATTTTTTAAAGCATTGGCTGATGTTTGTGTTTCAAGCACCATTTTGGGCACTTGCAATACTCCAGTGAACAAAGTAGACCAAAAATTAATCCTGAGATAGTCATATTGCTGCTGTAGTTCTAAAAGAAAATGAGAGTTGTAATAGAACTAGAGGCCAGATGCACAAAAACCATGCAAGGGGCCTGGTCCTTGCACCCGTGGCTTCATCTGGAAGGTCATTGGAAGGTCATTTGGCTGTCAGGTCTAATTAGCATATTATGTTTTTATTATTATAGATTATTATAATCATATCTCACTTTAGGGGATCATGAAAGTTTGGGTAAATGTTCAGTTGTTTTTGTTTTAAATTGCGTTGATATTTGAGCATACATACTAGATGAATCAGATAATATTGTGGTTTCCTATAAAACAGGTTAAAATAAAGATCAAAATATTTTTTCTATGAACAAGTAAAAATACAAATAGGACAGAGTCACAACAAATTACTTCACTACTACAGAAAGTGTGCTATGAAGTTATTTTGATGAAACTAGGAAATATAAAGCTGAAAGAGACACTCCTGGATTTAGGTAGTTGAAAATCCATTCCTCTATTAACCAAAGCCTAAAAAAGACAGAGGATTATGACAATAGCAAAGCTCAGGCCTGGTTCAAAGCATTCAACAGAAACAACTTCCCACCTTTGTTCTTGAAGCATGAGAAGAGTGAAGAGAGGGCATTTTTTGAGATGAGAGATGCCATATTTCAGGGCATTGGGCCAGGAAGGCCTTCTTTGAAGTGAAAAGTACAAATTTATGTTGTCCTTTGTAGCTTGATAGATCCAAAGGTTTCCTCTTGTCAACATCACACAGACTTTGAGAGTTCGAAGCTAGAACTTAGTCCTCATTACTTCTCTCATCACCAGATTTCGATGGACAGACTTTTAAACAGTAGCTTTTTAGGGACCCATGACTCAACATAGAGCTTTTGGTTCCACTATAGGCATGTTGGGTCAACACTGCACATTGAGCTGTTATTATTTCATTTGGTCACTGAAACAAGGCTTTCCAGATTTCCTGACAGAATGCAAAAGTAACATGTCTTCAGTCTTCTCATAATGAGGAACTCATTTTTGTCCTCTTGATGAAAGAAAGCTTTGTTAAAAAAAAAAAAAAACAGTAATGGTGTATTTCTATTTCTGGCTGTTGCATGGTGGCTTCTAGCTCACAGGGCAGATTATATGTGCTCCCTTCCTTCTGGTGCCCCAGGATTTATAACTTTATCCAGGTATAACATGGCAGAGACAAAGCTTAACTCAGAGCTATCAAAAATATGAATCAGTGCTGGAAGCTCAGAGAGAGCTGCTCCCTGCCATTTAGTTTCTGAATGCCATTATTGTTTTTTTCTGAAAACAGTGGATAATTTTACCTCATAAAATTCTACATTGGAAAGTCAATCTTTCTGTTTTAAATTTTATATGATTTACTTTAATGGATATACATATATGCAAACAAACATGTATTGTATCTACTAGTATAGTTATAATGGCATATGAGTATATATGTATATATATAAAATGTATATGCAGTATATACACATATATATGTGTGTATATATATATATATACATATATATGATTATTAGCATTAGTATAGTCCCTATTTCATCAAATGGGCTCCACTCAAGCTCAGTGAACTGAAGGAAATGACCATACTGAGAAGAGTAAAATGCTAATGGATTTTGCCCCTTTTTAGTTTTCAATCACAGTTCTTCTGGCTCATTGGCTGAACTCATTGGTCAGGAATGAGAGAGAAAAAAGAGCAGTAACCACTGGTAATCATTCTGTTCTGCAAAGTATTATTAGTACATCAGAAAGATTAATTGCAAAAACATTATGTCCTGTCTACTACTGTGCCGACAGCCTGAAACTAAACAGTCATGCTACTGAATCACATTGAAAGGGTTTCTGGCAGCCTGGCCCTTCCTCCTGTGCTTCTCCCAAGTTCAGAGCTGAAAGATGAATGAGAAAATACAATAGTATGAAGAACTGAAAAATGTGAACATGAGTTTGTGTGACCTGGAAGTGGACCATTTCTTCTTAATGCATTCTCCAGAAACCAAAACTGAGATAAACTAAAAACTATAAAATATGAAAATTAGCTGGGATACCACAACAGTCATGACTGGCTCAGGAAGAGGTTGCTCATGTAGATGGGTGGGAGGGGACTGCATGCGCAGTGAGGCAAGCCACGGATGGTGCAGGCCTGGAGCGGGCACACACAGGGGGCCTGCCCCAGCCACTGCGGTGCAGCTGGGGCAGGCCTGGAGTGGACGTACCATGGTGTGTCACCAGTCCTGCCTCTGCACATGACCTATAGAGGAAACAAATTTTCTAACCGTTCATTGGCTAAGCTCCCTGTACGCCACTCACAGTGTTCTTGATAATTTTGGTAAAAAGAATACAAGAAGGTGATCTAGGGTTTTTCCATCTCACTCCTAGAGGAAAAAATAAAGGTCTGCTATTGGAGGGGATAAGAAATGTCATATCCTGCCCTAGCCCATTTGGCTCAGTGGATAGAACCTCGGCCTGTGGACTGCAGGGTCCAGATTTGATTCTGATCAAGGGCATGTACCTAGGTTGCAGGCTCCTCCCTGACCAGGCCCCAGGTCGGGCTTATGCAGGAGGCAACCAATAGAAGCATCCCTCTCACATTGATGTTTCTCTCTGTCTTTCCCTCTTTCTTCCACACTCTCTAAAAATAAATGGAAAAATATCCTCAGGTGAGGAAAGGAAAGAAAGAAAGAAAGAAAGAAAGAAAGAAAGAAAGAGAGAAAGAAAGAAAGAAAGAAAGAAAGAAGAAAGAAAGAAAGAAAGAAAGAAAGAAAGGTCATATCCTATGAAAGAAACATCTTGAAAATGCCTTAAAAAAGTTGTCATTTTTTCATTGTGAGGGGACTGTAGTCCATGTTGATGAAAACACCTTGGGAGCTGCGGTGGCCAGCAGTGGTGTTGGAGGTGGTGCCTTCCCCTGATCAGCCTGGTTGATTCTCACAGAGGGAGGCCAGACTGCAGGATATCCTCTATAGGACATCCCTGGCGGGCTGCAGACTATGATAGGGAGCAGGCTGGGCTGAGGGACCTCCCTCTAGTGCACAAATTTTGTTCACTGGGCCTCTAGTAGGTTATAATAGTATTTGACTTTGGCTAACCATTTGTTGCTCTATTTTAGGCTCAATCTTCTTTTTCCATTTTTCAATGGACAAAACATTTAAGAAATTGTACAAAGGTATTAAAACTTCCAAGTTATAATTGGAAGATTTTATATAATCTACTAGAGCCCTAGTGCAGAAAAATTCAGGTGGAGAGCAGCCCTCAGCCCTCTTGCAGTCCAGAACCCCTCAGAGGATGTCTACCTGTCAGCTTAGGCCTGTGATGGTGAACCTATGACACGTGTGTCAGCACTGACATGAGTAAGCATTTTCGATGACATGTGGCTGCATTCGGTTGCATACAGAGAAGTATGGTTTTTTTCTCGAAGTGACACACCACCTGAGTTATGGTCTTTTTTTGGCGAATTTTGACACACCAAGCTCAAAGGTTGCCCATCACTGGTTTAGGCCCACTCCCCAGGGGATTGGGCCTAAGCTGACAGTCAGACATTACTCTGGCAGCCTGGAAACCTTCAGGGGATGTCTGACTGACAGCCCCGGGGAGCAGGCCTAAGCTGTCAGTTGGACATCCCCAGCACTACCAAGGAGGTAGGAGAGGATCCCACCCCTGCTGATATACTAACAGCCATCAGCCCACTTGTGGCTGAGCAGAGCTCCCTTGTGGAAATGCACTGACAACTAGGAGACAGCTTCTGTGTTGAGCATCTGCCCCCTGGTGGTCACTGTGTGTATAGCAACTGGTCATTCCTGGTCATTCCACTGTTAGGGTCAATTTGCATATTACCCTTTTATTATATAGGATGATAGATTTATATTTATTTTGTTTCATAACACTCATTGCATTACTATATATTTATTTATATATCTATATTATTACTTTTACAAACTAAAAGCTAACTAAGCCAGAATCCACATTAGATTTATATATCCCATAATGCATACACACCTGTGCTTTGCTCAAACTCAGTACATAAGATTGAGGCATCATTGTGTACTTACATTCAAGAACTTTAGCTTTTAGAATGCCATAAAGTTGAATACCTTTGACAGTTGATTCCCATCTGACACTTAGACTCTCAGGGTTTAATATCTTCATCTGCAGATTATGGATGGTAAGTCAAACCCAGAATTATTAAAATTATGAAGTGAGTTTACATGTCTGAAATGCAAAATAAATGGTACATACACATACACATACACACATTCTAGTTCACTTCTGGTCCAAGCCTCAGT
This sequence comes from Antrozous pallidus, assembly GCA_027563665.1. Lineage (NCBI taxonomy): Eukaryota > Metazoa > Chordata > Mammalia > Chiroptera > Vespertilionidae > Antrozous > Antrozous pallidus. The sequence goes on along the minus strand of CM050514.1, from coordinate 105,152,831 downwards.
TAATAATTGTTGTTTAGATAAATAAATGAAAGACTATAAAGACTCTACAGATCCTGATTTGTCTTTTAGTTTCTTTTTATATTTGCCTGATAATAATCATTCATGAATATTGAAACTTTGGAAGATATTGTTTCAAATTTTACATTTGAATATATGAAAAGTTAAAAATATTTTTAAAATCAGTTTCACTAAAGCACCAGTATTTAAATGTCTTCCATATCAAAATGTTAATCATATTAAAATATTAAAATTAGCTCACACGTATTTTTTGAAAGGATTCTTAAACAATAGTCGACATCTCTTTAATGGACTAAAAGGCATAGAATCACGTGAGCTATTAAATGCATAATTTATGGGAGGGAACACAGATGGTTAGGGAGGGGCCTGCTGGGAGTACTACTTGAGCAAATCCAGCCCCAAAATATTGAATTCTCAGAAAGAGAACTAGCTGAAATGACAAAGATCTCATGACTGATACATGTATTACCAAGTCATAGTGAATTCATTCATTTATCAAAAAGAAAATTTGCATAGGTGACAGCTGTTTTATATGTAAAGGCAGATCAGAAAAAAAAAAGAATATAATCCTCTGGACAAAGGAAAGATTAATTTGTCCTTCATAGGTGGTGTCAGTAAAATGATAACATGCACTAATCTGTCTTAAATGGCTATACATTCCTCTTCTATAATGACTAGAGGCTCAGTGCATGAAATTCGTGAATGGGGACTGCAGGGTGAAAAGGGTGGGTGGTTTCCCTCAGCCCTGCCAACCGGTTGGGCAAGCGAGCGAGCAAGCGCAGAGTCCACATGACTGGGGGTGGGCCTTCATGGGCGACTTGAGTGCAGCTTGAGCACAACTTTTGTGCAGCCCAGGGTGGGCCCTCCTGGGCGGCTTGAGCGCAGCCAGGGTGGATTGGCCGGGGCGACGTGGACACTGTCCTGGCTGGCCCTTTCTCTCAGTGGCCACATCCATCTTGGTTGGGGTTCATTTGCTCATGATTGGCTTGTGGGCATGGCTTGTGGGCATGGTCCTGTGAGTGTAGCAGAGGTATGGTCAATTTGCATATTACTCTTTTATTAGATAGGATTATCTTAAAACTGTCATGCTGCCAACTGGTCACAAGACAGTATCCTTTGATTTCTAATTTAACTAAATCTAGTTACTGAAGTTCCACTTTTAACAATTTTACATTTTTCTAATTTGATTCAAACTGCTTTCCTTTCTCTAGAGATTCAAAGTTGCTGTCTCATAGAAGTGTGATGATGTCTAAGTGATATGAAATTCACAATCAATTGTGGCTGCATTTCTTGGACTCCAGTTTTAAATTCCCTTTGGTTGTATTAACATTTTGGCTTCTTGTTGGGAATGAAGATATTTAAGCAAAGGGGTTAATATAAAGGGCGATGGAATGTCAATGGTCTGTAAAGAGTCAGAGGAAACTGTTGCTAGGTGCTAATGATGGAAATGTCTCCTCAGGATCCTTCACTGGACAGAAGTTCCTAGAATCTTCTATAAATCTCATTGGGTTTCCATGGAGAATGTTTATCTTGATGTTAATTTTTCTTTAGAAATGTCATCAAAATAATGCATTTTAAATATCTTAAAAGTCAAACCATAAGGAGAACCAAGATGGCGGCATGGGTAAAACACCTATCTGGCCGTCATATTCAGCAATTTTAATACTACAACTTAACAAAAGAACAAACACCTTCCAGAATCATCAGAAAGCAGTCCGAGTGAAAATTCCACAAATAAAAGTGAAGATAAGACACTGTGAATCCGAGGAGCGGCGGTGGACAGCGTTGAAAGATTCGCACGCAGAGAGGTTTGGAGTGCGCGCCGCGGAGAGGGCGGGCAGCTGAAAACCGGCCAGTTTTCTCGAACGGGGAGACAAAGACGTCCCACTGGACTGATTCACCAGCTCTGGGCGAAGTCCAGGGAACCAACCCACTATCATTTGGGGTGAAAACTGGACAGTGGGAGGGCACGACAAAGCTCGGGTGCTGCTGGGTCTGCCGGCTTGTGGAGAAGGCAGCTTGCTCAAACAGCTCAGCTGCATGACTGCGTAGAGAGCGCTATGGGAATTGCACTCTCATTCGGGAAACCGTCAGACTGCATTGTTTTACGACCCTGGGTGAGACGTTGGATGTGCAGAGTCACTTGGGGAGAGTCTGAATTCCCCGGCAGTCGGTGGAGCTTGGCAGCGGCTCTCTCTCAGAGGTGCTGTCAGCCATTGCCCCCAGAACAGAGTCCCTGGGGCTGCATAGGGCGGAGCTAATGCTGTCTGCTTGGCCTGGAGACTCCGCCCATCCAACCTGAGCACAGCTGAACTTCTAGACAACTGGCCTGGAAGTCAACCCCTCCAAGTGCTAACAACGATTAACCTGAGCTTAACTTCAGCAAGACTGTGCAACCCATATCCACCTCAGGTAACTGGGGAGGCTGAGGCACTGTCCCTAGTAGGAAGTCTACCACACAAAGCTAATTGACCAACTCAGGGAAGCAGCCACCATGCAGAGACATGGAAAGAAATCAGATATGAAAGAAATGGAGGAAAAAAAACGACTGGAAGTGGAATTCAAAACCACGGTTATAGGGCTTCTCAAGAGGCTCCAACAAAAGGTCAAGGCCTATAAGGAAATAAGCGAGACCGCAAAGGAAATGAATGAGTCCTACAAGGAAATGAACAAGACCCTCAAGGATGTGAACGAGACCTGCAAGGAAATGAAGGAGACCCTCAAGGTATAAAAGAGACTCCCAAGGATATGAAAAAGGACCAACCAGAAATTAAGCATACACTGACTGAAATAAAAAATATCATACAAAGACCTAAAAGTGCTCTGGAGCACCCCAAGAACCAAGTTCAAGATTTGAAATACAAAGAGGTAAAATCCACTCAGCTGAAAAAGCAAGAAACCAAAAGAATCCAAAAAATTGAAGATAGTGGAAGGGGCCTCTGGGACAACCTCAAGCATACCAACATCCGAATTATAGGGGTGCCAGAAAAAGAGAGAGAGCAAGACAATGAAAACCTATTTGAAGAAATAGTGACTGAAAACTTCCCACACCTGGTGAAAGAAATTGACTTAGGAGTCCAAGAAGTGCACTGAACCCCAATATATAGGAACCCTAAGAGGACCACACCAAAGCACATCATAATTAAAATGCCAAGAGCAAAAGACAAAGAGAGAATATTAAAAGCAGCAAGAGAAAAACAGGTGGTTACTTATAAAAGAGCACCCATACGATTGTCAGCAGATTTCTCAACAGAAACAATGTAGGCCAGACGGGAGTGGCAACAAATATTCAAAGTGATGAATAGCAAGAATCTACAACCAAGATTACTCTGTCCAACAAAGCTATCATGCAGAATTGAAGGTCAGATGAAGTGCTTCGCAGATAAGAAAAAGCTAAAGGAGTTCATCACCACCAAACCAATATTATATGAAATGCTGAAAGATATTCTTTAAGAAGAGGAAGAAGAAAAAGGTAAAAGTGTAAATTAGGAACAACAAATACACATCTATCAACAAATGAATCTGAAATTCAAGTGAATTAATAAGCTGATGAACAGGATAAACTGGTGAATGTAACAGAATCACGGACATAGAGAGGGAATGGACTGACAACTCTTGGGGAGAAAGGGGGTATGGGACGTGCAGCAAGAGACTGGACAAAAATCATGCAACTATGGGAGAGGACAGTGGAGGGGGGTGAGGGCGGAGGGTGGGATGGGTACCAGGTGGAGGGGAACTATAGGGTGAAAAAAAGGGGAACAATGTAATTAATAAACTGAACGATAAAGATTTAAAAAATAAATAAATAAATAAATAAATAAATAAATAAATATCTTAAAAGTATATTGTCACTAGCAGCTTCACTACATATTTTATAGAACTCAGTATCTTCTTTCTTATATCCATAAGTAAATCTCTTTACTGAAGTGGCTGTGTATATAACAGTCTTAATGAGAGAGAATTAGAGTAGTTTCTTAAAGAAACAAGGATAAAACCTGTACTTCAAAATAATGGAAGTTTGATTAGTTTGAAATTGTCAACAGTATGAACTGAGCTAAATCTAGAAGGGAGTTAAATAAATAACTCATCAATAAAAGCTACCACAAATAATCAATTGTTGAGGACAATCTAGTTCAAAGAAATGCTATTGTAATCTATTAACTAAGACTTTTTATTTAAACACCAAATGAGATGAGTCATTTTCAAACTTTTAAAATCCAGATGAAAATAATTAAAAATTATCATTCTATCCTAGATAATTTGCTGTAGCAAAATTTGTTTGTCTCTTCTTAGATTGAATCTTTGCAGAATTTAAATTACTGAGAATGCAGAAGCATTTGTGGGGGGCATTTCTGGGCTCTGGTTTGTTATTTCTTTTTTCTTTTTCTCATTCTTCTCCCATGGTATAGAACAACACTTAGGAGATGACTAAATAATTATAACTTGATTTAAGTAGACAGAACTCATATCTTCACAGAATAGCCTTATTAAATACATCTCCATAATGTTTGTCAGAAAACTGTCCTCTCCCATACAATAACAATAAAAATATCCTTGGCCCAGATTTTTCCCAATAAGTTCTTCCAAATGTATAAGCAACTTTTAAGATTATTTCCATAAAATACAAAGTATGCTTAATTATATATGGTTATCTTCTATTTTTCCATTATTATCAAAACACAGCAATGGACATATCCTATCTAATAAAAGCCTAATATGCTAATTGTCCAGTCATCTGGTTGTCCGTTCAACCAAAGTGTGGTATGCTAATGATATGCTAAGGCTGCTCAACTGCTTGCTATGATTTGCACTGACCACCTGGGGGAAGATGCTCCAAACAATAGGTTAGTTTGTTGCTGGGGTCTGGCCAATCAGGACTCAGCAAGATGGGCGGACACACCTTGAAGCCCTTCTATAGTCCCTCCCCAGCTTGCCAACCTCCTGTGTCCTGCCCCAGCCTCAATTAGGCACTGGTGGGTCCCTTGGTGTGGCCTGTATCCTCTCATAATCCAGGACCCAATGGGGCATGTTGGAAAGCTGCTTTCGGCCAGATCCTGCAGACCAGGCTAAGGGACTTCACTGGTGCATGAATTCATGAACCAGGCTTCTAGTTTATACATAAATCATTAACAAATCTGTTATTTTTCTATTACTAGATTCCTAGAAACGAGATGATTAGGATAATGACTAAATAATATTTAATGTTCTTGCTACATATTATTAAGTTATTGTACATAAGGGAAATACCAACCTATATAATAAAAGGCTAATATGCAAATAGACTGAACAGCAGAATGACCAGTCACTATGACGTGCATTGACCACTAGTGGGCAGATGCACAACATAGGAGCTTCCTCCTGGTGGTCAGTGTGCTCCCACAGGGAAAGTGCCCCTCAGTCAGAAGCCAGGATCATGGCCAGTGAGCACAGCAGAGGTGGCAGGAGCTTCTCTTGCCTCCCTGGAAGCACTAAGGAGTTCTCAGGGTATGTCTACCTGCCAGCTTAGGCCTACTTCCCACTGCAAGAAGGTGCAGGCCAACTGAGGGACCACCCTGAGTGCACGAATTTTGTGTACTGTGCTTCTAGTTTATAATAATCTATAATAATGAAAGCATAATATGCTAATTAGGTTGGACGACCTTCCAGAGAAATCCAAGGCTGCAAGGAAAGCCTGGGTCCAAGGTTTCAGAGGAAAGCCAGTGCCAGCAGCCAGGGAAGGAAGGCCTACTCTTGCATGAATTTCATGCATCGAGCCTCTAGTTTTATATATGTTATGTGTAGGAATATTTTTTCATCTAAATCTCTTCAACTTTGTCAATATAGAAAGTATAATTTGTTTTCTTAAATATACATTTTTTCAAAAATATTGAAAAATAATAAAGCCAAAAATGAAAAAGTTGCCGTGATCATCTGTGTGTTATGGAATTGCATAAACTTTACTTTTCTATTTTTGAATCTTTGAAGGGAACAAACTCATTATGTACTTTATCCTTTCCCTCTGTAACCACTTCATTTCGCCCTATCAGCACTCACAACTATTCTGTTTCCAAAATTGCTCCTTCCTCCTTAAAAAATAACAGTCAAGATAACCCCTCAAAAATGAACCCACAACGTGAAGCACAGTTCAGAACACACCAATGGCTTCAGATCTCACAGAGAGTAAAAGTTATGCTTATAGTGGTCTCCACAGGTTTCTGACTCTACCTCTTACTGCTCTTTTTCTCATTCGCTATACACAGGCCTGTTTGTTGCTGTTCTTTAAAAATGTCAGACACACTGCCATCTCAGACAATATTTATGTCCGGGCTACTCTTCACCCCTCCTTGCACATGGTTCTCTCTCTCAATAACCTCAAACCTCTTCTCAAATGTTGATTGTGAAGTGTCAGCTGACCACCATATCCAAATGTACAACTACTGTCTCCCCAGACACTACCGACCCACCTCCTTGCTAATTATTTCTTATCACTGTCTAACACCAGACATTTTGCTTAGTTATCAAGATATTATCTTACTTTTTTCCACAAAAATGTAAGCTTTGTGAGTGTTGGGATTTTTGTCTTTTTTTTTTTTGGTCTTGCCAACAGGGCCTGGCAAAAAAGTAGGAGCTTAATGAATGAATGAATATCTTATGTCACAAGAGCAACACAGGGAGGGAAGCATTTTATTAGTATCTTGCAAAGCTCACAGATTTCTAGTTTTTAATCTGTATATGATCCTTTGATTTATGTAAGGTTAAAATTATGTTTACAATTTAAACTCACTGATATATCCATGGGTTAAAGGTTTAAAAGAAATTTAAGCCATTTAAGGAAAAAACATTGAGATTAGTGAAATAAATAAGCAGAACTAAATAAATTTGTATTTTATATTGAGAAATACACTATCATTTTAGTTTTTATTTTACTTTAGAAAGTAAAATAGTGAAAGCTATTGGATTTCATTTAATTTCCATTCAACAGAAGTTTACTGCAGGTTAAGAAAACACATACAACTTTTGATTCTTTTAACAGCTAATATAATTTACTTAAATATTTCTATTGCATTTAAAATGTTATACCACCATGTCTTTTTATGATTTATAAAACAAACACACATAAGAGCTTTTAGCATTGAGCTTATTATGTTGTCAATGTCATCAGCAATATTTTCAAAAATACTTTATTAGTTTAATACTGTATTTATAAGGACTTTAAACACATATTTTAAGCTATGTATAAATGCCAAGATCTCCACTGAGAATCATCTTGCAAAAGCTTTAAAGTGATTTATATGGTTGTAATAACTCTCAACACAAAGTTGTATTTCAACTTTTCCCAGAACTTCTAAACATAGAACAAAAATAAAAACTTTATTGTCTGTAAAAATATATGAAGTCAGGTAGCACTCTTGCTTTGGATTAGTATTCTACTGGAAGATATGAAAAGAAATATAAAATTTTTATAAGAAAAGACAAAAAACTGAAAAAGATATCATACATTCATTTGATATGTTTAATTAACTCAATATCTTCATATTAATTTAAAATAAACATTTAGTCTATGCCATAAAAATTGCAAGGGTTAAATAGAAATAACATCCTATAACCACAAAGAGGAAATGATCCTATCTCCTATGTTTTTATGCACATGTTTAGAAACACAAACACATGCCCTGAAAAGAAATGTAAATTATAAGTTCATGTTACAACTGTAATCCCCAGTGTATCATGGAATACCTCCATTCTTCACTTCATATGCTATAGCTATTTTTTTCTCTTCACTTGCATTACAAAGAATCTTCTGGCAAAAAAAAAAATCATCCAGCAATTTATTTCTGATTATTGCCAAAAAGTGCACCACAAAAATATTAATTTCAAGGAAAACAGACCTTCATTGTAATATTTCATATTTGTTTAAGAAGACTACCTAAGCAAAAATTGCTAACCTGTTAAGAAAGTCAGTACTTACATGTCATAGTGTGAAGAATAAATGGAAAAACGAATCTTTCACATTTCACTTTCAGTGTAAAATTGTAATCTAGGCATATCCCTGAAAACAATTTTTCAAGTTCTCTAAGTTTTGAATCTTATCTACTCTCTGATATTCACAGGAAGTGAGCACAGGGGTAGAGGTAATGAATTTACCTCCCTGAAAAATCTGTTACTCTCAGTAAGGCTGAATTAAGGGATCCTACACAAACAAATTTTGTGTTTCTGATTACACTCATTTAGATAGAATAGCCATATTCTTTTTAAAGTACTGCAACTAAAACTAGATTTGAGGAAGTGAATAGGAAGTGAAACAAAATAATATTCATAAAAATGAAAAATGCTAAATAGTCAAAGTAATGTCATAGTATTAACAGAATCACCAACTGTGTTATAATCCTTCAATTCTCATTAATTTTTCTATATTCCATATACAATGTAGCCCTCAAAATTATTAGCATAGAGAAATATTTAGTTCCACTCAACTCTCTATGTGTGTTTTTTAATTTACTACCACAGCAAACCTACTACTTATCCTGTCATCCCAAGTAATGAGTTGTGTTCTTTAAATGAACTAGTTTCAATGACTTCAGCACATTGTTAGGATTTAATTGTTTGTCTTTTGGGAAAGCAATGCTCTATGAAAAATTTAAGTAGCTTCATAGAGTTATCTATATAATTTGCTGGTATCAATTGCTTTAATGATGAATATTAGATTCTAAATATTAATGAAACATCTCTATTCAAAATAAAAATATGAGCAATGCTGAAATTGATTGATAGTCATTTGTGATCAGGGCTTGCTTTGGATTAAATTTCAGAACTCAGCTTGGAGCAATGATTTCACACTTGGCTAAAAAGACTTTCTCTTTTAAGTTTGGATTGTTGAACTCATACATTATGTATTATCTTTAATGACCCACATAGCTAAGGGATGGCACTTTAAATTGATGAGGGTTGTACATTCATATGTAGAACAAATTAGGTTAGTGATAAATGAAGAATAGATGTGCAGTTGAGCTGGCATGAACTGTTACAATTACAGTGATTATTATAACCACAGTCTAATACCTTCCAGACATTAGCTATCATTATATTGTCTCTATCATAAAGAAACAATCCTATCTCTCCTAAAATTATATTACAGGAATATTATTTATATAAAATAGTTTGATGCCACCAGTATTTCATGTCAGTCCACTACTTCCAGGATTTTAATATTCAGTAGCATAAAATTTGCTTTAAGGCATATTTAGGATGACAATTTATCCATTTAAAAGCTTTTACTGTCTTATGATCTAGAAACTTTGTTTTGAGAAATATTTTTGAACATAATAATTTCATTTTAGTCAACATAAATTACTACCCCACCACCATATTTTCATATACTTAGCAATTGACTCATATTTGACAAAAATGTCAGATGTCTACTGCACATGTGCCAGATTTGTGGAACATAATTCTACATATTAATATAAATGCTATGAGAAAAGTTACATAAGAAATTAAAAGCACCCTCCCAAAAAAATCCCTAATCTGCCACCATAAAAATTTACTGAAGTCATATCAAAATATATACTTCAAAAGTTTTTAACTTAAAAAAAAATCATAGGTACAATTAGTCTATTGCATTCTGTTCTTGACTTTGATTTATAAGTATATTTTCTTTTTCTTGCTTAGTTTATTATTCTGATTAGAAAATAATGCATGCTTCATTTGGATAATTTAAAAATAAAGAAAAACCAGGGAAATAAAATAATAACTTCTAATTCCATCAAACAAAACCATCTTTATATATTTGATATCAAAATAAATATATGATTGTGTATTTTTAGCCTTTATTTCCATCTCAATCTGTGTATGCAAAATGAGTTTATAATATTCAGTGATGCTACTGTAACAATATTTATTCTGGCTTCAGTTCTTCAATATTAGGCATAAGGCTCTATGGCCATCTTTGTACATACTTTGTTGTCCTAACCTCTACCCATGCATACACATTTGGGAATATTCAGTTAACACCATTTCTTCGTTTATTTGAAAAACTACATCCAAACTAGCTCAAGTAAAACTCAGGGTGAAATTGGATGCTCTTAGTCAATAGATGGTTAAAAAAATATCATGGAACCTATAAGTGTTAAGCACAAACAGAACTTATACAATGAACACTTGAAAACTAGTCAGCTATCAAGGCAGCGTTTTTACTTTGAGGCAACACGCTATTTTCTTCACTGTATTTCTTTACTCTTTTGTGGATATGCTTCCCTATTTAACTGACTCGGCTTCTTTTCTTAGGTTATCACCTAAACGGGTCACCAGCTTTCACTAAGACCCTCTCAGCTGATTCCACATGTCTGAACTTTCACAGCCCTAGAACTTGGTAACCGGTCAGCTCATGTGAATGAGACCATATGTACCACAAGCGGCTTACCAACTAATCCTCCATTCTTTCTGAGGACTGTTGGCCACAAGGAAACCAATTGTCATTCCTGTGCATACAGAGACACATCAACAACAACAAACAAGTGTGTATGTTTCTTTCTGAATAGAAAGCAATGTACAAAACTGTTTAAGTCAGAAGAGAAGTGGCTAAGGCAGAACACTGATGGGATCTGTGATTGATTTGGTACAATGAGTTAAAGGTACATCATTCTGTTTTAGATATTTTATGATAACAAGTATGTAAAAGAAGAGAAAAAATTGCTTTATACTTAGTACTAATTAGGTTTTCAAAATATGTTTATTTTCCACTAACTTTTCTTGAGGTTTTAGAGATTTCTTGATAAATCTTCATGGTAACATATGTGAAAACAGATGTTTATTCTGTGATTTGGTAGAATGAATTTTCAAAATATTAGTTTTTCCAACTTGGTAAAATTTAGAATGAATAAAAACATCTAATAAATAAAGAATCAATACCCATGATGAAACATATGATTCTTTTTGGTAATATTTTTTCTCCAAAATATGAACACGTGGAAACATATCACAGTGTTCAATACCCCCATTTTTTCACCATTATGCATAATAAGCCATATGGCAACTAGATTTGAATCTTTTATAGGGACTAATTTTAACACTGTAAGTTTCTAAACCAATTTGTGTATCAGCACTTTATTTTCATTTCATGTACTAGAGGTCCGGTGCATGAAATTCCTATACAGGAGGCAGGGGATGTTCCTCAGCCCAGTCTGCAACCTCTCCAATCTGAGACACCGCGAGGGATGTCTGACTGCCCGTTTAGGCCCAATCCTGGACTCCTGGCTCCAAACTACTCACCTGCCTGCCTCCCTGATTGCCCCTAACCACTTCTGCCTGTCAGCTTGATCACCCCTAACCACTACCCTGCCAGCCTAATTGGTGTCTAACTGCTCCCCTGCCAGTATGTTTGCCCCCAACCTCCCTCCTCTGCCAGCCTGGTCACCCCTAACTGCCCTCCCCTGCAGGCTTGATCACCCCCAACTGCCCTTGATCACCCCCAATTGCAGGTCTGGAACCTTCCAATGGCCCTCCACTGCTGACCTTCTTGTGGTGGCCATCTTGAGTCCATATGGGGGCAGGATCTTTCACCACAGGGGTGCAGCCATCTTATGTGTTGGAATGATGGTCAATCTGCATATCACTCTTTTATTAAATAGGATAGAGGCCTGGGGCATGGGTGAGGACCAGCTGGTTTGCCCTGAAGAGTGTCCCAGATCAAGGTTGGAGTTCCCTTGGGGCATGGGGCAGCCTGGGCAAGGGGCCTGTGGTGGTTTGCAGGCTGTCCACACCCCCTAGCGACCCAAGCGGAGTTCCTGGGTCTGGGATTAATTTATGTTCTACAATTGAAACTTTGTAGCTTGGAGTGGAGCCAAGACTTCTGCTTGCTCTGTGGTGGCAGCCATTTCTGTTTGGACATTTACCTTCAAAAATTGAAACTTTGTAGCCTAGAGTAGAGGCCTCAGCTGGCCAGGGCTGCAGAAACTTGGCTTCCTCCATTGCCCTGGCAACCTTAGCCTCTGCTCTCACCAGCTCCATGGCTGCCGCCATTTCTGTTTGGATTATGTATCTTTTATAACTGAAACTTTGTAGCATTGAGTGGAGTCTAGACCAGCAACGGCAAGTTGAAAGCTTGGCTTCCTCCATTGCCAGGGAACCCCAAGCCTCCCTCCTGCTCTCAGTGATGGCAGCCATCTTGGTTGGGGTTTATTTGCATAATTTGCTCCTGATTGGCTGATAGGCATGGCTGTGGGCATGGCTTGATTGGGGAGGTTAGGTCAATTTGCATATTACTCTTTTGTTAGATAGAATTTTTTATTATTTTGCTTTCATAAATTTAATTTATTTTTTAATATCAAATGATAGTATATAAGTGACTCTATTTCTGGGCTCCCCACTTCCTAGATCCATTAGGGTATTTGTCAGTCTTTATGCCAATAACACACTGATGGTACACTCTAACTTTATAATAATTCTGAAAGTCAAATAGCCAAAGTCCTTCAACTTTATTTGTTTTCAAAATTATTTTAGATTTTCTAGGTTCTTTACTATTCCATATAAATTATATAATATACTTGTCAATTTCAACATAAAAACCTGGTAGTATTACGATAGGGATTGTCAACTCTAACTATCAGGTTGGGGAAAATTGACATCTAAACAATTTTGAACCTTTTAATCCATGAATATGAGTCATTTCTCCATTCATTTATTTATTTTTATTTACTAGGGCCCCAATGCACAAAATTGGGGGCGGGCAGGGTTCCCTAAGCCCAGCCTGCACCCTCTCTGATCCAAGACCCCTTGGGGGATGTCCGACTGCCTCTCACAATCCGGGACCACTGACTCTTAACCGCTCATCTGCCTGCCTGCCAGATTGCCCCTAAGTTCTCCCTTACCAGCCTTATTGCCCCTAACCACCACTGCCTGGGTCCGCACCCAGGACCCAGGATTTCCTCCTCCAGCCAATTGCAGGCACCCAAGACCCAGGTGTTCCTCCCTCTGGCTGGCCACAGGTACCCAGAATCGGGCCAGCTTCACCTGGGCCAGCTGCAGCTATAGGAAACTGCAGGGCATGTGGCTTGACCCTCTCTGGGGCCACAGCCTGGCTGGTCCCCATTTCTCTCTCCCCAGTGTTGAGTGTCTGAGCTGTTAAAGTGATGGCATAAGAGTGTGATGACCATTTGCCTATTAACTCTTTATTCTATAGGATTTTTTTTCAGCATTTTATTTAGGGGGCGGAGTGACAGATGAGGAATTCTGAAACTGCCAGATATAACTGCAGATTTTAAATGGCTCTTTATTTAGCAAAATAGAAGATTGAATGGCTTTTACCAAGTAAATGTAAGTGTTATTCTCAAACATTTTTCAATACAAGGTCAACAATAATTTGGTCAAGTTAGGGCAACTATTATCATTATCTATAAAACAAAACTTAATTTATCTGTTTGTTTCATGAATGTATTATATTAAATCTTCTTTTTCTTTGATGGTATTCAGTATAGTAGAATGACTCTTTCTTTGTCATTCATACTGACTCTACTTTAATTATCCTTAGATTACTACAATAGCCATCAATCTACAGAGATCTTGCTACTCAGATTTAAAAGGGGATTAAACACCCTTAGTAACATTTGAACAAAATAGGCATCAATCTCAGATATAGCAGATCTCACTAACTAGGTTCTTATTTCTCTTTTCATTCTCTCCCAGGTAACCTCACCATTCCAATGGCTTTAACTCCATTTGTAGGGTGATGATTCCTAAATTTGAAGATTTCTTCCAAATCCCTTTTCTGAGTTTCATATTTGTATATACAACTGCCTGCTTGGCCCTTAATTGCCCCCCAGAATATTTCTTATCCTTATTATTTTTTTATTTTTACTTTTCAGGAAATTATTTCTCAAGCATGCTTTTCCTGAAATGTAAAGCTTAGGAGTCACTCTAATATGTCCCTCAGCCCCATCACTAAATGCTGTCAATTTAATTCTCCAAACTGTCTCAACCGAATGCACTCTTCTTGATCTATTTTACCACCACCTTTTCCAGACAAAATTACAGTATAATTTGGGTCCTTATTTTCACTTTTACTTTCCTTTCCTACTTTCTCTTCACAACTCATAAAGGGAGAATTTTTAAAATAATTAAGTCATTCTATGTCATTTTAAATGTTTATGTTACTAGTTTATAGTAAATGTTTAGAATGTACCTTATTATAACATTAATTCTTCATCTAGTCTCACAAGGTTCTTTATCATCTGACCTTTGCCTTCCTCTCCAGACCAATATTATGCCAGGATCTCCCTGACTCTCCAAGCTTCAACTGCATAGCCATTTTTTAAAGCCTGGATTAAGCCACGTTCTTGTAAAACTGAGTTCTCACACATGCTGCTCTCCCCACTTGGAAGCTTGCTCTTTTTATCTGGTTAATTTTTGAAATTTGCTATAATCTATCTATACTAATCTGTACTAATAAAAGAGTAAAATGCTAATTAGATCAGGAGACCTTCCAGAGACCTTCTGGTAGTCCTTCTGGACAAAGCCCTGGTGGCAGGGCTGAGGCAGAGGCAGTTAGGGATGATCAGGCCAGCAGAGGAGAGCAGTTAAGGGTATCAGGCCAGCAGGGGCGGGCAGTTGGGGGTGATCAGACCAGCAGGGGGGCAGTTAGGGGTGATCAGGCCAGCAGGGAAGGGCAGTTGGGAGCGATCAGGCCTGCAGGCAGAATGGCTAAGGGCAATCAGGCAGGCAGGTAAGCGGTTAGAAGCCAGTGGTCCCAGATTGCGAGAGGGATGTCCGGCTGCAGGATTGGGCTAAACTGGCAGTTGGATATCCCCCAATGGGGTCCCAGATTGGAGAGAGTGCTGGCCGGGCTGAGGGAACCCCCCCACCACCACCACCATGCATGAATTTTGTGCACCCGGCCTCTAGTAGTTATATAAATAATAATCTCTTAGATCCAGTAAACTCCCCCTTCATAGAACTTGACCTTTTGTGATTATCTCTCTTCCTCATGTGTCTATAATTTTTGAGAGGACATTGTTAATGCACTGGACTTGATCTCTGCTGTATTACTGGAGCTTAACATGATGTTTGACCCATAATAATTGGCTAACAAACTTCTTTTGATTGACCAAGAAAATTTAAAAATACATTCTACATTTTAAAGTACTTTAAAAATACAGAATAATATATCTTCCACTTTAGGAAAGGAACTATCTTTTTTAGATAATAATCTGTAGGTTATTAATAAATTTTAAATGAATGATATTATTATGAAAAGTTATCTAAAGGAAAACATATTTCTTTGACTTATTCATAATAAATGTTGTAGTTCAATTTTTTAGAAAGATCCTGCTACCTACTTTATTTCTGAAAGTTCTACTAAATCATTGTGGTATGAAAGAAACACATGCATATGAAGAATTATTTAAATTATAACATAGGAAACTTATAACTATTTAGAAATCAAAGATTTAAACAATTTAGTAGTTCCTACTTGAAACTTTTTCCTGTTGGAACTCATTGATTTGTTTTTCTTCTCATCTTTCAACTCAGCAGCTCTAAGTTTGACACTTTTATCACCCCAATGGAATGCCTGGTTTTCATTTGCAAAGCACACCTCATTTTCACAAGTGAAACATTTCACTTTTACCAGTGGAAACATCATGGACTAAGAAGCACAAGCAAATCTAACAACCAGCTCTGCTTTATTACTCTTCTCTCTGTTAACACAGACTGAAATTTCTCATAAGATAGGATTGTGTTACAGAAGCAAAATGCTTTTCAATTTAGAAATGGAAGGCTGTCCACTGAACTTGCTTCTGTATCTTTTCATGGGAAGCTCCATGGTTTTAGAGTGCCCACCTCACTTATCTCCATGCTGATGATAGCTGCTTGTGAAGTGCAGAAGCTCATGTGTGCCTCAGTATGTTTTCTACACTGTTTTATTAGCCATACAAACCCATTTCCCTGGCTCCAGGGGACAGACAAATTAGAAATACATCAATTGGCTCAGAGAAAACACGGGCCACTGGGAGACCAGAAGTCTAGTTTTAGTTCTAATGACAACTCCAATGGCCTCTTGGACACTGAGCAGTTCTGTTAATTCTCCATTTCAGTCTCTAATCTATAAAATATGGAATTGGTTGGATGCACCCTAAGAAGTCTTTAACTCTCACTTTCTGTACTCCACTTTTCCATTTCTTAACTGAAAACACAATAACTTTATTAAAATACTAATCTTTATTTTCTTAACTTATGTTGAACACCAAACTGTGGCAAGGTCATACTCCTCTTCATTTAAACTCCTAAGATGCATACTTTTATTATCTTGTGGAGGGTGTCTCCCAAAAAATGTATACACGCTTCAATAGCTGATAGCTCAATTTTGAAAATTAAATGTAGATTAATAAAAGTGCTTTTATAATTATTCAAAGGGTATGTATATATTGTGGGGGGACACGCTGTATATTTTTATGACATTATTTTTTTTATCTATCAAAAATATTTTGTGGAGACTTAGACTTTAAGGCAATGCTCCTTTTTCAATGTCTACCTAACCTCAGATGAGTATTTCAGCTGTGTGTGGAAAAGTAGAGGATATATTTTAATATAGTAACAAAATGTGCTTTCAAATTTTATGTTATAATTTCTTCAGTAGATTAGTTTTGAGTTTTTCCTTTCTCAAAAATCCGTATCATGACCCACTGGAGGGGCTACCTCAGAGGACTGGCATTTGTGTTTGGGAAATTCCCTTCCATGTCCTCTGACCTCCTTTATCTGGAGCTTCACATACCACTCATTGCTCTTTTGTTATTAGTTGTGTCTGCAGACCTGGAAAGAACTCTTAATTATTGCTAATGTTATCATTCAACTATTATGGATTTTCTCCTATTTCCTTAGTGATGCCAAACTTCCCATAAGATGGAATTTTGAATTAGATCTTTAAGGAGGTCAGAAAAATGTATAGTAAGTTTCTGTAAAATATATTGGAGGAAACCATTTAAAGTTACTGCTTCTTGCCAAAACAGGTTTGGCTCAGTAGATAGACCTATGACTTGTGGATTGAAAGGGCCTAGGTTCAATTCTGGTCAAAGCCACATACATACCTTGGTTGCGGGCACATCCCCAGTAGGAGGTGTGCAGGAGGCAGCTGATCAATGTTTCTAACTCTCAATCTCTCTCCCTTCCTCTCTGTAAAAAATCAATTAAAAATATAAAAAAATAAAGTTACTGCTTCTTTATACTTGAAGTCAATTATTAAACTAAAAGCAATGACCATATTTTATAACTTGGTTTTATACAATAAATTTTGATACTTTAATACATATTTACAGCTAAAATACAGTTATCACAATCATTAAAAAGAGATAGAACACTTTTTATTACACTATTTTTTCTACTGGTTCCTTAAAATGTTGGGAAAGTTTGCTAACATTTATGTTACTTTTTCTTTCACTTATCTTTGCAGAATATATTGTCCTATTGTATGCTGAATGCCATTATTTATGTCTATGCAGTGTCAATTGATCTTCAAAGGAAAACAGGGGATGGAGAGTATAGTTCCCACTGAACAAACAAAGAGTGTGGGGTGGCCATGATAAACTGAAGCCATGATAACACAGCTAATAAACTGGGAGGCAATAATTCAAACTGGGCATAGTTGTCTAACTAAAAATTGTTTATTTTTTGTTTTAAAATAGTAGTTTGACTAATTGAAGAAAAACGGGTAAATTTAGAAAAAGTCAAAAGTATTTTTAAACTCTTAGATTTCAAGTTTCAAATACATGCAATTAGAATGAACACAGCAAATAAAAAACTTTCCCAATAAAAAGCTCTGTTTATGTCAAACTCCCATTTATCTCATTATAAATACTTACTTCTGCAGTCTATGAGTCATTTAAAACATAATACTTTTTTAGGCACTTTGTGTACATACTGCAGATTACTATTTTGCTTTATTGAGCAATTATAATTTATGGATGGTAAGAATATAAATACTAGAATTACCCTGAATAAATCACCACAAATTTTAAAAGTCAAAATTAACAAAATTAATTGCAGGTTAATTACAGTCCAAACAAAATTAAATAAATAGTATTTTCTTGATCAACAAAGAGAAATATTTGGTATTTTCAAATAATAAACTCTTCTCAAACAATAGTGTGGAAGCCCAGGTCTTAAGAAATCATAAATTTCTTAAGAAATTTATGCATATTAGATGCATTAACTAATATTGATTATTAATTTTTCTTAATGTTATCACTATCTACATCAAAATGAAGAAAAACTAAAGATTAACCTTTTCATCTTTCTGATGCTTCTTATAAAATTAAAGCTGAAACCTGAAGTATGCTATAAGAAATGACTAAATTTATTAGATTGTTGAAAATATGCTTAGGGTACTTTGAGCTGCTTGGTTCTGTGAATTTTTAGTTTTCATCAAATTTGGGAAAAAAATGGTAATTTGCCCCACCAAAACATATCCCTCTTTTTTTATTGAGAGACAATTATATGCAAAAGAGTTATGGAAGTTCCTCCATAGCTCAAATGCTCTGATAATCATTCTTTGGTCATTTCCCCTTCTGTGCTTCATTTTGAAGATTTTTTTATTGTTATGTCTTCAAAAGTATTAATCTTTTTTTCTAAAATGTAATACTGGCTATTATTTCCATATCACACATTTTATTTTCACCTCTTCAAGTTCAATTTGATCTATTTATTTTATATCTTTTATATTTATACTCAATGTAGTCAGTCTTTCCTCAGCCTTTGAACATGTGGAATCCTATCCTATCTAATAAAAGAATAATATGCAAATTGACTGTACCTCTGATCAAGCCATGCCCACCAGACAACCAGGAGCAAATTATGCAAATAAACCCCAAACAAGTTGACTGCCACCAATGAGAGCAGGAGGTTAGGTTTGGGTTTCCCCAGCAACGGAGGAAGCAAAGCTTTCTGCCTGCAATTGCCAGCCTAAACCTCCACTCAATGCTACAAAGTTTCAATTATAGAAGATACATAACCCTAACAGAAATGGCAGCAGCCAAGGAACTGGAGAGAGAAGAGGCTAGGGTTTCCAGGGTGATGGAGAAAGTCAAGTTGCTGCAGCCCTGGCCAGCTGAGGCCTCTGCTCTAGGCTATAAAGTTTCAAACAGAAATGGCTGTCGCAATGGAGCGAGCAGAAGGCTTGGCTCCACTCTAGGCTACAAAGTTTCAATTGTAGAACATAAATTAATCCCAGATTGCAGGGCCTCCACTTAGGTTGCTGGGAGGTGTGGCCGGCCTGCAAACCACCATAGGCCCCTTGCCCAGGCTGCCCCACACCTAAGGGACCCCCCACCCTGATCCAGGACTCCCTTCAGGGCAAACCAGCCATTCCCAACCATGCACCAGGCCTCTATCCTATCTAATAAAAGAGTAATACAGAGATTGACCATCATTCCAACACACAAGATGGCTTCCCCCTGTGGTCAAAGATCCTGCCCCCATGTGGACACAAGATGACCACCACAAGATGGCCAGCAGGGGAGCAGAGTAAAAGGTTCCAGGCCTGCAAGGGAGGGCAGTTGGAGGCAATCAAGCCTGCAGGGGAGGGCAGTTAGGGGTAACCAGGCTGGCAGAGGAGGGAAGTTGGAGGCAAACAGGCTGGCAGGGGAGCAGTTAGAGCTCAATTAGGCTGGCAGGGTAGTGGTTAGGTGGTGATCAGGCTGGCAGGCAGAAGCAGTTAAGGGAACTCAGGGAGGCAGGCAGGTGAGCAGTTTGGAGCTAGCAGTCCTGGATTGTGAGAAGGATGTCTGATTGCCCATTTAGACCTGATCCCATCTGGCCTAAATGGGCAGTCAGACATCCCACCAGGCGTACCAGATTGGAGAGGGTGCAGGCTGGGCTGAAGGACACCCCTCTTTGTAGCCCCCCCCCATGCACAAATTTTATGCTCTGAACCTCTAGTATAATATAAGGTAATATGTAAATTGACCCTAAAAGCAGAACAACCAGGAATGACCAGGAATCACCAGTCGCTATGATGCGCACTGAGCACCAGGGGGCAGATGCTCCCTGGTGTTCAGTGCACTCCCACAGGTCAGAAGCGGGGCTCACAGCTTGTGAGTGAGCCTCTCCTGCCTCTGCATCAGTGCTAAGGAGCAGTAAGCTGAGCAGTAAGGAACAAGCAGGCAGGCAGTAAGGAGCAAAGGATCCCAGATTGCAAGAAGGATGTCCAACTCCTGTGGGGATCAAGCCTAAGTCAGCAGTCAGACATCCCTCAAGGGGTTCCGGACTGTGAGAGGGTGCAGCCTGGTCTGAGGGACCCCTAGTGCATGAAATTCACGCACTGGGCCTCTAGTAGTTATTATAACTGCTTTAATATCATTATTGAGTAAGTATGTCCTTCATATAATTTATGGGCTGAAACAGGTTTGGCTCAATGGATGGAGCATTGGCCTGCAGACTGAAAGGTCCTAGGTTCAATTTCGGTCAAGGGCATGTATCTTGGCTGTGGGCACATCCCCAGTAGGGGGTGTGCAAGAGGCAGGTGATCGATGTTTCTCTCTCATTGATGTTTCTTTCTATCCCTGTCCCTTCCTCTGTAAAAAATCAATAAAATGTATTTAAAAATATATATATATGTTTGTGTGTGTGTGTATATATATATATATATATATACACACACACACACACACACACACACACACACACACACACACACACACACACTAGAGGCCCGATACATGAAATTCATGCATAGGTAGGGTCCCTAGGCCGGGCCAACGATCAAGGCTGCTCTGCAGGGCGACCAGCAGGGTGATGCGGGGGAGGGGGCCACTGGCTTTTGCCTTAGCTGGCCTGGGGCCTGTGGGCTGGGGCAGTTCCTCCCTTCAGCATCTTCCTCCTGGTAGTCAGCATGCGTCATAGAGACAGTCATTCTGCCATTCAGTTGATTTGCATATTCGGCTTTTATTATAGAGGATAATGTCTGGGTTGATGTTAGTGGTTGATGTTTTTGTTTGTTTTATACATTATGAGTCATATTCTCTTTCTTCTTTGCATGCCTGGTAATTTTTTAGTGGATGTCAAATATTGATAATTTTACCTTGAAGGTGCTAGGTATTTTTATATTCATATAAATATTATTTTTCCCCCAATGATATATGGGGAAGGGAGTCCCGTGTGATCTAGCCCCTATTACTCCTCTGACCACATCTCCTCCTACTCCTTTTTTTTTTCTTAGTAAGAAGAGTGACATTTCATGCTTTTAATCTTTATTGTTGAAAATATTACACATATCCTCTCTTCTCTTAATCTGTTCTGAGATGTGGCTAAGTCATTTGATCCTATCTAGTCTTGGTTTTAAGCTTTGTTAGGCAGGACCAGAACAGTGTTTAGTCTAGAGCTAATTATTTCCCTAGTGAAGCAAAACCCACTGAGTACTCTACCAACTATCTTTCTGGTTTTCTACTCAGGCTGGCTAGATCAAAAACTATTTCTAGCCCTTTGTGATTCTTAAGGACTTTACCCTCTAAATTTCTTGAAGATTCTTTGTTTAATGATGGGAATTTGTTCATATACATACACTGATTACCACTCAACCGAGTGCTTGAAGAGGACCCACTCTAGATCTCTCAAATTCTCTGGGCAGCTCTTTTTCTCTGGAACCTTTTCTTGTGAACATTAACCCCAAGTCCCACAAGCTCCCAGTCCATATCTTCATCTTAGAAAACTCCTGGGTTCTAACTAGATTCTCATTCCTGTACCTGCCTGCAAATTCATTCTCTCCAGTTGTAAACTGGGGCAAATATAGAGATCAATTTATTTTTTCCCACTACTCAGGAATTAATGTCTTTATTTGCCTGATGTTAAATGTCTTAAAAATAATTGTTTCATATATTTAGTATGATGTTTTAGTTGTTTCAAATGGAAAAGATATATACAGTTTTTATTATCCCATCTTACTATGAAGCAGAATTTGAAAGCTATTATTCTCATCATTCAAAAATCACTGCATGATAAAATTTTCTTATCTTTTTCTTTAAATTCTTTTTTTTATTGTTTAAGTTATTACATAAAGTAGTACATATGTCTCCTTTTTTTTCCCCATTTACATTCCCCCAGCTTCCCCTACCCCTCAATACATGCTCTCACCTGTGCTTCCCGCCCAGTGTATTGTATCCATTGGTTATACTTTTATGCATGCATACAAGTCCTTTGGTTGATCTCTTGCAGCCCTCCACCACAACTTTCCCTGCCTTCCCACTGTAGGTTGACAGTCTGTTCAATGCTTCTTTGGCTCTGTATCTATTTTATCCCCCGTATCTTTTCTTTAAAAAATCTTGTCTTTGCAGACAAGAAATAAACATATGAGAACAAGAAATGTTTGATTCCCAATTTCAATGTCAAAAAGCTCCTTATATGTACATGTCTGAATGGTGGACAAATGTTGGCAATGCAGGTCAGACCCTTCCTGGTTTGGTCCTGGGTAACCTGCGGTGATGCACAGCTGCTGACTGCTAGCATGGCAAGACATCGTCAGCATCTTCTGCCTCTGGATTGTTTCTCCTCTTGTCTTCCCAGTTGGAGCAGACCTCTCAACTCCTCTCTGTTGCAGAAATCCATATGGTCTTGGATTTGTTTTCTGAAAATACACAAACATATCCTCGACTAAAAGTTAATAAAGGAATCTTTTCTATAAATTTGACTTGGGATCCTTCTTATTTTTGCCCAAACTATTTTCCTTTGGCTTACTTTGACAACATGTGTGTTTTTCATGGGTGTCTTGCTGTTAGGATAACAAATGAAAGTTAATTTTTTAAAGTAAAAATTTTCTAGATATAATTTACTTACCGGATATTTTTCCTTACATGATATTACCCTCCAACCCCACCCCCATTTTGATTAATGGAGGCTTTTGGAAATTTTATAATGCATTCTTGATAACTTTAAATTTTAATTTTTTTGCACAAAAATATGACTGCTTTAGGTCCATTACATGGTAAGCAATTTTACCATTAGATAAACTATCAGTAGAAATTTTAGTTAGTACTTTTAGGAACAGCTTTTTGTCCCGTACAATTAAATTTTCTTGAATGTTCACTTATTTTAATTAGCCAATTTAAATTAATCTGAAAACTTGACTTCTATTTTACTGTCATATTCAATACTCTAACAACAGAGTCCCCTGATATATTCAACCAGTGCCTGGGCCCCGCCAGCAGGTGCTGGGCATGGAGGCCACAGGAGCATAACCTACCAAAGAGACAGAACTGAGCCTCACATCTCCCTTCTTGGCCCTGGAGGATAGATGGTTAGCCATTGACAGGTAAGATTCCTCAGGGAAGGAACAACTTAAGACAGGCACACTCACAGAGTGGCCATCAGGAGATAACTTGGGGTTCAACAGGGGTGGGGCACAGAACTTCACCCCCAAACCTTGCAGGGAGCTGAGCCCTCACCCCTTCTGAGGGAGGTCTCCTACCCCGATGGCTGTTTTGCTTCCCATGCCCTGCACAGACCGGGTCCTAGGTAACAGAGAGAGACTTGGCCAACAGCAGTTGCCCTATATCTAAAGCCAGCCTAGCACCAGGAATGCTCAGGGCCTACTTAAGAATTCAAACAATCCTTTCCACTAATATTTATAGGGTAAACTAAGATTGTTGTTAGAGTATAAATTTCCTTATCTTTTATAGGTTTATTGATATATTTAACCCCTTTATCATAAATAAAAAAATAGTATATTATATTTAATAATACTCTGATAGTATTATTCAGAAGAAATATTATACTGTACATAACTTATTCATTTAGTAGCTAAATGTTTTTGATGAGAAAACATATAAACAGCCATCTCTACCTACATTATACCTGTAGAGACCAGAAAATTATTTTCTAAGAGGAAGTCCATTCTCTTTTAGAATAATAGGCTTGATAGAACAAAATTTTTTCTCTATGTTTTTGTGGAATCTGTACTTAATTATTCCTTGATCTTCTCCTACTAAGATTTAAAATTAAATATCAGTGATATAATACATGACAACATTTAAAATTATTTATAGTATATTTCATTTTCTCAAAGTTGTGTCTTTTTTTGGATAACAGTTTCAGGTTCCTTAAATCAGTTGCATATGATATAGCTTTTGGCTCTGTCATCATTCTCATAAACAATACTTTTTACTTCAAGTCATGTCATTGTGTTGTTTTACTAGGGTGTTTAACCTCCAAAGATTAGAAAATATTATATTGTTTCATAGTCAATGTTGCTTTTTATTTTCCTACATATTTTATGATATCCACAGTCATCATCACTGCATCTCATAGGATATTTTTCTTTTGATTTTGACAGAAAATCATTAGAATTTCTTTTCTTCAAAATTTATGGATGGTCAACTCTCAGTGTTAAATTATCTGATAGCTTTTTTTTATCTGTCATTCTCAAATGATGTTTAACAAAACATTTTAGTGGACACCTAAGTTTATTCATGTTGAAAAGTAAATAAACAGTATAATTTTAATTCTTGATAGATAACCTATTTTTTTCTCAGCCTATAAAGATGTTTTGCAGTTTGACTTTGTTGTCTGTAGGTTTAGATTTGTTTTTACTTTTCCTTCTTATGATTCGTTTTGTTTCATAAATCTAAAGAAATATTATTTCCATGAACTCTGGAATTTCTTTAATATATTTTTCTTCTTCATTAGTTTTTTCTGAAATTATAATAAAGTATATAATAAATCTTTTCCCTATTTTATCTTAACTATTTGTACTTTATAGTCTTCATCTTTCAGTGCTACGTTCTGATCCTTTAAATCATCTAAATCATGAACTATCTTTCCATTTTTATTTTTCTATCATTTGACAATTTTATTATTATAACTTAAATTTTTATTTCCCCATATTTACTTTTGACTTTATTGAGAGCAATGTTTTTATTTTTCTTTTTTTAATCTTTATTGTTGAGATTATTACAGGTGTTCCTCCCTCACCATAGCTCCCCTTCACCCAGTTTCCACCCTACCCCAGACCCTCACCACTCCATTGTCCAAATCCATAGGTACTGCCTACCTGTATATAAGATCTTTGTCTATTCTCTTCCCACACCCCTCATACCCTCTTCCCTCTGAGAATCATGTCTGCTCCATTTCCATGTCCCTGATTCTATTCCATTCACCAGTTTATTCTGTTCATCAGAGTTTTTATTCATTTGATTTTTAGATTCACTTGTTGATATGTATTTGTTGTCACTTTGTGGTTCATAATTTTTTATCTTTACCTTTTTCTTCTTCCTCTTCTTAAAGAATACCCTTCAGCATTTCATATAATACTGGTTTGGTGGTGATGAACTCCTTTAGATTTTTCTTGTCTGTGAAACCCTTTATCTGACCTTTAATTCTAAATGTAGCTTTGCTGAGTAGAGTCTTCTTGGTTGTAGGTTCTTGCTATTAATCACTTTGAATATTTCTTGCCACTCCTTTCAGGGCTGCATAGTTTCTGTTGAGAAATTAGCTGACAGTCTTATAGGTACTCCCTTGTAGGTAACTAACTGTTTTTTTCTTGCTTCTTTTAAGACTCTCTCTTTGTCTTTTACCCTTGGCATCTTAATTATGATGAGTCTTAATTAATCCTCTTTGGATTACTCTTTGTTTGGCATTCTCTGCACTTCCCGGACTTATAAGTCTATTTCTTTCACCAGGGGAAGTTTTCTGTCATTATTTTTTCAAATAGATTTTCAATAACTTGCTCTTTCTCTTCTGTCACCATCATAATTTGGATGTTGGTACACGTGAAGTTGTCCCAGAGGCTCTTGACACTATCTTTATATTTTTGGATTATTGTTATTTTAGCTTTTCTGATTGGGTGTTTTTTGCTTCCTTATATTTCAAATCATTGACTTGAATTTTGGGATCTTCTATTCTACTGTTGAATCTCTGTATATTATGTTTTATTGCATTCAGTGTATGATTAATTTCTGACTGTTTTCCTTTTTTTTTTTTTTTTTTTTTTGCATACTCACTAAGATCCTTGAAGATCTCACTAGGTTCCTCAGAGATTTCTATAAGATTCTTGAGTAATCTTATAACTTTGGTTTTGAACTCTATATTCAGTAGTTTGCTTTCTTCCATTTTTTTCATTTGTGACATGTTTCTTTGTCCCCACATTTTGGCTGCTTCCCTGTGTTTGTTTCTATGTATTGGGTAGCTGCTAAATCTCCTTGAGTTGATAGAGTGGTCTTATGTAGTAAGTATCCTATAGGACCCAGTGGCTCAGCCTCCCCAATCACCTGAGGTGGACAATCTTGGTGCACCCCTTTGTAGGCTGTGTGCACAATCTTGTTGTAATTGAGCCTTGATTGCTATTGGTATACTGGGAGGAACTGACCTCCAGGCCAATTGGCTGTGATAACCAATTGTGTCTACACTGGAAGATCTGTTGCTCAGGAGACACATTTATTGGGCAGGATTTGCTTCAGTGGGGCTTTGGTGCTCACTGAGTCTTCCCCTTGAGTGTGTCACTTATGGATGTGAGGAGTTATAATCTGGTATTGTCTCACACTGACCACTGAGTATACTGGCTCTTGGATTTTCTAGGAGGTGCAAAATCAGCCACTGCCTGGGGCCACCCAGAGGGGATCTGAAGATTCCTCCTCTTTGTATCAAGTTTGGAAGTGTCCAGATGAGGCTCAACTGTGAAACAAGCCAGGCTGGTGCTGGTGCAGGCCTTGCTCCTTTTATTGATAGCTTTGAGGCTCCCAGGCCCAGCTGCAGCTTGTTCGATAAGTTTTTAGTTTAAGAAAAAACAGGCCATTCATTTCCAAAAGCTGTTGCACACAGCTAGGGTGGGGTTGTAAATTGGGTGGGACGGAGTCTCAGGGAGTTCCCAAGGTGGGGTAAACAGAAATAAATGTCTGCTGATGACTGCTGGGAGCACCTCTGTCTGGAAGAAAACCACCCGTGTTCCTGCCCCAGTGTCAGACAGTCCAGTTTCTACCCGTATCTTGCCAGGCGCTGGAGATCAGAGCAAGCAGGAGCTTGCAAATTCAATTTGAGGTGCCGGCCTTCTAAGAAGAGCAGCTGGGTCTCTCGCAGCCTATGACTCACCCAGCCCCAATCTGCACTGCTTTTCACAGTCCATAATTCTCACTGGCTCTAGGGCCTTCTTTCCTAAGCTCTGGAACCCTGAGCTGGGTATCTGGTATGGGGCTGGAACTCTTTGCTCTTCCAGGCAGCCTTTAAAGAGGTGATCTCCCTCTCAATTAAAAAAGTGGCACACACAGGTGCCAGACCAGCCTGTTCCCTGCATCCACACTTCCTACCATACTCAGTGTGCTTTCTTCTTTACCTCTCTAGTTGTACTTCCACTCAGCCAGCTTTCCCGCAGTTCTGGATGATAGTTGTTCTGTATTTTAGTTGTAATTTTGATGTGGTTGTGGTTGCAGCAAGTTCAGGCATTTACATATGACACCATCTTGGTTCCACTTTCCAGGAAATTTTTTCTTGTTTCATTTTTTAAAAACCTGTCTGTACTCCCTTAAATACAGCTATCTCTTGCTTTCTGAAAGTTTATGTTCTGCCACTTCACTTTTACAAAATACCTACATCAGTTTGATAATAGCTTTTTTTTTTTGGTAAAACCAATTATTCTGTTTAGATTTCTTTCAGTTAATGAAAACAGTACTAGTGTAGGTCTTTCATAAAAGTTAAGTGATGAAATGCTAAATTTCAGAAAATTAGATACTCTTCACTTTATGCCATTTTGATTTATGGAAGTTCTCATAAGAATGCTCTACTCTCAGATAGTGGGGGAAACCTGTATTATAAATAAATACAATGTATGGTCCTATCAGATAAATTTCAAAACCTAAAGTC
Source organism: Antrozous pallidus (assembly GCA_027563665.1). Classification (NCBI taxonomy): domain Eukaryota; kingdom Metazoa; phylum Chordata; class Mammalia; order Chiroptera; family Vespertilionidae; genus Antrozous; species Antrozous pallidus. The sequence continues at coordinate 105,125,012 of CM050514.1, read as the reverse complement.
CTGAAAAGCCAATCTTACTTTTGTTGTAGCTGTTTGTACTCCTATTTGTTTTTGTCACCTCATGTGTTTTGCAATATTGTATAAACCATGTTGTGTTTTATCAGAATCCTGAAGGTTCTACATTGATGATCAGTTGTTCCAGGGAATTCAATTTGTTTTTCATCTATCCGCACATTATCCCCAACTCAGTGTTATAGTGAGGAACAGTTTTAGTTAATTTATTGATTTAAAGTTTTCTGGCTGAAGCAGAAAGAATATATTTAAACTCCAAACTAAAGGAAAGGTAGGAATACAATTATAAGTCCTCAGAAAGCCTTTTTTTTCCTAATCCAGAGGTTAGGTGGAGTCTGGCAGGTATCCCATCTGTTTCTAATTGTTAGTAGGTGGTTATTGCTTCTGAGTATATTTACTTTTTCACTGAGTGTATAGTCCTTCAAGAACCCTGAATTTAATGGAACCAGCTTGTTTATCTTGTGGGGCCCAGCATATTGCCTCTTGTCTTCAAGATGGTCCTTAAAACATGACACTTTAGGGTGCTAAGATTTTTTTAAACATTCACAGGCAGCTGTAGTTCTCATGAAGAGATTCTTAATCAGATGTTTTGCTGTTACTTTGACTACTGAGGATTCCCTTTACTATCTTACAAGTATTTTAAAATCATGACGATTATTTTAGCAAATATTTTCAAGGTTTGCAATGAGAAAGTCTTGCATTGATTCGTGCACTGGTGGGGTCCCTCAGCCTAGCCTGTGCCCTCTCACAATCCAGGACCCCTCAGGGAATGTTGGAGAGACAGTTTCAGCCTTATTCCCACAGGCCAGGCAGAGAGACCCCACCAGTGCACAAATACATGTACCAGGCCTCTAGTATGCATATAAGATCTTTGGTTAATCTCTTCCCACCCTCCCCCCTTTCCTCTGAGATTCATCAGTCGGTTCCATGTGTCCATGCCTGTGCAGTGAGTGTCTGCCCCCTGGTGGTCAGTGCACATCATAGCTAAAGGTGGAATGGTTGAACACTTAGCATATTAACCTTTTATATATACTACTAGAGGCCTGGTGCATGAAATTCATGCACTCAGGGGTAGAAGGTGTCCCCAGCCTGGCCTGTGCCTTCTCACAATGTGATAGCCTTGCAATACATCACCCCAAAGAGGTAGGCCCGCCCACCCATCCAGGTCCCCTCTGTGGATTGCCCCAAAGGAGTAGGCCCGAACCATTGGCCCCACCTCTGAGTGGCACATGCAGCGTCAAGCCCCCATCCACCCATGCATGCCCACTGAGCACGCAGCCTTCTGATGACTGCTCATTGTGGCGTGATGACCACATAGGCTTTTATTTTTTATTTATTTTTTTCCATTTAAAAGTATTTTATTTTTTCTAGTCCGATGACTGGTCACCAAGCACATAGGCTTTTTTTAGTATAGATAGATAATTTCTCCCAAGTCACTTGGAAGCATACTTACTTTGACAAAGGTAAAAACAACTATACTGCATTTAATTGAGAACTCTATGTTAATTAACCATAATTATAAAGCTTAATTATGGCCACTGTATTATTTGAATATACATTAGTTCCATATTTCTTTATCTTGTGCCCAAGTAAAAACAAGTAGGCCACCAATGTTCAGATGTACTGCATATAAAGTCAGGATTCTTTCCCTTTTAATTATGAAATCTCAAATCAAACCCTTTTAAGCCAGGAATCAAACTTACTTAGGTAATAAGTTGACAACTCCAATAGTTGAACTAGTTAATTTACCATGAGCTAATAATATCACCAAGATCTTGTTCATGTTTCATATCTTCTTCTAATATTGATTTTGTTCTTCCCTGAAAAGTGGTAGGATATCAAACAACTTACTCTTACCAATTTGGCAAGCCCAGCAGAAGTAGATCTTCTCTTTTCTAATAGTTCCCCCCAAAACCCCATGTATCACCCCTATTTGTTTGTATATAAAATGTCAATTCTTGTATCAAGAGTATAGCTTTAGCTTCATTAAAGAACATGAATTAGAAGAGGAGGCAGGCCGGATTCCCAAAGGAAGAGTAGAATCTAACACTACCATGGGGAAGACTCTACAAGAAAAACCGCCAGATTCCACTTCATCGTGTTCTCTCAGTTTAGCTCTAGCTGTCTAAACACACTGAAAGCAAAAGAAGAGATTATTCTAAAATCACTTCTTCTTAGTATATCATATTGGGACATAGTAAGTATTGCTTTTCTCAGTAAATTAATAAGCCATCTTAATATGATTACCAAAACCTATTATCTCCCACTTTGTAAAATCAAAATGACACATATATTTTTAGTATTCCTCTTTTTGTCATGAATTCTCCAAAATCTCCCAAATTGGTTTGGTGACCACTTTTTCAGTGACCTGGAATGTAATTCACAAAGACTAGTTTTCCTTGGTTTTCTTCTTTCTCTAATAGAATCAAAATTGCCTTTATGTTGCTTAGTATTGTGTATATCTCAATTCCTATGCGAGTAACATATTTGCACATGAACCCTCATCTTCTAGGGCAGTGATTCTCATTGTGAATACATATGTGATGAAACTAGTTTAATTATTATTATTTTCCAAACCTCATGGATTTTGTAAAACACATCAAAAGTGCATTAAAAAAATGATTACATGATAGGAGATCATAGCCTGAACTGTGTCATTAAGGTATCTAAACTATTACTTATAATACTTGTACTCATCTGAAGGCAGTAGTTCATGGACTGCACTTTGAGCAACAACAATCAGGGTGTATAACTGACCATGCTCAACTTATCTTTCTAATTTATAACAAACCTCAAGACAAATTTTATTTCTTTTTATTGTTACTTTCTTAAGATTATAAATTGAAACAGATTCATTTACTACAGCATACTTAACATTAAGGTAATGAAACTCAAGCACTTATCAGCTTTTAGAGGCACCTGTAAAGTTTAAACCACCGTCAATACTAACTACACTTGGCTTTCGTTTTCTATTGTGACCTTAATCTGAATCCCATTAACTATTCTCTCTCCATTTTAAGGAGTAAGGTTTATTTCTACAACTTGTATTCTCTTTATGATAAATTATCACTTTCCTTTTTGTGAACTAACACTCTGATTATATCATCTTCCATCCTAACAGATCCTTATTTCTTTCACAGTGGTACAAACTTTAATTATCCTAGTCTAGTTTTTTAATTTATTCAGTACTATCTCATGATACATTTAAAATTAGATTGACTTCTCTATTTAAGTTTGCATGTATATAAAAATAAAAGAAAAATAGAAGCCAAAATACTGTTTTTAATTTTTTTCTTGATATTTTAAAACGAAGTTTTCTTAATTTCCATATCGTTATTCTTGCCATCCCATATAAAACAGAAAAAAAATTCTATTTAATGGTTTTGTCTTCTTTCTACTTCCTTAATTAAAACTTTTCTTTGTAAACCCTGATAACTTGCTTAAAAACATATTCTTCTATCTCTACATAAGATTTGAACCATTCCTAGCCACATATAAACTATAATTTTTTAAAATCTCCATTCTCACACTTTTGCATAGTTAACTTCAGATCTTTTTCTCATTCCAAAGGCCCAGACAGTACATACAAATCACCACTGATACGGTGAAACTCTTGACCTCTCTGACATATCAAGTTTTCAGTAGTAGTCTTTCCCCAACTTTGTTCTGCAAGACATAAAATGCATTCTTTATTACACACAGTCCATGATTACATAACTTTGGTGAATTGAATCTAGCAGTTTATTTTGGCAAGTAATGTATCCTTCTGAATCAGCATAAGTCAATAGGATGTGAGATTGATGACTGTAAATTGCCCTTCCATCAAATACATAGTCAATATATTCTGTGTGAAAATAGCCTATATTCTGATTGACTATGTGTACTAATATTTTTAAGTGACTGATACTGTAGTTGATTGTCAACATATATAAATAATTTCTTCATCAGAGCTTGGCAAAGCAATTCTACTATAGTTTACTTTTATATCTAAACTGAAAAACATTTTTACAGAGTCATATAATTATAACATATGGCATAATTTCATCCTCAATGTAATATACTAGGGACCCAGTGCACAAATTCTCACAATTTGAAAGGAACTGTGGGCCACGAGGTTGTGATAGGCACAGAGGCGGTGTTGGCCCATCCTCCATGGCCTCGCCCAGCTTCTCCCAAAACAGCCCCCAGTCCCTGTTGACCAGCATCCCAGCTACCACATGCTGATGACGCCGGCTCCACTTGCACCCACTGATGGCACAGAGCGATTGGGGCTGGCAGCAGCAGTGAGTACAAGCAACAGCTGCTGCCCAATCACCCCTCAGGGACCATCAGGGCTGGCAGCCACTGCTCACACCCATTGATGGCACTGAGCAATTGGAACCAGCACTGGGCACTGGCAGTGAGTGTGAGCAGGGCCGGTATAGGCAGCAGTGTGTGTACCAGGCAGGACCATGGCATGTAGGAGCAAATAATTTTCAGTAACTACCAGAGGCTCACCCTAATGACAGCAATCAGTGCCCAACCTTTGTCTGGCACTCTGTTCACCAGCCAACACCTGCCATATTCTGCACACACACCCTGGTGGTCAGCACACATCATAGTGACTCATTGGTTGTTCTGGTTATTCCACCATTCAGTCTATTTGCATATTATCCTTTTGTTATATAGGATTAGTATACATCTGTAGGTGTTTATGTATACACTGAGTGGCCAGATTATTATGATCTCTAAACGTGTAAAAATCTGGCCACTCAGTGTATGTGTGTGTGTGTGTGTGTGTATGAATATATATATTCATACACACACACACTAGAGGCCTGATGCACGAAATTTGTGCACTGGGAGGGGGTCCCTCAGTTCAGCCTGTACCCTCTCCAATCTGGGACATTACTCTCACAATCCGGAATTGCTGGCTCCCAACTGCTCACCTGCCTGCTTTCTTGATTGCCCCTAACTGTTTCTGCCAGCCAGCTTTATCATTCCCTAACCACTCCCCTGCCAGCCTGATTGATGTCTAACTGCTCCCCTGCCAGGCTGTTTGCCCCTAACTTCTCTCCTCTGCCAGAATGATCACCTTAACTGCCCTCATCTGTAGGCCTGGCCTCTCTCAACTGCCCTCCCCTGCTGGCCATCTTGTGTCCACATGGGGGCAGGATCTTTGACCACATGTGGACAGCCCTCTTGTGTATTGGAGTGATGGTCAATCTGCATATTACTATTTTATTAGATAGGATAGGATATATATTAGAGGTCTGTTGTATGAATTTGTGCATGGGTGAGGTCTGGCCAGCCTGGCCAGGAGGAAGGGACTTGGGCGGTTGGCTGGCATGCCTACTGGTCGAACTCCTAGTCGAGGGGATAATTTTCATATTAGCCTTTTATTGTATAGCATATACACTGAGTGGCCATATTATTATACATTCAGCAATCATAATAATCTGGCCATTCAGTGTATATTTACATACAAAATATTCAATCATTATATTTGTAATAATAAATAATATAATTTAAATCTTATCTTTTGCTACAGCATGGATGGGCCTGGAGAATATCCATGAAGTGAAATAAGCCAGTCAGAGAACGTACCATATAATTTCATTTATATGTGGAATTTAATGAACAAAATAAATTAACAAGCAAAATAGAATCAGACTCATAGATATAGGGAACAGACTGACAGATGTTCAAGGACAATGGGGTCAATGACTGGGTGAAAAAGATGAAGAAATTAAGCAAAGGAAAAAAACCTCATAGATACAGACAATATGGTGATTACAAGAGGAAAATGAGAGTGAGGAGAGAAGAGGGTAAAAGAGGAATAAATGATAATGGAAGGAGACTTAACTTGGGGTGGTGAAAACACAACAGAATATACAGATATTGTATTATAGAATTGTACACTACAATCCTATATAATTTTATTAACCAATATCACCCCAATAGATTCAATTAAAAAAGTAATAATCCATTAAAAATAAGCTATATTTGCTTCTATCCTGGCATGTTCAGCAAGAATAATTTTTATCAAATTACATTTTCAGATTCTATTTTAATTTGTACAAATGTAATTTTAAAAAAATGTCCACTAAAATGTGCACACATTACACAAACTTCTGCCAAATGATTGTTAGTAATGTTATCTTTTTAATGTAACCCAAAACCAGGGACTTTTGACAATATTTACCACAAAATCTGTAGAAAATTTTTCCATCTGTAACCATTCTTACAAAAAATTTGGGCAAAATTCTAATACTAAAATTTTAATAATTTCTAGATAGTAAAATAAACACAAGTCTTAGCCTTTTTAAAAAATGATTTGAATTAACATCTCTTAATCTCTGAAAAAATACATCTATGTATGTATATATAGAACAGGCTAATCTGCAAAGTGTTCCCTCCACAGTTCAACTGGGAGACTGAGGGTTTGATTGCTCACTATGACATGCACTGACCACCAGGGGGTGGCACTGAATGAAGGGAGGACCCAGCTAGCAGCCGGAAGGCCCTGTTCAGCCCTGATCACTGGCCAGGCCTAGGGACCCTACCTGTGCATAAATTTTGGGCATCAGACCTCTAGTCCTATATAATTAAACCCTAATATGCAACGGTGGAATGACTGCTCGCTATGATGCACACCGACCACCAGGGGACAGAGCTCAATGCAGGACCTTCCCCCTGGTGGTCAGTGCGCTCCCACAGGAGGAGCAATGCTCAGCCAGAAGCTGGCTCATGGTTGGTGAGCACAGTGATAGTGACAAGACCCTCTCCTGCTTCCGCAGCAGCGCTAAGGACCCCTCGGGGGATGTCCACCAAGGGGTCTCAGACTGCGAGAAGGCACAGGCCAGGCTGAGGAAACCCCCTTTTCCTAGTGCATGAATGCCATGCACTGGGTCTCTAATCTTACTATACTAGACATGTCTGTAGAAGATGATGCTGCAAACTTTAGCTGCTTGCCGCTTGTGAAGGCCACCTATCTTGAGAGTCAAAAACTTTTGGTAGTTGAACATTTTAGTTTGAGAACAAATAGATGATGGCTATTACCAACTTGATGTAATCTAAATTATTACATTAAGCCAGACATATTTGCAACATCTCAATCAAGGGCTGCACCCTTAGTGATGGCAAGAATAAAACAGAACATGCAAATGCTATAGTAGCTTATCTAGGCAGTTTTAAGGTACAAACAGGACTTGAAGACATGTAACTCAATTTTATCCTGAATGACAAGGATCAGACCTAAAAAGCTGAAAATCTATTCTATATACTCAAGGATACCAGTGTCCTGCTGGTATTGATCTAATTCAATGTTCTTTCGATTCAGGAAACACTCTGCCCTGATAGAGTGTTGAATTTCACTTTGGAGATTAACTTTTACAACAAAATGGTCTTTTGAACCTATATTTCTGGTTGAGCACATATCATGCATCATTTTAAAATTATGTTCAGTAGGGAATCTGGTTAACTGTGAGGAGAGACTGTCCTAGACATGTGCATGTGTACCTGTACCTCCCTTCCTCGCACCTTAATCCCAGTAGGTCAATGTAAAAGACCGTATGCTCCTTTCTTGATATGCGAGAGCATGTGTGTATATTACCATTTCAGATTTAGAGGCTGGCAGTTTCTGTCCACTAAAGTAAGTCCGTATTCAAGCATTCCTTTACTGCAGGAAATTTTTAAATGCTTATAGCTGTAGTCTTAACCTTGACTGTCTTTTATGCTGAAATATCTATTCAGTTGTATATGCTGAGCGACTTACAATGAAGCAAGGGGGAATTCAGTAACTTGCCATTTACAGGTCCCAACTGGTTGCTTTGCTTACTCAACAGAGTAAATATATAGGCACCAGAATTAAATTGGAAAATGTTTCTCAAATTTAAAACCACCTAAATTTCAATTTATAAAACATAAACCCAGAGGCTTTGGCATAGGGAAATTTATCTACAAATGTGCCCTACAGAGAAAGATGCACTGAAATGCCCCAATAGGTTATATCAGCCACTAGCTTGTTTGAAAAACTTCCACCATTATTTTAGAACAGAGCTATTGAAATCGCACTTAATAAGACATAACTTACGTACACTTATTAATCATTTAATACAGTTTTTCACTGCAAGAAGTCCACTAAATTTATTTTCTCATTCTAATTCAGTCTAGTTAGCTGTTATACCTGAAGGGCCTATTTTTCTCTCATTACATGAAACACCATATCTGTCTCTACACACTTAGAAGCAGATTAGCTCCAAAACTCTGAGCACAACCAGAAGGCAGACTCCTAAAAGCAGAGTCTCAGCACAAAAGCAAGAGGAAAATAAACAAAGCTTAGTGTTTCTGCTTCTAATTAAGTAGTATGGGTAGGCTAACTAAAGAGTAATACCGAGAAAAATACAATTTCCAGTGGTTTACTGTCATTAAGACCATCCTATAATCACATTATGCAAATAATCTTCAAAGTCTGTACATACAGTGATATTACATTATCATGATGGACAAAATTACAAACCTAACTTTTGCATCAAAGTCAGAAAGTTGTCACAATTTCTATGGACATATTAAAAATTATATGTATATCAGTAGCCCATCACATGCTATCGTCCACAGTAGGCCGTCGGCAGCTTCTCCGGGAGCCAGCAGTAAGTGCAGCGCGCCGCCAGGAGCTGCACTGCTTCCACGGGAGCTGCGCTGCTTCTGTGGGATCTGTGCGGCTTCCACAGGAAGCAAAGACAGTGTGGGTGCCTGGAGGGAGCTGCGCTGCTTCCATGGGAGGCAGGCCCACTGTCTTGTCTCTGGGCCTGTGCTTGGCCATGGAGGCTGTGGGCTGCACCCCTGTACCATGAGGCTTTCCATGGCCAGGGCATTGCTCTGGCGATGAAGCAAGCGAACCCCCCGGGGTACGCTGCCCACTCTCAGCAGCAGCCTGGGGGACTCCAGCGAGGCTGAGGGGACTGGGCACTATCACCTTTGTGACAGCGTGACAGTTAATTTGCATATGTTGTGTTGTGCCCCCATTTTACAAAGGACACCTCAAAAAGTCAAAGTATTGAGTCATTTATTAAAGGCCAGCAGCATACGAGGCCTGGAGCAAAAGTGCTCCAAACCTCGCAGCCACGAACAGCTGGACACATCTGCCTTATATTGGCAGAATATCACAAGGGTATTGATTGCATCTTTGGGTCTGGAATAAGGAACCTGTTTCGAGAAAAGCATTTTTTACAGAAGCAAAAATTGAGCAAGTTAGTATCTAAGAATCACTAAATCAACAGAAACACATTATCTGGGGCCACCTAGGCAATTTAGAATAATTGTGCTGTCCAGATTCTGGGACCACTGAGCCAACAGGAATGCACTATCTGTAGCTACTGAGGCAATTTAGGATAATTGAACTGCCCTGGTTTCCAGAAGAATGTGCTTCGATGATCAGTGAGATCACAATCAATGGGATATTCAAACCATCATCAGTGGAGTATTGGATAACATACATAAGTTCAGAAAATCAAAATAACTTTCTATTGTTTTAGCAAACAAGTAAGTACAGAACCCAAACAGCAGTTTCTACCTGAGATGATTGCTACCATACTTCACATATTACCCTTTTATTAGATAGGCTAAAACAAAATGTATTATTTTAATTTTTAAGTGTATGATTCAATGGCATTAATAATATTCACAATGTGTGCAACCATTATCACTCTCTGTTTCCAAACATTTTTCTACCCCAAGCAGAAACTGTACCCTTTAAACAATAATTCCCTCTACTCCAACCCCAGAACCATTGAAATAAAATGTGCAGGGGAACATGAAAAAAAATACATTTTTACTAACATAACAAAAGAATTTTATGATTAGGAAAAATTTAGGAAATGGGAGGGGAGCAAATTGTGAAGTGCTGTTCTAAGCTAATCTCAACAACTAATATTTATATGATTCCAGGATCACAGATTTAAAAAACATGATTCTAACTGATAACCTATTGTGCCCTGAAAATAAAATCTAAACATTTGTTTCAAATTCCATATTTAATTTCATGTATGGTTAATATCTGAATTTAAATATAACATCTGCTTACAATATTTTTGTGAAAAAACTATTGAAATGTTTTAGTCTTTTACTGTTTTTGTTTGTTTGTTTGTTTGTTTCCAGTAATAAAAAAAATAAAATCTCTACTAGATAAATGGTAGGAGAATCTATTTGTATTATGAGTTTCAATTGCTAATTATTATTTTATAATTTTATTTTTTATTTCAATTTTGCTTCCAATTTTTTCATGCTCAGAAATCCCAGTTTACGTCCTTGTATAAACTTTTCCTATCACTCCGGTCAACTTAAGAAACATTCAAACCTGGGAGGAATTTTTGTGAGTTTATTTGAGCCCAAACTGTGAACAATTGCTGGGAAGGAAACTCTCAACATATTGAGATAATGGTTCTTGAGAATGGCAGTTTTTCACCTTGTTTTATATGTTAAATTAAAAGAGGAAGCATAAGTGGGCTACCTGAAAACCTTTTGTGATGGATAAGGGAGGCAGAAGAAAGCAAATCGGGGAAACCTGTGGAATTGGATAAAAACTAAAATGATAGACAAAAGCTTCTTTTAGATAGGTGGGTAAAGGATCATTAACAGTCAGCAATTAACTCAGTGACTATGAGGGGATTTGTGGTCTCCCCAGAGCAGCTGCCTATGCTTTGAGGGGTACAAAAAAAGAAAGTTACTTTGGCATTCCAACAATACCTCATCCTAAATGCAAAAAGACAATAGACAGGCTCAGTTACGGTAAAAATTGACCTTTTGTCAGGAAAGACACCGCCCTAGGACATGACTACCCACCATAAACAACTTTCAGTTAAAATTGTTCTAATTTCAGACCATCCTTTGTGGCTACTTTAGGTCTCTGAGTTTGCAAGACCGGTATGCAGGCCTTACCTGATCTTGTTAGGTTAGCATGTTGCACCTTTCATCATACTCCATTCTCAGAAATGTGCTTTGCTACCATTTCATCAACATTATGTTTCCAATATTAAAGGTAATTAAACATTAGAATACATCTCAGGTATTTTACCGAACTTAGGATGTTTTTGTGATATTTGGATAAAAGTTATCTTTTTTTTTCTCAGCTAATTCACAAAGAATCAAAAATAGCTTTGGTATATTTTGGTATCTATTGCCTCTGATAAAATTAGGGTGGTCATGTCCTTGGTTAAAAAAAAAAGTAAAATTTAACTCTGGATGAACTTGAACTGAACTTGAGTTTGAATACATTATCTCAGGAACACAGATTAGAAAGAAACAGTGGGGCCCAAATGGCATGGCTCTGTGGTTCGCGCATCAGCCTGAACACTGAAGGGTCACAGATTCCATTCTCTGTCAAGGGCACATACCTGGGTTGCAGGTTTTATCCCCTACCCCAGTGGGGTGTGTGCAGGAGGCAACCAAGCCATGTGTCTCTCTCACACGATGTTTCTCTCTCTCTCTCTCTCTCTCTCTCTCTCTCTCTCACCCCCCCTCACTTTCTAAAAATCAATGGGAAAAAGTATCCTCAGATAAGGATTAACTAACAAAAAGAGAAACTAGCAGGGCTTTTCCACAGTGAAGTCCTCTGTGGGGCATTGAAACCCAAGTGAAGGAGCGCCCTCAGCTTTTCATGTCTCCTCCTTCTCTTCTTTTTCACGTTCTTCCTGAGCGCTTCCTTCAAAAGTTGAATTGTGGGTGGAATGTTTCCCTTTGGGGTATGAACAGAAAAGAATATATATTAGTTTCTTCACTCAGTAAATTAAATACTCTAGACGAAAAGCCTTGTCCCAGCACTGGCACCATTGTATACTCAGGTCTTAAGAGTCTCTGATGAATAAATGAAGGGGCCTGAGGTTTTAAGTTACCATTTGATTTCTAAATATTTACCTCCCAATGCACAGTAAAACAAGTAATCTCTGCTGGGAACATAGTTTATGATTTTTTTTTTCTATCTGCACTTCCTCTGTCAGTTCAAGTGTAGGCATCAAATTGAACTGAGTATACACATTGGAATCACAATCTGGCTCTGCTGTAGCAATCCAATCTGGAGTGCTGTGTTATCAAGCTTCCCACCCTCGTTTTGTAGATTAACTTTGCTTGGGGAATCTCAATTGTCTCAGAATTTTAAGAAGGGCATATTTTACTACAGATTTCTGAAGTTGCATTTTATCACAGCCCTAACATGGACCCTGGAGAAATTGCCTAACTATAGCTTATGCATTTATAATGATTTTTAAAGCTATGTGTTGAATTTAGTGCTAGTTTGCATTACAATCAAGTGGTCAGATTTTATCCATATAATCAGTTGATTGAGCTAAATATAAAGCCATTTCAAGATCTAAAACAGCACCCATTTTGTGCCTGGTATATTCACATATGTGTTGTGGGTAAGATGTTTACCTTTTCGCTACCATTTCAATTATTGACATAATAGATATTATTCCTTTCTTCAATACAATTCCCTCCCCACCTTTTCTAGGTCAGACATACATTATCTCCATAGCAACATTCCCATCTAATAGAAAGATACATCTTCTGAATGGCTAGCGATACAACATTAACTGTTAAAACATAACATTTTTCATGCTGGAAACATCTGGAATTCACAACTAACCAAAATGTACAAAAATGTCTGGGGCTCTTTAACAGTCACCCAAGGCTGAGTTTTCTTGCTTTATTAAAATTCATTTACAAACAACTCTTATTAACCAGATCTGTGGAATAATAAAACTAAACTTTATTTCAACATCAAAAAAAGTTTAATTTACAAGGAAAGTTGCTTATAAAGACTCAAATTGCCCTTTGCAGAAAAGAGTTTACGATAGATTTGGGCTGTATTACCAACCTATTACTAGTGCAGTAATACCTCTATTTACTGGCTGATTATGTCCTTCGGCAAAATTCGGAACTGTCTACTACTCTGGTGCAAACTAATCAGTTTTCAAAATTAGTTATTGATTTCAGACCCATTGTGGAGGACCAATTTACTGGCTGGCCTATTGAATAGCGAAGTGACACTGTTTGTCTGAGTAAGAGAAAAGTCAGAGCACATACAGTGTTCAAAGACAGTGCTCAAAGGTGGTTTTCTATAGCAGAGAATTGACAAATACCTCAAGGACGTTAAATTTCTCTCATTAGAGATTAATGGTACAGGTGCCTCCTTACCAGTTAATGTATGCTTCTCTGTGTAGATTTGTTAGTCACATCCCGAACTTAACTAAGAAATTGGTGGTAAGTCATTTAAAAATTCCTAAGGGAAATATTTCCTTCTGTTACTTCAAACATATATTTTATTTTAATTTATGTGAAAGTGACTAAAAGAAAAGATTATTTTATAAGTGATTCTTTTCTCATAGCTTATAAAGGAAAATGCTAGAAAAAGAGAACCAGAAACAATTGAGTTTGAAATACATCAATGCATAAATTCCACTTCATAATGTATCAATTCCTTTTGTTTTGCTGACTATTTTTCATATTTATTTTAGAAATAATGTCTTAATGATTTGCTTTCTATACTTTGTTTCAACAAATATTTCAGAAACTCGAGATTTTACATAGTATTCTGACAATCTCAGAGAAATAAAATTATGAATTATATCACATGGCTGATTACATAGGTTAAATCACATTGAGTGTTCTAACAAATTTGATCTTCCTGAGGATAGGTTAATCTTAGCAGTTAAGATGCAAATTTTTACACACAAAATCTCAAATTAGAATGGCTTATTTTTAGCTATAATTATTTTTTAAAATACATTCCATGAGGGCAATATAAGAATGGACACCCACACAGTAACATAGCTCAAAATTGAGAAGTAACTTGTTACAGCAGAAATCTATTTATATTTCTTATTAGCATGGATTGTTAATAATTTTCTAATTACTAAGACTTCCAGCAATAGGCTGATTTTTTTATTCTCCTTATCTCTTTATTTGAATATGTGTATTTTTATATATAGCTTATAAATTAAAAATCAAAATTTCAATAATTGTTTTAATTTAAAATTTTCACATTATATATCACTTTTTGAACTCTCTAGTTTCAAGAGTTAAGATTATTTTAAATGAGACAAATAAAAAAATTGTTTAAATATATCTGAAGTGAAACCTCACACCTAACAGAAGTAGACCTTAAATAGAGTTTCTATAAATTAAGAAGGCATGCGCAGTTCTTTGAAGTGTAAAAGTGACACAAATTCTTATGGTTTATACATTGTCATTGAATTCCATAATTTAAGCAATTCACTTGCAGTACTTTCATTATAATTGCCCCTAATGCCTAAAAATCAACAAAATGTAAAGTTAAAAATGTTTTAAATACTGTAGGACTATTTGCATTGTATAAATATAAAATAATATAATCTTGAAAGCAAGAGAAGAAAACTAAGAAAACAAATTGTTGTAAACTTTTTTAAACTTTCATATTATTAAAATCTAATACCTTCTACATGATAAAATGTATATCACATTGTCAATCGACCAGTAGTTTGTTAAAAGAAACAAACCCTACTGAATCAGAATTTCTATGGATAATTCTAAACGCTTATATTTTATAAGCTAATGTGTCACAGAGAAAAACCATTCATTTAGATTTTCTGAGAACCTCAAATAAATCCAAATATAGCTAAAAAGATACACGTGGCAATTTTTTTTTTTTCAGGAATTTTTCACAGCAACTTTTTGGACTTGGACAAAACCCATCAGCTATCAATTTGCAAATGAACAAAGCAAGCTCATATGTTTTCCTTCACATTAATCTAGAAGGATAAAGGGAAGACGAAGAAAAAAATTAAAATGTTAATCTCTTATATTGGGGATTTTTCTCAACAATAATCATAAAATATAAAAAACATTATTATTCAGCAGGGTTATTTGGAGTAGTTGTCTTAATTTACATATTTTATCTTCAAAATATTTGGTTTAGTCAATTTTATACTTTCTGCTACCATTTTAAAAGAGTTCATATAAATTCTTTATATACTTTGGAAATTAATCCCTTACTAGATATATCATTGGCAAATATGTCTTCCTATTCAATGTGTTCCCTTTTCATTTTGTTGATGGTTTGTTTTTGTTTCTGTTTCTGTTTGCTCTGCAAAAGACTTTAGTTAGACATCTGGCATTGTGATTCCTTCCAATTTTGTTGTTCTTTCTCAAGATTGCTGAGGCTATTTGAGATCCTTTTTGGTTTCAAATTATTTTTTGGAATATTTGTTTTAATTTGTTTAATATGCCTTTGTTAGTTTAATAGAAATTTCATTGAATCTATAGACCGCTTAGGGTTATATGGACCTTTTAATGTTAATTCTTCCAATCTATGAACATGGCATATGCTTCCATTTACTTGTATCTTCCCCAATATCTTTCTGGGTAAAAATTATTCCTAGGAATTTATTATTTTTTTGGGGGGGGGGTGCTTTTTTTGTTGAAATAGTAAATGGAATTATTTTCCTAATTTGATTTCTCTTTCTGATAGTTCATTATTGGTCTATAAGAATGCAATCAATTTCTGAGTATTTATTTTGTATCCTGCTACTTTGCTGAATTAATTTATTAGACTTAGTTTTTTAGTGGAGTCTTTAGGGATTTCTATATACAATATCAAGTTATCTATGAATGACAGTTTTACTTTCTCTTTTCCAGTTTGGATGCTTTTTATGTTTTCTTCTCTTCTAATTGCTATGACTAGGATTTCCAATACTATGTTGAATAATAATGGTGAAAGCAGACATCCTATCTTGTTCCTGATTTTAGGAGAAATACTTTTAGATTTTGCCCAGTGAGTATGATGTTGGCTGTAAGTGTGTCAAATATGACTTTTATTATGTGGAGGTATGACCCCTCTATTCCGACTTTACCAAATTTTTTTTTGATATCATAAATGGGTGCTGAATTTTATCAGATTTTTCTTCATCTATTGATATGATCATTTGATTTTTACCCTTTATTTTGTTTATGTGACGTGTTATTTATAATAGCCAACCTTTGGAAACAGCCCAAGTGTCCATCAGTAGCTAAGTGATAAAAACAACAACAAAACAACAACAAAAAACAAAACAAACAAAAAAAACTGTGGTACATTTACACAATGGAATACAGAATACTACTCTGCCATAACAAAGGGAATAGTAACTATTGAAATAGTATGAATGGATCTGGAGATTATTATGCCAACTGAAATAAGGCAGTTATAGAAAAACAAATAACATGTTCTCACTTATATATAGAATCTAATTAACAAAATAAACTGATGAACAAAATAGAAACAAAGGGGCATAGATATGTGAAACAGATAGCTGTCAGAGGGGAAGGCAATTGGATGACTGGATGACAGAAGATGAAGGGATTAAGTAATCAAGCATATATATATTAGAGGTCTGGTGTATGAAATTTGTGCACTGGGTGGGGGTGTTGTCCCTCAGCCAAGCCTGCACCCTCTCCAATCTGGGACCCTTTAAGGGATGTCTGACTGCTGGTTTAGGCCCAATCCCCTCTGTGAGGTCAGGCCTAAACCAGTAGTCGAATGTCCTCTCACAGTTCAGGAGCTGGCTCCCAACCACTTGCCTGCCTCCAGCCTGATCACCCCCTAACCACTCCCTTGCTGGCCCCTGGTTGCCCCCAACTGCCCTTCCCTGCAGGCCTGGTTGCCCTTAACTGCTCTCCCCTGCCAACCTGGTCACCTGTAACTGCCCTCCCCTGCAGGCTTGGTCTCCCCAAACTGCCCTCCCCTGCTGGCCTGGTCGCCCCCAACTGCCCTACCCTGCCAGCCATTTTGTAGTGCCCATATTTGACCAAATGAAGACAGCCATCTTATGCAAGGGTATGAGGGTCAATTTGCATATTACCTCTTTACTAGGTAGGATATATTCATATATAAATATATATGTGTGAATGTGTAATAGAATGTATTCATATATAAATATATATATAAATTATATATTACCTCTTTACTAGATAGGATATATTAATATATATATACACACACACATATACATATACATATACATATACATATACATATACATATATATATATATATATACATATATATATATATACACATATATTCACATAGAGACAGGTGTGATGATAGCCAGAGGGAAAGAGTATGAGGATTAGATGGAGGTGCACAAAGTGATTGTGAGGGGGTGGGGGAATGGGGACAGAAAGACACTTTGCTTGGTGCAATAGGTGCACAATGCAGTGTACAAATGATGTTTTGTTAAGTTGTAAACTTGACTTGTATTCCAATAAATTTAACCTATACTAATAATAGAGAAATATGCAAATTATCCATTATGGTGTCACCTCATGACCAGATCAGCAGGCTATGTCCTTGCCCTCTGCTCGGGAAGCTGCAAGGCTCAGATTAGGATAAGATACAATAGGAGAGGATAAGAAAGGAGAGGGAGAGGAAGGCAGGCCTGCATGCAGACAGCTGAGAGGAAAAACAGAAATACAGAAAGGGAACAAGAAAAAGATGCAGGAATGAAAAAAGGAAGGAAATGCAGGGTTGCACATGGGAGGGGGTGGCAACCACGGTGGGGAAGTCGGTGGGGGGAGGGGTAGAGCAGGTGCACCTGGCAAGGGGCAGGAGTCCTGCCCAGACCTGGGAGGTGGACAGTGGTCCCCAGCCCAGGCCATTGGCCGGGAGGTGCCCATGGGTCCGGGACAGAATGGTGGATGATCTGAGGCCTTCTGGGGGGAGGCACTACTGCTTTATGGCAGCAGCAGTGCCCAGGCCGCATGGGCCTCATCCACTCTCACTGGGCCGGGCAACCCAGCAGGGAATGGGAGCAGAATGGTGGTGGGGAGGCCAGGGAAGAGGGGGCAGTGTACACCTGGCCAGGACTGAGCCCTGGGCTGGTGGTTAACTCCCCCCCACACCCCCAACGGAAGATTTAAGAAGGGAAGGAGGAAGGGAAGAACTTTATAATGGAGTCAGTAGAGAGCAGAGTTAAAGAAGGAAAGAAGATGTGTGAGTGAACTGTAGGAGCTATAATGAACATCAAGTATAGTTGTGTATTGGGGACAGATTTTAAAAGTAAGAGTCAGAAAAGGAAAAAAGATAAATGATGGTGAATAATTAGACAGGCAGATAGATAAATATTAAAACAGTAAAAGTAAGTAGAGAAGAATGTATGGGAAAGGTAGGAGGAGAGAGAAAGAGGGAGGGAACAAAAGTTTTAAAGAGGAGACAGAGCTTAAAAGAAGAATGGGAAGAAGGAAGAAATGGGGGAGGGAGCAAAGCAGGTCAGAGGGAAGAAGTGAAGAAAAAAATTAAGGTGGAAATAAGGAAAAGGGGTGGGAAGGCAGGGGTAAAGATAAAGGAAAGAAGAAATGTGGGGAGGTAGGGAGGGTAAGAGAAAGATGGGAAGAAGAATGATAGAACAGAAATAGGAAATAAGGAGGAAAGAAAAGTTTATAAATGATGAGTCAATAGGAAAAAGTGTTAAATAAAGAAGAGAGAAAAATTTTGTGAGAGTGAAAAGCCAATAAGGAAGTCAAATACAATTGTGGGTGAAGGGGATAAGATTAAAAAAGAAAGTTAATAGGGGCAACCAGACTGTCAGGGGAGGGCAGTTAGGGGGATCAGGCAGGCAGACAAAGTGGTTAGGGCAGGCAAGCAAGTGAGCGGTTAGGAGCAGAGGTCCCAGATTATGATCAGGCCTAAATTGGCAGTTGGACATCCCTTAAAGGTTCCTGGATTAGAGATGGACCCTCCCCCCATGCATGAATTTTGTGCACCAGGTTTCTAGTTAAAAATAAATAAGTAAATAATTTATATATAAAATAAATGACAATTGTGCACATGATGAAAAATACCTTTACCACAAATGGAATTTAGCATTGATGAAACTCCAAGTGATTCTAATAAAGAAAAGTTCTTTAAAATATATAAGCCTCTTCTGTGGACCAGTTGCTATTAAATATTTCACAGAAAATTTGACAAATTTGCTCATTGGACTTTTCATCTCTGCTCACATCAAAACTACTTAAACTTTTATGGACAATAAACAATAGATAGTATAATAATAGACAGCAAGGAAATTGTCCAAATAACTTTTTCTGTTCATCTTTGTTTTCCTTTGTTTTTCCAAGTAGTCCTTAGAGCAAAAGTCCATGAAGCAAAAATACCTGAATTACCAAAGTTCCACAAAAAGCTGCAGAGAGATATGAAGATTTAAAACCAGAAACTTAAAGTTTCTATGAAGACCAGTCAAAGAAACAAAATGTCACACTAGTTTAACATTCTGTATTTTATTCTCTCCTTACCTCCAGGATTAACTGAACTCAAATACAAATACAAAGGACAATATACTTCACTCAGAGAAAAAACAACAACAACAACAACAACAAAAACAACAAAGTATGGTTTAGACTTCAACTTTAAGAGTGAATATCAGATTAGGGAAGTTTTCTATAAAATAAAAAGTTAAACAGTGAACTATGGCATTTTGAATATTATTAATGTTCTTTGAAAATGTTGAAAAAATAGCACTGAAGTTGGCATTGGTTTTAATTTACATTTAGATTTAAATGATTGATCAAATTATTTGATGACCTTTTGAATTTCATCCAGCTCTTAATATACTCCAAATATATCATCTTCATTGCCCTAGTTGTTAGCTAAGTAAAATAATATGGTTTAACTAGATGACTGATATAGGTTCTATCATATTCTGTTATTCCATTTGCAATGATAGTAAATTTTTCTATACTGTATAATGACACTATTTCTAATATCTCCAGTTTTGGGGGTGTTTTTGATGTTGCTATTTCTGGTGCTCTAAGGAACTGGGTAGCACCTAAAATAATGGGCTTCAAGTACTTTAGACTTACTGTTGGTGATTTGTAGTTATTATAACAACTTGAAACTAATAGTGGCTTACCTCTTTAATGACTAGAAAACATTTCCATAGGCCACTTTGTAATTAATAATTATTAAGATACTAGAGGCCTGGTATACAAAATTTGTGCATGAAGTAGGTGTCCCTCAGCCCAGCCTGCACTTTCTCCAACCTAGGATATCTACTGGGATCAGGCCTAAACAGGCAGTCAGACATTCCTCTCACAATCCAGGACTCCTGGCTCTCAACTGCTCACATGCCTGCTTTCCTGATTGCCCCTAATTGCTTCTGCCTGCCAGCCTGATCACCCCAAACCACTTCCCTGCCAGCATGATTGATGCCTAACTGCCCCCCTGCCAACCTGATTGCCCCTAACTATCCTCCCCTGTAGGCCTGGTCTCCCCCAACTGCCCTCCTCTGGAGGCCTGGTCCCTCCCAACTGGTCTCCCCTGAAGGCCTGGGTCACTTCCAACTGCCCTTCCCTGCAGGCCCAGTTGCCCCCAACTTCCTTCCTTTGCAGGGCTGTCCCTCCCAACTGCCCTCTCCTGCTGGCCATCTTGTGTCCACATGGGGGCAGGATCTTTGACCACATAGGGGCAGCCATCTTGTGTGTTGGAGTGATAGTCAATTTGCATATTACTCTTTTATTCAATAGCATCATCTCTACATGTCTTTGATGAAGCTCCTTTCTTTTGGTATTTTCAAAAGCGCTTCTACTGTTCTGCATAGCACAAGAGCTGCAGGAGGAAGGGGATACAAGAGAAAGAAGTAGACATAAGCACCAAGTCAGCAAAAGGCTTGAGCCAACAGTGTGCTTTAATGAAAGGGGTGAAACGGGAATGCAAAGGAGGGTCTCTTATCAACCTGAAGCTATCACTCATCTTCTATGTTATAGTTGAGGTCTCCCTCAGACTTACTTCCAAGAGAATCCAGACAGCCTGTGTATCATTGCCATGGACAAAGGTGACCCATGCTCTGGCAAGATGAGCTCTGAAATTGAAATAGGACTGTGGGTATGTAAAGCTATATCTGGGAGGGTAGTGGCCTCAGCCTTCCCTGTTCTCCTTGCCTTTTTGTTTGCTTTGTTTTCATATTTACCTGCAAATGTACCCACTACCATTCCTCAGTCATTGCAAAGCTACATTTCAGAAATAATTCCCCACCAAGGGGATTTGTGCATTCTTAGACTTGTGTGGGGAGAAAAAATAGAACAACAGGAAGATTATATGTCTCAAAATCCAAAATTCTTTCTTTGTCAATTAATAGTTGTATAAGCTTAGGCAATAAGTTAAATTCTCTTTCATGTCTACAAAAATGAAATATGAAAAGTTTTACTTCATTGGGTTGGTGTACATAATAAAATACTATACAGCTATAAAAAAGAAGAATCTATTTCCCTTTGAGATAGCATGGAGGGATCTGGAAATGAAAATGCTAAGTTAAATAAACCATTCAGAGAAAGACAAATATCACATGATCTCACGTATATGTGGAATCTAATAAAAATAATAAACTGATGAATAAAATAGAGCCAGAAGCATGGAAATATGGAATGAATGAATCTCAGAGGGAAAGGAGAGGAGGCACAAGAGATCTGACAAAGAATTTATATGCATATACTCATTACCTATGGAGACAAACAATAGGCTGGTGAACACTTGGGTTGAGGAAAGGGGGAAAAGAGGGGGGGGCATCTGTAGTTCTCTCAACATTAAAGACTAAATAAATAATTATGACTCTATCATCAAAGAAAATGAATTAAAAATGTCTGTAAAGAAACTTCCACAATGTCATTATGCAAAAAGTAATTGTTAAGTTAATTTTCACATTACTTTTTATTCTTTTTGTAGACACTAGTGTAGGACTATCTATGTAAGTTATTCTTACTTGCACTTTTTTACATTTATTTAACTAGGGTAGTCTTTTAATTGACTCATAAAGATGATTTAAAATGCTGAACTAATGGTTTATTCACACAAAGCTATAAATGATACATATGTAATATTTATTGAGCTTCTAACATGTTCCAGTCTTGTGATCACATTTTATTTGTTTTCTTTTATTTTTCCCAGTTTATAGTGAGAAATTGAATCATAGTATAGATAGGTAAAAATTTCCAAGATCTTAAGCTAATTAATGGCAAAGCCAGAGCTTTAGACCATGTGTGCTTTACATCTTTCTATTGTATTGCCTCTATCTGTGTCTGATATTGAAATTCTAATAACAAGTGTAAGGATGCAGGGAAGAGAGAAATGAACAAATACATAACTGATAAATGGAGGATAAGAGGTGGAAGAATTTGTGGTTTAAAGGTAAGAGTTTAGTCACTGCTATTATTGTATGGATTTGAAAACTGACTCTTCACTTACCAGCCATGTGACTTTTTAATTTTTTTCATATACTTTTATTGATTTCAGAGAGGAAGGGAGAAGGAGAGAGATATAGAAACATCAATGATGAGAACCATTGATCTGCTGCTTTCTGCACGCCTCCTAGGGACTGAGACTGCAAATGGGGCACATGCCCTGACTGGGAATCACATGGTGACCTCCCTGACCTCCTTGTTCAGAAGTCTGTACTCAACCACAGACCCACACTGGCTGGGCCCACCTTTGTGACTTTAAACTACTCCTCCCACTACACCTGTTTTTAGTATTTTCCTTTGTAATGTGAGCTTAATGGTAATGCATCTATCTTGGGATTCTTGTGAGGGTTAAATGAAATAAAATATCTAGTACACAGGAAATAATCAAACAATATTGGTTATATTTACCATGGGTGCATAAAAAGGAAGTTTAAGTAGTAGAGGAAAATATTACTAATATTACATCTACACATTACTAATTTGTTTGAGACACCTTGGTAATGAGACTGCATTAAGTGCAGTCCATGGCAACATCAGTCAACATTCCCTTATATAGCAAGCACAGAGAATATGTAACATTAAATCTATTATTGATTAAGAGTTCATCACAACGCACACCTTTTGCTGGGCACTTCGTAAAACACAACCCCTCTAATCCTTACATTAGCATAGTAAGGTACCTACTATTGTGCTCATCTTACGGACAAAGATACTGATGAATGTACAGGGAAAGGAACATATCAGAATTACACATACACATATATTGCATTGCCTAGAAAAACATTGAATTTAGATTTATTTTACAATAACTTTTTCCACTTCTGGAGATTGCTTACTTCTACTTTAGATACTGAGAACGGTAGATGAGTCTCAAGGGTCTCACACTGTCGGTGGTGTTAGAAACGTGGCAAAGATTTTTCCATGTCTTGACTTTGGAAGTTTACATATTGTTTGGCTTTTGTTGTTATTTGCTTGTTTATATTTGTATTTTTCCGATATTTGAAGTGAATTCAAAGGTGCTTGACAGAATTTGAATATCTAAATTTCTCATTGCACTCAAACATTATGTTTTATTTAAAATAGTTCTAGTAATTTTTAAATATTTCTAAAACTCATTCAATAATTATTAAGAGAGAACTTATTAATGGCAAATTAGGTTAAGACAAATTTCTCCAAAACATATAAGGCATAGTGTTTTTCAAATTGGTCTTGTAGATGTGTCTTATATTTATGAAATTTCTAACATCATTATATGTAACTATGCCATCTATAACATTGTAATTGAAGAAGAATGTATATTAATAACATATATTATTAACATACAGAGTGGGAGAAAAGTAGGTTTTAACTTCTTAGTATGAAAAATAATAAAATAATTAATAAATAATAATATAATAATAAATTGTGTTTCACATACTAATAGCTGTAAACCTACTTTTGCCCCAACCTGTATATAACATACTAACATGTTACAGAACTCTCACAATAATCTAATTTATATCTCCTTTCAACAAATTGATTTTAATATAATATGCATAAAAATAGTTAAATTATTATTTCTCATTTTATAAGTCATATATATGTTTATGTGAAAATAAAATATCTGATGTTCTAGTTAACAGTTAATGATCAAGGCAATGATTCAAACATATTATTTTTTGTAGAAATGTTTGATAAGTTGTTCTACTAGCTTCCAGTGGAGAATAAATTTTGATTATTTCAATTTTTAAAATTGAGGATGGGATACTACTGTAATCAAATTTTCATCAGGTTTGTATTGTGTGCCTTGAAACCATAAAAATATTATAATTTTATCACTTCTTAATGGATATCGTCAGCTTAATATGTGACATTCTCTGGTGGTCAGTAGGTTATCCTTTTTACAGCAAGGTTTATATTTTAGAATGCTGTTTCAGTAATTTACATTTTTCAAGAGTTTATATTTCCAATTTAGTCATTTTAAAAAATTAATTTATTGACAGTTGCATAACTGCGTGATCAGTCTCTGTTTGATTCTGCCCAGCATGAAAAGCTTTTTATTAATTTATGTTTTAATCCAGGTAATGTGTGTCTTGATACTATAGCATTTGGAGATTTATATATTTATTAAACAAAGACAAGAAGCAAGTTAAGGATATTTCCTTCACTGTAAGATGGAACTGTCAACTGGTTAAATGAGATTTGAAAATAAGTGAAAATAGCAGAATTCAATAAGGTGGGTAGGAAATTTGACCTTACCTATTGCAGATTTTTAGAATCGATACAAAAACATGTAAATATAGAAAAAATATTAAATCATTCCTTCTGGAAAATAATGATGCTTTGAAATTTAATGATCAACTGAAATATCAGTCCTCTGTTTTGTGACTGTGGCTTCTCCCATTATACTAAACCAGAAATTGAACTAGACTGCAAGGCAAAGATAGAGGCTATTTGCGAGAGGGATCTTTGTGCAGGAGACTCTCTAAGGTCCAACAAATTGTTTCAATAGCTTAATTTTATTAGTTTAAAGAATGTGATGTTCTCTGACTCTCAGTACCAAAAAGAAAAAAAACATATTTGCTGAATCATATATCAGAGAAAATATTTGTTAAAAGTAATTCTTTTGAAGAATATATTCAGCTTCAATTATATATCCTCAACTGGCCACATGCTGGTTTTCTCTCTGATTTCTACCTTTTAGCTTGCCTTTTGTCTTCTTCATAGTTATAAAGAGAGCATTGCTTGCTGCCTCACATAATAACTTACAAGCTTTAAAATAAATTATTGGAAACCTTGGAGATATAACAAAGAGGACTGCTTTTTTTTAAATTGTCATAGGACCAATCATATCAGAAACACGTGTGTGTGTGTGTGTGTGTGTGTGTGTGTGTGTGTGTGTGTGTTTGCTAATTGCAGAATTTTTTGAAACAAGATGTTTTTTCTTTGAAAATC
The DNA here is from genome assembly GCA_027563665.1 of Antrozous pallidus. Classification (NCBI taxonomy): domain Eukaryota; kingdom Metazoa; phylum Chordata; class Mammalia; order Chiroptera; family Vespertilionidae; genus Antrozous; species Antrozous pallidus. Next base: position 105,099,845 of record CM050514.1, on the reverse strand, counting down.
ATTGTATCATTAATTTTTAAGAACATAATTATAGCAAGTATTATAAGAGTACCTTGCAAATCTCTCCAAAGGGACAAGATAAAGCCAAGATAGTTCAAAAGTTCAGATTCAAAGCTTCAAAGGATAAGCCTGGAAGAAAGGAAATTCCTCTGGGAACCCTATCATTTTCTTACATTCCCACCAATGCTTTGCTGGTTTGTTCTGAAGAACCATTTTCTACAGACCCCTCATTACAATTTCTGCTGTGACTAGCCACAGTAGCTTAAATCATGGTGTTAAAAGACAAGGTATTTATCCATGTTGTCATTTTGCTTCTCTGTGGCCAGGGGATTAATCACTTTCTCAAGGGGCCGACTCTACCATTTCCTTTACTTTCGGGAAGGGAGATTTTAAGAAAATGCCACTGTATGACCACAACTTATTCTTTTAAAAGAATGTAATATACCCTTTAAAGAAAGAAAATTACCCAGAGATAATTTTAGCCAGAATTCAATAATTTAATTCATATTTGAGAGGTGACCTCATGTCAGAGCCAAATCAGGACTAGCAGTACCCTTCTAAACATGATGAAATACTAACGTCTTCATACAAGTGAGCCTTGTGGGCTGGCTGGGTGACAAGCATTTGGTTGGCTTCTATTTTCACCAGCCTAAATCTATAAGAGGCTTTTCAGGAAACAAAACTGGTTAGAGTGCATGAGGACTGATGCTTGGCTCAGGCAAGAAGAAATCAGTGTAGTGAACTCAATATTAGTATTTCAAATGTCTGCATTAGAATGCTTAATTAAACCAATAACATTGCACTAAAATATAGAAATACCAAATAAGTATTTAGGACCAGATAATTTCTAAAGAAGAAATTTATCACATATTAACACCAAATAAGTTTCTTTAAATTAATTTATTTTTATTGAGTCTCGCTAACCATATAATATCACAAATATCACCTCATTATTTTTCAGAGCAAACTTATGAAATATATTGAGTGTTATTTTTATGTTATGGAAAAGAAAAACTGAGTCAAAATAGAATTAAAAAACATTGGCTACTATTATATGTTTAATTAATTTATTACTCAGAATTAAGTTCTTATCTGTCCTATTTGCAATCCATATTTTTCTCATTATACTATGAAGTTTGTGTCTTTGACATCTATATATAAATTAATGTATATTGATTTATTTGTATATACTTACCAACAGTAATAAATCACTCATGAAAAATTGCACTGAGAAATATTGTTTTATGCCTTTAAAAAGGGAAAAGGCTCTTTATATTCTAAATTAATCTATTATTTCTTGTCCATAATTTTTTTTTATATCTTTGCCTCTCAAACTATAATTGACATGGATGAGTTGCTTCTATTAATAGGAAAATCATTGTAACAGGATTAAAAATCTTTATAGAAAAGAAAAAAATATACCAAATATTCCAGAATAGGGTTTTTTTTTGTATTATTATTGTTATTGATTACAGAAAGGAAGGTAGACGAAGAGAGAGGTAGAAACATCAATGATGAGTGAGACTAATTGATTAACTCCTTCCTACACACCTACTACTAGGGATCCAGCTCACAACCTGAGCATGTGCCCTGAACAGGAATTGAACTGTGACATCCTGGTTCATCGATCAATGCTCCCCTGAGCCACACTAGCTGAGCAGAATGTTTGGATAAAAATATATTGAATCTAAAAACAGCAGTTTGGATCTCTACCATAAACACCATTCCAGACCAGTCAGCGAGACAAAAGCCAGTGGGACTCCAAGCACCTGCAGATGACAACTGTGGGACCAGCTCTGTGGGGGAAGGGGGTACATCTCAGAACAGTTGACCAAGATGAGCAACTCCAGGCAGACCCAGCTTCTGGGCTAAGGAGTCCCCAGCCACTGAACAGTTGGCAAAATGGCATTGAGGTGGAGCCTCACTGGCAGAAAGTCAGAGAAAATACCTCTCCTACAAATAGGACATCAACAATCCTATCTAATAAAAGAGTAATATGCAAATTGACTGTATCTTTGCTACACCCACAAGCCACACCCATCAGTCATGCCCACCAGCCAATCAGAGTGAGTATGCAAATTAACCCCCAACCAAGATGGCAGTTAATTTGCATATCTGCATGCAGAAGATGGCATAGAAGGAAGCCAAGCACTGCAGGAGAGAACAAAGCTGTGGAGAAGTAAGCAAGCGGAGTGGGGGAGAAGGAATGGAGCAAGGCAGAGGAGACAGGAGGGAGCAAGGCAGAGGAGATGAGAGGAAGAGAGGCAGCAGAGAAGGAAATGAGGCAGCGGAGAAGGGAGCAAGGCAGCAGAGATGGGAGTGAGGCAGTGGAGATGGGAGTGAGGCAGTGGAGACAGGAGTGAGCAAGGCAGTAGAGATGGGAGAGAGTGAGGTAGTAGAGAAGGGAGTGAGGCAACAGAGAAGGGAGAGAGCTTTGCTCAGGCTGCAGAGCTCTATCCTTACATGAATCTTCCTGCAACGGGTCTCTAGTCAATTATAATAGAGAGTCCAAATGATGCACACAGGGCATTCCTAGAGTATCTAGCTCAGATGGACAAGGAGACTATGCCACTGGACCCTTCAAGATACTGTCTAGAGTGGGTCAACCCACAATTATTGGCAAGCATAGCGGTTGGTTCTATTTAATACAAAGAAGCAAATACAAGAAGACAGCTAAAATGAGGAGACAAAGAAACAACCCCAAAATAAAGAAGGAATCTCCAGAAAAAAAGAATTAAATAAAATGGAGGTAAGCAACCTATCAGATATAGAGTTCAAAACAATGGTTATAAAGATGTTTAAGGAAATTAGTGCAGATTACAAGGGAAATAGAAGCCATTAACAAGAACTAGACAGAAATTAAAAAAGGTATATCTGACATGAAGAACACACTGGAAGGGATTAAAATTCGATTGGATGAAGAAGAGGACTAAATCTGCAATTTGGAAGACCATGTAGAAATAAGTACCCATTTAGAGCAGCAAATAGAAAAAAATTAAAAATAGGAAAATATCTTAAGAGAGTTCTGGAACAACATAAAATGTAACAACATCCACATTACAGAATAACCAGAAGGGGCAGAGGATGAGCAAGGAACAGAGAACCTATTTAAAGAAATAATGACTGAAAACTTCATAAACTAGGTGAAGGAAAATTTCACACAAGTGCAGGAGGCACAGAGAGTCACAATAAAGACAAACCCAAAGAGACCCAAACTTAGACACGTAATTAAAATGACAAATATTAAAGACAAAGAAAGAATCTTAAAGGCAGCAAGAGAGAGAAAGAAAATTACATACAAAGGAATTACCATTAGAATATCAACTGGCTTCTCAAGAGAAACACATCAGGCCAGAAGGGTGTGGCATGAAGTACTTAAAGTAATGAAAAGCAAGAACCTAAGTCCAAGACTACTGTATCCAGTGAGACTATCATTTAAAACTGAAGTGCAAGAAAAAATTTTTCCAGGTAAGGAAAAGTTAAAGGAATACATTACCACCAAATCAGGAAAGCAAGAAATGTTAAAGGGACTGCTTTAAGAAAAAGAAAAGGACAGTGAGACTATCATAGCCATAAAGGAAATGAAAATAGCAATAAATAAAAGCCTATAAATAATAACCTTAAATGTAAATGGCTTAAATGCTGCAGTCAAAAGACACAGAGTGACTGAATGAATAAAAAGACATGACCCATATATATGCTGTCTACAAGAAAACCACCTCAGAACATAAGATATATACTGCAAGTGAAGGGATGGAAAAATGTAGAATATACAAATGGAATTTAAAAAAAAAAAAAGCTGGAGTAGCAATACTCATATTAGACAAAATAAACTTCAAAACAAAGGTGATAACAAGAGACAAAAAAAAGACCACTTCCTAATATTAAAGGGAATGATTCAACATGAAAATATATGCATCCAATATAGGAGCACACAAGTACATTTAAAAGTCTGGTTGGACTTTAAGGGAGATATTGACAGCAATGTAGTCATAATCTAGGACTTTAACATTCAACTGACATAACTGGATAGACCTTCCAGGCAAAAAATTAACAAGGAAACAGAAGCCTTAAATGACACATTAGGTAAGATGGATCTAACTGATATTTACAGAACATTTCACCCCAATGCAACAGAATGGACATTCTTCTCAAGTGCACATGGAACATTATCAAAGATAGACACATGAAAGGATGCAAAACAAGTCAATACAAATTCAAGAATATTGTTAAAATACCAACCATCTTCTCGGATTACAGTGGCATGAAGTTAGAAATTAACTACAATAAAAAAAAAAAGACCCTCAAAAACATCCAAATACATGGAAGCTAGATAGCATGTTATTAGACAACTACAGGCCCAGTGCACAAATTTTGTGCATGGGCGGCGGGGGATGTCCCTCAGCCCAGCCTGCACTCTCTTCAATCTGGGATCCCTCAAGGGATGTCTGACTGCCCAGTTAGGCCTGACCCTACTGGGATCGGGCCTAAATGGGCAGTCGGACATCCTTCTCACAATCCAGGACTGCTGGCTCCAAACTGCTCACCTGCCTGCCTCTCTGGTTGCCCCTAACTGCTTCTGCCTGCCAGCCTGATCACTCCCTAACCACTATCCTGCCAGCCTAATTGATGTCTAACGCCCCCCCTGCCAGCCTGTTTGCCTCCAACTTCCCTCCTCTGTTGGCCTGGTCACCCCTAACTGCCCTCCCCTGATTGCCCCAACTGCCTTCCTTTGCAGGCCTGGAACCTCCCGATGGCCCTCCCCTGCTGGCCATCTTGTGGTGGCCATCTTGTGTCCACATGGAGGCAGGATCTTTTACCACATGGGGGCATCCCTCTTGTGTGTTGGAGTGATGGTCAATCTGTGTATTTCTCTTTTATTAGATAGGATAGAGGCCTGGTGCATGGGTGGGGAGCAGCTGGTTTGCCCTGAAGGGTGTCCTTGGATCAAAGTGGGAGTTCCCTTGTGGCAAGGGGCCTATGGTGGTTTTCAAGCCAGCCACACCCACCAGGGACCCAAGCAGTGGCCTTGGGATCTGGGGTTAATTTATGTTCTACAACTGAAACTTTGTAGCCTAGAGTGGAGCCAAGCCTTCTGCTCACTCTGTGGTGACAAGCATTTCTGTTTGGTTTTATTTAAACTCTATAATTGAAACTTTGTAGCCTAGAACAGAGGCCTACATAGTAGGGCTGCAGAAGCTTGACTTCCTCCATTGCCCGGGCAACCCTAGCATCTGCTCTCTCCAGCTTCGTGGCTGCCGCCATTTCTGTTGGGATTATGTATCTTCTATAATTGAAACTTTGTAACTTTGAGTGGAGGCCCAGGCTGACAAGGGCAGGTGGAAATCTTAGCTCCCTCCATTTCCATTGCCGGGGAAACCCAAGCCTCCCTCTTGCTCTCAGTGGCCACAGCCATCTTGGTTGTGGTTTATTTGCATAACTTGCTCCTGATTGGCAGATGAATGCGACTGTGGGCATGGCTTGATCAGAGGTAAGGTCAATTTGCATATTACTCTTTTATTAGATAAGATCATTGGGTTACCATTGAGATCAAGCAAGACGTTAAAAACTTCCTGGAAACAAATGAAAATGAACACACAACCACCTTAAATCTAGAGGACACAGAAAAAAGCAGTCCTGATAGTAAAGTTCATAGCATTATAATTCTACCACAAGAAACAAGAAAAATGACTAATAAAATATCTAAAGAAGTAAGTGATAAAGATCATAGAGAAAATAAATGACATAGAATTTAAAAAAGCAGTATAAAAGATCAATAAATCCAAGAGCTGGTTCTTTGAAAAGATTAAAAAAAAAAAGATTGATTAACCCCTAGCCAGACTCATCAAGAAACAAAAAGAGAGGACTCAAATCAGTAAAATCAGAAATGAAAGAAGCGATGTAACAATGGACACCACAGAAATACAAAGGATTGTAAGGAAATACTATGAACAACTATATGCCAACAAACTAGACAACTTGGATGAAATGACAAAATATTTAAAAACATATAATCTTCCAAAACTCAATGAGGAAGAATCAGAAAACCTGAGTAGGCCAATAACAGTAGATGAAATTGAAGCAGTAATTTAAAAACTCCCAGCAAACAGAAGTCCTAGACCAGATGGATTTACAGGTGAATTTTATCAAACGTTCAAAGAAGAACTAACACTTAACCTCCTCAAACTATTCCAAAAAAATGCAAGAGAAGGGAACAATTCCAAGCTATTTTTATGAAGCTAGCATTATCCCAATTGCAATGCCAGATAAAGACACTACAAAGAAAAAAAATTATAGACTAATATCCCTAATGAAAACATACACTAAAATTCTCAACAAAATATTATCAATCTGATCTAGCAATATATTAAAAAGATCATATACCATGATCAGATGGGATTTATTCCATGGATGCAGGCTGGTATAATATACACAAATCAGAAAATGTGATACATCACATAAACAAATTGGAAAATAAAAAACACATGATCATATCAATAGATGAGGAAAAACAATTGACAAAATTTGATAAAACTCTCAGTAAAGGAATAGAGACATCATACTTTAACATAAGCATATTGTGATTGGAAATGAACCATATTTCACTACCTGCCATTCAAAAAGAATGAAAATATCTTTTCTTCATGAAAATCTGTTGTTGAAAAATATATTTTTAAAGTATATTCATTAACGTGGAAAGTACTCTGGTTTCTAGGTATTTCTGATTTCCAAGTGGTTTTGAATATATATAGAAGTTGTAATTATATTTCATTAGTAGTAAGGATCATAACTGAGGCTCTTTCTATGTACACATTCATGAACATATGTTCATATATGCACATATCTTATGTACATAAATGTAAGTGATGCTTCTTACATTAAGAATAATTAATAGCAAAATAGCATACTCAACTACTAACACATCAGATTAAAAAACTTGCTATTCATGTTTTTTTTTACTTTTTCTTATCTTAAAGTTTTATTAATAGCTCTTTAGTTGTGTAATAGATTGTGTTTATATTTCACAAGTTACAGAACAAATGTTCAGCTAATCTATCCTTGGCCTTTTGACCTGAGAGGTCTCTGGGAACAGAGTTTGTCTCCTTTTACAACAAAAGATGAAACCCAAGCTCCACTTTGTCAATGCCTAAAATTTGTATTTCTTCAAGCTAGGGCTTTCTTCCAAACTTTATTCTTCCATTCATACCTAAACTCTGCCTATTCCCAGTGACAAAATCTTAGACCAAGTACTAGCAATTCAATGGGCAACATGCTTCAGTAGTCCACTGAAAATTATATTCTAAACTATTTCCTGCTTAGGGGATTATCTACACAATTTTTTTCTACATCTCACCACAAAGTATGAAAATAAGCATTAAAAAATTCTTTGGAAAAAAATTGCAGAATTCAAATCAGTACATGTAATAGTACATTAAGAAGAAAACCACAACGAGAATATTTGTAATATTCACAGTATTATTTAATGTAATTATTAACATTCAGCCTATTGCTACAACTTCAGTAAAGAAAAAAATGGTCATGTCTTGTTTTCATGTGCGTTGGACACCATATTTGAACATAACCAATAATTAACACTTTGTTTACTAACAACAGCTATAAAAAACATGACATGACATTTTCTAAATATTATGTTTCACAAAATTTAATGTAATAATAAACATTTACTGAATTCTAACTATGATGAGATCTTTTGCTAGGAACACAGGGAGTAAGATAATAAAAGGTGAATTTGACATTGCCCCACCCTACCCACCCCAGAAAGCTCCCAGTTTAGCTCAAGATTTAATAGACAATATTATCTGGTAACTAGAGGCCTGGTGCATGAAATTTGTGCACAGAAGAATGGGGGTGTATCCCTCAGCCCAGCTTGCACCCTCTCCAATCTGGGATCCCTCAAGGGAGTCCTACTGCCTGTTTGACAGTCAGACATTACTCTCACAATCCAGGACTACTGGCTCCCAGCCACTGCTTGCCTGCCTACCTGCATGATTGTCCCTAACTGCTTCTGCCTGCTAGCCTGATCACCCCCTAACCACCCCACTGCCAGCCTGATTGACATCTAACTGCTCCCTTGCCAGCTTGGTCATCCACAACTGCCCTCCCCTGCTGGCCCATTCACCTCTAATTCCCCTCCCTTGCCAGCCTGGTTGCCCCCAACTGCCCTCTCCTTCCAGGGTGATCAACACCTAAATGAGCTCCTGCTGGGCTGGTGGTCCACAACCACCCTATTTTATATGCCTGATTGCCCCTAACTATCCTCCCCTACAGGCCTGGCAGCCCCTAACTGGCCTCCCTTGCTAGCCTGGTCATGCCCAACTACCCTCCCCTGTCAGCCTGGTTGTCCCAACTGCCATCCCCTGCAGGCCTGGTCCTCCTAACTGTCCTCCCCTGCAGGCCTGGAATGCCCCTAACTTTCTTCCTCTACAGGGATGGTTGCCCCTAACTGTCCTCCCCTGCTGGCCATCCTGTGATGGCCATCTTGTGTCCACATGGGGGCAGTCATCTTTGACCAGATAGGGCGACCATGTTGTGTGTTGGAGAGATGGCCAATTTGCATCTTATGTCTTTATTAGGTAGGATGGGGCTCTCACTGCATTTGTAAAGCTGCAGCTCAGAGTAGATTGGGGGGAAAGGTATGGCAAACCCAAGAGAAAGCACATGCCAAAACAATGAATTTAGGATGAGTAGTGGCAGTACAAAAACTTTTAAGGCTCTCACGAGCAGACAACAGACTAATAAAATTCCACAGCACTTTTGCTTTTAAATTTTGATGATTCTGTTAATACATATCATAATTTCCTTTTCTAGAAAAGTCTTTCTTGCATAGATTATCATTTTCCTAATCATATAGCAAAAACAGTTTAAACAATTAGTAGCAATATTGAAAAAACAAAAACTATAATAACTGCCCTTTTTGATGCATTAATACTGGTTGTAAAGATTTTAAAATTATTTTGAATCCTTTCAAGATTGTTTTTGTTGTTTTGTTTTTTGTATTTTATTATTTGGGGTAGGAGGAATGTTTGGTGCACAGCTGACCAGAAACTATTATAATATTCTCACCAATTAACTAATTTGAACTTCATCAAATAGGTATTATATTTAACCTGGAATGCAGATTAGAGAGTTAACTTTCCCCTAGTTAAGTGGAGGAACCCAAAGGATTATGACACAGGTGATCTGGAGACTGAGCTCATGTTTCTTAGAGCTTTGTTGCTTGTTCAGTTTCCTCTGGGAAGTCCTCTGTAATGGTTCAGGGTCCTCCTTGCTATTGCATTTGCTTTTTATGGCTTTCATTGTACATTTCATTTCTCTGTACCTACAAATCTGTTCCTTGAAATATACCTTTTTAGTTAGTCTTTGGAAATATATATTCTTAGAAATGTTTTTGGCCTCTCCCCGCAGCTATTGGTAATACGCCAAGAATTTTGTGGGATAGTAATGGTTTACTAAAGTTGGCTACATAACACCATCCAGAACACAAAAGTTGTGCATAGACTAAGGCAGCTAACATATGTCTTCATCTTCCCACCTTTCAAAACAATCTGTCCTCATTCTGTATGAGGATTTTTAGTTTAGATATATTTGATTGATTTTTTTATGGAGAGGAAGCTAGAGTGATAGAGAGCTAGAAACATCGGGTCAGCTACTTCTCGACCACCCCTTACTGGGGCTGTGCCTGCAACTGAGGTATATGCCCTTGACCTGAATCAAAACTGGGATCCTTCAGTCCACAGGCATTGGCTCTATCCACTCAGTCAAATTGGTTAGGGCTGTATGAGGATTTTTTAATGTATGGGGATGACTGGTGTAACCGTTGTTATTTCATCTCTTTTTATCTTCTAGTCTCAGTTTGACGTTTCATATAACAGTGACAATGATGTCAAAGTTGTTCTATTTTCCCCAAGCTTTCTTTCCTCATTTACTTTTGCTGAAAACTATTACTCTGTCTTGAAAAATATCTTCTGATTTATATTATTTTTAAATTATTCCCTTTAACCACAGTCATTTTATCACTCTAATTATAAAATTATCAATAATTTGTGAAATTGACATATGTAGGATGTCCCCAAAAATGTACACACAACTTTAAATAATTTACAAAGGCAGTGCGTATTAAAATACATATTGTTTTCAAAATTGAGCTATAAGCTGTTAAAGTGTGTATACATTTTTTGGACATCCTGTATTTTAAATCAATTTTCTTAATATTTAAAATAGAAAATTAACATTTCCAAACTGTACCTCTGATACTGTATTTATAGGTATGCTTTAAGTTATATACATATATTGATTTTGCAAGTTAAGGCATGATTTAACTATGATATAGAGGTAACTAAAATTCAAATATGCTAGATTAATTATTATGTAAAACACATTCCTAAAATGGGCAGGTGAGAAATGGGCATATAAGTATCTTGTCTGCCACTGAATTTAAATTTTTGAAAAGAAACTTACCCCATTATTAGAGTCAAAGTATGTTATTTTTTCATAGTAGTCTGACGAGAACCTAACAGAGAATACAAACAGGCAATATGTCATCAATATATAAACTGAAGGCGCGTCTCAAAAAATCTGAAAGAAAGGAGTAGAAATTTGAAAATGCAACTAGTCAACGTGACAGCATGCAGAACAGACATTTTCCAGGCCAATGAAACATGGAACTCTATTGAACTGGAGGATTATGTAAGTGCTAGTTTAGGTATTACATTCCAATATTCCATACTGTGAGGTCATTATTACTTTACAATAATAAAAGTATTCTTCATCAAACTGAATAACATTTTCACATAACACACAGATGTCCATTCTTATTAACATACTAGAGGTCCAGTGCACGAAATTCATGCATGGGGTTGGGTGGAGGGTTTATTCCTCAGCCCAGCCTATAACCTCTCCAATCTGGGACCCCTTGAGGGATGTCCGACTGCCCGTTTAGGCCCGATCCTGGTAGGGCAGTCAGACGTCCTTCTCACAATCTAGAACTGCTCATTTCCAACTGCTCGTTTGCCTGCCTTCCTGATTGCCCCTAACTGCTTCTGCCTGCCAGCCTTATCACACCCTAATCACTCCCCTGCCAGCCTGATTGATGTCTAACTGCTCCCCTGCCAGCCTGTTTGCCCCCTGCTTCCCTCCTCTGCCGGCCTGGTCACCCCTAACTGCCCTCCCCTGCAGGCTTGATCGCCCACAACTGCCCTCCCTTGCAGATCTGGTCCCTCCCAATTGCCCTCCCCTTCTGGCCATCTTGTGGTGGCCATCTTGTGTCCACATAGGGGCAGGATCTTTTACCACATGGGGGCAGCCCACTTGTGTGTTGGAGTGATGGTCAATCTGCATATTACTATTTTATTAAATAAAATAGAGGTCTGGGGCATGGGTGGGGGCTAGCTGGTTTGCCCTGAAGGGTGTTCCAGATCAGGGTTGGGGTTCTCTTGGAGTATTGGACAGCCTGGGTGAGAGGCCTGTGGTGGTTTGCAGGCTGGCCATGCCCCCTAGCAACCCAAGTGGAGGCCTTGGTATCTAGAATTTATTTTATGTTCTACAACTGAAACTTTGTAGCCTGGAGCAGAGCCAAGCCTTCTGTTTGCTCTGTGGTAACAGCCATTTCCGTTGGGACATTTACTTTCTATAATTGAAACATTGTAGCCTGGAGTGAAGGCCTAGGCTGGCCAGAGCTGCAGATGCTTGGCTTCCTCCATTGCCCAGGGAAGCCTAGCCTCTGCTCTCTACAGCTCCATGGCTGCAGCCATTTCTGTTGGGATATACCTTTTATAATTGAAACTTTGTAGCATTGAGAGGAGGCCTAGGCTGGCAAGGGCAGGCGGAAAGCTTGGCTTCCTCCATTGCTGGGAAAACCCAAGCCTCCCTCTGCTCTCAGTGGCTGCAGCCATCTTGGTTGAAGTTTATTTACTCCTGATTGGCTTGTGGGTGTGGCTTGATCAGAGGTATGGTCAATTTGCATATTACTCTTTTAATAGATAGGAAGTTTTGTTAGTTTATCTTAATCATGCTATGGGAGGTGTGGAACTTTCTCTAAATCATATAAAAATGACAGTATTTTATATTTAATGTTTAGATTGTATTTTTAGATCTCACTGAAAATCTCATTTTAGAATGGCTAGTAAGTGAGCCTATGTGACATGAATGTTGGCATTTTATAACAGTTAGTAACCTTGTCTGTACCACGGAACACCCCCACCTGCCTGCCACGGGCCCAGACAAGACATATGTTGGCTCTCTATTGATTGCCATTGAGTCATGTGTACTTGCAAACTGATTAAATGAATGATTTGTTTGAGAATATGGTGGGATGCTTAGTAAAGTTAATAGATGAAAACAAGCATAAACATTTTTATTTTGTTTTATAAATCTCATTGCTAAGAGGAATTTTATATTAGGCAATGAAAAACACGTGAATGTCATGTTGAACCTGAGTGAATGTGATTAGTAACTTTGCCTTATGGTATTGCTGAAAACCAAATCTAACAAATAATTACATCAGAATATGAATTCAATGTTCACTTTAATAATATATGACTCTTTTTTGCTACTGAACATCTGCTTCTGAAAAACACAATTTCTTTCCCAGACTTTGCTATGCATTTGTCTGCTATTCATGCTAGAAATGACATCTCTATGCAAATATTTTTATACAAATTTGAAACTGAAGCCAAATATCAGAGAGGGAATAAGCAATGAATGGATTAATAAGGGATAAACTCTCCTAGCTCGAAGCCCTGTGTAGCTCAACAATTTTGGCAGTTCATTTATGTATATACTGTTTCCCTACCAGTATCAAGTTCACTATTCATTATGAATTGCATTATAACCAACATTTTAAATAAAATCTTTACAGAGAAGAAGGTGATTCAATAAGCATTACAAGTCAACTTTGGTTATGATTTTTGAAAATTCCAGTTGATCTTGTGGGAAGTTGATAGTAAATGTTTTTTTATAACATCTAAAAAGCTTACTCAATAAGTTGTAGAGAATTTGGGTATTTTTATATGTAAATTTAAATAAGAAAATTATGCTAACGCACAGAAATGTTTGTAATGGATTCAGCAGTATTCTTTGGGAGTATTTAAAAATGGAAATAGTGCTTACTGGGAGCAAGCATTGATTTACTTGAGAAGTCAAAACAACATATTCTTTTAATTAATTATCAAACTTCTAGTAAGAAGAAAGCCATAATGTGACTAGATTTCTGCTAAACACTTGATACTTTCTGCTTTGCTGAAAACTATAGTCAAATTGATTAATATCTAATGTGCCTGTTTTGATGTAAAGTATTTCACAGTCATGAAGAACTAGGATCAAATTTAGCACATGTCTAACAATAGTACTTTGTAAAGATAAGAAAATACTCTGTAAATTTCACATAATCATAATAGAGCAACATCAAAGAATAAATATACATGCAATCATGAATATGTTTAACATAAATCAGTTTATATTTACAAGTTTTCCTAAGAGATTATTTGGTGATATTCTAAAATATATGAATTTTTGTGCACCCATTCAGAATTCACATTAGAAACCTCAGCATTATTCCATTTAATTATGAACTGTATGTGGCCCAGAAACCGTTCTTGGTAATACCTATGGCTATTTTTTAAACTTTGTTAAAAATAAATGACTCTAGTAAAGTAAATACCTAAATAAAACAGGTAATCTAGCTCAAGATACTGAGAATACATACATGTTTAAGATTTTGATCAGCTTTTCATTTTACATTATAAGCCTATTTTTGGTGAGTAAGCCATAACTGCAATAAATGGAAGATTACTTTATGCATCTGTCTTATGGTAAGTATCAGAATAAAAATACTCATCTTATGCAATACAGAGTACTCTTTTCTACAATTTCCTGTCAAAATACATATTGACATCTTTTTTTCATTTTAAAGAAAGAATAGTAAGAGTTCTCTTAATAACTTGAGATCTATAGGAGTGTATTTGAGTATCTTTCAACAATGAATACATGCTATGAAATCTTATAAATTAACCAATTTAGTTCTCTGTTGACGGGTGGAAACTATATTGCTCACAAAATAATAATGAATAACCAGAGAAATCAATACTTCTTGAACTCAAATGAAAGAGGATATTTTCAAGGTTCTTAAAAAATGAGTTGCTTATGCCTCAGAAAAATAAAATAGGTAACCAGATGCTTGACTAGTTTTGAGAAGAGAAACTGCTGCCATATAATTTTCAGTGAGATTAAAGTATGTTATCACCCTGCTGAGGTTCCACACACAAACATACCAAATGTGCACTCCCGGATTTTAAAGGAAATTGTTCGAGCAAAGACTGGGGAGGGTATTTCAGAGTTCTAAGGGCTCTGTTTAGTTTCTGCTTTGTTTTCATTTTTTTCAGTATGCTGGAAAAGGGAGCAACTTCCTCCAATTGCTTTTCTGACAGATGCAAACACAGACACATTTTAAAATCTTCATTTCCCCATGTATTTTGTATTATCTTCCTGGTGTTCTCTTTTATTCAGTGAAAGCTCACTGCATGACAAGTTGAGGAGTTTCTTGTAAACAAGGCTTTTCATGAGGTCAAGGACTAACAGGAATCAATTATAGTCATGTACAAATAAAGAACCCCCTTCTCTGAACGCTGACCGAGAGACCCAGTAGAAATTTTTTGGTGCTGAATTGTTCCCTGAGGTCATAAAGGAAGTAAGTTTTGCAATATTTAGGGATGATGCCAGAAGGACACGCATCTGGTCTCATGCTCCAAGAAATAAATTACTTGGATTCATCAAAGATGGTGAAGTTCAAGAAAGATGATACATAAAACTCAGCAAGAGGAGTGATGTTTTCCATTGTTAACTCACGGCTACCTTTTGGCTTTCAAAATCGTTTTATGTAAAGTATACATATCTTGCTCTCAAGTGTTTTCCTTGAGCATTGGTGGCTAAATCACATTGTGCCTACATAGGTATAAACAGCACTGCCTCTCTCCTTAGTCTATTGAGCCATGCTGGCTTTCTAAATCTATCAAAACAGTCTAAATGTTGTCACTTAGAAAACATCAGCTACCGTATATAACCTTAGGGTATGCTAGAAACAAGGTAGCTGGAAGATGAACTTTCATTCCCCTGCTTTCATGCTGGAAGATTCTAAGTAGATTAGCAAAGATCACATTAATGTGATAGCATAAATAGCAAAAACAAAAACATTTCTTATGGGCGGAAAATAAAATGCCTGTCTACCAAGATTTCAAATAGTTTCAACTAGCCATTTTTGGAAGTAGATTGAACATGGTCATTAAAGTGTTTTTTTATTTGTCACAACTTTGAAATATAATTTACATTCCACAGAATTCTCCCATTTAAAATGTACAGTGCAATACATTTGTTTGTTTGTTTTAGTATATCCACAGAGTTATGAGAAAATCACCCCAATCAATTTTAGACATTTTCATCACACTCAAAAGAAAGCCCCTCTAATCCCCATTCCCAATCCACTCTTCCTGACATTAGGCTTAAGCAACCACTAATGTAATTTCCAAATATATATAGAATTGCCTACTCAAAGGCATTTTCTATAAAAGGATGTCTTCCTTTGTACTGTATTATCCCATTTAGCTTAATTTGTCCAGAGTCATCAACACAGTAGTACATATCAGTGTTTCATTCCTTGTTACCAACTTGTAATATCCCATTGCATATATAATTAGTCTATTTGCCAATTGGTGAATATTTGGGTTGTTTTCACATTTTTATGCTATTACTAGAGGCCCAGTGCATGAAATTCATGCACGGGGGTGGGGTGTCCCTCAGCCCAGCCCACACCCTCTCCAATCTGGGATCCCTGTCATAATCCAGCACTGCTGGCTTCCAACTGCTTGCCTGCCTGCCTTCCTGATTGTCCATAACCGTTTCTGCCTGCTAGCCTGATCACCCCCTAATCACTCCCCGGCCAACCTGACTGATGTCTAACTGCTCCCCTGCCAGCCTGTCTGCTCCCAACTTTTCTCATCTGCCAGCCTGGTCACCCCTTACTGCCTCCCTGCAAGGTTAATCATCCCCAACTGCCCTTCCTGTCAGGCCTGGTCCCTCCCAACTACCCTCCCCTGCTGGCTTGATCACCCACAACTGCCCCCCCTTGCAGGCCTGATCCTTCCCAACAGCCCTCCCCTGTTGGTCATCTTGTGGTGGCCATCTTGTGTCCACATGGGGGCAGGATCTTTGACCACATGGGTGCAGCCATCTTGTGTGTTGGAGTGATGGTCAATTTGCATATTGCTTTTTTATTAGATGTTATGAACATTTATGTTTAAAGTGTGTTATTGGTGGGGAGTTCTCCTCATCCCCACCACTTGCCAGGGGATGTGGGCTTCTTATGATGTCATAAGAAAAATAATTTTCTGAGGTTTGCATGGGAGAAAGAGGTATTGCAGAAAGCTTCATTTCTGTGAAATCAAACACCGGAGTTTCCAACACCCTATTTCCCTTTGTCCAACCAAGTAGAAGGTCCAGCTATTCCTTGAGCATGGCCAGGATTAAAGTTGTTGCCTGGCCAAAACTGGTTTGTCTCAGTGGATAGAGCATCGGCCTGAGGACAGAAAGGCTGTGGGTTCGATTCTAGTCAAGGGCATGTACCTTGGCTGCAGGAACATCCCCAGTAGGGGTGTGCATGAGGCAGCTGATCAATGTTTCTCTCATTGATGTTTCTGACTTTCTATCCTTCTCCCTTCTTCCTCTCTGTAAAAAATGAATAAAATATATTTTTAAATAATAAATAAATAAATAAATAAATAAATAAATAAATAAATAAAGTTATTGCCCAGAGTTCCCACTCTATGTCTGCATACTCCAGTCAAGCATCAGAATAGATTACTTTGTGGCCCAGCTTTAGTCTATCAGACTGTTGTGTGGGGGGTCCACATGGCTATGGGTGGGGCATGGGAGAATACAAGAAAGCCATAATGGCCAAGAGAACCAGGAGTACCCAGAGAGTGAGACCCTTTTGGGGAGGAAATTATGTATTCCCAAATTTCTGTGGGCTTTCATTGACCCCAACCCCTCTAGTCAATGATCTCTGTTCCCAGGTTTGGCTGGCAGCGAGCGCCCTACATCATCCTGACTCCCTGCACATGCTCCATGTTCCCCTTTGTCCAGCCCTTTTCTCCAGGGATTTGCAGGAAATGGATGATGGGTGGTTTCTAGGGGAGTTTCTGACATTTTGAAGCCACCTAGATGGCTGTGCTTATAATGTCTGGCCTCCCATTCATTCATTTTTCTCTAATTAATAACTAGCTAATTACAAAGGGAAAAAATGCTGGGTAAAATGGTAACTCTGTGCTTAGTCCTTTTTCTAAGACCTAATATAATAGGAGATCAAAATGTTTAAACAGAGAATTTAGGAGAGATTGGGAAAAATACCGAAGAAGCAAAGTCAGGTCTATGACACACACTAAACCTACAAGGACCCAACCGCAAAGATACCTATATTTTGTCAGACTCGTGTGTGGCTTGGCTCCAGGGAAGACAGAATCCTTTGCCATAATCCAGAGAGGGTTTGGACCCTTTTACTTGAAGTTAAATATCCTGCTAAAATAAGTTTAAAAAATACATGGAAATGTTTTGGGAAGTGCAGTACCTAAAAACACAATGATATTCATAAAATATAAAAATAAAATAAAATTGACTCACATAGAATAAATTATGTTTGGCTCTGGGTAATATAGGAAGGATACAAAAAGAAAATTGAGGGAATGAAGTAATAGAATAGTAGAATGAAGGGACAAAAAATAATAAACAGGAAAACGATTTTAAAGTACTATAATTTAATACAAAATTTATTTAACAAAATTACATATAAGCCCTAGTTGCTTTGGCTCAGTGGATTGAGCATCATACTGTAGACTGAAGAGTACCAGGTTCGATTCATTCAGGTCAAGGGCACATGCCTGGGTTTCGGGCTCGATCCCCAATAGGGAGCATGCAAGAGGTAGCCAATCAATGATTCTCCCTCATCATTGATCTTTCTAACGCTCTCTCCCTCATCCTTCCTCTCTGAAATCAATAAAATTATATTGTTGTAAAATTGCATATATTCTCTCATTTTTAATTTTTCAACTTCACACAAAAAAATGTTATGTTTTTGTTGAAAGTTTATTGCAATAAAAACTAATTTATAATTTATTTCCAAACTAAAATTATGCATTAAGAATTATTAATGTAGAATTGATACAAGTTAAATAATAGTATAATTATTAATTGATATTGAATTGTGAGTAGTCTTAGTTTATGTTGAAACATACCTTTCTCCTGTCCTGATTTTATTTATCTCTTGTTCAAGTTAAGTCTCTGTCATAGGACTTAGTACACTGAATTACTGGGTTCAGCATTTTCAATGTTAGACTTTTAACTAGTATTTTTAATTCATCTGAATTTTATTTAACATTAGAAATAATCTAAAATTGATTTGTATTATACTGAATGACTTTAAAATGTCTGTTTTAAGAAAAACTTGGCTAAGAAAAATTGTAAAAAGAAGGTAATCTATATTTGCTTAGAAATTATAGCAGTTCATTTCTCTCTAAGGAGACATAATCAATTTGATAATTATTGCTAATAATAGCTAATATCCTTCAGAAATGTTCCCACTCAACTTTAACTCAACAGGTGGGATAGAACTCAAGAAACCATAAAGAAAAGAGTGGAACTTTTGGCTATATATAGTTTTAACAATAACATACAATGCCAGTATTTCCTGAGGATTAATGATCAACTGGAAAAGCCTGTGGTCTTAGGGCCATTTACTCCATGTGGCTATTAATTCTGTTGAAATATCTTATAATAAGGACATTTGTAACAATTACTTCCATTCTTTTAATACAATTTTTGGGCATGGTGTCTTAAGCTTTTCATTCTTTGAAGATGCACTTTTATTACCACTCTGAACAAAATATCAGTGACTTTGTGATAGGCATTTAAACAGATTCCAATTGTGCTATTTTATTGGTTGTATATATATTGGCATTGTTTTCTTTTTTATAACACCACAAAGGCAAAGTGTATTGTATCTTCATTAATCTAATGGTTCCCTGAAATTTAAAGCCAATACACCTAAACAATGTGATGTAGAGTACACATTGGCTAATGATTCTATCTCATAAAAGAGTAATATGCAAATTGACCATACCTCCGATCAGGCCACACCCACCAGCCAATCAAGAGCAAATTATGCAAATAAACCCCAACCAAGATGGCTGTTTCCTCAGCAACAGAGGAAGCCAAGCTTTCCACCTGCCGCCTGCCATTGCTGACCTAGGCCTCCACTCAATGCTACAAATTTCAATTATAGAAGATACAAAATCCCAACAGAAATGGTGGCAGCCACGGAGCTGGAGAGAGAAGAGGCTAGGGTTTCCGGGGTGATGGAGGAAGCCAAACTTCTGCAGCCCTAGCGCCTAGGCCTCCACTCTAAGCTAAAAAGTTTCAAAGAGAAACGGCTGTCACCATGGAGCAAGCAGAAGGCTTGGTTCCACTCCAGGCTACAAAGTTTCAATTGTAGAACATAAATTAATCCCAGATCCTAGGGCCTCCACTTGGGTCACTGAGGAGTGTGGCCAGCCTTCAAACCACCATAGGCCCCTCACCCAAGCCACCCCTCACCCCAAGGGAACCCCACCCTGATCCAGGGCACCCTTCAGGGCAAATCAGCCATTTCCCACCCATGCACCAGGCCTCTATCCTATCTAACAAAAGAGTAATTTGCAGATTGACAATCACTCCAACACACATGTAGTCAAAGATTCTTCCCCCATGTGGACACAAGATGGCCACCACAAAATGGCCAGCAAGGGAGGACAGTGGGAGGTTCCAGGCCTGCAAGGGAGGGTAGTTGGGGGCAAACAGGCTGGCAGAAAAACAGTTAGACATCAATTAGGCTGGCCAGGTTAGGGGGTGATCAGGCTGGCAGGCAGAAGCAGTTAGGGCCCATCAGGGAGGGAGGCAGGCGAGCAGTTTGGAGCCAGCAGTCCTGGACTGTGAGAAGGATGTCCAACAGTCTGATGGGCAGTCAGACATTCCTCAAGGGGTCCCAGATTGAAGAGGGTACAGGCTGGGCTGATGGACACCCCCCAACCCCCCAAGCACTAATTTCATGCACCAGGCCTCTAGTCTTATTTAATAAAAGGGTAATATGCAAATTGACCATACCTCCGCTACACCCACAAGCTACACCCACCAGCCAAATAGGAGCAAATATATAAATAAACCTCAACCAAGATGGCTTCAGCCACTGAGATCAGGAGGGAGACTTGGGTTTCCCAGGCAATGGAAGAAGCCAAGCTTTCTGCCTGCCCTAGGCCTCCACTCAATGCTACAAAGTTTCAATTATAGAAGATACATAATCCCAACAGAAATGGCTGCATCCACTGAGCGAGCAAAAGGATTGGCTCCACCCCAGGCTACAAAGTTTCAATTGTAGAAGATAAATAAATTCCAGATTCCAGGGCCTCCACTTGGGTCACTAGGGGGTGTGGCTGGCCTGCAAACCACCAAAGAACCCTTCCTTGCCTAGGCCACCCCATGACTCAAGGGAACCACCACCCTGACCTGCGACACTCTTCAGAGCAAACCATCCAGTCCCCACCCTATCTTATCTAATAAGAAAGTAATATGCAGAGTGATTATCACTTCAACACAAGACGGCTGCTCTCATGTGGTCAAAGATCCTGCCCCCATGTGGACACAAGATGGCTACCATAAGATGACCAGCAGGAGAGGGCAGTTGGGAAGGATCAGGCCTACAGGGGAGGGCAGTTAGGGGTGACCAGGCCAGCAGAGGAGGGAAGTTGGGGGTGGACAGGCCTGCGGGGAAGAGCAGTTAGGGATGACCAGGCCTGCAAGTGGGGGGCTGCTGGGGGGGGGGGTTCAGGCCTGCAGGGGAGGGCAGTTGGAAAGGACCAGGCCTGCAAGGTAGTGCAGCTGGGACCATCAAGCCTGCAGGTGAGGGCAGTTAGGAGTGACCAGGCCAGCAGAGGAGGAAAGTTGGGGGTAAACAGGCTGGCAGGGGAGTGGTTAGACACCAATCAGGTTGGCAGGGGAGTGATTAGGGGGTGATCAGGCTAGCAGGCAGAAGCAGTTTAAGGGCAATCAGGTAAGCAGTTAGGAGCCAGGCAGGTAAGCATTTAGGAGCCAGGATGGGGCCTAAACGGGCAGTCGGACATCCCTCAAGGGGTCCCAGATTGGAGAGGGTGCAGGCTGGCCTGAGGGACACTCCTCCTCATGCATGAATTTCGTGCACCAGGCCTCTAGTGAAATTTATAAAAATCCAAGTTGCAGGATGTAGAGTATCTTTAGGGCTGTTTCCTATAGATTAAACTTCTGAGGAGTTTGCACTGCTTTAAAGATCGGTTACTGCTTTCAAGGTGTGGGTCAAATTCAAGGTGAAGTTCTGTTACCTTGCTTGATTTGGGTTCTATAAACCATGATTCCTACCAAAAATACAATTTTAGGTTGTTTTTTTTTAAAGCAGAAAACAGTGTGTTAATCTATAACTCATTGTTAAAATGCCCATGAAAATACTAATGTTCTATAAATTAGAGATATAGATATCTCTAGAGATATAGGTTCCAGGCCTGCAAGGGAGGGTATTTTGGGGCGATCAAGAGCAAATTATAGAGATATAGAATAAATAATTTTAATTATTATTAAAAATGAAAATATCAGAAAATTTTAAAGTGAGATTCTATCTAAATAACACTGTAAATGACATGGATGTGTATGAAAATATTAATCAATACCACTATAAAATCTAATACTAAATATTATATACTTGCAGTTGGTGACGCTATTTGTATGATAGCATCCAATTCAGTATGTTATTAGCAATTTTTATATTACATATATGTAGAGACATAACCTATATCTTAAACTGGTATATATTATTGAAACCAAGAGATAAAATAGTAAGAAAACCCCTAGCTGATACAAGATGAAACAAGCAATTTTAAAATACCATGTTAAATTAAGGCAAATTAAATCTTACACTACTTAAAATGAACATGATGTTATAAAAAACTAATGTCACATCTTATTGACAATATAAGTGCCAAAAACATGCATGTTATTTTAGAGCTAACTGAATTGGGGGATGTGTTTGAAATACAGTAATAGTAGCAGGTGCTAATCTCTGTCATGATATGCTAGATCACCACTATTTTAAATTCCATTGGATAATATTAATTGAAGCAGAGATCTGAGTTACTAATAAATGAGGCAAATTTAATCAATTACTAATTTCATGCTTTTATGATTAGGGATTTAGTTAGATAATATCTGAAATTTAATACGCTGCCCTCTAGAGATTTTGATCATTTACAAGGAACATGTTTTCACAGGCTTATTTGCGCTCTTCATTTGAAGTGCCACATTTCCATGAAGGGGCAGGGAGAGTCTAGGCCTCAATGTTATTTTCCTTCTCAATGCTGTATAGTCTATGTGTGACTTCCCTTTGATGGAAATCTTCATCAGCATTTATAGCTGAATTATTGCCTTCAAGTAGGATTTGCTTGGCTCTATTTCTCTTTTGGGAAAAGTCATAAAAGACAAAACAAAACCTATGTATTAATAAATTTTACAGTAATGCTGAAAGGGATTTATGCCATCAATAATTTATGCATTTTAAAAAAAATAGTTTGATCTTTCACTTTCTTATAAAGCAAGTTACATTTTAAGATCAAATCAGTAATTCTAAATTTCTTTCTTCTACATCTCACCCAAAAAGGTATACTAATTCTCATATATTTTTCTATAACTGCTGATTCCCAGTTTAATTTGTGCATAAATAGGTATCCTCCTGGGAATAGTTTAAAGTTCCCCCAAATATGCATCTCATTTAGAGTTTTTTTGCATGGTTCACACCCAATGAATTAAAAGTGTACTTATTAATATTTAAAAGATTTAACCTTGCCACCTATAGATAATACAGAAACAAAGCAGTATCATAACATCTATGAAAATCATTTGTCAACATATATGCTTTTATTTTTTAAAAGTATACATTTCTTACTTTAAGAATGCATGTATATAGGCTATGCTGTATTTGGTTAAGTGGCAATTATAAGACAAACTAAAATTCATGCAACTTATTTACTAATATGATCATTACAGATGCTCATTTCATTTCCTATTAGAAAAACAGAGTTTTGAATTAATCATATGAAGTATTCATTTGTATCAAATCTGAAGGTAGGGCTGTAAGCCTGTTTTTTCCATTTGCACCAAGGTCCAAATAAAAATATAGCTTAAATCAAGTCTTCCCAACTGTGGTTACCCTGATTAGAAAGAGGTCAGTAATATAATGGATGGTTGCCAAAAATCCTCTTTACCCAAGTCCCCATCCCCAAAGTGAAGCAGTAAATTGAGAATTGAGTCAATTATGTGAATAAGTCCTGCTAAAAAGCACTTCCACAGAACTCTATCGATAATTTACCTAAGTTGTGGTGTGGGAGTTTGGTCCGTGATTAAGGTCAGAAACCTAGAAGAGGAGAGACTATTTTTATTTTCCATTTCCTTCCTTCTTTCCTTCCTTCCTCTACCTTTTTCCTTTTCTTCCTCCTTTCCTCCTCCCCTCCCTCCTTCCATCCATCCTGCCTTTCCTCCTTCCTGCTTTCCTGACTCCTGCCCTCTTTCATTTTTTTTATTAAGTTATCTTAATAAGTCTTAATTTTCCACTTCACTCTGCTGGTTTAGGCCTTACTTCTAATACCCTGTTATTCTCAGTGGAGTAATTTTATATGTTGCTGTAAAACTGAGATGTGCATGCCTCAGATTCTTTGTTCTGATAACAAAGCCTAAAACAACTTCCCTTCTGAACTCCAATCTGTGCTCTGTGATCAAAAAGTGAATAATATTAGCAAAACTGAGCCTCACACTACATTTTAATTCACTTATTCTAGAAAAGAAGTGGTTACTCCCCATCTTGCCCTTAGGCTACACATCTAGAGACTCACTGTAATCAGAAGCTTCAAATGTTCCCACTCTGCAATTTAGAAAATTTAAGAATATGGCATAAAATATGATGCCATAATTTAGGATTTGTAGAAGGGATGGCAGTCCCATCTCTTCCTATTTATTGTCTCCCTACTTTCCTTATTACTATGATAAATAAGCATTTGCTAAATATCAACAATTTTCCATTCTTCACTGACCAAAATAAAAAGGATAGTCAGCCCTGGCCAGTTTGGCTCAGTGGATAGAGCATAGGCCTATGGACTAAAGGGTCCCAGGTTCGATTCCAGTCAAGGGCACATGTCTGGGTTGTGGGCTGGATCCTCAATAGAGGGCGTGCAGGAGGCAGCCAATCAATGATTCTCATCATTGATGTTTCTATCTCCCTCTCCCTTCCTCTCTGAAATCAATAAAAATATGTCCTTTTTTTTTAAAAAAAAGATAGCTTAATAATAAAAAAGAAAGTTATTTAATGTGAAATTGCTTAAATATTAGGGAAGTTAGTTCATAGAGTGGAAAATTTGGTAATATTCATTGAACACATTATACTTGACATAGTTTAAGTGTTTTAGATGCAATATTATATCCATTTTATGGATCAGGAAACTGAGGCACAAAAAAGTTATATAAATTAATCAATGAAACTGAATAGCTTTTTTTTCCTGCATATTTATTTATTTATTTAGTTAGTTAATTGTCTAAAGTTTTATATATGTCTCCTTTTTCCCCAGTTGACCCCCCACCCCATCCATTCCCTCCCAAGGCAAGACCCCACAGTCCCAGTGTCTATGTCCATTGGTTATGCTAATATGCATGCATATAAGTACTTTGGTTGCTCTCTAACCTGCCCCCACACCCTGACCATTTGTCTCTGGGTCTATTTTTGTTCATCAAATTATGTTGATCATTATATCCCACATATGAGAGAGATCATGTGATATTTATCTTTCTCCGACTGATTTATTTCACTTAGCATAATGCTCTCCAGTTCCATTCATGCTGTTGCAAATGGTAGGAGTTCCTTTCTTTTCATAGCAGCGTAGTATTCCATTGTGTAGATGTACCACCGTTTTTTTAATCCACTCATCTATTGATGTGCACTAAGGCTGTTTCCAAACCTTAGCTATGGTGAATTGTGCTGCTATGAACACAGGGGTGCATATATCCTTTCTGATTGATGTTTCTGGTGTCTTGGGATATGTTCCTAGAAGTGGGATCACTGGGTCAAATGGGAGTTCCATTTTTAGTTTTTTGAGGAAACTCCATACTGTTCTCCACAGTGGCTGCACCAGTCTGCATTCCCACCAGCAGTGCAAGAGGGTTCCTTTTCCTCCACATCCTCACCAGCACTTGTCATTTGTTGATTTGTTGATGACAGACACTCTGACAGGTGTGAGATGGTATCTCATTGTTATTTTCATTTGATGATTAGTGACTTGGAGCATGTTTTCATGTCTCTGGGCCTTCTGTATCTCCTCTTTCAAAAACTATTTAGATTTTTTGCCCAATTTTTGATTGGTTCATTTATCTTCCTTTTGTTAGGCTGTATGAGTTATCTGTACATTTTGGAGATGAAATCCTTATCAGAGATAACATTGGCAAATATGTTCTCCCATAGAGTGGGCTTTTTTCTTGTTGCTTTATTGATGGTTTCTTTTGCTGTGCAGAAGCTTTTTATTTTGATGTAGTCCCATTTGTTTATTTGCTCCTTAGTCTCCATTTCCCTAAGAGCTGTATCTGTAAAGATTTTGCTATGAAATATGTCTGCAATTTTGCTGTCTGTGGAGTCTTGTAGGATTTTTATGGTTTTCCATCTTACATTTAAGACCTTTAGTCATTTTGAGTTTACTTTTGTGTATGGTGTAAACTGGTGATCTAGTTTCATTTTTTGCATGTATCTGTCCAAATTTCCCAGCACCATTTATTGAAGAGACTGTCTTGACTCCATTGTATGCTCTTGCCTCCTTTGTCAAATATTAATTGAGCATAATGGCTTGGGTCAATTCCTGTGTTCTCTGTTCTGTTCCATTGGTCTATATGTCTGCTCTTTTGCCAGTACCAGACAGTTTTGAGAACCATGGCTTGATAATATCTGAATAGCTTTTGAATCTGTACAGACTGATTCCACTTTTCACTACTCTGTTATGATCTAGTGAATTGATATATTATGATAAGACAAAAATATTATCTTTATTTCTAACTAGAGTCCTGGTGCATGGATTCATGCACCAGTGGGGTCCCGTGACCTGTCTGCACGATTGGGCCTAAACCAGCTCTTTGAAATCCCCCAAGGGGTTCCGGATTGCAAGAGGGGTGGGAGAGAAATGTGGGAGATTGGCTAGCTGGGAAGGGACTATGAAAAGGTTCCAGGGTGTGTCTGGCCCATCTCGCTCAGTCCAGATTGGCCAGACCCTAGCAGCAAGCTAATTTACCAGTTGGAGCAACTGCCCCCTGGTGGTCAGTGCATATCATAGTGACTATTTTACCTGCTGTCTGCCCCCTGGTGGTCAGTGCATGTCATAGTGAGCGGTTGAGTGGCCTTAACATATCATTAACATATTACGCTTTGATTGGTTGAATGGATGACCATACACCTAGCATATGAGGCTTTTACTATATAGGATTATCAAGTTAGTAAGTAATTTGGGAGTCATTTAGTTTTAAAGGTTATCCATATTTTAGGCAACATTTGGAAGGTTTGTTATTAATGTCATTTTTTAGTATAATATTTGAAAATAAAGATAATCACTAGATTGAGTGTTATGCTATTTTAATTTTCAATTTAATTTTTAAATTACTCCTTGTTGGGAGAATGTTTCCTTCTAAGTGCTCTGATTTTTCATCTTCCTTATATATATATAAGGCAGCTAACTGTAACAGCCATAATGACCTAACAATCTATTGTGGCCAGTGAACTGGCTGGATCAAGGGGTGGAGCTATTAGCCAACCTTTTGGCCCCTCTTCCCTGCTGGAATGCCCCTGATCAGACTCTCCCACCCCAATCAAGAGAGAAGATAGTAGAGGATGGAGGTAAGGGGAAGATATCAACCAAAGGACTTGTATGCGTGCGTATAAACCTAACCAATGGACACAGACAACAGGGGAATTAGGGCATGAGTGGGGGTTGAGGGTTGATGGGGAAATAAGGACACATATGTAACACCTTAATCAATAAAGAAATTTTGAAAAAATAGAGTGGAGCCTGCCGGCCAAACACCCCCTCTTAGACCTCCCAGCCAGCTGCACCCCTATCAGCTTGACCCACCACTATAGGCCTGCAGCCTAACCCCTTGGCCATCCCATGCATGATCGCAGCCCCTGATTGGCCCTCACCATCCTAATAGGCCTGCAGCTCCTCCCCCTGACTGGCCCTACCCCTGATCAGCTCCATCACCCAATAGGGGGCTGGGTTGACAGGTCAATCTTCTACAGCCCCTCCTCCCACCCTGCCCCACCCCAGATTGGTTCCCCCACCCCAATCAGGCGCAGGGCCAGTCAGCGAACCACCCATCGCACCTCCTCCAGGCTGCTGGCCCCTGACTGACACCCCCATCCACCCCATTCTGGGGTAGTTCCAGCTGGTCCACCATGCACAGCTCCTCCTCATGGCTGGCCTCACCCCCAATTGGCCTCCCAACCCCAATCGGAGGTGGGCCCTGCCAGACAATCACCCTCTGTCCCTTTTCCTAGCTAGCCTGGCCCTGACTGGGGGCCCAACTGGCCAGTTAACCTCCTGCCATCTCCTCCTCCTAACAGGCCCAGCCCCTGATTTGGGGTGGGCTGATTGGACTCCACCCATGCACAAATTCATGCACTGGGCCTCTGGTATTTCAATAAGACTCAGCACTTGGTACTGGAACACTGATACAAGACTGTGGAGAGAAATCTAGCAGGACATTTGAGACAAAGCATTACAAAGAATTATAATGTAGATGAAAAAAGTTTCTTAACATGGTACATGTGCATTCGTTTACACATGCTCATAGGCATGTGGGCATTCATGAACAAAAAAGGACATGCTTATGTTTCTTTCTTACCTAAAAGATTTGCTATTCATCTTTCTTCATCCTGAATCATATTATTAACATTAAGCTTATGGTTTAAATTAATGAATGGTTTAAATTTACAATTTTTAATCTTTTGAGCTCTAATAAATATAAGAATGATAAGACTATTTTATCCTTCCCAATCCCAGTAACTTATTTTATGAGACTAATTGAAAAATACTTTTATGTTAACTTCCATCACTCTCCCTGCTTATTTAAAAAAGTAAATAAAATGTAAAAAGGTAATAAGGAAATTTAGGGTAACTATTATCAATTGCATGTAGTTCAACTTGATTTATTTTATTCTTTATCCTTCTTAAAAGTATTGTTCTGAAAGTCTTGCCAGAAGCTTTCTTTCTTCAAATTAACCAGGTAGCTTTTCTGCCCATATATGGTCATAAGAATATACCACATGTGCAAAATTTTTAATAATAGAGAAATGAAGCATGTAAAGTAACAATGGTATTTAATATCTAAATTTTTCATGACTGTAAGAAACAGGAAATCAACATATTAAAGTTAATAAATGCTTGCTCTACCCAATGTTGACAATTTTTTTAAAATGCTGTAATTCAGCATATTATTCAATGCTATTAACATTACCAAACAATACCCATTGAAACTTAAGTTTATTTTTTCCTATGGGAGATGATGGCTAAGATATCCTTTAAACTATTGTGCACTATCATGTTTTACAACATTTTAAATCATATAAATAGTTAATATAAATGCAATATCATCCCATGGTATGTATTGCTTTCTAGTTTTCACTTTCTGTGTGCTGTTTGAACTTATCAATACCAATTGCACTGGAATGTAGCTCATATTTTAATAACCACTGTCAGCTAAAATCTCTGTGTTTGTTCAAGGGGGCTGTATAAATCCTGGTTCCACAATGTTGGTTCCTTGTTTTATCATGAGATTTGTTGAATTTTGAGAATTTTGACGAGAATATAAATTGACAATGCAAGAAAAAGAATTTTCTTTAACCATAGAAAATACAGATAAAGCCCTAATGTTAGATTTACATACAATGCTTTTAGTATATTATTACGCAAAGCATAAATATCCTGACATTTATTGATCTGCAATAAGAATCCAAGTGAATAGATCATTAGTGGGAATAGAAAAGCTTTAACTATCAGAGAAAATAGAGTATGGCAGAGTTCAAAAAGCTCTGAATTTGTGTTTTTCATTTCAGTAAGGCTATTGACCCCAGCATAGAGACATATATCCTCAAAAGCAGGGTAATTTGAAAAGCTTTTAATCAGATATTCACTCTGTTCTACATAGGGAAAACTATATAAATTTAAAGGGGTTGCCCCTTATAAATTTCAGTGGCCAAATAGAACTTCCAGTCCTTCAAAACCGAGGCTTGTTTTTAGTATGAGTGTGAAATTTATCCCATGCAGAACATGGACCATCTTGTTTTAAGAAAAAGAATATTTACCATCCTACAGTGTAAGCAAAAAATATTTTTAGAAATAGATTTACCATCCCACAAAATTATTCATTCTATGCTAAAAGTCAGTCCAATAAGGATTTATAAAACAGAGAAGGCATGGGATCAATTGAAATAATGGCTTTTCACTTCTAAGATAATGGTCTTCATATACTCTTGCATGCCATGTGAACCATTCTAAAAAAGTGACCTATATCCTCAAGTTAGTAAATGTATATTCAATTTAACATTAGTAAAAAAATATCTAAACAAATTTAAAACTGCTCTCCTAAATTTTTCATTAACAAATAATAAATTCTAAATTTAATTTAGTATTTTAGATTTAACTTTAGTAAATGACAGCTACATGTCACCATTGCTGAGACACATCAGTGAAGAAGACACTAGAACGCTGGTAAAAATAGCAACTCGCATTGAAAATCATACATTCTAAGATCCTTGGTGAGAGAAAGCAATATGCTTGTACCAATTTTTTTTATGAAAAACACATTCATGAGAAAATAATTTTTTGAGAGAGAATTATATGAAATTTTGGCATTTTATATATCACATTTTCCTTAAAATATGGGAAATATTTTTATACATAGCCTGATGTGTCTGTCACTGAACCCCCTATTCCCTGCCAAGAGTAATATCTGAGCCACAAAATATGATATAGGCTATGTATAGGATTAGTCTTCAATTAAAAAAATAAAATAAAATAAAATACTCTCATTGCCATTCAAAGAAACAAGAATTAAAAGGTTATGTTGGTTACAAAATCAAAGTTTTGAGAAAAATCAAAGCATTTCTTGATTTCAAAACATCTGACTTCCTGTCAACATCCTGTTAATCAATTTTTGTTCTACCTATCTTCGAAGAAGATATACCAACATAATT
This sequence comes from Antrozous pallidus, assembly GCA_027563665.1. NCBI lineage: Eukaryota > Metazoa > Chordata > Mammalia > Chiroptera > Vespertilionidae > Antrozous > Antrozous pallidus. The sequence continues at coordinate 105,069,460 of CM050514.1, read as the reverse complement.
TCACTGAGAAATATTATTTTTCAAAATAAAATGAATAATAACAACTTGGTGCTCTTACAACTGTTTTTGAAAAATAAAGAAATAAAGAATTTGTGAAATAAAAAAAATAGCTCAGAGGAAACAATCCCCCAAGTTATTCAAAATAAACTTTTATTATTCTATCTAACCGTTCCAAAATGTCTTCACTCATATCATCTTTATTTTTAACCTTATTTTGAAATAGTCTTTAAAATTATTTCAACTAAAGTTCAGTTTGGTTAATGAGCTCCTTTTAAAAAGACATGCAAATATCTCTCTTGAACCTTGTTAAAAAGCCTTCAGTTATTCCTACCTCAGTGTGAATTGCTTTAATTATCATGTTTCCTTCTATTTAAACATGAAGAGGAAAGAAGGTAAGTTATATCTCATACTTTGATACACAGGATTCCTGAGACTTCTTAGGACCCTAAGGAAGGAGAAATTTTTAAAAATTAAAAAGCAGATAGGCAAACCCAAAGACAATCATATATATTTAGGGTAACTATATAACCTTGGAAAACCTTATTATAAAAAAGAGAGAGAGAGTCTTGTTCGTGCTGTATTGTGTGCCCTGGAACTCTGTGAACTTGGAATTTAGACTTGTTCCATTAGTAATATAATTTAGCTATGTAATGATCAAATAGGAATTTGTGTTCCACACCAGCAATCTAATTATTTCTGATGTTGTATTTATGGTAAAGCACATATCAACTTCCCAAATACAAACTTTAAACTTTTTGAAGTCATTGTGTGAGTGGGAAATTGCTTTTATTGGTTATCCTTTCTTTTCTAATTATAAATGGTTGACACTAAAATAATAACAATGAGCCAACAGTAAAAGAATAATAAGGATATAGTAATAACAAAATTTTTCTCCTGTAACTTTCCCTGAAATTTTATTCTAAAACCTCCTTAGTGACTGATTCAAGATCACTAGTAAGTTATTTATTCTATCTTTTAGCAAATATTATGTGCCAGATAGTGTGCATGGCTCTATAGATACCATGCTAAGAAATATATAACTTGACATCTTCCCTTAGAAAGATTACACTGTTGTGAAATCATATCCTCAATCTTCCTGAAGAAACCTATAATTATATTTTGTTATTCACCATCCCATAAAACACAGAAATGTATAAAAAATTTCCACATTTTACCAATGATTAAATAAAACATTACAGTGAACAGTATAATGAAAACATACCTAAGCCAGAAAAAAAAATTATTTATCAATGAGTCTCATTTTTAAATAGAAAAATATTACTAGAAAATCTATATCAAATGTTAATATTGAATCTATCTCAAATATTAATATTGGTAAAGTTTTTAGTAATTGAGAACTAGAAATAAGTTAAGCATAAAGCTGAAGTTTATATTTACAAAAATATATTAAATGAGCAAAATAAGAAAAAATACATAAATTATTACAACAATTTTTAAAAGAGGTTGCAATGGCCGAGACCGGTTTGGCTCAGTGGATAGAGCGTCGGACTGTGGACTGAAAGGTCCTGGGTTCGATTCCGGCAAGGGCATGTACCTTGGCTGCGGGCACGTCCCCAGTAGGGGGCGTGCAAGAGGCAGCTGATCGATGTCTCTCTCTCATCGATGTTTCTGACTTTCTATCCTTCTCCCTTCTGCTCTGTAAAAAATCAATAAAAATATATTTAAAAGAGGTAATCAGCCATTGTTAATACAGATTGATATTCCTTTGATATCTAGAAGACTTTATAAGTATTTTTGTGTTGAAAGATACCATAATAGATTATCTAGGATAGTTTAACATAATAAGCTAGCCCATATTTTGTTATAATTACTCTAATTCTTATTTCACTAATCTTGCATAGTTATTATCTTTTGGTGGCTTCTTGGCCTGATGTCTATGTATGATTGAAAAAAATGAGTTTCTATTATCACTATAATCAAATATACCATCTAATATGCTACTGCAGGTGCGTATGCCTGGTAATAATGATCTCCTTATTGTCTTTTATAAATTAATACTTTATTGTTTCTAAGTAATTTTAGATTTACAGAAAAATTGAGGTGAAAATAGATTTGTCATATATATCCCCTGCCCCACACACGTATATCCTCATTACACTATTATCTTTTTGTGAATCCTATCTAATAAAAGAGTAATATGCAGATTGACCATCATTCCAACACACAAGATGACTGCCCATGTGGTCAAAGATCCTGCCCCCATGTGGACACAAGATGGCTACCACAAGATGGCCAGCAGGAGAGGGCAATTGGGAGGGATCAAGCCTGCAAGGGAGGGAAGTTGGGGGCAACCAGGCCTGCAGGGAAAGGCAGTTGGGGGGGACCAGGCCCACAGGGGAGGGCAGTTAAGGGTGACCCAGCTAGCAGGGGAGCAGTTAGACATCAATCAGACTGGCAGGGGAGGGGTTAAGGTGTATCAGGCTGGCCAGCAGAAGCGGTTAGGGGCAATCAGGAAGGCAGGCAGGCGAGCAGTTGGAAGCCTGCATTCTAGATTGTGAGAGAGATGCCAACTGCCCAGTAGGATCAGGCTTAAACGGATAGTTAGACATCTCTCAAGGGGTCACAGATTGAAGAGGGTGCAGGCTCTCCTGAGGGAAACTTCCCACCCCGCTCCTGTGCATGAATTTTGTGCACCAGGCCTTTAGTAAATCAATAAGATGGGTATATATAGATGTAATTTATGTGTACAAGTTGTTTATGTGCATTATTTCATTCTGCTCATTTGGACATAAACCATTTCAGTGTTTTAAATTCTATACTTACATGCTAGTCAATTTTTCATAGAAAATTCATTTTGGTAGTATAAAATAGAATAAAAGGCATTCTAGTGGGGGGGAACCAAGATGGCAGCATAGGTAAACACCTATAATGCTGCCTCATACAACAATTTCAAAACTACAACTAAAAGACAAAATGGACATCATCCAGAAACCTTGGAAAGCTGGCTGAGTGGAAATTCTACAACTAGAAGAAAATAGAAAATCACACTGAGTCTCAGAGGAGATGTAGAGGGCAGAGGTGCGGAGACATTGAGACAGAGGTGCAGAGACATGGAGACACATGTGCATGGAGAGGGCAGGTGGCTGAATATGCAGCTGGTTTTCTTGAATGGGGATGGAGACAAAGGATACGCACTGTGCTGAACTCCAGTCCCGGGCAAGACTCAGGGAACCCAGACTCATACAGATTGAAACTTGATTGTCAGGAGGAAGCACACTGAGATTCAGGAGCTGCTGAGGCGCAAAGCTAGAGAAGAGGGCACACAGCTGATCATGTGGCTGGCTCTCTTGTTCAGGAGGAAAAAAGCAAAACCTCCTAACTGCACTGTGGTACTCCAGTTCCAGGTGAGACTTTGGGTTTCCAGATTCATTCAGGGAGAAACTGGACTGTCTGGCAGCAGGCAAAACTTGAGGGCAGCTTTCTCTTAGAGGTGCGTGCAGCCATTGCCATGGGACATGGAGTCCCAGGCACTTCTTAGGGCAGGGCTGATGGGAAGCCAAGGCTGACTGCTCAACCCTGAGACTCACCCCATCCAAGGTAAGCACAGAAGCTCTCCCAGCATAAACATAGCTGATCCTCATAGCCAATTGGCCTGGAGGTCAACCCCTCCCAGTAATACCAATAACACTTTAGGCTTAACTACAACAAGACTGTGCAGCCCATAAAGGGGTGCACCAAGAGTGTCCACCTCAGGTAACTGGGGAGCCTGAGCCACTGTCCCCTAGAGAACACCTACCACACAAAATTACTCAACCAACTCAGGGAAGTATGAAAACTGCAGAGACAAGAAAATAGATCACAAATGAAAGAAATGGAGGAAAACAAATGACTGAATATAGAGTTCAAAACCATGGTTATAAAATTTTTAAAAAATGTCTTAGAAAAGGCTGATAAATTTAATGAGATCCTCAAGGACATGAAAAAGGATCAACTAGAAATTAAGCATACACTGACTGAAATAAAAATTATATATATTATACAGAGACCTAACAGCAGACTAAAGGACCACAAGAATCAAGTCAAAGATTTGAAATACAAACAAGCAAAACACACTCAGCCGGAAAAGAAAAACAAAAAAGAATTCAGAAAATTGAAGATAGTGTAAGGGGCCTCTGGGACAACCTCAAGCATACCAAAATCTGAATTACTGAGGTGCCAAAAAAAGAGAGAGAGCAAGATACTGAAAACCTATTTAAAGAAATAGTGACTGAAAACTTCCCTCACCTAGTAAAAGAAATAGACTTAAAAGTCCAAGAAGCACACAGAATCCCAAACAAAAGAAACCCAAAGAGGACCGCACCAAGACACATCATAATTAAAATGCCAAGAGCAAAAGATAAAGAGAGAATATTAAAAGCAGCAAGAGAAAAACAGTTAGTTACCTACAAGGGAGCACTCATACAATTGTCAGCTGATTTATCAACAGAAACTATGCAGGCCAGATGGGAGTGGCAAAAAATATTCAGTGATGAATAGCAAGAACCTACAACCAAGATTACTCTACCCAGCAAAGCTATTGTTCAGAATTGAAGGTTAGATAAAGAGCTTCACAGATAAGAAAAAGCTAAAGGAGTTCATCACCACCAAACCAGTATTATATGAAATGCTGAAAGGTATTCTTTAAGAAGAGGAAGAAGAAGAAAAAGGTAAAGATAAAAATTATGAACAACAAATACATGTCTATCAACAAGTGAATCTAAAAATCAAGTGAATTAAAAATCTGATGAAGAGGATAAACTGGTGAGTATAATAGAATCAGGGGCATGGAAAGGGAGTGGACTGACAATCCTCAGGGCTAAAGGGGTGTGGGAGGTGCAGGAAGAGACTGGACAAAAATCATTGTTGGGGATGCAGAGGTCAGTGAAAGACCACTGGAGACCAGACCAAACGAAAATTTAGGGAGCCTTTATTAGCCGGCCTGGACACTGCTCTGCCATCCTCCACTTGGAGACCGGAGAGCATCCCCGACCCTTTGTGCAGGACCACTTTTAAGTACATTAACCACATCCTGTTTTTGCACAACAAGCAACCTAAGACAAAACAGTTTTTTCCAAACTACATCAGAGTCATGCCATTGATGACCATGTTATCCACAGGGTCATCCTGTACTTCAGAAAGCTGACAGTGTTCTATCTTGCAAGGCCTACGTGCTGGGAAGGGGCCATGAGACCATATCTCAAGGCCTGGCCTAGTGTCAGCACTGACTACTCTATTTGGGGCAAAGTCCATGGCCTCAGTAGTGCTCAAAAATTCCCACTCTACAACATCATACACCTATGAATGAGGACAGTTGGAGAGAGGTAAAGGCAGAGGGTAGGGTGGGAACTGGGTGGAGGGGAGCTATGGGGGGAAAAAGAGGAACAATTGTAATAATCTGAACAATAAAGATTTATTAAATTAAAAAAATAAAAATAATAAATAATAAAATGTTACTGTTTTTAACTATGCATAAGAAACGCAGACACATATTTTTCATATATATATCTCACTTTAAAATGTGGATAATTTTAATACGTATGAATGAGTTTGATAAAGCATCTGTAACATTAACTTGATTTAATAATAAAATTGATTTGATAATAGAATTGATTTGATAATCTTACACTTTTATACAATTTAATTTCTCCTAAGTTTGTATTTTTGATTCTGCTATAATTAGCTAGTTATTAATAACTAGAGGCCCAGTGCATGAAATTCATGCACAGGTAGGGTCCCTAGCAGCTGCCAGCTGCCAGCTAGGGCCTTCTTTTGTTCTGTGCCACCCTCTGGTGATCAATGCACATCATAGCAAACAATCAAGCTCCTGGTCAGTCAACTCCTGTGGGAACACTTTCCATATTAGGCTTTTATATATAAAGATAAAAAAGAAGCAAAGGGAAGGCCAGACATAATAGGCATGTCCTTTGGGCAGCTTCACAAATGTAATTTCATACTTCCCCATACCCAAAAGATTATTGGGAAAGAGAATGGACAAAAGGAAGTTGTGCACATGAGTGGTGAAGCTGGAGTTGCATAAGAGAAATGGCTGTTAGGCAAACCAAGGAAGAGAGATCATTGGCTAGAGTAGGCAGGGTCAAAGCAAGCCTGCAAAAAATTGGGAATAGATAATCCCCCAATCCAAGGAGCTAGTTTTTTTGTGTGCTTTTGGTTATTTTAGTTCTCTTGTATTCACCCATGTTCCCTCCATAGCCATGTGACCCTGCAAATCCTACATGTAATGGACTGATGGATTATAGCTGGGGACATAAATTTAGGTAGCTTGATCCTGTATTAAACTGTGCACTCATGGAATGGAAGGTCTGGAAACTGGCTTTGACTCTAGCCCTACTGAAGCCACAGATACACTTCTTCCTTGGAACAAAAGGAAATGAGACCTTGTCAACTCAGGGATTTAATTCCATGCAAATATAGATCACTTGTTCTTCCATGTGAGCATCAGAAAATTATTTTTTCTTGTGATATCTCAAGAAGCCCACCCCTCAAGAGCATTAAGTGGACCCAATAACATTTTTTATTAAAAATAGTGCTTATTGAATAATGTGATATGTAAATTCAGTTGGTGGGAAGGCTCTGTTCTTTAATATTTTTATCAATAGTTTATCATTTAATTGAGAGCATGCTCACTCTAGATATAATCAAATCGAAAGGGTTTCCTAGAGAATTCAAATTGCTCTTCAAAGATCAGAGAACTATTTCATGAAAACAATCCTATCTAATACAAGAGAGATATGCAAATTAACCATTACTCTACTACACCCACCAGCCACACCCACCAACCAGTCAGGAGTGAGTATGAAAATTAACCCAACCAAGATGGCTGCAGCCATGAGGGAGCAGGATTGCGTTTCCCTGGCAATGGAGGAAGCCAAGCTTCTTGCCTTCCCTGGCTGGCCCAGGCCTCTGCTTAATGCTACAAAGTTTCAATATAGAAGATAAATAAATCCCAACAAATATGGCTGCAGCCATGGAGCAAGCAGGAACCTTGGCTCCACTCAAGGCTACATAGTTCCAATTATAGAAGTTAAATAAATCCCAGATACCAGGGTCTTTGCTTGGGTCATGGAGGGGGAATGGCCAGCCTGCAAACCACCACAGACCCCTTGCCAAGGCCACCCCATGCCCCAATGGAATCCCCAACCTGATCTGGGACACCCTTCAAGGCAAACCAGCCGGCCCCCACCCATGCAACAGGTGTCTATCTTATCTAATAAAAGAACAATATGCAAATTGAATATCACTCCCACACACAAAATGGTTACCCCCATGTGGTCAAAGATGGTTGCTCCCATGTGGACACGAGATGGCCACCACAAGATGGCCAGCATGGGAGGACAGTTGGAAGGTACCAGGCCTGCAGAGGAGGGCAGTTAGGGGTGACCAGGCTAGTAGATGAGAGAAGTTGGGATCAACTGGGCCTACAGGGAAGGGCTGTTTGGGGGAGACCAGGCCTCCAGGGAGGGCAGTTAGGGGTTACCAGGCCTGCAGGACGCAGGAAACCAGTCATTACCTCACCAACAGAGATGTAAATAGAACAAACAAGAAACCTGGTCAAACTTTAATGGATCTGTTTACTCACCGCTTAGGTGAGACATTGGTAGCTAAGCAGATGCCACCTTTAGTCTTATGTTAAGTATGAACTATTCACATATTGTTTAGGTGACACATTGGTAATTGAAAAAGCTTCCACACTTTTAGTCTTATGTTAATTCTTGCTGGTTGATTTCACTGTTGGAATTTCCTAACCTAAAGGTCATGGATGTATCACTTAGCCCTAATAAAAGGGGATAGGAAAGCCAGAGCTGGTTCCCACATCAAGGCTCAGCATCTGGAGAAGGCCGCACACAAATGAATAGAGACTGGAAAAGCATCAATTTTGGGAATCATGGGGGCCAGGCATGAGTCCACCTCTAGAGGGAGGACATCACCAGCTCTCTGGCTTTGCTATCCTCTTTTAATTAGGGCTAAGTGATACATCCATGACCTTTAGGTCAGGAAATTCCAACAATGGAATCAACCAGCAAGAATTAACATAAGACTAAAAGTGTGGAAGCTTTTTCAATTACCAATGTGTTACCTAAACAATATGTGAATAGTTCATACTTAACATAAGACTAAAGGTGGCATCTGCTTTAGCTACCAATGTCTCACCTAAGCGGTGAGTAAACAGATCCGTTAAGGTTTGTCCAGGTTTCTTGTTTGTTCTATTTACATCTCTGTTGGTGAGGTAATGACTGGTTTCCTGTACAGGGGAGGATAGTTACAGGCAAACAGGCTGGCAGGGGAGCAGTTAGGCATCAATCAGGCTGGCAGGGGAGTGGTTAGGGGGTGTTCAGGCTGGCAGGCAGAAGCACTTAGGGGCAATCAGGAAGGCATTCAGGTGAGCAGTTGGGATCTAGCAGTCCTGGATTGTGAGAGGGATGCCTACTGCCTGTTTAGGGCTGATCCTACTGATATCAGGCCTAAAAGGGCAATCAGACTTCCCTTGAGGGTCCCAGATTGGAGAGGGTACAGGCTGGGCTGAGGGACACATCCCCTTTGCATGAATTTGTGCATCAGGACTCTAATGTAATTATAATGGGACAATTGAAAGGTATTCTGATAGTATGAATAAAAACAGAATCAAGAATGATATGAAAGCCTTGCAGGAATGTCTCAATGGTTGAGCATCAACCTTTAAACCAGGTAATGATTTTATTCCACTTCAGGGCACATGCCCAGATTGTGGGCTAGATCTCCAGTAGAGGGAGTAGAGGAGATAGTCAATTAATGAATCTCTCTCATAGTTGATATATTTATCTCTCTCTCCCTCTCCCTTTCTCTATGAAATAAATAAAAATATATTTTTAAAAAAGAAAAATGAATGACATGAAAGAGATTATATGAGTTGAGCCTTTAATGCATCAGTTCTGTATTACTACCATTGGTAGGTGTATCAATTAGGTTTTTGACTCATAGCTATTTTTATTTGTTTATTTGTCTATAGTTTATTGATAATATTATAGCACAACAAAAGATTCAAATGGCTTCACGAGGTGTTTTGAAATTTTTCCCAAATGTAGGCTGTGTTATATGCAGAAGGGATAGACTGCCAAAGTCCAAGAGATTCAGCATTGCCTTAGTGTTAAGATCAACTTTAATGATCTCTGGATCCAGGGCTGAGTCCTCAGGGACATAGTTATCTCTCCTCTTCCTCCCCTCTTCCTGTAGCTTGATGGAGTTGCCTCTCACAGAGCCTCTCTGAATCTTCTTCATCAGATGTGTGACATAGCCCGTGATCTTGTTTCTGAGCTTCTTTCTGGGGATAATGACAATCTCCTCGCACACTCACTTGTTAGTATGGAAGTCTTTGCCCAGTCGCCTGTAGTTCTTCTTGATGATGACCCGGGCCTCCTTCTTCGTGGTCTTGATGCACATGCGGTCCATTTCATAACTATTGAAAATAAAACTTAGTGGCTCAAAATGTTAGCCATTTTATTTTGTTTACAGCAATTTAGGATTAGCTCAATTAGGTGGTTTTTCTGTACTAGGTAGGGCTTTCTCATCCACTGTAGGCAGCTGCATTGTCAGTTGGGAAATTGCTTAAAATGACCCCCCGCTGGAGGATTTATGTCTGCCCCAATGTGGTTTCTCATTATCCAGGGTGGTACTCAGTGATTATTCATATTTTGGTTCAGGGTTCCAAGAGAAAGCACAAGAATGTAAGGCCTTTTGAGTCCAAGGCTTAGAATGGCTTTAATTTTACTTCCATTGCATTCCATTGGTCAAAGCAAGTCACTCAAGACCAGCTCAAACTCAAGGCCAGAGCACCCCATCTCTTTACAGGAGATTCCACAAAATAAATGTGGTCAGTTTTACAATTTGGCAGAGAAAACTTAATCTATACTAGTCTAAATATCATGAAGTGTTGAGAGTTGCTTATTTTAAATGGAGGACAAAAAATAAAGTGAGGGTATTTTTCAAGAAATCTGTACTGCAAATGTAAAGACAAATTTTCAATTCTTGCATACTATTAACAATGTTTAGCATACACAAAATACTGTTTAGAGTCTGGATAGAAACTTTCACACATATGTCATGTGCACCTGAGCAAAACAATGTATATATGATTTCCACAATAATCAGTAGGACAAATATTATCTCTCAAAATTTATAGAATGGAAATTGATGCTCATAATACACTGTGCATAGTGATTCTTTTAAATATGTTTCAGGGGAGAAATTATACAGGTAATTGAATAGACTTGAGTACAAAAACTTTTCACATCTTGTTATTCTCAAGTGAGTATATAACTAGTGTACACTAGTTTCATGCACAGGTGAGTTGGTTTTAATGAAGCCAACCTGCTGGCAGTTCTCTGAGAGGGCTGAGTTGAGTTCCCTATTCACACACACTGTAAGAATTGCCAAGTATATTAAGAGTGTAAGCCACATTGTACGAAGCACTTTTATTTGCCCAAGAAAACAGGTTTCAAAATATTTTCATAAACTTATCTATTTATTGAAGCAGTTGAAGCAAGTTTTCAACTTATAAATATTTAATTAGCTCAAATTAATGTTTACATTAAAGATCAATGAAACAATATTAAAATTCATACTGACCTTTCTCCAAATTAGCCCAAATCCACAAGATTTTCTGAGTTTCATAGTTAAGCTTATCGCTCAGAGTGATGATGCTGCTTATATAGTAAATTTTCAATTGCCTATTGATGAAAAGAAGAAGTTTTTAATGCAAAATGGGCAACAATCTCAAACACCTGTTCTTTGGTATGATAGGTACTGTTTCTTCACTCAGATTCAGGATTACACTGGGCTCTCAATATGACCATGTGTGAGTATCAGAGTACGCTCAGGGTTATCAAAAGAAAGGCAATTACCCTCTTAGATAATTGGGAGTACCTAGAAGACCCTTTCACCGATTAACGTGCCCTTTGACTAAACGCAAAAATGCCCACTGTGTCCGCTGTTATTTACAAATATTTTGTGACCTATGTCCTTACAATTCAACAGAGCCAAATACTTTTGTTGAGTAACTCCTTGTTAAAATAACATTACATAATCTAAAACTGTCATTCTTGCTTTATCCCCTGGAGACATCATCTTCTAGTTAATGGTTTTCCCTCTAGTAATTATTACAGGAACTCTAAACTGAAAAGACCCACATTTACCAAGAAATGTGTACCAACACTGATAACATACATGAGAGGCCCCTAGAATTTGTGTAAAAGATGTCTTTTAAGAGTTGTGTGCTTTTTGACAGTATTAAGCCTCCTAGTGCAGGATTTAATTCACAGCCATGACCTTCAGTATTTAAATATGTTCTTTCCCAATTCAGAATCAAACTATATATCTTCCTGTTCTCTGTTTTATATTTTGTGTTCTTTATGAATTAATAAATTTGAATATAAAGATAAATTTCAGTGATTTTTGTATTTTTCATTGTAGTAAACACAATGTAACTAATACACAATAGGTGTTCAACATATACTTACTTCCTGGTAATTTCTGACTATCTATTCCTTGTAACTTCCAACATTTCCAAACTTATCTCTTGTTTATTTATATTATAATTCTACCTGGGACAAGATGACCTAATTGATATCTACTGAGAGAGAAAAAATGAGTCAATATTTAATTTTGGCTAACAATACTTATCCAGACCTTTAAGAAACTTTCCATTAGAAATAGATCACTGAGGAAGAATCACAGTAACTATAGTCAGATGTGAATGAAACCTCTGAACATCAGTGACTCACTGCGTCAATACTAGGCGTGACAAGATACAAACATGTTCCTGAAGGTCCGATAAGAATTGTTAAAACAACACATTAAATACCAAAACCCTATCACATACACACCCTACCTTTAGAGTTCACTCAAGGTCTCAGTCTGAATATCTATTTCTTTATTTATCTACTTATTCAAGATTGTGATTCTCCTGTTAGGTTTCACTTAAGTTAAGCCTTTGCTACTCATTACAAGCCAGAGTGATCATTTCCTCTCCTGAACCCTTTCTATATTTATTTTTGCAAACACTCTTTAAGAATATATTTATGGCAGTTTGCTATTTTTCCTTCTGCCTATATCTTAAAATATCTCAAAACTCCCTGATGTGTCTGGGAAGCGGAAGGAGGAATGGAATGAACTCAATAGATTTTAAGAGCAGTTAAAATAGTCAGTGTTATACTATCATGGAGAATTCATGTCATTATACACTTATTAAACCCATAGAATGTACAACACTAAGAGTAAACCCTAATATAAACTATGAACTTTGGGTGACTGATAGAAAAGAAAAAAATCATCAAGAACAGGAATCATATCTTCTATCTTTGAAGTACACAATTCCTTAAACAATTTTTTTTTAAATTGCAGATAACTGATAAATATTTTTAACGATAATACTAATCTATTGAAGGAGGTATCTTGAATGAGAGGAAGTAAAATGGGGAGAGGGAACTACATACACAAAGTGATATTAAAATAAAGTAATAAAACATCATTTAAATCTAAAATGCTTTTTCGTTTAAAAGTATATTTGAAGATACCATCTAATTTGTTATATACATTTATAAAATAGGAATAATTAGTTTTTTCATACAGAGACACTCTCCAAAACCATGCTACGGATGTTAATCTGTCCAATTTAAAACCGTATTTTGAAAAGAAAGGACAAAGTTTGACAAGTGTACTCAACAGACATGTTTTGGTGCCTGCTGAATTTCTGGAAATGAGCACATTCTCTGTTTTAGACAGAGAATGCTGGCTTCATCTAAAAACAAAGAAGCAACAGTGTAACCCCATTTCTTTTTCCTCCTAAAATTATGTTCCATAAATGAAATCTGATCCTACTTTGAGCAAAATTAGGGCGAAAAGAGAGCTATAACTTTAGAACAGACTCATTTTCAAGCAGAAATCCAAATTGGAAAGTCAACTAATGCCAGTAGTAACAAAGTTTTGGCTACAAAACAACCAGTTTACATACTTATTAACAGTTCATAAAATGTATGGTATTGTTCTGGTTCTTGTCACTGGTGAACATATGCTCTCAATTTGCAAAAGACCGAAGCACCATTCCATAAAATTTTAAATAGTTGTGAGTATCACAATGGAAATGTCTCAAACATTAGAAATATAATTCTTATTCTAAGAGCAAGTAGATCCTTTCAGACATGATCAGTGATTGATAAAACTGCAGGTTCATGCAGAGGGAGCTTTGAGAGGGGATTTTGAATGGGGATATTTGAGGTCTTCTAAATGATGAAAATTGTAACTTTTCAATTTCATAAGCACATGATAAACCCTAGTCTGTTTTAAATTTCCAATTCTTCTAGGCCAGAGTTCTGAATTGGCTACTGGTGCCAAGATTCTTTATGCATGGGCAAAGTTGTCCTCAGAATGTCAAACAATTATATCACTTATAAACATCTTTCTAATCCTGAATAGGCTAACAGTTTTATTACTATGAAATTACTCTTGTTTTTTGCTCCAAAAACACTTATAGTTAATATACGTGTGTGACTATCATCCTACTTGTAACATGAGCTACTGAATGTTAGAGATCCTGTCTTTTTTGTGTGCTCTCTCTCACCACCTGCTATCTCTAAAATACACCAAAACTAATCAGTATTTGTAAATGATCAAAAGCATACCAAATTTATTATATCATTGGCGAGACTATTAGGAATATATTTGTGGATATGTATATATGAATCTTCCATTACTAATTATAATGCATGATTTTTATCTTTTAAAATAAGCTTTACCTTTTATCCACAGTAACATTATGATTTTTACATTTCTTAGTGTTCAGAGTAATGCTTTACTTTATTTGTCCTTAGATTATCACTTTCAAGCTCTTGAAATGACTTTCATATAAAAATTATGGGATTGATGACAAATTAATTATAACTTTATTAATGCAATTAGTATTACATAATTTATTCATAAAATAAAATGTGTATTTTTTCTCTGGACATGTTATCCTAATGCTTATATAAATTTCCCAAATATAAATCTTAAGGACCTTGACTCTATTTAAAGGCATGAATTATATTGACAATGTATTGCTTTACATCAAAATGTCATATTCTGATATTGTCTATTGTATAATTATAAATAATTATTTATTTTTTCATTTTTTATTGATTAAGTTATTACACGTGTTCATATTCCCCCATTACCCCCTCACCCCCCTACATGCCCTTACCCCCCAGTGTCTTGTGTCCATTTGTTGTGCTTATATGCATGCATACAAGTCTTTCGGTTGATCTCTTACCTCCCTCCCCACTCCCTAGCCTATAAATTGACAGTCTGTTCGACCCTTCTTTGCCTCTGTAGCTATCTTTTTGTTCTTCAGGTTATAATATTCTTTATTTTCCATAAATAAGTGAGATTATGTGGTATTTCTCCTTCACTGACTGGCTGTTTTCACTTAGCATAACGCTCCCAAACTGGAGAGCATTATCGATAATTATTTAAGATTCTAAAATTGATGCTTTATTAAGGTAGCTCAAAGATTTTCAAATATCCAAATAATGCTAGAATAATAAGAGAGTCATGATTCTACTTACAACATAGTGTTGAAAGGGGGCATCTGTAGTTACTAAGAACACCTAACACACAAATATGAGAACACTTTCAGCTTTGAAGTCTCTAGTCTTATTTAAACACTAACAAAGGATTTCAATTTGGATTTGAGCCCTTAATGTTACTTTTTGTCTTAGTCTCTGAATCCAACCCATAGATAATTATTAATTTAGCTGTGGTTTATGTTACCCTTTAATGTTTTTCTTTTTGATCTGGCACACCCATGAAAGCCAGAGAAATATTACAATTATGTTTACTTAGTAGATGTACAGAATCCATATTAAATAAGGATGGAATGCCTCCTCAAACATTCATGTATAATGATAAGACCAAGGCGCTCTGCAGGTTGACCATACATCCAAAAATACATTACAATTAAGTGGAGGAACAGAAACATCCCCTAAGAATCTTTATTGCATAACTACAAGGGAAAATAAAAGAAAGAAGTAAGCTATCTTTTGAGCGTATTGACTGTATCATTCTCTGCTTTTTATGGAGTTTGTCTAATGTTTTTTCTCTATGGATCTGTGAATATGATAGATGCTTAATAAGTGATCTTTGTTGTACAGCACTTGCATAATTTCTTAGCAAGCAATAACCTCTATGACATAATAACCAGCACATCACTTCGATAGATTCAGAAGGTCGTGAATCCCATGATAACTATTGTCTATAGCTGGAGAAATGTGAGGAGCAAGAGACATCCACATACAGGAGTAACCCAAGGGGACAATGTAAAATACATTTCTTTCAGGGGAACACTTTAATGATGTTACTTAACTCATAGTGCTGTGAGGATAAGGGCAACAGTATTGGTTAATTATTAAAGTACATTGTACATAATAAATGCTCACTAAAAGAAAAATTATTATCACCATCAGTTTTTGTTGCTTTTCAAGCCACTTCTCTATCCAGTTTGACTAACGCAGAACAGGCTTCCTAGAGATGAACATCCTTTCGTCAGATCATGTGGCTTCTTCCTGAGAAAGGTGTAAAATGCATCTTTTCTCTGTCAGCATGGAATTGATCTAGCTGGCTGGTTCAGTAGCTTTCTTTATGAACTTGGCAGCCTCAGCCTATACAGCCAAACTTTTACATAGAAATTCATGTTTATTTATTTAATTGAGTTTAGTGGATAAAATAGTTTTTTTAAAAAAGCTTTGAAAATTGCAATTTAAATTATCTTTTAAATAATTTTTTATTGATCTCAGAGAGGAAGGGAGAGGGAGAGAAAGATAGAAACATCAGTGATGAGAGAGGATAATTGAGCAGTTGCCTCCTGCATGCCCTCTACTGGGGATGGAGCCCACAACGCAGGTATGTGTCCTTGACCAGAATTGAGCCTGGGAACATCTAGTCTGCAGGCAAATGTTCTATCCACTGAGCCAAACCAGTCAAAGTGCAATTTAAATTCTTATCTGAGTCAAAGATAATTTTTATTCTGTTTATAATAAACTCCTATATATGTAACTCTGAGCACGTTTTAAAATGTGTACCAATAACAGAATTATTTTGTTTTCATATTAAAATTTTTAGAAACGTCAGGACTTAACGTTATTGACATTAATACAATTTTCATAGTTTTTTATTTTACTTTTTAAAATATATTTTTATTGATTTCATAGAGGGAGAGAGAACATCAATGATGAGAGAGAATCATCAATTGGCTGCCTTCTGTGCGCCCCCCTAATGGGGATCAGAGCGCACGAGCTGGGCATGTGCCCTGACATGGAATTGAACCGTGACCTCCAGGTTCATGGGAGCCACTGAGCCAGACTGGCCAGGACAATCTCCATAGCTTTTTAGATTGGCTTCTCAAATACAGAAACAAAGCTCTGCAAATGGTGTGAATAAAGATACAGAGAAAATCTATAGGCAATGATGGTTTCAGCATCTAGATCTCTGTTTCTGCTGGCAACCAGGTGAGTAATAGTTCAGGATTGAAAGCAGAGAATAGACTGTAATTGAGCTACACCTACTCCCACATTTTACTCCCTCTGAAAATAGGAACCATGTTAAGTCAAACACTTGCCTGAAACTATACAATACCCATGGTATTTCTAACTTATCCAGGGAAGCAATCTAAACCAAATGTCTACATTCATTTGAAAGCTGCTAATCATCAAAGTTGTCGTTAATGCTTTGGAGACCAGACTGATTACTGAGAGAACAGAGTCAGAAGAAAGCCCCATGTATAGACTTTGCCTTCAGTAAGATGTTTGGACACTGATATTTGTTTCTTCAGATATTTTGCAAATGATTATCTATAGTAATATCATGGTGATGGTATAACCTTTTATTTTTATGAAGTTAGACTCTGTATACCTTAACAGCTTTATCAGCACTCTCCCTATGCAATCCAAATCTTGTACATTTCAGAGTCAACAATCCCTTAAAACACCATGCCTTTTGCATAAGCTTTTCTCACATTGTTGACGGCAACTTCCTTCTCACTGCCCAGATCTTGCAAATCTCTCTCCATTATATACCACCAACACTGCAAAGTGTTTCCTAACGCCCGTGACTAGTTTTTCTTTGCTGCCTTGACACTGCCTTTTAAATATCTGATAACATAGTTTGCTTCCAACTTCTCTGGGAGCTTCTTAAGGCCGGAGCTCACATCTCCTGTACATTTTTAGAGACAGCAGGAAACATAGTTTCTGGATCAGATTTAATGCACCCAACTCTCCTGTTATCTGACAACAGTTCATTATTTATTTGCCGTGTAATTTCTTATCTTTGTTTTTCAATATATTTTAGAAGTAAAATTGACTTATGCTATAAAGTCAGGCATGATTCAGCACTGATGAACTAATTTCATTTGTGGTTCAAGTGGACTTAATATTTAATAATGTTGATGAGCTAGGTAGAAAGGAAAGATGCTTTGTTGAGGAATTAGTGCACATATGTATCCATTGTGAGGATTAATAAAAATGTATTTAATAGAGTAAAGGAAACAAGCATGACATAAATGAGAGCAGAAGGCTGAAAGGAGACTAGACTAGCAACGAATGAATTAGAAGACGGATGATTCTGTCATGATAATGGTTTATTTATGGTTTGTTTTTTATTACATGAATCAGAGGAAAATTGACCAAGAATGTGAATTGGCTTTCTATAACTGTCCTACTCAAGTTTTAAAGAAGATTATTCCATAAACTATGATGGACTCATTTATCTTCTAAGTGAATCCTTGTTTACAGCAGAACTTGAGTACTGCAAATATATTATTTCTTTGTCTTTCAAACAATTGATTGGTTTTCTGAATTTGTATTTTTAATGAGTTGTTTATTAGACTACATGCTTTTATGGAAAACTAATTTAGTGATAATCTACTATATATTATGTAAGACAATCTGGATAGTTTTACTTAGGCTGTAAATACACTTGCTTGCAAATTTTCTCAGATTCCTCTGCCAGTTAATCCTTACCTCATAAAGGGTGAGTATAGTCACTTCTGTAGTAAGCCAGATATGGACAGGTGGTGAATGGTTATTGCCAAAGATCAACCAAGAATATTTTTAGGTAAGAAGTTATAGTAATTAATAAAAAAGGAAAAGGCATGCCATTAAAATAAATAAAATAAAAAAAGACACGCCCTAACCAGTTTGGCTCAGTGGATAGAGCGTCGGCATGTGGATTGAAGGGTCCCGGGTTTGATTCCGGTCAAAAGCATGTACCCTGGTTCCGAGGATATCCCCAGTAGGAGGTGTGCAGGAAGCAGCTGGTTGATGTTTCTCTCTTATCAATGTTTCTGGCTCTCTACTCTTTCCCTTCTTCTCTGTAAAAATTCAATAAAATATATTTTAAAAAATAAAAACATAAAATAAAATAGAAAAGACAAAATACCTGTTCACGATCTTTAAGGATATAAACCATAGGAATGCTTATTCTGGAAAGTAAAGACAACAGAAGATCTAAAATAACACAACCTGAAGAAAGTTTTACATGGCTTCAGAAAAGCAATAGCTGCAGCTCAGACACCATATCCTGTCATGATTATATTGGTCAGTATAGACAGTTGGGTCCATATCAGCCTCCTAGGAAAAACATCATCAAAACTCCCAAATAGCTACCCTTCTGCAAACAAAGGTAAACTGGGAAGACTACATAATCAGTCTCCCTAAAATACAGGAGGCAGCTCCTCTTAGATGAAAAAGAGGAGTGAGTTGGAGGGGAGACTGATGAAAGAATTAAGATATGAATATAAATGAGTTTGTCAGATATTTTCTTTTTTTGATGAAAACTGCTTGCCAAGAGGTGATGTATGGTTTATAGTAAAACACACTTAAGAAGAGCCCCGACATCCCAAGGCTAGAACATGGTTAGTGGATCAGCACCTGTCCTGACTATTAGATTGGTTAAGGATTCATGATACTTTTAGGTTTCAAACCTAAAATCTAACCAGGACTCTGTACAAAATTAATGCAAATATAGAAATCAAAGATAAATATATGTAATATATATTTATTGGCAAATGTTGGTGATGAAAATTTAATAATAGAATGTGTGTGTTGGTAGTTGGAGTGGTCCAAAAAGCTGTATAGTTTAAAAGTTTCCCTCCAAATTTGAGGAAAATTAAAGAAAATGTGAAAGAAGTAGGAGGAATGCTATGGCAAAGTAAGACTTTTAAAGTTACTTTAGAAAAATACCTTTGAAAGTGAAAAAGGAAATCAGGAAGCAGCCATGCAGTGTGATGAAGGGAACAAGATAATAAATGATTTAGGTTAAAATAATCTGAGATTTACATTGACTGACAGTAATTAAGTACAAGTCTCTTTATTTCTGTTAGTTTCTTGTTTGTAAAATGTACGTAACAAGAGCTATTTGATAAAATTCATAAACGTGTTCCAAGGAAGAATAAGATTGTACCTTATAAATGATAAAGCACTCTTAAAATATTTATAATCATTGCTGTACAGTGAGAGGAAAAAATGAAATTTAGACAAATGACTTTGGAGATCTAAATCCTAGGCATAAGAGAAAAAAATCTGTAAAGGAAGAATAAAGAAGTTTCAACTAAGATCATAAAACTGAAAAAAGATGGCGCCTGGCAGGACTGAGGTAAGGGAGAGGATGTGACTGAGTAAGGGATGAAAGGAGAGTGTGTAGATGTGTGTGGTGTGTCTGAGTGAGTGAGGGACAGTTAAATCCAGCAGGAGCAGCAGGGGCTGGCAGACCACGCACTCTGGGACAGGGAGAGACTACCACTGCTGTGGGCACTCCCCAAACTGCAGGACTTGGCACAGAGCCCACACCATCTTGAACGGGAGAGCAGCCTTTTATAGGAATTCATCAGCACCACCACCCAGACAGGTATTGGACACTGCCTGTGACCCTGCAGCCACTCCAGCCAAAATCCTGCTGCCCCACCTGAAGACCCACATTCCCTGGGACTTCCACCCCCAAAGGTGCACACTCGGGCAGCAGTAACTGTGACATCCCCTTCCCAGCAGCAGACCTCTGGACACCATGTTCGTGCGTTCCAGTGCACAGACATCCAGGTCATACCACTCCATAGGCAGCTTTTGGGAGCTGCTATGAGTCCCAGATGGATGTGACTCTGTACAAACAAGGACACGCTGCCCAGCAGTAGAAATTCTGAATTCCCTCTTTCTGAATCCCCACATACAACCCAGCTGCACAACTTCAGTGGCAAGGCCCCTCAAAATGTGTCAGAGCTCTGCACCAGCAAAGGTACTGCCACAGTTGTGCATTTCCAAGGAGCAGGCCCCCTGAGCCCATCTATCCATAGGGCACGCTGAGGATCCACTGAGCCCAGGCTGGGTGTGATCTTGGACAAATAGGGACACACTCCCCTGGCAGTAGAAATTCTGAATGCACTTGTCCTGGAAACCTGCCCACAGATGCCTCAATTACACAGCTTCAGTGCCAGAGCCCTTCAGAGTGCTTCAGTAAGCCTCTGCACTGGCAAACACACTGTGGTTGCTCCTGTGAGCCGCCTCTGGGATCATGCACCTAGCCAACCACAGGTATAGCAGCAAAAACAAACAAACAAACAAACAAACAAACAAACCTAAGTCTTCCCACCCCACAGCTGCAGAACTCTGGACACTATAGTCACACACTTTTTCAGTGTGAGGCTGCCCAAGCCCACCCCTCCAGAGGCAGCCCTTGGGTGCTGATGTGAGCCCCTGCTGGGCACCCACTTATACAAACAGAAGTGCACTGCTGGGCAGTAGAAACGCTGAATTCCCTGTTCTGGGATACCTGCTGACAGACACCACAATCCCATGACTTAAGCACCAGGGCCCTTCAGAGTGTGTCAGTACACCTGCTGGCAAAAGCACTATGGGTGCCCCTGTGAGCTGCCACTGGGGGCCCATTTATCCAACCATGAAGGCAGCAGCAAAAGCTGAGTATGCCCACCCCACAGCTACAGAACTCAGGATGCCACAGTTATGCCTTTCCAGAGCACAGGCCCCCCAAGCCCTACAACCCCATTAGATGGTTCCTGGGTATTACTGTGAATCCCTGCAGGGCATGCATGATTTAAACCAAGGGTGCAAGACAGCAAAAATTGGGACACCCCCCTTCACAGCTAATGACTTCTAGACACCACAGTTGCTCCTTTCTAGTTCACAAGAGAACCCAAATAGCTCAAGTAGGGAACTATGCTAGATTACTAAGAACAGGAGATCTGAGAGATCATACCAGTACCACCATTCCCCCCAAAAAACTGGGTTGCAAAGCAATTGGATCTACAATTAAAACATACAGGAAGACATGGGAAGACAAAAAAAATCTCCAAAAGAAAGAAAAAGAGAAATCACTAGAAAGGAAGTTAAGTGAAATTAAGGCTAATAACATATCAGAGAAAAAATTCAGAGTGATGGTTATAAGGATGCTCAGATGGCTGGATGACAAATACACACAACTCAATAAGAATTATACAGAGCTGAATGAGAATGTAACCAACACGAAAAGGAACCAAGAAGAGATAAAGAATGACATAACTGCAATAAAGAACATAATGGAAGGCTTAAACAGTAAACTAGAAGAGGCCTAGAATTGCATCAGCAAATTAGAAGACAAGGTAGGAAAAAACACACAAACACAACATCAACACAAAATGAAAGAATGTTCACATAATAAGGAGACCACAAGGAGAGGAAGAGAAGGAATAGAAAACCTGTTTGAAGAAATAATGACAGAAAACTTCCCTCACATTGGCAAGGAAAAAACTATGCAAGTCCAAGAAGCACATAGAGTCCGAAACAAGATGAACCCCAAAAGAACAATCCCAAAACACATTATAATTAAATTAGCAAATATCAAAAACAAAGTAAAAATCTTAAAGGCTGCCAGAGAGAGATAGAAAGTTACCTACAAGGGATCTGCTATTAGAATGTCAATTGATTTCTCAACAGCCAAAATGCAGAGACAAAGAAACATGTCACAAATGAAAGAAATGGAGGAAAGCAAACTATTGGACATAGAGTTCAGGACCACATTTATAAGGTTACTCACGAATCTTCTAAAAACCACCGAGAAACTTGACGAGACTTCAGAGGAGCTAAGTGAGACCTTCAAGGACCTTAATGAGAATGCCAAGAAAATGGAAAAGGACCAGTCAGAAATTAAGCATACACTGTCTGAAATAAAGAATATACAGAAATTCAATAGTAGGTCAAAGGACTCCAAGAATCAAACCAAAGATCTGAAATGTAAGAAGACAAAAAACACCCAACCAGGAAAACAAAAAGAAAAATGAATCCAAAATATGAAGATAGTATAAGGAGCCTCTGGGACAACTTTAAGCATACCAACATCAGAATTATTGGGGTGCCAGAAGAAGAGAGAGAGCAAAATATTGAAAACCTATTAGGAGAAATAATCACAGAAAACTTTCTCTACCTGGTGAAATAAATAGACTTGTAAGTCTAAGAAGTGTAGAGAACCCCAAATAAGAGGAATCCAAAGAGGACCACATCAAGATACATCATAATTAAAATGCCAAGGGCAAGACAAAGAGAGAATCATTAAAGCAGAAAGAGAAAAACAGTTGGTTACCTACAAGGGAATACCATATGACTTCCAGCTGATTTCTCAACAGAAACTATGCAGACCAAATGAGAGTAGCAAGAAATATTCAAAGTGATGAACAACAAGGACTTACAACCAAGATTACTCTACCCAGCAAGGCTATCATTCAGAATTTAAGTTCAGATATAGAGCTTCACAGATAAGAAAAAGCTAAAGGAGTTCATCATCATCAAACCAGGATTATATGAAATGCTGAAGGGTATTCTTTAAGAAGAAGAAGAAGAAGAAGAAAAAAGGTAAAGATAACAACTATGAACAACAAAATGATAACAAATGCATACCTACCAACAAGTGAATCTAAAAATCAAGTGAATGAAAAACCTGATGAGCAGAATGGACTGATGAACATAATAGAATGAGGGACATCCTTCTCACAATCCAGGACTGTTGGCTCCAAACTGCTCATCTGCCTGCCTCCCTGATTGCCCCCAACTCTTCTTCCTGCCAGCCACATCACTCCCTAACCATTACCCTGCCAGTCTAATTGATATCTAACTGCTCCCTTGCCAGCATGATTGCCCCCAACTTCCCTCCTCTGCAGGCCTGGTCACCCATAACTGCCCTCCCCTGCAGGCTTGATCACCCATACCTGCCCTCCCTTGCAGGCCTGGAACCTCCCAATGGCCCTCCCCTGCTGGCCATCTTGTGGTGGCCATCTTGTGTCCATATGGGGGCAGGATCTTTGACCACATGGGGGCAGCCAGCTTGTGTGTTGGAGTGATGGTCAATCTGCAAATTACTCTTTTATTAGATAGGATAGAGGCCTGGTGCATGTGTGGGGGCCAGCTAGTTTGCCTTTGAAAGATGTCGTGGATCAGGGTGGGGTTCCCTCAGGGCATGGGTTGGCCTGGGCAAGGAGCCTGTGGTGGTTTGCAGGCCAGCCATGCCCCACAGCAATCCAAGCGAGGCCCTGAGACCTGGGATTAATTTATGTCTACAATTGAAACTTTGTAGCCTGGAGTGGAGCCAAGCCTCCTGCTCACTCCATGGCTGCAGCTATTTCTGTTGGGACATTTACCTTCTATAATTGAAACATTGTAGCCTGGATTGGAGGCTTAGGCTGGCCACAGCTGCAGAAGCTTGACTTCCTCCTTGACCCAGGCAACTCTAGCCTCCTCCTCTCTCCAGCTCCGTGGCTGCCGCCATTTCTGTTGAGATATATCTTCTATAATTGAAACTTTGTAGCATTGAGTGAAGGCCTAGGCCACCAACAGCAGGTGGGGAATGCTTGGCTTCCTCTATTGCCGGGGAAGCCCAAGCCTCCATCCTGCTCTCACTAACCGGAGCCATCTTGGTTAGGGATCATTTGAATAATTTGCTTCTGATTGCCTGATGGACGAGGCTGTGGGCATGGCTTGATTAGAGATATGGTCAATTTACATATTACTCTTTTATTTATTATTTTTTAAATTTAATAAATCTTTATTGTTCAGATTATTAAAATGTTACTCTTTTTCCCCTCCCATAGCTTCCCTCCCCCTGGTATTCATCCCATTCTCTGCCCTCTGCCCTTACCTGCCCCCAACTGTCCTCATCCATAGGTGTATACTTTTTTTCGAGTCTCCTCCTGCACCCCCCACACCTCTTTCCCCCAGAGTAGTCAGTCCATTCCCTTTCTATGCCCCTGATTTTATTATATTCACCAGTTTATTCTATTCATAAGATTTTTAATTCACTTGATTTTTAGATTCACTTATTGATAGATGTGTATTTGTTGTTCATAATTTTTAACTTTACCATTTTTTTCTTCTTCCTCTTCTTAAAGAATACCTTTCAGCATTTCATATAATACTGGTTTGGTGTTGATGAACTCCTTTAGCTTTTTATTATCTGCGAAGCACTTTATCTGACCTTTAAATCTGAATGACAGCTTTGCTGGATAGAGTAATCTTGGTTGTAGGTTTTTGTTGTTCATCACTTTGAATATTTCTTGCCACTCCCATCCTGCCTGCATAGTTTCTGTTGAGAAATCAGTTGACAATTGTATGGGTGCTCTCTTGTAGGTAACTAACTGTTTTTCTATTGCTGCTTTTAATAT
Organism: Antrozous pallidus; assembly: GCA_027563665.1. Classification (NCBI taxonomy): domain Eukaryota; kingdom Metazoa; phylum Chordata; class Mammalia; order Chiroptera; family Vespertilionidae; genus Antrozous; species Antrozous pallidus. Next base: position 105,044,748 of record CM050514.1, on the reverse strand, counting down.
TCTCTCTTTATATTTTGCTCTTGGCATTTCAATTATGATGTGTCTTGGTGTGGTCCTCTTTGGATTCCTTTTGTTTGGAGTTCAGTGCAACTTCCTGGACTTATAAGTCTATTTCTTTCACCAGGTGGGGGAAGTTTTCAGTCACTATTTCTTTAAATAGGTTTTCAGTATATTTCTCTCTCTCTTTTTCTGGCACCTTCATAATTCGGATGTTGGTATGCTTGAGGTTGTCCCAGAGGCTCTTTACACTATCGTCAATTTTTTGGAGTCTTTCTGCTTTTTGCTTTTCAGGCTGAGTGGATTTTGCTTTTGTTTTTCAAATCTTTGACTTTATTCTTGCAGTCCTCTCATCTGCTTTTGGGTCTCTGTATAATATTGTTTTTATTTCAGTCAGTGTATGCTTAATTTCTAGTTGGTCCTTTTTAATATCCTTCATAGTCTCATTCATATCCTTGAGAGACTCGCTCATATCCTCGAGGATCTCACTCATATCCTCAAGGGTCTCATTAAATTTATTGTCCTTTTCTAGGAGCCTCTTGAAAAACCTTGTAACTGTGGTTTTAAACTCTATGGACAGTTGTTTTTTTCCCTCTATTTCTTTCACATGTAATTTGTTACCTTGTCTTTGCATTTTGGCTGCTTTCCTGAGTTGGTCAAGTAGCTTTGTGTGGTAGGTGCCCTCTAGGGGACAGTGGCTCACCCTTCCCAGTTACCTGAGGTGGATACTCTTGGTGCACCTCTTTATGGGTTTCACAGTCTTGTTTTATTTAAGCCTAGATTGTTGCTGGTATCACTGGCCTCCAGACCAATTGGCTGTGAGGATGAGCTGTGTTCAGCCTGGATGGGGCAGAGTCTCTGGGCTGGGCAGGCAGCCCTGGTTTCTGGTCAGCTCCACCCTAAAATGCTCTCAGGTCTCCATGCAATGGCTGCATGCACCTCTGAGAGAAAGCTGCCCCGAGCTCTGCCCACTGCCAGACAGTCTAGTTTCTCCCCAAATGAGTCTGCACACTCAAAAACTCACCCTAACGGGAAAACAAAGCAGTCTGGTGTTTTGTTTTTGTTTTTTCCTCCAGAACATTAGAGCCAGCCAGGAGCCCTCTCTGGTAGCTCGCGTGCCTTTGCAGTGCTTGAGTTTTAGCATGTTTCCTCCTTACAGTCCAGTTTCACCCCTTATTAGTCTGGGTTCCCCGAGACTCACCTAGAACCAGGGCTCAGTGCAGTGCGACACCTTTGTCTCCCTCCCAGTTCAAGAAAACCAGCCAGGTTTGCAGCTGCCCGCCCTTTCCATTCATGCACAGCTCCAAACCTCTGACGCCACCTGTATCCGCAACTTAGTCCTCCTCTGCTCTCCGGAGTCTCAGTGTTCTTTTACTGTTCCTTCTGTTTGTGGAATGTCCACTCAGCCATCCCTCTGGAGTCCGTTTTGTCCTTAGTTTTAGTTTTGAATTTGTTGTTCGGGGCAGGAGTATGGGTGTTTACCTATGCTTCCATCTTGGTTCCTCTCCACATATTACTCTTTTATAGGATAACACATGGTTTATGCTAAGATTATCTATTTTTTCATTTTTGTATATATACAAAAATTTATTTCCCATTAAAGAAAATTCAGAAACTATTAGAAAGATTAAGGCCAAGTTTCTGGTACTTTAAAAGGCTATTAAAATTATAGCATAATTTTGTCTTAAAAAGAGCCGTAGAAAAAGTAATAGTAGAAAAGTTTAGTTTCTTTAATTTATGAACAAACAAACCCAATCCAAATTTGATTAAATATGGTCTTTTCACAATGATTGTTACAAAAAATTCAACTGATAATGGCTATTGTAAATAACACTGTAATAGTGTCAACAATAATATTAAGAAAAAATTACCTATGGACACAGATAATAAAGAGGTGAAGGGCTGGGATGAGATGGGAACTGGGTTGAGAGGATCAATGGGGAAAAAAAGAGGACATTTCTGAAACCAGTTTGGCTCAGTGGATAGAGCATCAGCCTGTGGACTCAAGAGTCCCAGGTTCTATTCTGGTCAAGGGCACGGACCTTGGTTGCGGGCACATGCCCAGTAGGGGGTGTGAAGGAAGCAGCTGATTGATGTTTCTCTTTCATTGATATTTCTAACTCTCTCTCTCCCTTCCTCTCTGTAAAAAATCAATAAATTACATTTTTTTAAAAAAAGAAAGAAAAAGAGGGAGAACCAAGATGGCGACATAGATAAAACACCTATCTTGCCGTCATGCTCAGCAATTTTAACACTACAACTTAACGAAAGAACAAACACCTTCCAGAATCACCAGAAAGCAGGCCGAGTGAAAACTCCACAAATAAAAGTGAAGATAAGACACTGTGACTCGGAGAAGTGGCTGAGGACAGCGTTGAAAGATTCGCGCAGAGAGAGGTTGGGAGCGCGCCCGTGGAGAGGGCGGGCAGCTGAAAACCGGGCAGTTTTCTCAAACGGAGAGACAAAGGCGTCCCACTGGACTGATTCTCCAGCGCTGGGCAAAGTCCAGGGAACCCACTATCACACGGGGTGAAAACTGGACAGACGGAGGGCACCCCAAAGCTCGGGTGCTGCAGGGTTCTCCCGGCTTGTGGAGAAGGCAGCTTGCGCAAACAGCTCAGCTGTACGACCACGTAGAGAGCGATCTGCGACTTGCCCTCTCATTCGGAAAACCGTCAGTCTGCTTTGTTTTACGACCCTGGGTGAGACATTGCGGTAGCATAGTCATTTGGGGAGAGTCTGAATTCCCCGGCAGCCGGTGGAGCTCGGCAGTGGCTCTCTCTCAGAGGTGCTGGCAGCCATTGCCCCCAGCACAGAGTCCCTGGGGCCGCAGAGGGCGGAGCTAACACTGTCTGCTTGGCCTGGAGACTCCGCCCATCCAACCTGAGCACAGCTGAACTTCACAGACAATTGGCCTGGAGGTCAACCCTCCAAGTGCTAACAACGACTAACCTGAGCTTAACTTCAGCAAGACTGTGCAACCCATATCCACCTCAGGTAACTGGGGAGATTGAGCCCCTGTCCCTAGTAGGATGTCTACCACACAAAGCTAATTGACCAACTCAGGGAAGTAGCCACCATGCAGAGACATGGAAAGAAATCAGATGTGAAATAAATGGAGGAAAAAAAAAACGACTGGACATGGAATTCAAAACCACAGTTATAGGGTTTTTCAAGAGGCTCCAACAAAAGGTCGAGGCCTATAAGGAAATAAGCAAGACCACAAAGGAAATGATCAAGACCAACGTGGAAATGAATGAGTCCTACAAGGAAATGAACAAGACCCTCAAGGATATAAACGAGACCTGCAAGGAAATGATCAAGACCAACATGGAAATGAATGAGTCCTACAAGGAAATGAAGGAGACACTCAAGGATATAAAGGAGATTCTCAAGGATATGAAAAAGGACCAACCAGAAATTAAGCATACACTGACTGAAATAAAAAATATTATACAAAGACCTAAAAGTGCTCTGGAGCATCCCAAGAACCAAGTTCAAGATTTGAAATACAAAGAGGTAACATCCACTCAGCTGAAAAAGCAAGAAACCAAAAGAATCCAAAAAATTGAAGATAGTGTAAGGGGCCTCTTGGACAACCTCAAGCATACCAACATCCGAATTATAGGGGTGCCAGAAAAAGAGAGAGAGCAAGACAATGAAAACCTATTTGAAGAAATAGTGACTGAAAACTTCCCACACCTGGTGAAAGAAATTGACTTAGGAGTCCAAGAAGCGCACCAAACCCCAATATATAGGAACCCTAAGAGGACCACACCAAGGCACATCATAATTAAAATGCCAAGAGCAAAAGACAAAAAGAGAATAATAAAAGCAGCAAGAGAGAAACAGTTGGTTACCTATAAGGGAGCACCCATACGATTGTCAGCAGATTTCTCAACAGAAACGATGCAGGCCAGACGGGAGTGGCAAGAAATATTCAAAGTGATGAACAGCAAGAATCTACAACCAAGATTACTCTATCCAGCAAAGCTGTCATTCAGATTTAAAGGTCAGATAAAGTGCTTCTCAGATAAGAAAAAGCTAAAGGAGTTCATCACCACCAAACCAACGTTATATGAAATGCTGAAGGATATTCTTTAAGAAGAGGAAGAAGAAAAAGGTAAAAATATAAATTATGAACAACAAATACACATCTATCAACAAATGAACATAAAAATCAAGTGAATTGATAGGCTAATGAACAGGATAAACTGGCCAATATAACAGAGACATGGACATAGAGAGGGAATGGACTGACAATTCTTGGGGAGAAAAGGGTTGTGGGAAGTGCAGCAAGACACTGGACAAAAATCTTGCAAAAATGGGAGAGGACTGTGGGGAGGGGGAGGTGAGGGTGGAAGGTGGGATAGGTACAGGGTGGAGGGGAGCTATAGGGGGATAAAAAGGGGAAACAATGTAATTAATAAACTGAACAATAAAGATAAAAAAAATTTAAAAAAATAAAAAAATAAATAAATAAAAAAGAAAGAAAAAGTAGGGCATCTAACATATGTTTATGTTAATTATAAGATAAAGATTTTTAAAATAAATAAATAAAAAGTAACATTGAATTCAGACAACTAATATGGGAAGGAGATCTTTTTATTTGAGAACAAGTGTTTGTTTATAGGAAGTAATTCTCTACGTGAAATAAATAATCTGTGTATCATCTTTCTCATTGTTGAATGCATGTGTGTGTGTGTAACAGATGTATATTCCTAAGGTATCCTATCTAATAAAATAGTAATATGCAAATTGACCACATCTCCGCTACACTAATAAGCCATGCCCACCAGCCATGCCCATCAGCCAATCAGGAACAATATGCAAATTAACCCCCATCCAAGATGACTGCCAGCCACAGAGTGCAGGAGGGAGGCTTGGGTTTCCCCTGCGATGGAGGAAGCCAATCTTTCCACCTGCCCCACGGCCTAGGCCTCCACTCAATGCTACAAAGTTTCAATTATAGAAGATATGTTCCAACAGAAATGGCAGCAACCATGGAGCTGGAGAGAGCAGAGGCTAGGGTTGCCCTGGTGATGAAGGAAGCCAAGCTTCTGCAGCCCTGGCCTGCCTTGGCCTCTGCTTAAGGCTACAAAGTTTCAATTATAGAAATTAAATGTCCCAACAGAAATGGCTGCTGCCATAATGTGAGCAAAAAGCTTGGCTGTGCTCCAGGCTACAGTTTCAATTTTAGAATATAAATTAATCCCAGATCTCAGGGCCTCCACTTGGATCACTGGGGGCCGTGGCAGGCCTGCAGACCAACACACGCCCCTCACCCAGATCACCCCATACCCCAAGGGAACCCCCACCCTGATCTGGGACACTCTTCCGGGCAAACCAGCTGGCCCCCACACATGCACCAGGCTTCTATCCTATCTAATAAAAGAGTAATGTGCAGATCGCCCATCACTCCAACACACAAGATGGCTGTCCCCATGTGGTCAAAGATCCTGCCCCCATGTGGACACAAGATGGCCACCACAAGATGGCCAGCAGGGGACCCAGTTGTGGGTGATCAAGCCTGCAGGGGAGGGCAGTTATGGGTGATCAGGCCGGCAGAGGAGGGAAGTAGGTGGAAAACAGGCTGGCAGGGGAGCAGTTAGGCATCAATTAGGCTGGCAGGGGAGTGGTTAGGGAGTGATCAGGCTGGCAGGCAGCAGCAGTTAGGGGCAATTTGGAAGGCAGGCAGGTGAGCAGTTGGGAGTCAGCAATCTTGGATTGTTAGAGGGATGTCCAACAATCCGTTTAGGCCCGATCCTGGTGGGTGGGGCCAAAATTGTGTCTTGGGAAGGAGGAGTGGAGGAGCCACAGTGAAGAGCTGGCCTAAAGTTGGGGCCCAGGCAACAGAGCAGCCCGGACTTGAGAGGCAGGGACACAGGTTAGGGGAGAGGCCGACGCCAACCTTAGGCAGGACCTGAGGGGTGGGACCAGCAGAGCAAAGAGGTGGGATTAGGCCACGGCTAGAAGTAGGAAGAAAGTTTAGAGAATGAAAGGTGAAGGGCCAAGTTCTGGAGTCAGGGCTTCTATGGGGTGGGATCAGGCCTATACAGGCCATTGGACATCCCTCGAGCTGTCCCAGATTGGAGAGGGTGCAGGCTTGGCTGAGGGACAACCCCCCCCCCCGCTCCATGCATGAATTTCATGCACCGGGCCTCTAGTTATAGATAAAGATGGTAAAATCTACAGTTTGAGAGACCAATTAGATAGGTTAGGTGAGGGACAAATATATGTGGATGCTAATTTCAATTTTTTTTTTGTTTTGTGATTGATAGAACAGTGATACTATTGGTTGAGACATATTTTATAAAGGAGAAATAATATATTTTATTGAGACTTTAGATACTCTGCATCTGAGAAGACAATGCATCATACATGTTGATAACACAGGGGGTATATAGAAACAGTTGTAGAAGTTATTACCAAATATCAGTCAAGACTATTTCTAGAAACTGAATTTATAGCAATTAATAAAACAGAAAAAATACTTTCTTATATAACCCACTGGAAAGCCAATTCTGAAAAGTAATCACAACAGAACAGCCTGTGAAACATAGGAAGTTTCTCATGGCTTCAGAAAAACACTTGTTACTTTTAATTTTCAGATTCTGGATACAGAACTAGAAAACATCAGTCCAGATATGAATATTAGGGACTTATTTCAGACTTGCATGAAATCAACTGAAGGAAAACAGAATAGAAACTATGCAGATAATTTAAAGGAGCTGATTGGGGAAGCTCCACAAAGGTTGGGGGCTTGGGTAGTGTTTTTTTTTGTTTGTTTTTGTTTTTTTGAGGGGGTAGAAGGGGGTCTTGTTTTCTTCATTACTTTTTCCCTGTCATCAGAAAATATGTATGACACAAGACAGAAATGCAATGAAGATCTGCTGAGTCTGTGTATAAACTATTGTTAAGCCTTTGAAAAGTAATAATAAATGCATTATTACAAAATCAGCAATTGAGACATTTAAGCAACTGGTTGTGCAATCAATTTTTTTCATCTATCCAATGAAGATAAATCAACACATTTCAAAAAAGGAAGATTAAACAAGATAATCTGTTTAAAAGACTTAGTCCAGTAATGTTTTATAATAAGAAGCACAATAACGATAGTGTTTTATAGTATCATTAATGTTAAACTGTGGATGAATAATTCAGAGTTTGTGAATACTTGTCCTCTCTCTACAATAATTTACTCAACCACTGAGAAAATTCATTGAGAGTTTCAATTGTTTTATTCTTTCAGGAAATCCCATTAAGCAGACTAACTTATTTAAAAGTTAGGATAAATTTTTAACAATAAATCAAACCAAATTTTCAAACAATTTAGAAAAAGAAAAAACTGATCCAATGTTGTTTATATTCTTCATAATTAAATCAGCCAAAGGAATCTAGGAGGGCAAAGGGTCATTTTTTGGCCTTTAGGCTCTCTATAACTTGATCCTTAAACAACATGAGGATTAGAGTCACTGACCACCCCCCCCCCCCCCAGTCAAAAATTCATATATAACTTTGACTCCCTCAAAACTTGGCTATTAAGAGCCCACTATTGACTGGAAGCCTTACAAGTAACATAAGTGGTCAATTAACTCATTGGTATGCTATATAGACTATATCTTGTATCCTTATAGTAAAGTCAGCTAGAGAGAAAAATCATAAGGAACAGAAAATACATTTTCAAAATTTATTTTAAAAAATAAATGCATAACTGGACCTGTGTAATTCAAACTCCACTTGTTCAAGGGACAACTGTGTGACTGTGTCTGTAGGTGTGTGTATATGAATAACTATGTGAAGGAAATATGAATACATGAATACATAAAATGTTTATTACATAATATATATTTGTGTTAATTAAAATAGAAATAAATTTGTGTTAAAACATAAATAAACTAGTGGCCTGGTGCTCAAAATTCGTGCATGGAGCAGGCTTTCCTCAGCCCAGCCTGCACCCTCTCCAATCAGGCACCCCTTCGAGGATGTCTGACTGTTGGAAGTCGGACATCCCTCATGTAATCTAGGAACACTGGCTCCTAACTGCTCACTGGCCTGCCTGACTGATTGCCCCTAACTACCTCTGTCTGCCTGATCACCCATAAGTGCTCCACTGATGGCCTGACTGCCCCTAACTGCCTCTGCCTTGCCCCACACCTGGGACCCAGGCTTCCCTCCCTCTGGCCAGCTATGGGCACCCAGGACCTGAGCCAGCTTCACTCAGGCCAGCCGCAGCCATAGGCAACCTCAGGCACCCAGGACCACAAGACATGTGGCCTAACCCCAGGGCCGGAAAGGGCCCCTGCCCCTCAAGCCGCTGCCCCGCCCCTAGCACCACTACTGCTTGCGCCACCACCTCATTCCTTGTGCCACCACACCTTGCACTGCCCGTTCCATTGCAGAATGGCCTGGGGAGCAGATGCCGCATGCCGGCAGTCCCGGCCGGCCCACCCCACAGAGCGGCCTGGGGAGCAGACACCGTGTGCCGCGGGTCCCAGCCACTCTGCACGGCACCTGCTCCATCCCCTCACAGGGCCCCGCAGAGTGGCGTGAGGAGCGGATGCCGAGCGCCAGTGGTCCCGGCCAGCCCACAGCACCCCACAGAGCGGCCTGGGAGCCATGCGCCGGTGGTCCCAGCAGGCCCACAGCACCCTGTGGAGCAGCGGAGGAGACATGAGGGGCGTGGCCATGCAGCACCTAGCCCCGCCCCCCACTCCTGATTGAATGATAGTGTATCGAAGGTACGGTCACATTAGCATATTGCTCTTTTATTATATAGGATAAAATTAATTTGATACTTCAGAAACATGCACAGTTTATCTTGCAGTTTTACAAACCCCTGGGCTACTACTTCATAACCTAAAATTACTCATGGTCCATTTTGAGATTTATGACTTCAAAGCAAAGAGACATCAAATAATGGAAATTTGTAAGTTTGTGTTTTGAGATCTTAACTCTTTTATTGGCTTTCTGTTTCAAGGTTTCATAATTACAAAAGTTGATTGCCTATCGGAATTACCCAATTGACTCTAAAATACAGGTTTTCAGGTCTTGGTCCAGAAGTATCAAATTCAGATTTCTTCCAGAGAAATGGATTTCTCCATCACTAGTGTGAGTGGGGTTCTTTATGATAGAATATGAATTTTCTAAGACTTGCATGGAAGAGTGAATGGTTTTTATTGGTGTGGAATTATGTTTCTCAGGTTGGAAAGTTCCTTTGTGCTTAAACCAGTCCTGGAAAATATGTAGCTGGGGCTCCAATAGACCCAAAGTAGGGCCAGTGTCCAGAGCTTCCATTCCATGATGGAGCTCAATCCAATGTATCGTAATTAAAGTCCAGTAGTCCATTGTGAGTGTTCCACATGACCATGAGACACATGGGTGAATGAAGGGGGGCATGCCCCTGCAACAGGAGTTCTAGGAGTGGAGGCAAGCAGGAGAGGCAAGAGAGAGAACTCCGTTTGTTCAGGAATTTAATATTCAATCTTCCCAAGTTTGCAATGGCCATACCTATTCTGGCCACTAACTTGTTCCTAAGTGTGACTGGCAGATAAGCACCTGCTCATTACACCCATCCTTACTGGGCATGCATTTATATTTATTCCTTTCCAGTTAAATAATAACCAGTTTTATTATAATGGTATCAAAATGTCTAGGAGTTGACCTGGTAATCTTTATTGCAATCAACTTGGGTTCTCCTGATAATCAGCTATTCAGGATTACTTTCTGAGGAGTCTTCCTAAATTCACTTCAGTTCTGTATTCCCATGAGCAGCTTCCTATTAATCCACTTTTGCATTTGCAGATTTCAGTTACTAACTCCATTTTAGTGCTTGATTTCAATTTCTTATTAGAACCACTTTTTTTAGAGGGAAAGTGTTTCTATTTTTATCTCAGATGTTAAAATAAAAATTAGAAAATATATTTGACTGTAGATATATTCATTTAAGAAATTTAAGTTTATAGAAAAATCTTTTTAACTTTAAGCATTAGCCCATATCAGTGTTTTAATACAATTTGCAATCACTAGATATCATATCACTAATCTAATAAGGATTAATATATTTTTAAGGAAAGTAAAAAAATAATGATTAAATAAATTCAATTATAGATGAGTTAATTTATAAGATAAATGTGTTTCTGAAAGATATCTCTGTTGAGATAATTTCTATTAATCAATTATATTTTCTCATTGACATAGCTGATCATTGCAAAAGCATGATTCTCTCTAGTGTCAAGAAAATGTAGTCTCACCAAAACCGGTTTGGCTCAATGGATAGAGTGTCGGCCTGCGGACTGAAAGGTCCTGGGTTCGATTCCGGTCAAGAACATCTACCTTGGTTGTGAGCACATTCCCAGCTGATTGATGTTTCTCTCTCATCGATATTTCTGACTTTCTATCCCTCTAACTTCCTTTCTATGAAAACATCATAAAGCCGAGACCAGTTTGGCTCAAAACATCATAAAGCCGAGACCAGTTTAGCTCAGTGGATAGAGCGTCGGACTGGGGACTGAAGGGTCTCGGGTTCGATTCCAGTCAAGGGCATGTACCTTGGCTTCGGGCACATCCCCAGTAGGGGACCTACAAGAGGCAACTGATCAATGTTTCTTTCTCATCGATGTTTCTGACTTTCTATCCTTCTCCCTTCTGCTCTGTAAAAAATCAATAAAATATATTTTAAAAAATAAAATAAAAAATAAAAACATCATAAAATATTTTTTTAAAAAAAGAAAAAAAATGTAGTTTTGATGCTAAAAAAGAAAACAAGCATAACTCGAATGTAAAGTTACTTTTAAAATCATATATTAAAGGTATATTACAAATGTTAGCACAATTATAATACTTAATCATGTCAAGAAATAGTGTGCCTCTATTCCCATGTTGCTTCTTTCCTATTGGGTTAATGTAGTATCTCTAGAAATGATGTCCTTCTTAAATACTCTAAACTTAAAACAAACTTTAATTGGCACTGATATCTCAATTATTTTCTTGTACTAAGAAATGTAAGACTATGAAGATTAAGCAGATGTAGTAGGAAAAGTGTTTCTAAAAGCTGATTTTTAAAAATGCATTTCCAGTAATACATAACATGTTGTAATATCAGTTACCCAGATTTAGTATTTTGATAAGTATTAATTTCTCAATGGTTACTTTCCTTTCAGTGAAGTCTGTCCAAATAATTCAAGATTTGAATTTTGAAAATCTCATTTTCTTTAGTTTTGAGCCTGAATTTTACAGTGCATAAACATTTGGTCTCACAGACTCTAAACTTTTAATGTATTCAAGTTATTTAATGGCTGCAAAAATCACCTTTGATTCAACACTCTTCACACACACACACACTTAATAGATTGCTTTTTTATTTGACATTCCTCTCTTCCAAGAAACGTGGGTAATTTGTTCAGCTCGAGCTGTGCACGAACAGGGAACTGAGGAGACACAAGGTGAACTGCATTAAGTATGTGACTCCAACTGGGGCTGCAACCCTGTGATACAGATCACAGCAGTTTCACACTTCCTAAAATGTGAAATCTCTGAGAACCGTGAACTTGGGTTAAAATTCCTCATCATCAGTCTCCTACATCTATACTTAAACTATGAAGTTGCCTGTTCAATTAGAATGTGAGGTGCTGTATCAGAAAACACACACAACTGGTTTTATTAAGGGAGTAAACAATAAGGGACAGCTGGAGACTGAGGGTGGTCAAAGACCACCTAAGTTTACCCTATTGTCACAGAGAAGCAAAGAAGTTGTGGGCTGATGGGTCATTGGAGGAAGGCAGAGAGAGAGATAAGCCTAAATGAATGAGCACAGCCTCATTCAATATATTTATTCCTATTTTCTTAGACATTGGCGGAATAATTATTCTTTTACTCTATTATATTTTTATATTAAATTTTTCATGTTTATATTACCAAAATTATAGTTTATAGTCATAAATATATGATTCTAATGAACTTATTGTAAAAGATAGATTCTTTACTGTCTAAATTGTATCCTTTCTACATATTAAGTTTAGCCTTTAAAAAGTATCTTAGCCAAAACTGGTTTGGCTCAGTGGATAGAGCGTCGGCCTGTGGACTGAAAAGTCCTGGGTTCGATTCTGGTCAACATCATGTACCTTGGCTGCAGGCACATCCCCAGTGAGGGGTGTGCAGGAGGCAGCAGATCAATGTTTCTCTCTCATCAATGTTTCTGACTTTCTATCCCTCTCCTTTCCTCTCAGTAAAAAAATCAATAAAATATATATATTTTAAAAAGTATCTTAAAAAAGAAAGTATTCACTTAAGAGAAAAATGAAACATGTTTCTAGCCAGTATCTCAGGAGAAATCTTATCATTTCTCTCCCTTGTAACTTATCATAAAAGCTCTAAGGAAATAGTGTTTAAAACCACTTAACCAAAAGGCCAAAATCAATTTAACAAGAGTTAGCTAATGTTTTACTAAAGTGAACTCTCCTTTCTTTAAACATGATTAATATCATTTAGGATTTGTTATTAGTGGTGTCATTTCGAAAAAGTGTGACCAATTTGGAATGAAAGAGCTTTTGTGTACATGTATGGAATTTATGGGCATCACAGAAATTTAACATAATATTGCTGATTACACCTTTTCCTTGCCTTTTATATTTTAAGAGAACACTCCATTTTTACTCTGTCTTCTTGGAATGTCTCCTGAAAGTTCACTGAAGGATGAAAAATACTTAACTTATAAGCAGCCATGATTTAAAAAAAAAAAAAAAAAAACCAAAAAACAAAAACTCTATGCAAATTATATTCTAGGATGACATTTAAGAATGTTAATAGTAAAATCATAAAAATCGATGAATTTTAGAGTTAGAAGGGGCTAAACAATATAGACCAGTAATTTTCAAACCACTTTTAACAGTTTGTTTCTGCTAAGAACCTCAATATATACAAATGTTTAACATGTACCTTGTATGACTGAGGTGACTTGGTATGTAAGCTGGTTTTCTCCAGTATCACAGTCCCCACCATCAGCCCAAACGCACAATTGAAAACCAGACCTGTTAACTTACATGGCCTCTTACTTTAGCGTAGAACCATAGTCCTACATTTGAAATGTAACTTGATCCAATCTGGTGTTAATACTATTTTTTATTTATGCACTTATTTATTTTGCTTCTCACTATCCACATGCTAATATGTTTTTTTCACCTACAAAGTTACACTTTATATCAATTTCCCTTGCCAGATCATGGTGCTACTGTGAATATGATTCACACATAAATCTATGTCTGTTCTTTAAAAAAAAGAAAAGAAGGGGAGAACTAAGATGGCGGCAAAGGCAAAACACCTATCTTGCCGTCATAATCAGCAATTTTAATACTACAACTTAACGAAAGAACAAACACCTTCCAGAATCACCAGAAAGCTCGCCGAGTGAAAATTCCACAAATAAAAGTGAAGATAAGACACTGAGACCCGGAGGAGCGGCGGCGGACAGCCTTGAAAGATTCGCACGCAGAGAGGTTTGGAGTGCGAGCCACGGAGAGGGCGGGCGGCTGAAAACCGGCCAGTTTTCTGGAACGGGGAGACAAAGGCGTCCCACTGACTGATTCTCCAGCTCTGGGCGAAGTCCAGAGAACCCGCTATCACACGGGGTGAAAACTGGACAGTGGGAGGGCACGCCGAAGCTCGGGTGCTGCCAGGTCTCCCGGCTTGTGGAGAAGGCAGCTTGTGCGAACAGCTCGGCTGCGTGACGGCGCAGAGAGCGCACCGAGACTTGCCTCTCATTCGGAAAATCGTCAGACTGCTTTGTTTTATGACCCTGGGTGAGACATTGCGCATGCAGACTCATTTTGGGAAAGTCTGAATTCCCCGGCAACCGGCAGCCGGTGGAGCTTCGTAGCGGCTCTCTCTCTCAGAGGTGCTGGCGGCCATTGCCCCCGGCACAGAGTCCCTGGGGCCGCATAGGGCGGAGCTAACGCTGTCTGCTTGGCCCGGAGACTCCGCCCACCCAACCTGAGCACAGCTGAGCTTCACAGACAATTGGCCTGGAGGTCAACCCTCCAAGTGCTAACAACGATTAACCTGAGCTTAACTTCAGCAAGACTGTGCAACCCATATCCACCTCAGGTAACTGGGGAGGCTGAGCCACTGTCCCTTGTAGCACGTCTACCACACAAAGCTAATTGACCAACTCAGGGAAGCAGCCACCATGCAGCAACATGGAAAGAAATCAGATGTGAAAGAAATGGAGGAAAAAAAACGACTGGACATGGAATTCAAAACCACGGTTATAGGGTTTTTTAAGAGGCTCCAACAAAAGATCGAGGCCTATAAGGAAATAAGCAAGACCACAAAGGAAATGAGTGAGTCCTACAAGAAAATGAACAACACCCTCCAGGATATAAACGAGAGCTGCAAAGAAATTATTAAGACCAACGTGGAAATGAATGAGTCCTACAAGGAAATGAAAGAAACCCTCAAGGATATAAAGCAGACTCTCAAGGATATGAAAAAGGACCAACCAGAAATTAAGCATACACTGACTGAAACAAAAAATATTATACAAAGACCTGAAAGTGCCCTGGAGCACCCCAAGAACCAAGTTCAAGATTTGAAATACAAAGAGGTAAAATCCACTCAGCTGAAGAAGCAAGAAACCAAAAGAATCCAAAAAATTGAAGATAGTGTAAGGGGCCTCTGGGACAACCTCAAGCATACCAACATCCGAATTATAGGGGTGCCAGAAAAAGAGAGAGAGCAAGACAATGAAAACCTATTTGAAGAAATAGTGACTGAAAACTTCCCACACCTGGTGAAAGAAATTGACTTGGGAGTCCAAGAAGTGCACCGAATCCCAATATATAGGAACCCTAAGAGGACCACACCAAGGCACATCATAATTAAAATGCCAAGAGCAAAAGACAAAGAGAGACTATTAAAAGCAGCAAGAGAGAAACAGTTGGTTACCTATAAGGGAGCACCCATACGACTGTCAGCGGATTTCTCAACAGAAACGATGCAGGCCAGACGGGAGTGGCAAGAAATATGCAAAGTGATGAACAGCAAGAATCTACAACCAAGATTACTCTATCCAGCAAAGCTATCATTCAGAATTGAAGGTCAGATGAAGTGCTTCGCAGATAAGAAAAAGCTAAAGGAGTTCATCACCACCAAACCAACATTACATGAAATGCTGAAAGATATTCTTTAAGAAGAGGAAGAAGAAAAAGGTAAAAGTGTAAATTAGGAACAACAAATACACATCTATCAACAAATGAACATAAAAATCAAGTGAATTGATAGGCTGTTGAACAGGATAGACTGGTGAATATAACAGAGACATGGACATAGAGAGGGAATGGACTGACAATTCTTGGGGAGAAAAGGGTTGTGGGAAGTGCAGCAAGAGACTGGACAAAAATCTAGCAACAATGGGAGAGGACAGTGGGGAGGGGGAGGTGAGGGTGGAGGGTGGGATAGGTACAGGGTGGAGGGAAGCTATAGGGGGATAAAAAGGGGAAACAATGTAATTAATAATAAACTGAACAATAAAGATTAAAAAAAAAAGAAAGAAAATGTTTTATTGTTGGTTGTGGCTAAAACACTTTCTTTTTAATTTTTTTAAAATTGATTACAGAAAGGAAGGGAGAGGGAGAGAGAGATAGAAAGATCAATGATGAGAAAGAATCATTGATGAGTTATCTCCTGCACACCACCCACTGGGGACTGAGCCCACAACCCATACATGTGCCCTGGACCAGAATCAAATCTCGGATGCTTTAGTCTGCAGAACGACACTCCGTTCACTGAGACAAACCGGCTAGGGCACACTATTTTTATGTGAATAGAAGATTCCCAGCTACCAAAAACTGTATCATGTTTATCTTTGTAAGTCCAATTCCTGTGAATAGCAATACCAATTCATGTTAATACCAATAATCATGGAACTAAAATAGTACCTTCAAGTACATTAATTGAATCATTTGAAATAGGTAGTATTTAAAGTTTTTAATCTGCAGAAACATGTTCCTGTGACTTAACCTAATACCACTTAATAGCTTTGTAAAGCAATCATTATCTCCTTTCTCTCAGGGTAAGAAAAATGGGTTTGTAGAGAAGAGTTTGCCCAAGGCCACACTGCTAGGATTATTAAAGTGGGGATTTGGCTAAACACATCTGTCTAAGTCTCATGACTTTTCCCTTGTACCAAGCTGCCCTATGTTCAGATCATTTGATTGTATCGGAGCAAGTTTATTAAAAGTAGAACATACTTCCAGGAATGCTTGAGAATAGGAAACATTAATCTCAGAATGTATTTGTGTATGAACTAAGCTAATCTTCACATATTAAAAATAAATTACTAAAATTGTGATCAGTGGTATAAATTGTCTGAGACTTGTAGACTACTTCTTAAGCCATTATTAGCTGTGAATCTTGTTTACATGTATAATAAACTTACCCCATGTTATCAAATCAGGAGATCTTTACTTTGTCTAGAATTTTGAATTAAAATAAAAACATATTAGACTAAACACAATGAAAGAGGATAATTAAAATGTGAGAATGTTTCCTTGAAAATTGTATTTAATTTCAGAAACTGTTAGGTGGAAAAATATCAGACTTTGTATCATTGTCCAATCATCTTTTCAATTAAAAGAAAAAGAGTTTAAAACAAAACAAGCACAACAGAAAACTTTCTAATATAAAAGGAAGAGAAAATAAATACATGGGGACATAATACTGATTCATGAAGAGATTATTTGACCCCATCAGCAATAACATCAAAGGGCTCTCAGGACCCAAAAAATTTTTAAATAATCATTCCATGGTATTAGAGCAGTAAAAGTATACAATAGCTGTTTAAGCTGAAACAAAATGAGAGAATTTTGACGTTTTATTACATTTGGTTCTATCCTTTAAAAAAAGACATTCAGGTATCATATGTAAATCATTTTTACGTTTTTCAAAAAAAGGCAAAATAAAAAACAAGATATAAGAAACAAAAATCCATGAAGATTCTCAAAGCACTTATACAACTTGCATGCTTTTATTTATTTAATTAATTTTGTGCAGATGTGTATCTGAGATGCATACAGATTTGGATTTAAACCTCAACTCTACCATTCCTAACTGGTAGATTTGGTGATAGAGATTAATGTTAATGGGGATATTATGTTCATGCATGTATAATGTTTATCGCAGCAAATGTAAAGCACAATAATTAATTCTGGTCATTGTGATTTTCATTATATTGTTAGAATTATTAAAAAGTACCTTGCTGTTTTCAAAGAATAAAAAGAAGAATGATTATAGATAAAAATTAAATAGGTTTTGAAAAATAAAATTTCGAAGTTACCTCACTCTATATTAAAATAGAAAACAAATCTTAATTTTTCTAGCTAAATGTAAAAATAAAACCAGAAAAAATGCAGTACACATGAGAACTGAATAATGTAACTAATATCTGGATGGGGAAAGTTTTCTACATTTAAAAGCAGTTAAATACTCACTCTTATTCATGGCTTGTGAGAGTGTAGATGTTTTCTGTTTTTTTTTCAGAAATATTTTTGCAGTACATACTAAAAACCTTAAAAATGTCCATGCCCTTTGAGTCAGTAAGTCAGCCCATTTAATCAGACACTTAAATTCTAATGAAGAAATAACAAATGTGAACAAGGCATATAGAAAAATGTGATCAAGTTAGTGTTATTCCTAAAAGGAGACAAAAATAATCCTGAAAAAAGCCTAAATAGTCTAACTGTTCAACAATAAATAATCCTATCTAATAAAAGAGTAATATGCAAAATTGACTGCACCTCCACTACACCCCACAGCCACACCCACCAGCCACGCCCAATAACCATGCCCACCAGCCAATCAGGAGTAAATATGTAAATAAACCACTACCAAGATGGCTGCAGCCACTGAGAGCAGGAGGGAGACTTGGGTTTCCCCAGCAATGGAGGAAGCCAAGCTTCTGCAGCTCTGCCCAGCTTAGGCCTCCACTCTAGCCTACAATGTTCAATTATAGAAAGTAAATGTCCCAACAGAAATGGCTGCTGCCACGACGTGAGCAGAAGGCTTGGCTCTGATCCAGGCTACAAAGTTTCAATTGTAGACATAAATCAATCCCAGATCCCAGGGCCTCCACTTGGGTTGCTGGGGGTGTGGCCAGCCTGCAAACCACCATAGGCCCCTCGCTCAGGTCACCCCATGCCACAAGGGAACCCCAACCATGATCAGGGACACCCTTCAGGGCAAACCAGCTGGTCCCGACCCATGTACCAGGCCTCTATCCTATCTAATAAAAGAGGAATATGCAGATTGACCATCACTCCAACACACAAGATGGCTGCCCCCATGTGGTCAAAGATCCTGCCCAATGTGGATACAAGATGATCACTACACGATGGCCATCGGGGGAGAGGAGTTGGGGGTGATTAAGCCTGCAGGGGAGGGAAGTTAGGGGTGACCAGGCCTGCAGAGGAGGGAAGTTGGGGGCAAAATAAGCTGGCATGGGACCAGGTCGGCATCAATCAAGCTGGCAGGGGATTGGTTAGGGGATGATTAGGCTGGCAGGCAGCAGCAGTTAGGGGCAATTAGAAAGGCAGGCAGGTGAGCAGTAGGGAGCCAGCAGTCCTGGATTGTGAGAGGGATGTCCCACGGCCCACTTAGGCCTGAGTGGGTGGGTTCGGGTCTAAACGGACAGTCAGAGATCCCTTGAGGGGTCCCAGATTGGAGAGGGTGCAGGCTGGGCTGAGGAACACCCGCCTTCCTACATGAATTTCATGCACTTGGCCTCTAGTATTAAATAAATGTTGTATTCCATACTATATAATATCACAAGCCATAGAAAATAGTGTTTATAAGTTTAATGACATAGGAAAGTTTTATCTTCAACATTAAGTAGAAGAAAAGAAGCTTATAGAATCATAAATAATAAGCTTTCTACTATAAAGAATATGCAGAGAACAATGCAAATACTTGAAAATATTAAGTGTTTTTGAGATGAATTACATGAATGAATTGCATGAATGTTTTTCTTTATGCTCCTCAGTATTTAAATGTTTTCTATAATTAACAGTAGGAAAAGCTACTTACCAAAGAGAACTTTTAAATTAATATTTTTAATTCTGGTAAAGTATATCATAAAATAATATTAAATCATTGTTGCATACCATAAAATTTATCACTTAAAGCATTTTAAAAGACATAGCCTGGTATATTTTGTACTTTCACATTGTTGTGCAACCATCATCACCATTCATCTGCAAAACTTTTTCATATCCAAACAAAAACTCTGCACAAATTCTCTCCTCCCTGCTGTCCCTGGCAACCACCACCCTACTTATTGTCTTTATGAATTTGCTACTGTAGAAACCTGATAGAGTGGAATTATACCATGTTTGTCCTTTTACGACTATCTGGAGAATTAATATTTTTGTAAATCCTTTTTTGTTTTGTTTTGTTTTCCTCTCCAGGAATGTCATAGAAGTAAATCAAATGGTGGATAAGGGAATAAGATCATAAAAGGTCAAACAGGCTCTAAAATATTTAAAAATGTAGTACTATACAATAATTTTAATAACCATTTGTATGTCAAAGGTTTTAGTATTTTTAGAGTTCAAGGAATTCAGACACTGTTGAAAGGATACAGCTTTTTATAGTGACAAGCATGAAAAGGAACCTAATTACTCTCTTATCAACAAAGAATGATTTTAAAACCCTTCTTTCAAACATAAAACTAGACCGAAACAATAAAAATCTGCCTATACTGGTGAAATTCTCATGACTAAGAGTGCCTTCTCATTTTAATGAGTCTCTTTGTCTAAGATATCTACAGCCAAAACCATTTTTAGAAATATTCTGATTGTACTTAAATTACAAAATATATATAAAATGATTCAATACAAGAAAATTTGAAAATTTAGTATTTATAGTATGTTATATAGTTAATTAGCCACTTAATTCTGCTGTTT
Organism: Antrozous pallidus; assembly: GCA_027563665.1. Taxonomy (NCBI): domain Eukaryota; kingdom Metazoa; phylum Chordata; class Mammalia; order Chiroptera; family Vespertilionidae; genus Antrozous; species Antrozous pallidus. The sequence continues at coordinate 105,024,799 of CM050514.1, read as the reverse complement.
GAAATACAAAAATGGAATATTTAATATGACATTCTCTTCAATTCATTTCAAGTTCTCTGTCATGTACACTTATTACAAATACTAGAAGCCCAATGCATGAAATTTGTGCAAGAGTAGGCCTTCGTTCCCGCAGCTGCCAGCACTGGCTTCCCTCTGGCACCCATGACCCAGGATTCCTTCCGGTTGTCCTCAGGCACCCAGGACCTGGGCTGGATTCCCTGGGCCCCAGGTTCATCAGAAAGAATGTCCAGAATGATGTCTGGAAGGACATCCAGTCTAATTGGCATACTAGCCTTTTATTATTATAAACTAAAGGCCTGGTGCATGGAATTCATGCACAGGGGGCGGGGGATGTCCTTCAGCCCAGCCTGCACCCTCTCCAATCTGGGACGCCTTGAGGACAGGCAGACATCAGACATCCCATCAGTCAGACATCCTTCTCACAATCCAGGACTGCTGACTCCAAATTGCTCATCTGCCTGCCTCCCTGACTGGCCCTAACTGCTTCTGCCTGCCAGCCTGATCATTCCCTAGCCACTCCCCTACCAGCCTAATTGATGTCTAACTGCTCCCCTGCCAGCCTGTTTACCCCCAACTTCCCTCCTCTGCTGGCCTGGTCAACCCTAATTGCCCTCTCCTGCTGGCTTGATTGCCTTCAACTGCCCTCCCTTGCAGGTCTGGTCCCTTCCAACTGCCTTCCCCTGCTGGCCATCTTGTGGTGGCGATCTTGTGTCCACATGGGGGCAGGATCTTTGACCACATGTGAGCAGCCCTCTTGTGTGTTGGAGTGATGGACAATCTGCATATTACTATTTTATTTGATAGGATAGTGGCCTGTTGCATGGGTGGGGGGCAGCTGGTTTGTCCTAAAGGGTGTCCCAGATGAAGATGGGGGTTCCCTTCTGGCATGGGGCAGCCTGGGTGAGGGACTTGTGGTGGTTTGCAGGCCGGCCACGCCTCCCAGTGACACAAGTGAGGCCCTGGGATCTGGGGTTAATTTATGTCTACAATTGAAACTTTGTAGCCTGGAGCAGAGCCAAGCCTTGTGCTCACTCCTGCTGACAGCTATTTTTGTTTGGGACATTTACTTTCTATAATTGAAACTTTGTAGCCTAGAGTGGAGGCCTAGGCGCTAGGGCTGCAGAAGCTTGGCTTCCTCCATTGCTGGAGCACCCTAGCCTCTGCTCTCTCTCAATTATCTTCTATAATTGAAACTTTGTAACATTGAGTAGAAGCCTAGGCTGGCAATGGCAGGCAGAAAGCTTGGCTTCCTTCATTGCCAGGAAATCCAAGCTTCTCTCCTGCTCTCAGTGTCCACAGCCATTTTGGTTTGGGTTCATTTCCATAATTTGCTCCTGATTGGTTGGTGGGCATGGTTTTATTGGAGGTATGGTTAATTTGCATATTATTCTTTTATTAGGTAGGATACCACATAGAATACTAGTTCTACATAGAGGGAACATGCAGCTGACATGGATTCATGTGGTTGTCATAAGTTCTCAACATTGACCCAAATTACTGCTTACTAGTTTGATTTAGTGTTTCCCTACCCAGTTAAACTTTTGAATTTAAGCTAGGCAGAAAATTATGTCAACTCTTCAGTATAGATTGAATTCTTATCTCAGAAATCCTTAAGAGGGGATCATATGAAAGCACAAAAGGGTAACTTTGAGTCTCAGGAACATTAGCTGAAAGACCTTAAGCCCTCTATGTTTATTGTTTTGAATATTAGTTTCAATGCAGAAACTGGTCTAGCATTGAGTGAAACAACAATCCAAAGTGACGCAATGAAACAGGTACCTTGATAAAGAGTGACAGGGACCAGCAAAATAGAAGGAGCTAAAGGAATCATCAGTGCATTCCATTCACATAAACGTATATAGTACTATGACTCACTGTATAGAGAAACTGATATACTTAGAGTAAAAGCTCAAGTTGGATTTGGAGACTCTATACTGAGGGACGGAAATGAAACTGAAATACGGGTGTTTGAGTACAAATATGTTGTCTTGCAAAACTGAAGAATGTCTTGCAGACAAAAATATTGTAACCAAAGTTTATTGAGAGCATCCATGTGAATTAAAGTAGAGTCCCATATGGTCATAAACTACGTGGGCCCAGGGATGTGCTTCCCTGCCACAGGGTCAGGAACCTTGGGTTCCAGGAAGAAGGGGGAGTGAGAAGAAGTACATACTTTTTAACTCCAGGGGTGGAGAAAGCCTTGCTAGCTCCTAAATGGTCTTTTCAAAGAATTCTGCCTTAATAACATTCTTGGGATTGATTATATACACCTTGCTGCCTTGTGATTGGTTATCTGCAAGCTGCCTGTCTTAGCAACATTCATACATTTTAATCTTTATTTTTAATATGTTTTTAGTGATTTCAGAGAGGAGGGAAGAGGGAGAGCTGAAAACATCAACTATGAGAGAGAATCATTGATGGGCTGCCTCCTGAACTCCTCCTATTGGGGATAGAGCCCACAACCCTGGCATGTGCCCTGACTGGAATCAAACTTGGGACCCTTTAATCTGCAGGCTGATGCTCTATTCACTGAGCCAAACCAGCCAGGGCAACATTCATACATTCTAAAGCTCATGCCTCTCAGGTGTGCCCTTCCTTCCCTACCCAGTTGGGGTGTCTTAGTAACTCAGCCTAGCTGGGTTCCTAGTTTTACTTCCTCCTTCCCACCCCTCCTCCAGCTCCCCCCTCCCCATCTTGGTCCCAGTCCCTATCTACCTAACTTCATTCCATCTCTTTAACTCTGAACTCCTTCTTAGAAAAATAACTAACAATTGTGGAGACTGTTCTTACCAGTTGTTAGGAATTGTATTTTCAATAAGAATGAAGCAAAAGAAGAAAAAGTAAGAAATTTGAAATTTACTTTTATAACATGAATCTTAGTGCAACCATTTTGGAACATTTTCATATAACTAACTATTGCTCAAAAATTCACATCTTACTTTTGGACTGGTGACTTACCACCATGCTGGAAGAAGGAAGACATGATTTGGAATTGATGAATATCTTAAAATGAAGACATTAAAACATTAGTGAAGTGGCCACTGGTTTGACCTTTTCTTGTTTTGTTTTTTTCCTCTTGGATTTTTTTGAAAAGACAGAAGGTCTATCCTCTGGTAGTATATTAATTTAGTGTGCTTTCTTTAAAAGTCAGGAGACAGGGCGGCTAGATTGTCTCTTGAGAATGTTTGACTGTCATGTTGAAAAGAAGTGGCCATAAACCTCTATCACAAAACAATTTACTCTAATGAAAAAAATTATTTCCATTTTTGTTATTAGATTAATTAATGTCATTTTTATTCCAACTCCTAGTTATTATTTGGGGCTTGTCTTATTAATGACTGCTTAAATCTTCCATCAGCTCATAAGACTGCTCAAAAATTGTGCTTTTTAAATTTAAAGTTCTGTTATTATGTTGCACCTTAAAAACAAAATATAATCAAATGTGTCCCAAATAACATCAATAATTAAATTTGTAAAAGTTTTCCAGTTCGCTCGGGGTAACAAATTCAAATATAGATTTATTTTTAAGGTCAAAACAAAATTAATGTCTGCAGGGACTTGGAAATTTAGTTAACAGGATAACTAACAAAAGTTTCTAAAAGAATAGACAAATTGCTCCCAACTGAACTTAAAAGGGGATGACATAAGGTTAAATGAAAGATTCATGATTTAAGTGAATTTCTTTTGAAATGCAAACAACCTCAAGAATCTTTACAACTGCCTTAGAGGAAATCTCCTGGGTGGTATCATTTGTGCTTACGGATCTTAGAATGGGGTAGTGGTGTGCTCATGGCAAACACTGTCCTCTAAGCATTTCGGGATTAGTACCTAGGAATCCCCAGAGCATTTATTGAAGATGCCCTCATACATCTCTGCATCCTTCCTAGAAGAGCATTTTCTTTTAGCTTAATGTTTCACAAAGTTTTATTTTATTTTATTTTATTTTTTAAATTTAAATCTTTATTGTTCAGTTTATTAATTACATTGTTCCCCCTTTCTTCCCCCTATAGCTCCCCTCCACCAGGTACCTCTCCCACCCTCCCTCCCACCTCCTCCACTGTCCTCTCCCATAGTTGCATGATTTTTGTCCTGTCTCTTGCTGCACTTCCCACACCCCTTTTCTCCCCAAGAATTGTCAGTCCATTCCCTCTCTATGTCCATGATTCTGTTATATTCACCAGTTTATCCTGTTCATCAGATTATTAATTCACTTGATTTTTAGGTTCATTTGTTGATAGATGTGTATTTGTTGTTCATAATTTATATTTTTACCTTTTTCTTCTTCCTCTTCTTATAGAATATCTTTCAGCAATTCATATAATATTGGTTTGGCGGTAATGAACTCCTTTAGCTTTTTCTTATCTGCGAAGCACTTTATCTGACCTTCAATTCTGAATGATAGCTTTGCTGGATAGAGTAATCTTGGTTGTAGATTCTTGCTATTCATCACTTTGAATATTTCTTGCCACTCTAGTCTGGCCTGCATTGTTTCTGTTGAGAAATCTGCTGACAATCATATGGGTGCTCCCTTATAGGTAACTAACTTTTTTTCTCTTGCTGCTTTTAATATTCTCTCTTTATCTTTTGCTCTTGGCATTTTAATTATGATGTGCCTTGGTGTGGTCCTCTTTGGATCCCTATATTTTGGGGTTCTGTGCACTTCTTGGGCTTTTAAGTCAATTTCTTTCATCAGATGGGGAAAGTTTTTGGTCACTATTTCTTCAAATAGGTTTTCATTATCTTGCTCTCTCTCTTTTTCTGGTACCCCTATAATTCGGATGTTGGTATGCTTGAGGTTGTCCCAGAGGCCCCTCACACTATCTTCAATTTTTTGGATTCTTATGGCTTTTGCTTTTCCGGCTGAGTGGATTTTGCTTCTTTGTATTTCAGATCTTTGACTTGGTTCTTGCGGTCATCTGTACTGCTTTTAGATCTTTGTATAATATTTCTTATTTCAGTCAGTGTATGCTTAATTTCTAGTTGGTCCTTTTTCATACCCTCGAGGGCCTCGTAGGTCTCATTCATTTCCTTGTAGGTCTTGTTTATTTCCTCGTAGGTCTTGTTCATTTCCTTGTAGGTCTTGGTCTTTTCTAGGAGCCTCTTGAAAAGCCTTATAACCGTGGTTTTGAACTCTATGTCTAGTCGTCTTTTTTCCTCCATGTCTTTCACATCTGATTTCTTTCCATTTCTCTGCATTGTGGCTGCTTTCCTGAGTTGGTCCATTAGCTTTGTGTGGTAGATGTCCTCTAAGGGACAGTGGCTCAGCCTCCCCAGTTATCTCAGGTGGATACTCTTGCTGTGGCCCTTTATGGATTGTACAGTATTGTTGAACTTAAGCCCAGCTTATTGTTGTTAGTACTAGGAGGGTTTGACCTCTAGGCCAATTGGCTGTGAGGGACAGCTGTGTTCAAGTTGGATGGGCGGAGTCTGCAGGGTGATCGGGCAGTGTCAGCTCCGCCCAATGAGGCGAGTGGGTCTCTGTGCTAGGTGGTAATGGCTGCACGCACCTCTGAGAGAAAGCCGCCGCAGGTCTGCACCCACTGCCGGACAACTCTGCCTCTCCCCAAATGAGGCTGCACACCCAAAGTCTCGCCCACGGTTGTAAAACTAAGCAGTCCAGTGGTCTCCCAAACGAGGGAGCAAGTCACGAGTCCTCTCTGTGCGGTCGCACACTTCTGTTCCCAAGTTTATGAGCAAACTGCTGTTCCAAGTTTACCCGCACTTTCCACAAGCTCACAGACCTCTGCCGTGCCAGGCTTCAGCCTGCTTTCCCACTGCCCAGTTCCACCCTGTATGAGTGTGGACTCCCCAGACCTTGCCTGGAACTGGGGAATCAGTGCAGTGGGACACCTCAGCCCTCCCTGTTGGAGAAAAGCAGCCTGGTTTGCAGCCACCGGCACTCTCTGCTGCTGCACATGCAGGACTCCAAACCTCTCTCTATGTGTATCTTCAATGCTGCGCTCTATTGCTCCTCTGAGTCACAGTGTCCTATCTTTACTTTTATTTGTGGACTATTCACTCAGCCAGCTTTCCAGTGATTCTGGATGATGTTTGTTCTGTCGTTAAGTTGTAGTTTTGGAATTGCTGTTTGGGGCAGCAAGATAGGTGTTTACCTATGCCGCCATCTTGGTTCCTCCCCAGGAAGTTTTATTTTTTAAGAGGCAACTGATAAGTAAATAGCCTCTAGGGTATCTACATGCAGATACAATCCTGATATTAGCACCTCAGTGTTCCAATTTATTTATTTAAGAAATTGGCTTTATCATGATTGGCACAACCACTGTCAACTCAACAATGAAAATAAATGTGCATTGTAAAGAGATAATTCTAGTGACAAAAGTATATATTCTCATATTTGGATTTAAGTCCCTGTTCCTTGTTTTAATCATGAGATTTTAATGTAGGTTTCTTTAGTCATATTGACACATAATACAACTCTGTGGAATCCCTTAACATCAAGGGATAAATTCCAACTTTTATCATAGCCAAATCTGTGTCATTATAAAATGTACTATATCAGGGATGCTAGAATCCTATTTTATTTTAATAGAATGTTGTGATATTAGAAGAAGGCAGGGACATTATTCACTTGTAATGGGACAGATTAACCAGCTACCAAGAATGACCACAACTTTTCAGTCTACACTTGGCCCTGAATAACATTGATAAGACAAGCGAGTGAGTGACCAGCAAAATAAACACCACATCATATCACATCTTTCAAAGGAACTTTATTCCACAGAAACTCAAACGTAAAGTAATGACTCTTTATCTGCAAAGGGCTCAGGCCTGATTATTGATGCAAGAGCTAAAGTCTTTGGGCATGACTTGGACATGAGCAAAGCGCATAATAGAATGTCTGTTCTTAGAGGGACTAGTCTTTAGAAGTCACTCATCCAGCTCTTTCATTTTACCGATGAAGGAACTAAAATCCAGAGAGGAAATGTGTATTTAGGAGGCAGATGTTATTCCCGCGGTAGCCAGGCATGTAACAGTACTCAATAAAAGGTGGTTGAGTGAATTGAACAAATGAATCACAATGCTTGCCATATGCACACCTCCAATCTTTATTCCAACCACTGAAGTTTTTTATGCCTAAGAGACCTCTTCGGAAATAAGTGCAGGTGTTTTGACAGACAATATATTCCATTGTATGGCACAAAAGCTACTGTTATAAAGCATCTGTTTGGGGAGGAGGCTAATGGACTTGTACAGTCTGTAGATACTCTTGAGGCTATTTACTTATCAGTTGCCTCTTAAAAAATAAAACTTCATGGGGAGGAACCAAGAAAATACAGTCCTACTGCTACTTACCAAACATTTAGATACAAAAGTAAATCACATCAGCAGTGAAAAGTCATGTAGCTCAAACATCAATCCTAATTTAGAAGCATTTCTGGAGACAAGGCAAAATGGAATTCTATTCTCTGATTTAGAAAATGCCATTTCAAGGAAAATTAATATAGAAGTCTGACAAACAATAATGTTAACAATCCCCTTATATGTCTTTCTGGTGACAATAGTGATGACAGCATCTTATTACAAAAGGAAATTTCAGTCTGAGGGAACCGGTCTGAAGAATCTCCCTCAAGCCCCCAGTGCAGTTAGGCCAATTGTCAGCCTGATGGTCTGAACACTTAGAAAGTGACATCTCCAGTGGGACTGACATTGTATGTGAGAGAGACCGAGACTCAATTGCTGAATGCTTTGCTTCCAAAGTTCAAACAAAAATGCACAGACATTACCAATTTGATATTCAAGAGGGAATAGAGTGCAGCAAAATAAATTGGACAATAAATGTAAAATTGAATTCTGAGTAGGAAATGGTACATGGCACTCAGTAAGTTGCTTTTACTCTTAATAGTGTATGATAGGAACTGTTAAAAAATTCTTTGCTACATTTATATTAATAAGGTAATTTACTTATTTACAACAGTTAGTGGAGCCCTCTAAGAAGTGAACACCATGGAAAGCCAATTTCAGAATTCTGATAAGGGTATTTATTAGTCAAATCCTATTCTCTGACCCACTTAGCATATTTAATTAAGTGGGGGAAGGAGGAAATAACAGCCAAACTAGCTCAAAAGTCGGGGTGTGAACAAATGAGGCCACATCTCAGTTTTCTTACAAAAGTGAAATGGGTAGAAAGAAATCAGAAAGAATACTTAATAAGAGCGCAAAGAGAAATGAGAAGCCTGAAGCATATGGAACCCCCTCTCTTTCTCTAGCTTTTGTTTCAGTGAAACCAAACTGATCTAACTTCTCTGTACTTCCCACTCCCCTGTTTCTTGTCCTCCCATCTCTGTTTTTCCTTTCCTTCTCTTTCATTTCCTCACTTCTTTTCATGTCTGAGCAAAACAGACAAAACTGCTCCTGAAAGCCTCTAGTTCATTAATTGCCAATGATTTTTTTTCAAGTTAAAATGTTCCACACATCCTCTCCACAGCCAGAAAGCAATGATTAACATTTAAATTAGTGAGCAGGGTTTTGTGGAAATAAAATTGATTCTGATGTCAATCGAGTCTCAGCACTCATTTTTGTCCTCTTATGTTGAAGTAACTTTACTTTTTAGAACCTCAATGTTTTGTCATTCATAATAAATATTTCTACTTGGTTAATCTTCTTGAGTCCTCTAAAAGCTGTATTCTACTATCTGACACCCTGCTCTGTTTTCTTCCTTAGTTCTGTGTATCTGAAGCTTCTCACTGTCTTCCAACTTTGACTCCATGCTACTATGCACAGGGCTGAATGTTTGCGAATGTGATCAACCCTTTCAAAATGTTCTAAGATCTGACGGCTATGTTTTCTTGCTTTGCTGAGCATAAGACAATGCACCATTTTTCTTCTTTCCAGCACTGCCCTTTCACACCAAGGTTTTGGTGCAGCATAAACCACTGAGTTCTGTGGGAAGAGGGCACCTCTGATTACCATAGCTATTTACTGTAAGAACGTGATTCAAGACGCTGGTCTTGATTCCCTGTATGTTTCTCTGTATACATATAGCTTCTGGTACATTTAGATCATTGTTACAGATGTTGCTTTAGACTGAAAGTAATAGACTGATGAGATTACGCATATTTTAACTTGATGTAAGAGGCCCAGCATTGTGTGTGTTGCATGGGTGCATGTGTTTGTGTATGTGTGTGTTGCTACTTGTTAATGATTATGTTTAGGGCTAATGTACATGTGAACAAGTTGTCAAGGTAGGTCAAATGTTCATTAATTTGGGGAGCTTCTAAGTTTAGAGTGTATTTTGTTTTTTAGGTTTTTAATTGGATGAAAAAACTTATGTGAAAAATAGGTTTATTAAGAGCATAAAAATTGAGATTTGGCTAATTCTACTTTTTATTTTTAAAATAGGAAAGCTATTGTAAAAGACAAGCATTAAGCCTTCTTGATTTCTAAGGCTACATTAAATAAATCAACAGAGAAAACAACTTAAGTTAGACTTCTATTTACTGCCATCAGCAATTATATAAATCTGGTTCTGTGATAACCCTTACTACATTTTGCAAGAGTCCTTCTGTACAAAACATCAAAAAAACCCAGAAGTGAATATTTATTAATATTTAATATAGCATAGTATTTCATTAGTATTTATTCTACTATTTTTATTTTAAAAATTAATTTTAGAAAGAGGAAGAGGGAGAGAGAAACATCAATGTGAGAAAGAAACATTGGTTGCCTCCCACACATGCCTTTGATGGGTATCAAATGCAAAACCTGGATATATGCCCTGACCTGGAATCAAATACACCATCTTTTGGTGTTTAGGACCATGCTCCAACCAACACCAGCCAGGTCTCTAGTATTTTCATGGTAAGAGTTACTTTTATATATTTATGTGATTTTAATTATGCAAAGAATTTTAAATGTGCTAATCCTAATATATAAAAACCCTGGGTTGTAAGAACCAGTAACCATTGAAGCTCAACCAACTAGAAGTCAGTACTATAGTCAGCACAGCAACCCGTGCTGGCTGCTTCCTCTGCAGGCCCAGTGCTCCAGCACTGATTGCTGAGGGGGCTGCGAATCAGGGCCAGAGAGAGGCCTAAAGAGAGAAGCAGGGCCTGATCAGTTGCCTCTGTAGCAGCTTTTGATCAGCACTTGCCTCTTTCTTTCTCTCCTAGTATGGCCAGCAGCCAGCCTCAGTTTCTCTCTAGGCCTCCACTGGGACTGCTGATCAGACCTGCCTTTCTGATCAAGCCCTGCTGATAGGCCCCAAGATGCTGACTGGGGTAGGAACTGACCAATCAGAACCAAATATGGGTGCTGTGAAGAACCAATGGATGCCTAGGAGGTGGAGCTTCTGACACTGACTGGCATAGAAACTGACCAATCAGAACCAAATCTGGGTGCTGTGGGGAGCCAATGGCTGCATAGGAGGTAGAGCTTTTGACGCTAACTGGCATTGAAACTGACCAATCAAAACCAAATTTGCCAGCAGAAGAGGGCATTTGGGGGCAAGTTCAGGCTTGCAGGGAAGGGTAGTTGGGAGTGAGATCAGGTCATCAGGGGAGGGCCATTGAGGACAAGATCAGGCTGGCAGTGGAGGGCTGTTGGGGGCAACCAGGCTACCAGGGGAGGGCAGCTGGGGGTGATCAGGCTGGCAGGCAAAGGCAGTTATGGGCAATGAGGCAGACAGGCATGTGAGCAGATAGGAGCCAGTGGCCCCAGATTGTGAGAAGGATGTCCCCCAAGGGGTCCCCAATTGGAGAGGGTGCATCTGGTGTGAGGGAACCCCTGCTCTGTGCACAAATTTGTGCACCTGGCCTCTAGCGTGTATATAATTAAATTTTAATAAGAAACTACTGGCAGTAGCAATAACAAGTAACAAAAGTCAATATCTAAATTCTAAAATTGCCTAGGTGAAATTAATATAAAATTTAAAAGACTAATTTATGATCAGGTAAGGTGTCTTCTATTAATTTAAAGTGACCTCCTATCTTTGAGCTATACCAGTGGTCTGCAAACTGGCTTGCGAGCCACATGCAGCTCTTTGGCCCCTTGAGTGTGGATTTCCCACATTCACAGCCTGGGTGAGTCTATTTTAAAGAAGTGGCATTAGAAAAAGTTTAAGTTTAAAAAATTTGGCTGTCTTGCCGAAGCCGGTTTGGCTCAATGGATAGAGTGTCGGCCTGCGGACTGAAAGGTCCCAGGTTCGATTCCAGTCAAGGGCATGTACCCTGGCTGCGGGCACATCCCCAGCAGGGGGTGTGCAAGAGGCAGCTGATCGATGTTTCTCTCTCATCGATGTTTCTGACTTTCTATCCCTCTCTCTTCCTCTCTGTGAAAAATCAATAAATATATATTTTAAAAAAATTTGGCTCTCAAAAGAAATGTCAATAGTTGTACTGTTGATATTTGGCTCTGTGGACTACTGAGTTTGCTGACCACTGAGCTATACAATGTTATAAAAAAAAAGCCTAATATGCAAAGTGTCCCCTCAACCAGGAGTTTTGCTGGAAGTTCAACTGCTTGACCAGTAGGGATGATGCGCACTGACCAAAAGGCAGATGCTCCAACTGATAGGTTGGCTTGCTGCAGGCACTGGTGGGCTGTACTGGAAAGTGAGCTTTGAACTGAGAGCAGTCAGGAAGCTCCCAGGGTTTGGCCCCAGCCCCTGGTGGAGGCAGGCAGGGGTGGGAGCTAGGAGGGACCGGGTGGCATGGGAGGCTGCTACTTGTGATCCAAGAGCCATGGACTGTGTAGCCCTACACAGCCTGTGGCATTCTCAGTGTGCAAGTTATAATATTCAAAGCAGCTTCTTTTTATTTGTTAAGTGTCACTACTCCAGGAGAATGGGTAGACCAGGGCCAGATGCACCTGCCTGAGGCCAAGGGGTGGCCTCAGGTTCCCAGGAATGCAGCAGAGAGGGGTCAGGGCTGAGTCAGAAAAACTGCTGTGTGGAGTCCTCCAATGGGACAGGCTCTACATCCCTCTGTTATTCTCCCCATAACCCATCATAATCACCGCAGCTCTGTACTGAGGCCCTGCCTGGGCCCGCACAGCTCTGCACCACGGCACAGTCCCAACTTGCTCCACACAGGCCCGCCCCACACAGCCTTTGGGGAGCTCCACCCCTGAAGGAGAAAGGGGGAGGCTGCAGGCAGGAAGTTGTAGGAGGAATGCCAGAGCAGGGCCCACCAAATTATATGGAGGGGAGAGAGGGAGAGACCCCACAGGACTGGGGACAGAGATGGGCAGGGAAATAGGGCTGTATGGAAGCATCGCCCTTGGTGAAGTAGAAATCCTAATCCCATTTTACAGATCCCAGCAGAGTGTGTGTATTCGGAAGGGGGCGGGAGAGCAGAAAGAGGGCAAAGACAAAAGAGGATGTGAGAGGACTGGATGGATGGAGAACAGCAAAAAATGAACTATTTCTTTTTATTTTTGCTATATTTTTATTGATTTCAGAGAGGAAGGCAGAGGGAGAGATAGAAACATCAATGATGAGAGAGAATACATCTGCTGCCTCCCATTCAGCCCCTACTGAAATTGAGCCCGCAACCCTGGAATATGCCCTTGACTGGAATCAAACCCAAGACCCTTCATCCACAGCTTTGGCTCTATCCACTGAGGCAAACCAGCTAGGGTGACCCATGGCCTATTTAAAACCGCTGCAGTAGGCTGAGCAGGGGTCTCACCACCATGCTGTTACCTGATAATGAGGGTGTCTCTCTTTATGTTGGGGTAATGTTTCCATTGGAACTTCAGCAAAATAAATATACACCCATGGAGCCTACGAAGGATTTCAACACACATGATGCAATTTACTTTATGTGGCGGCTGAAGAGGGTGAACAGAGCCTTGGAAGGACATGAGGTCTCCAAGAGCATTGTGTGCCTAGCATTCCGTGCTATGAGTTAAAATCTATATATATATAAAGCGTAATATGCTAAGTATTCAACCACTCAGTCAACTGACTGGTCACTATGATGTGCACTGACCACCAAAGGGCAGATGCTGTGACTGGTATGTTAGCTTGTTGCAGGGATCTGACCAATTAGAACTGGGTGAGATGAGGCTGGACAATGACCTGAAGCCCTACTATAGTCCCTCCCTGGCCACCGGCCCCAAATGGCTCCAATTGGGGACCAGGCAAGATGGCCCTGATAGGCCCAGATTGCTGGCCAGGCGAAGGGACCCCACTCAGGCATAAATTTCGTTATAATAGATGATCTTAATGATATCATTCCATTCTGAAATTTAGAAATACTAGATTTTTTTAAACTTTTTAAATTTAAATTTTTCCTCTTTTTTTCCCTTTGTATTTAGATATGCTTATGTCTATTTGTGTGTGTGCATATGTATGATACAATTCATGTTTAAATGGATTTAAAATGCGTATTGCCATTTTTTTCTAAGGCTTTTACTATTTTATCATTCATTTACTTGGCTTTTAATAAATAAAAAAGTTATTAGTTATTTTCCCATTTTTATTTAAAACAGGTGATGATTATATTAATTTTCTAGGGGTGCCATGATAAACTACCACAAATTTAGTGGCTTAAAACTGCAGGAATATATTCCTTCACCATTCCAGAGGCTAGAAGGTCAAGGTGTTGACAGGCTGTGCTCCTCCTGAAAGCTCTCTGGAAGAACTCTTTCAGTGCCCGGTGCCCCAGGTATTCTTTCAATTTTGCAGCAGGACTCCAATCTCTACTATTGTCTTCACACAGCTGTCCTTTCCCTTTGGCTTCAGTGTCTGTGTTCACACGTCATTCTTCTTATAAGGACGCTAGTCATTAGACTTGGGCCCAACCTAATCCAGTATGAACTCACTTTAACTTAATTACATTTGCAAAAACCCTAATTCCAAATCAGATCACATTCTGAGGTTCCTGGTAGACATGATTTTGAGGGAAACCACTCACCCAGTAAAGGAACATATAATAATCAGATTTACTATTCAGCCTAAAATAACCCATATTGCCATGATACATTTGAGTAATTCCTTCCAAAAGAAAAAAAAATTTCCAGGAAGTGAACACACGGGATAGTAAATATGACTGGTCAACAATATTTCCAGCTTTCTCCCATCCATGAAGGGGTTTTGGGGTGGGCTTGTATCTTGCTTTGGTAATTAAATATAAGAAATATTATAATTTATTTCCAGCCACAGGATGTTGCAGCCATATTCCACTTTTTTCATTTGTTTAGAAGATGAGTGTATCATCAATGTTTAGTGATGATGTAGAGCAGAGTGCCCAGGAGACTCCCAGTATAATAAGAACAACCATTTTTGCTCGATATTTTGGACTTGTTTGTATTTGTAGAATAAGCATCCTCAATTGGATATTGGGGGCAAAAAGAAATTTTAATATCTGTGGTATTAAAATTACATGGAAAAACGATTAGGACAAAAATGTCCAAAAATGATCTTATTGGAGTGAAAATAAAAATAAAAATATTTGGGAAATGCTGTAGTAAAATAGCCTAGCCTATCCTGTATGATAGTATAAACTCTGCTGACACAGGATATGAATCTCAGCTTCAATTATGACACTTGCAAAGGTTTGTCATCAATTTGAATTTTTATGGACTACCCTGAATTATGGGGCTGTGTATAATACTTCCCTCATATGCTTCTGATAATTAAATAGACCATTAATGTAAAAGTTTTATTGCAATGCTTTCCACATAATGATTATTTTTAAAAGTTAGGTATTATTATAATATTAATCATGATTTAATGTCCTGTGAAGAAATAACATTTCCATTCAAACCTTAGGCAGTATTCAAAGTAACTGATTATATTTGTCAGGATAAGCTAAATACTAAAACAAAGAATAATGTCTTCTATAATTTAACACATTACAAGTTATTTGTTGTACAACTCACATTCTAAAGCATTTGAGAGAGAGATAATCTGCTCTACATGCTCATCCTGGAACTCATTTATTCCATCTAGCAGCTGGATGCTTTCTACAAGAGTTGGCATTCTATTAAATGACAGAACAGTCAGAGTGCTGGGATGATGTGGGAGGCATCTTAGAGACCATCTAAGTGCCTGCATTTCATTGACCAGATTCCAACATAGTCTACATAGTCTATTCTAATACTACAAGGAAGGCTAGGAAGTTTTGCCAAACTCTTTGTGGAAGAAAAAAAACACACAAAACAGATTCTAGTTTAACATATAGCTTGCCACTGTCATCATGGTGGAGACTCACTAGTACACTGCAGTGACCCAAGAGTTGGAAACCAATTAAAATGTATAGTGTGGCAAATTCTTTAAATGCATCATCCAAAAAACCCTTTTGAGTAGGCATTGTTACCTCTGCTTTATGGTGGTTGAGGCAGTTGTTCTGATCACACTGTAAGTAGCAGCAGAACCAACATTAGAATTCAGATCTACTTAATGCAGAGCTCTAGCTCTTCACTAATATGCTCCAGGATTTCGCCATTTAGTCACTCATTTATTTTCCCTTCTTTGGGCAAAGATAATGAAGTGGAAATGCTACTTCTCAGTTAGATTGGAGAAGACCAAAAATTTCCTAATGCCAATTTTCTTAAGTGAACGGTTTACTTAAGAATGTCAGATAGTTCCTAGAAATCTTTAAAATAAGTTTTCATCTTTTTAAAATACATAATTTGAACATGATTTAAAAAGATGTCTGAAAAATAGGTATTCTATAGCTTTGAGTTATAATGTCTTTTTAATATGTGTGTTTCGTGAGGAGAAGGGAGAAACAAAATAATAGGTAAGTAATTACCTGGATTTAAGCCAGCTGTAGAGACAAGTTTAAATAACACACACACACACACACACACACACACAAACAAACAAACAAACAAACCCCCCCCAAAAAAAACAAACAAAAAAACACACCAAACAACACAAAACAAAACCCTCAATGCTCATCATGCTACATAATTTTAATTGACCGTGTTTATACAATCAGTACTTCAAACAATCATGTTTGCCAAACTGCTGATGAGTAGTCTTAGGAAAAAGAGAAATTAAAAGACAGAGATTTGGTGAAACTTTTTTCTCATTGCTAAAAACCATAATTTAATTTAGATGCTCAATATATTGTATATTAGATACTATGTAAATTTATTTACACTTCATATTCCTACTGAATATATAGAACTAGTCAATAAAATTAAGAAAATATATTAAAACATAAAAACAAGCCAATGAATGCAATAGGAGTTCATATAATTTGTATCATATTGTCAAAAACTGCACTAGCATTTTTGTCTTAACCATTTGGTCTTTTTGTTATATTACTCCTAATATTTAATGAAAAGGGCAAAGTTACCAGAGAACAAAGATGACTTATTCCTATTTTCCTTTTTGTTGAGTAAAATATTAATCAGTAGAACTGCTTAATAGACAAATATCACCCAAATGAAATATTTTTTTTCCAAATGAAATATTTTGATATGAAGTATTTTATATGTTATATTATTCCTTCATTTGCAGTTTGTCTATTAACTTCAACTATAATGATGTCTTCCATATATTTAATTTTATCACTTAAGGTAGAAAACGAGTATTTACATTTCTCATTTTTTTAAAAATCATATTACTTAGATGCCCCGCTGGTATGTAACAACTAAAAAATTAGTATTTGTTATACAAAGAACTTCAAGTACTCCACAGGCAGTCAAAAGTAATTTTATCAGGCAGAAATAAGATAATGTTGATATCAGAAAAGAATAAGAATCTGTGCCCAAACACATTAGTTCTTCTGTATAATAGAACCATAGGCAGTTCAATCAGATTACATGTGTTCTTGGATTAATTCCATAATATTACTGTAAGGAGGTATAAGCAACTTCTTTTTAATTTGCAGAATCCATTTTTAAATATATCTAAAATGAGTCAGTGAGCAGATAAATTTCAAAATCTGTGACCTATTGACATGATGAGACTTTTCCTGAAACTTGACAATTCCCATTTTTAAAAACAAAAAAAGTTCTGTTTTGGATTTTAAATAATAAATCTTCCTATTAGAACTATAGTTATCTGTTGCTAAAATTCAATTATACAAAGCCCAGATTGGAGCAGATGGACTTGGAATAGTTTGGAATAGAATCAAAAAGATTTTCTTGTGTTTATGAAATGTGTTGTAAAAATAGCAAAAAGTATATTATTTAACATAATTGAAATTAGGCTATCTACTAAAATAAGAACATGAAAGCTTTAAATAGAGATGACAAAATAATGAGAAGAAAAAGACCATTGGCATATATGAAGTCTAGCCTGTTATTGTTCAAGGCCACACAGAAAGAGTTGCACTTGTAGAATATCTGTTTTTTTTTTGTGAGGTTAACAACTTTGCTTATTTTTAAAAACACTTTCCCAATCTGGATGAGATATTATCTTCCCTACCAAAAGGCTACTTTTTAACTATGTCAGAGGTTGAGGTTTCTTTCAATAACAAGATGGAGGAAGGGGGAAATGGACTTTCTCAGAATGAGGATTACTGATGAACAGAACAATCTCATCAGTGAATTCTGAGCTATCTTAATGTGTTTTTAAAATTTTAAAGTTTTGCCCTAGCTCAGTGGTTGGCAAACTCATTAGTCAACAGAGCCAAGTATCAACAGTGCAACGATAGAAATTTCTTTTGAGAGCCACATTTTTTAAACTTAAACTTCTAACGCCACTTCTTCAAAATAGACCAGCCCAGGCCATGGTATTTTGTGGAAGAGCCACACTCAAGGGGCCAGAGAGCCCTTGGGGAATCTGGTATGGAAAAGAAATATCCAACATTGTGAAGATTTACTTCATATGATATTTTTTGGTTCTCCAGGAATGCCAACTCAGAAGTGTTATAAAGAAGGCCATTTGATCACCTTCCCCAAATTAGGGTTAATTATAGCCTCTTACAAGCAGTATCTTCAGATGAGTTAAAATACATATTTATCTGGTATGCACATTTTGAGCACATAATACCATTCCAAGTTTTACATAAAAAAGCTTAGATTTCCATGTACATTTCCCTACTTGGTGACTTGTTTAAAGAAGAAAACGTAATTTATAGTTTATATGAAAAATATTGAAGCCAACTGCCCATTTAGTTTTCTCTTTCTTAAAACATGTGATTAGGCCATGGTGGGGCTTCATTTTTCTAAGCCATTTCTGGCTTTTTTTCTTAATGAAAACCTAAAAAAAAATGTTTAAGCACTGCCAGAAATTGAATTTTGAACTTCTATAAGAATGTTCAGATTTTAAGGATTCTTTTAAAAATAAAAACTTAAGAGTGAGCAATTCATTTCTTCCATAAACAATGCTCCAAAAAGTTTGTTCAATTTCATTAAAAAATACATATTTCTCTATACAAATTTTATGAAATCTCCAAGAAATTGTTTCCCTGGGACTTAATGTCCATACTACATTTCTGTTGACTCTTACCAGTACAGTACTGTTACTGTTGCTGACTTAGTGTTCGAGTTTGGTCAGAATCTTAAACTATCACTTGGGATGAGATTCTTACAAAATCATCAGTTTTGCCTTAACCGGTCTGGCTCAGTGGATAGACCATCGGGCTGTGAACTAAACTGAAGGGTTTCAGGTTTGATTCTTGTCAAATTCATGTGCCTTGGTTTCAGGCACATTCCCAGTGGGGGGTATGCAGGAGGCAGCTGATCCATGTTTCTCTCACATCGATATTTCTAGCTCTCTGTCCCTCTCCCTTCCTCTCTGTAGTAATAATAATAATAATAATAATAATAATAATAATAAAAATATGTTAAAATAAATAAAATCACCAGTTTTCCTTGAAATGATATGACATTTCATATCAAATGAGATACCAATTATTTTTTGTTTGTTTTGTTAATCCTCACCCAATGATACTCATCCCATTGCTTTTTATCGGGGAGTATAAAGGAGGAAGGGAGGGGGAGAAAGAGAGAAACATCCATGAGAGAGAGACATATGGATTGGAGGCCTTCAGTATGTGCCCCAGCTGGGCTGGGAATGGAACCTGCAACCCAGGTACGTGTTCTTGATTGGAAATCGAACCTGAGCCCTCCAGGGTGTGGTCTGATACTAACCACTTAGAAATGCCACCCAGGTATAAACTATTATTTTTAAAGATCATTTATAAACTTATTTTCAAGAAAAACAGACAACATAAACTCCAAATTATCTTTTCTATAGATATCCTGTGTAATAAAAACCTAATATGCATATTGACCGAACAGCAGAACGACCAGTCACTATGAAGTGCACTGGCCACACCAGGGGGCAGACACTCAATCCAGGAGCTGCCCCAGCCTGCAGGCCCCCGGTCAGCCAAGGCTGTGCCAGTGGGGACCCCTCCCCCCAAGTGCCCTGCTGGTTGCCCCACAGATCTGTCCTGATCACCAGCCAGCCTAGGGACCCTGTCCATGTACACCAGGCCTCTAGCTGTTACATGATGCAGGTGATAGATGGGGACAAGGTGGCAGCAGACTAAAATCAGTCATGTTCTCTGTTACTTTTAGCAGGTAAAGTAGGAAACTGATGATTCTTGATCCCAGATACCATGTAAATAATATAACCAAAAATATGTCTCTTAAAGAATCTTTTTTGGGGGCCACTTGTCACACTTTACATAAGAACAACTGTAGTCTAAGAGACAGAATTTTTCTGCCCTAGGGCAACATTTGGTAGGTCATTCTCCTCCAACCTACTGCCCTACTTCCCACACATAACCCTTTCTGTCTCTAAGTGATTTTATAGTCTGTGCCTTGTTAATTTCTGCATTATTTTATTAGGAAGACTATTTTCAGAATATTTTTAATGCAACTTTTAAGGAAGTTTGACAGAGACTTGGGTGTGGTGGTACATTATTTAAAGGAGTAAGACTTGGTTATCCCTGGACCTAATAGAACGTTTAACATGAACATTTTAACAAATTATCAGTTATTTTCCAGTATTACAGATAGATCAGAAAACTTTTAACCCAATGAGTTTGAGGTTTTTTTGAGACCATGGTTTTAACTTAAATTTGTTCCTTTGAAGAAAAAATGAAGCATATGTTGTTTTTTCATAGTGAACAAAACAATACATTCAGGAATACTGCTGTGCAAATTCAAGTGATTTAACTTCATTCAGCACACTAATACACTGTTGTTTTTTCCCATAACTAAATAATCAAAAGTGTGTTGAAATTACTCTTAATGCTTCACAAGAAGAATGCTTTGTTTGATTCTTTTTCAGAGCTGTTTCAATACCGTAATTTTCAAGCATGCTGAGGTGCCATAAGAACTCTCCGAACTGCTCCAAGGTAGCTGGCCTTTTTTTTTTTTTTAGTACACAGTATCAGGTGCACAATAGGTAAGAGAGAGCTAAATTAAGTGGCAACATGAAAATGTACCCACCAAACAAAAGGTTCTTCCTCCAAGAACCTCAAAGGGCCTCATCAAAGAAAAAGAGTCTTTTCTCATATTTTCCAGTAGGGGGAGCTAAAGATTCACCTGCTAGCATTTAGCTCAGCTCTGGGAATGGCATGAGTGGCTATAACCCATCTTCTCATCACCAGAACCGGCATCAAACAACTGCCAGGGAGCCTGTGACCACACGTGGGCCCGGCCGCACTGGCCACCCGGCGGCACCGCAGACGCTGGCATTCCTTTGATCCAGCGTGTCTCTCCTTAGCCATCCCCGGTCCTGGATGGCATTCCCTGGGTGGGTGGGGGGGGGGGGGTTGCCTTCATTTTCAGGGTTTGTCATCTTTGGGCTGGAATATGGTCTTTTTGAGCTTCTATTAACTCGGCAGGGTTTTCAGCTTCCCCTATCCTTTTCTTTCGGGTTCTTCTTTCAAGAGGCACCCACCCCCCTTACTCGGGAGGGTAAGGGTTGCGGTGTCCCCCCAGCCCCTCCACGCCAAGCTCTCTGATTCCTGCTCCCACCTTAAGCGTCTTCGGTGCAACTCCCTCGCATCCCACAATCAGCATCAAGGGGTCAGAAGGCAACCGAGTAATAGAAGAGAGATGCCTTCCCTTCCTCCTGCACCCCCTCCCCGGGGCCCCTCGAGGGGCCGCAGAGCTGGGCTAAAACACGCCGCAGAAGCCGGAGATCTCCGCACACCACCCTCCCTTTGCCTTGCACCTTTTTAATGACATGGGAAGCACCCGCACGCAATCTTCCCGCTCCGAAAGGTGGTCATACTGTTTGTCCTCCCCCCCCCCCCCCCCGGCCCCGCAGTTTCCCCGCGTCGCTGAAGGGTGCAGTGTACCTGTGTGGTTTAACGTGACGAGGCAGTGCCCGGGTCCTGGAGGACGGGGATTTCGGGGCGCGCACCGCCGGCCGGGGGGTGAACCATTAGGGAGGCTTCCGTGAAATCACTCACCGAGGAAATTACCTGCCCGCTCCCGGGGCGCCCGAGGGCGGGAGGCTGAGCCCCCCTCTCCCTCCTGGGCGGGAAGCGGGGGCCCCGGGGCCCAGAGAAGAGGAAGGAGTTGACCGGTGTCTGCGGCTCCGAATTTGTTAATTTCCGTCCCCCTAGGGCTCCGGGCTCTCGGGCCGGCCTCCTCCCCGGCACAGCCCAGCCGGCTGGCGCCCCCCGCCCCGCAGGGTGGCGGAGCGTGGAGGTGAGGGCTCCCCGCACCCCGCCCCGCCCCCGCCCCCGCCCCCGCCCGGGCACACTCCTAGCAGCTCTCGTTCCTCCCTCTCCTCCCGCCTCCTCGCTTCCCCTCCTCTCAGTCCTTCCACCGCCCGCGGCTGCGGGAGGAGAGAAGCAGACGCTCTGCGGCTGCGGCTGGAGCGGGGCCCGGCGGCGGGACCGGGCGGGCGGCTGGACCGCGCGCTCCCTTTTTCCCGGCGCCGCTGCGCCTCCCGGCTCCCCGGCCGCGCTCCGCGCTCTCCCGCCGCCGCCCGGGTCCCCCGGCGCTCAGAGGCGGCCCCGCGGGGCTGGCCGCAGCCTCAGCCCTGCCCCTCCCTTCCCGCCTCCCGCCCTGCAGCCCTGCCGCCCTGCCGCGGAGGAGTTCACCTTCTCCCCCGAGTCCTCGGCTTTCCTTCGCTTCCCTGGAAGCGAGAGGCGGAGGGAGGCGACGCGGCGGGCCGCCCGCAAAGTGCGGCGTGGACACCTGGCTGCGGAAGTTGAGTGGGAAACTCCGGCCGGAGCTGCGGGCGGCAGGAGGCCGGGAAGAGAGCCAGAGGCGGCCGGGGTCCCCGGCAGCGCGCTGGCAAGTTTGTGGCACACTTTCTAGGAATTAGGTCTTTCTCCTCCCCATTCCTCTCCCTGACTTCCGAAGAAAGAACTTGGTCTTGGATTGCAGTGGGGCCTGAAGAGTGAGGGTCAGACTTGAACCGTCCCTCCGCCCGGGCTGCGTTTGCGGGAATGCAGAAGCCGGCGGGGAAACAGCAGCCAGTGGCGTGCCCTCTGCCAGCTCTGGCGAAGCTGCCTGTGCCCGCCGGGACCTCCCCGCCAAGCCCTTCTCACCTTGCGATGTGCTCTCCTTGACTTTCATCAGCATCTAGGAAAGTCTGAACTTTGGACCTACCTCTTCTTTTGATACTTATTTTTGTACTTTCGCTCTCTGGGATTGGTTTCTTAAAACAGTCTGGATCCTTTTTAGTATGTCAAAATGAGTCGGCTGATGTTTACACAACTACTGCTCTGTGGATTTTTATACGTTCCCGTTGATGGTAAGTTAAAAATGCTTTTATCCTCCACCACCAAAAAACACATTTCCTCCTGAGGGGGATGCGGGCTCTGAACAAAGTAACATTGTATGTGTACGTCCCTTTTGGCCAGTTGTGGGGTCTTTGGGGGAGAGGGGGCAGATATTTCACGTCTTTTGTTTCTAAACAGCTGCAAGTGGAACACATTAGTAGTCGCCTACTGTTGTTTTATAATTAATGGAGGAGTTGGACAGTAAATGATGGGATCTTAGTTTTGTTAGAAGAGACTGATTAAAGGAAATCTCTTGAAAGAGTCTGATTCTGTGGTGCTGCTCTGTTTGGTATTTGTTCTTGTATCTGAACTTTGACTCAGACACTCAAGTGAAGAAAATTAGTAATGGATGTTGCACTAAGGTTCATTGAGTTAGGCATGTGGGACGAGGTCGCTCAGGGAAAAGTGTGTATCACCTTCATGCTGGCCAGTGCCCTCCTAGTGTGAGATCAGGATGAAGAATTTAGATCATAGGGGGAAAACTGCCAAAAGGGGACTGGACCAGACTCCAATAAAGGGAAACATAAGCTCCGGGCCTGCTGGGGGGCAGCTCTGTCCCCTGTGGCAGACACAGTGGGGATCCGAAACAGGTGCTGGCTGTGTCTCCCTCTAGGTTGAGTCAGTGTGTCAAGCAGCCAGCATTCTGCCTCTGGTTCTCCTGTCTTTTGTTCAGATTTGGTTTCGTGGCATATTTTCTTTGGATGTCAGTTTCTTGTGAGAGAATTGCAAAATCCTTTTTTCTTCTTCTTCTTTTTTTTTTTTTGGAGCCGTTTTGAATGACAAGTGGAAGTAATCACTAATATGTTTTATTGTTCAAAGAAGGAAATCCAGAGGATATTTGGTATTAACCTTCTAGGGACTTTAATTTTTTACATCAATGGAAAGAATTGGTCTAAGGAGAAGACTGGAGCTTGTCACCTCCCCCTTCCGAAAATGGAGATTGTAATACTTTAGTTTTTAAAATACTGTCCTTGTAAAGAATTGGAGGTGTATTGGTCCAAATATTTGAGCCATCATAGTTGTTGTTGCTACATAAACTTTCCTCTAGCATATGCATTGTGGACAAATTCATTATTTGGGACACTGCCTATTTTTGCCCGCCTGTAGGAGCTAACTTTATTCTTGGCAGCTGCGGATGCACAGAACCCAATATACTGGACTCAGAAAGGAAGCCTTTCTATAAACATGAAGCGATACAGATAAATTTACCTACTGTCAAGTGGCTGTTTTCAATCTGGGACTACATAAGTACCTTTGCCTCCCAGCGATAGAAGGCAAGGCATCATGTGGGCATACTGCTTCTCTCTTCCCCGTTCTAAGTAGTAGATGCTTAGGAATTAATCACTGTGAATTATAGTGTGGCAATATCTATAGTCACATCTAATAATTCGCTATGCATTTTCTTTAATACATTTCCCTCTACAATACATTTACATCTCCATTACAAAAAGTTTTACATATTTTTTTCCCAAATGTGAGTTTTAGGATGAGAAGACTTGGATATAAGTTTTTGGGTAATATGTTCTCATAAGACATGAATTTACATTTTTCAATACCAGAAATACAAGTAAAAGCTATATATTAGACTACAGAATTATTGCCAAGTTTTGTTGTTATTGTTGTTTTTAATTTTTTGTTCTGAATCAGTGTGCAGCTAGGAGGAATACAATTAAATTGCTCAGTGGAAGTGACAGAGGGAATCAGAAGAGCTGGTGTTACAGATTGTCATTAATGTACCAGAGTGTTTGGAGATAAATGAAATAAATGCAATTAACCAGCTTGCTGGAACAGCAGTAGCAAGACATCATTTCTCTCCTGTCCTCTCTCCCTCCTAGCCTGCCTCCCTCACTCCTTTCCCTCTCTTCCTTCTTTCCTTATCCCCCACCCCCACCTCCCTCCTTCCCTAGGGACACATGTAGGACTTTTGTTCTGATATAATTTTATAGGATAAGGGTGGGAGGATTTGTGTCTGGGTCACCATCATTCAGCCAAAGGTAGCAAAAAAAAGAAAAAAGAAAAAAAAAAGCCTAGGGTTGAGAAATTGAAAGGGTAACATTACTTTCTTTTCTGTGTTAAACTAATTTTTGTATTTAGTATCTAATATGTCAAAAGCAAACAAAACCGTGGACACCTAGTGAGTTTCTATGTAAATCATACTGTTGACATTGGATTGCCTTTGGTTTACTCCAGAATGATGACAGCCTCTCCTCGGGGACTGTTGGAAATTTGGGATGTAGACAACACTGCCCTCTAGGCTGTTTTCACAATGGGACTGAGTGCTCACGTGTGTGAGGGAGTTGGCTGGCAGGCTCTTTGAGCTCTCCTACTTTTCCAGGATTCCAGGATTTCTGTGTACTTATTATCCTTCTTATAAGTGTGTGCTCATTCTCCCCATGAATTTCAAATTTAGAGAGGCTTGTACCATTTCAAAGATATACTGACTATCCTCGTGCTAGACACAAAATTAATTTTATTCAGTGACAAATGATACATAGATTTGCATTGAAATTTGCTTGGTGGGTTATTTATATGTGCATTTTTATGGCATATGAAGAATGTTAGCATTTTACCTTCTCATAGAAGATACATTCTAATATTTATGATTGTTCAGTATTGTGTATCTGTAGGAATCCATAGAAAATAAATGTTAAGTTAGTTGATAACTACAGGGAAACTTTCCTATTTGGGATGTCAATGCAGATTTTCCCATTTAATAGAGATTAATCAAATGCAGATTTTTCTTTACTATTAATAGGAAATTATGTAATGAACTTAGCCTTTGTTCTCCAGATTTTCTTTATTTTTAAATAAGGATATGGTTTCACAGTCATTTACAGGAAACTAATATAAACCATCACAAGACTTTTAATTACATCTATATCCCATACATTCTGTCAATTCAATAATTTTATTATACTTTAATACTTGTAAAAGGATACTTTTAAAATGAGAATAGTTTTCTTATTTAAGCCTCAACTATTTTTTTCCAGCGTTGTTTCCTTTAATGAACCCCATCTCCCTAAAGGATGATGCGGGTAGCTAGGTAGTGGCAAGAGGTTGTTCACGAAGATTCTGCCTGGTGGAAGGCTTTGGCCTTATGCAGCCTTAACTATTCTTAAATGGAAATGACACACATGGTACTTTGGGGAGATAAAGATAATGTGTGTGCACAGTGCAGATATATAATCTCATACAGTTTTATACATTTTGCAAAAGTGCTTCTTTTAGAAATAGGCTCATTATTGTAGCCATATGTAGTCCATTTCAGAACTTAAATTACGTATAAGTAACCTGAAATTTGTTCTTGGGAATATGGAATAATATGAGGTTTGAGTTGGCTTTGTTTGAATAACCTTTGAGTCTAGGCAACATGTGGACCATAAACCAAAAGGATTTCTTAGAACATCAAAAAAGACTATCGGAAAGGGAGAAAAAAAGTCATGGTTATACGAAAAGAACAATTCTGGCCATCTCATTCCTGCATAAAATAGCATTTTGATAATGAAAATATGGATAAGTAAGCACATTGAATACATTTGGATGCTTATATAATAATGAAGGGAGCTCATGTATGTGGGATGAGTGTCCAGTAAAATCTGCTTCAGTAAACCCTGCATTCTGTAGGAGATAAATTTACTTCCCATTTGTAATTTGGCTTTGAAGAGTATTAGAAAGAAAAATTTTCATTTTACTTATTTCTTCTCCTACTCGTCCTCTTTTCCTCTTCCTTCTTTTTTTGCACCTGATGTAAGGAATTAAAGAAGTATTTGAAGAGTAAAAAAATGTAAGTGAGGCTGTTTCTTGAATAATAATTTAGAACATCTGCATTTAAAGGAGATACGTTAATAATGTTTTACTTTTGGATATATCCACTTGGGTCCTCAACTTTATCATTTTTCTTTTCTAATATATAGCTTTATGGAAACTTACTTTGTATAGATCCTATCTTTTTTCTGTTTAGACAGACAGAAGTCTACAGATCGGAGTTCAAGTAGACAACGGAAACTTATAGAGTATCATTTTATAGATTAATTTTTAAAGAAAATATTGTTATTTTTTTACAGTATCTCCATGTATGGACCTATCAACCTAAATCAATACATTAACATTGATATTTTTCTTCTTTTTAATTATTGACTAAAACATAAAGCCTTTTAGGGGAAATCCCCATATACTTTTTAAAATGTGTCAACAGTGTGATATATTATAATAGAGATCTATTATAGCATTTAAAGTGTGTTAGTATTAAAATAAATAAAGTGTAACAATCTAGTCCAAAATACATTTCTGTAACTTAAAACAGCATTACTCCTAGAGGGAGGAGTAATCTAGGCCTCAAACCTTAGTGTTTTCTTCTGCATTTGCATGTAATAATCCAGATCCTTCATCTCATTGCTGATACTTCTTATGTTGCCCAGCCACTGTGTGAAAGACTGTAAGCTCCATGAGTTCAGAGTCTGGCTCTTATGCCATTGTGGTGCCAGCGCCTGAAACAGTGCTGGACACATCTATCTGACTATTTGACATCTTTGCATGGTAGCTAATAAAAATGTATCAAACTGAATCCTGCGATAGAATCTGCTCCTTTTTCTTGCCATCTGCAGCTCAGTAAATGGCATCACTATTCACCGAGTTTTTCATGATCCCAAAGTAGGAATCATTCTTGGCTGGTACTCACAGCCCATATCCAAATTGTTAGTGAACTCTGTTGTCTATAAACAAACTCAGCCAGATATTTCTTTAGGAAAAATGGGTTTATTTGAGAGCAACAAGAAATTTCAATCTGGTACATGCAACCACGGTGAAGCATGTGAACGTTTACTAAAACAAAGAAGGGGGAGATCTTTTATGGAAGGGAAGAAGAAGTTAGAAAGGCCTATTACAAACAGTTTCCCATGTTGTGTCTCATGATGGAGGTAGGGTGGGAGAGCTTCCCATCCTGTCCTCCCTACTTCACTTTAAATGAGGTTTCTGTTAATTATTTTTCACAACCTTTTGAAATATATCCTGGTACCAACAATTTTATTTGTGTGTTTGTGCCTTTCAATATATAGCAACATTGAAAGAGTTGTACATTGAACATTAAAATATCCCCACTTGCCCAGCTGGCGTGGCTTAGTAGTTGAGTGCCCTGGTTTGATGCCAGTCAGGGACATGCCTGGGTTGCAGGCTTGATCCTCTGTGTGGTGTGTGTAGGAGGCACCCAGTCAATGATTTTCTCTCATCATTGATGTTTTTATCTCTCTTCCTCTCTGATATCAATAAAAATATATTGCATATATATTTTTAGAAAAAAAGATATCCCCACCTAGATTCTACCATTATTTTACCTTGCTTGATTACCATATATTTATCTATTTATCCATTTGCTCTTTTATGGTTTTGGTGCATTTTAATTCATTTTATTGTTTTGATGCATTTTCAAATAATTAGGTACCAAGTGTTTCTTACTAACTCAACCACTACAATCCTGGACAAATCTGGACTATTACATTAGCCTGATAAATGATCATCTGTTTAATTCCTGCTTGTCCTGTCCCTGCACCTTACCTCACCCCAGTTTCTTCTCTACACAGTAACCAGAAAGACCTTGTGAAAGCATGTAAGATCATGGCAGCTCCTTGCTGTCAACCTTCTAATGGCTTCCATGCAGAACCTTTCACAGCAGTTTACAAAGCAGTTCAAGTCCAAGTCCCTCTCTACCTACCTAACTTCATCTTTTCACACTCCCTACCTAGAGCCTAGATTTAGAACATTCTTTTTGATGTTCTGCTTCTGACTCGGGGCTTTTGTATTTGTTCTTTTATCTACTTGAAATGCACTTCCCCAGATCTCTATATGGGTATGTTATTTAATTGATTTAATAAGTCCCATCCAAAATCATCTCTTCAGAAATATGGGCCATCCTATTTAAAATTGCTCCTCTTACAACACTATTGGGCTGCCCCTATTACCTGTCTTAATTTTTTATAGCATTTGTTACTTCCTAGAAGTGTTAGAGTACTTGTGTATGTGTGATTTTGTGTATTGTGTGTGCATCACCAATTGTGAAGGGATTGACATCTTATTCCTACTTGCAAGCTAAGAAGTTAGACTGCCATACTTCCTGAGTGTAGGCAGGAGACATGAGATTCCTAGGTGAGAGATGATGGACTTCATTAGTCATGCCTCAGAAAGCAGCATGACTCTAAGTTTGTATTGATTTACCTTGATCTTGAAGGCCACTGGGGACAATATATTGGGTCCCAAGAAGACATAGTGGGTTAGCCTCATAGATGAGGATCCATGAGTATGGGAACCCAGATACTTTATACTGGGAAATGAAACTTGCCTAATCTTTACCCTGGAGGAAAACATTATCCTATCTAATAAAAGAGTAATATGCAAATTAACCATCACTCACTGTACCACAAGCCATGCCCACCAGCCAATCAGGAGTGAGTGTTAATTTGCATTAATCCCAACCAAGATGGCTGTGGCCATGGAAAGAGCAGAAGAGAGACTTGGGTTTCCCTGGCAATGGAGGAAGCCAAGCTTTTCACACACCCTGGCTGGCCCAGGCTTCTGCTTAAGACTACAAAGTTTCAATTAAAATGGCAGCAACCATGGAACTGGAAAAAGCAGGATGCCAGGGGTGCTCCTGGTGATGGAGGAAGCCAAGCTTTCCACACACCCTGGCCAGCCCAAGCCTCTGCTTAAGGCTACAAAGTTTCAATTTTACAACATAAATAAACCCCAATAGAAATGGCTGCTGCCACAGAGGGAGCAGAAGACTTGGCTCTGCTCCAGGCTACAAAGTTTCAATTATAGAACATAAATTAGTCCCAGGTCCCATGGCTTCCACTTGGGTTGCTGGGGGCATGCTCAACCTGCAAACCACCATAGGCCTCTCGCCCAGGCTGCCCCACACCCCAAGGGAACCCCCACCCTGATCCAGGACACCCTTCAGGGTAAACCAGCTGGCCTCCACCCATACACTAGGCTTCTATCCTATCCAATAAAAGATTAATATGCAGATTGACCATCATTCCAACACACAAGATGGCTGCCCCCATGTGGTCAAAGATTACTGATCCTATGTGGACACAAGATGTCCACCACAAGACAGCCAGTAAGGGAAGGCAGTTGGGAGGGACCAGGCCTGCAGGAAGGGCAGTTGTGGGCGATCAAGCCAGCAGAGGAGGGAAGTTGGGAGGGACCAGGCCTGCAAGGGAGGGCATGTGGGGGTGATCAAGCCTGCAGGGGAGAACAGTTAGGGGTGACAAGGCTTGCAGAGGAGGGAGGATGGGGACAAACAGGCTGGTAGGGGAGCAGTTAGACATCAATCAGGCTGTCAAGGACTCAAGTGGTCAGGGGTGAGCAGGATGGGGGGCAGAAGCATTTAGGGGCAATCAGGAAGGCAGGCAATTGAGCAGTTGGGAGCTAGCAGTCCTGGATTGTGAGATGGGATAGGGCCTAAATGGGCAATCAGACATCTCTCCAGGGGTACCAGATTGGAGAGGGTGCAGGATGAGCTGAGGGACACCCCCCCCATGCACGAATTTCATGAACTGAGCCTCTAGTCTTAACTATATTTGACAGTAAAAAGTCTGTCTTCTGCTCTCAAAGGAGACTACCTCTGTTCCACAAGATTGTTTGCTATATACATATCTTTGAAAAGGTAGTTTGGAATGAAAAGGTAGTTAGTGCCTCTGCTAGCAAATCATGCAGAAACATGGACATCCCATGGAGAATTTCACTCAGGCAGAGACAGAGAATTTCGTGGACTGTCTGACTCTAACACTAAGCTTCTATAGCAGGGACTTAGCTTTGTTTGTCATGTTTACCAATGTTCTAACAGTGTCTGGAGCACACGATGACACATAATAGATATTCAAATATTTGTTAAGTGTGTGAAAATGTGCTTATGTAGTACTTTTGAGATGTTTGTT
Organism: Antrozous pallidus; assembly: GCA_027563665.1. Classification (NCBI taxonomy): domain Eukaryota; kingdom Metazoa; phylum Chordata; class Mammalia; order Chiroptera; family Vespertilionidae; genus Antrozous; species Antrozous pallidus. The sequence continues at coordinate 104,994,222 of CM050514.1, read as the reverse complement.
TTCATGCCCTACCCAACACAGGAAACACTGTTCATTTGATTTATATTTTAGGGTGTGTGCATATATATATATATACGTAGACAGGCAGAAGGACAGACAGATAGATACTGAGGGTTATCAAACATGCATATTTTGATACAAAGGACATCATGATTTCTGGTGATTTAATATTCTACCTTTCACCTGTTTGGAGGTATAGAATTAACTTTAATATGCTTCTCTTATTCTAACCAAGAATATTTTCTCTAATTGTGGTTTCCATGGTCACTCTCCCCCGATACCCACAAACACTGCTGTGCCTTGCTTTTTATTACACTGTTGCGTGGGGTGTGTATTTAGACAGGGTACTCCTTCAGATGGTGCTGATGTGCCATCACAGGACCACTGCGCTAAGGAGCGTGACTTATATGATGATATCTAGTCCAGAAACTGATACTTTTCATACATGTAGGACAGCTTTCCCTTTCAGCTTTAGCAACAGGTAAAAATGATTATTCTGGTACCAAGATAGAATTAGTCTAAAATTAATCTCCAAGTGTATGGATCTCTAATAATTAACAACCAAGAAGAGGATTGAAAGTAGTAGTGTTGCCGAGACTGGTTTGGCTCAGTGGATAGAGCGTTGGACTGCGGACTGAAGGGTCCAGGGTTCGATTCCGGCAAGGGCATGTACCTTGGCTGAGGGCAAATTCCCAGTAGGGGGTGTGCAAGAGGCAGCTGATCGATGTCTCTCTCTCATCGATGTTTCTGACTTTCTATCCCTCTTCCTTCCGCTCTGTAAAAAAATCAATAAAATATATTTAAAAAAAAGAAAGAAGTAGTAGTGTTGCAAACTCTACCTGCTGTTGCAAACATCGTGGCCAAGGCCCTGTTTACTATCACTGACAATAAACTGAGAAAAACTCATGAATTTGACAGGTAGGACCATCTTTATAGAACTTTTGATTTTAAGAAAAGAGCTTACAGGAATCAACTGAAATATACATCTTATTTTTAAAAACATTGAGATAAAGGTTAACATATACATTCTCTAAATTTTGCTACTAAAATATTTTCTCCCAATTATTTTATTGAGATATAATTCACATACCATACAATTTGCCCTCATAAAATTTACAAATAAGTTTTTTTTCGTTGTTTTTTTGTTAATCCTCTCCAAAGGATATTTTTCCATTTATGTGCAAAGAATGGAAGGAAGGCAGAGAGACAAGAGAGAAACACCATTGGTTGGTTGTCACCCGCACTGTTCCAACTAGGGCTGGGGATCAAATCTTCAACCAGGGTACATGCCCTTGACCGGAATGGAACCTGGGACCCTTCAGTCCTCTAGCCAATGCTCCATCCACTGAACCGAACCTGTTAGGGTACAAAGCAGTTGTTTAATTCATGGAGTTGTGCAGCCATCACTAGAATTTAATTTTAGAACTTTTTAATATAAAAATAAATAAATAAATAGAAACCCTATATTATGTTCCTTATCTAATACCCCTTTTCAGTCCTAAGAAACCACTAGTTTATTTTCTCTATAGATTTGTTTATTATGGACATTCTATATAATAAAGCCCTAATATGCAAACTGACCAAACAGCAGAATGACTGGCAGAACAACTGGATGTGCACTGACCACCAGGGGGCAGGCGATCAATGTAGGAGCTGCCCCCTGGTGGTCAGTGTACTCCCACAGGGAGAGCACCACTCAACCAGAAGCTGGGCTCATGGCTGGCGAGCACATCAGTGGTGGCGGATAGTAAGAAGCAAAGTGTCTTGGACTGCAAGAGGATGCAGACCAGGCTAAAGGATGCCCCCCTCCAGTTCATGAATTTTGTGCGTCGGCCCTCTAGTTTCATATAAAGAAAATCATACAATTTTTGGTCTTTTTGACTAGTTTCTTTCTCTTAGTCTAATCTTTTTAAAGGTCATTTATATTCTCCATGTATCAGTGCTTCATTTCTTTTCATTGCTAAATAGTATTCCATATCACTTTTCCTTGAATTATCAGTTTATGAATAGTTAGGTTGTTCTTACTTTTGACTATTACGAGTGTTTTCTGCTATGAACATTCATGTATTCATTTTTGTGTGCACATATGTTTTTATTTCTCTTGAGTGGAATTGATAGGTCATATGGTAATACTATGTTTAACCTTCTGTGGAACTGCAAAACTGTGATCCAAAGCAGATGAATCATTTTATATTCTCACTGGGCAGGTATGTGGTAAATTTATTCTTTTAATTCAACTTGAAAAGAAAACATTGAATAACCTTTATGACTTTGATATGATGTTTTGTAGTGAAGCCATCCTATCTAATAAAAGAGTAATATGCAAATTGACTGCACCTTTGCTACACCCACCAGCCATGCCCACCAGCCAATCAGAGCAAATATGCAAATTAACCCAACCAAGATTGCAGTTAATTTGCATATCTGCACGCAGAAGTTGGAGTAGAAGGAAGCCACGCACTGCAGAAAGGACCAAAGCTGCAGAGAAGTAAGCAAGTTGGGCAGGGGAGAAGGGAGGGAGCGAGGCAGAGGAGACTGGAGCAAGGCAGTGGACACTGGAGTGGGAGCGAGGCAGCAGAGACAGGAAAGAGCGAGATAGTGGAGAAGGGAGTGAGGCAGTAGAGAAGGGAGTGAGGCTTTGCTCAGTCCACAGGAAGCTCTATTCTTGCAGGACTCTTTTTGCAACTGCTCTCTTGTTTTATATAATAATTATATGCCTTAAATTTCTAATAGTCTTAATTTCTAATCCCGTCAGTGATTATCTTCTATGTGTTCTTAATTGCCCTGTAATGTTTTACAAATGAAATTAATCCAAATTGAACTTGTTACTTGTAGCAGAGACCTCAACAATACTACATATAAATTATAGAATACAAAGCTAGAAATTTTACAGTTATTGTGATACAACTCTCTCATTGGTTGGACACATGGAAAACTGAAGCTTAGAGAATTTCTGTCACAGATACCATTGTGACTTAGTGGCAGAGCTGACATGTGAGTCCAGGGCTGTTTTATCTCTGCTCCATGTTTCTCTTGGGACACTCTTTCCAGCTTCTCAGACCTGGAACTTTTTTCTGAACATGTCAACAAGAAAATTAACTTGGGATACTTTGATTCAACACATGGGTATTGAGCACCTACTTATAAGTGACACCAAACATGTTGGGAACTCTGTAAGGAGCACAATGATATGTTAAGTAGTTCCCACCTTCAAGGAGATCACTCTTCAGTAGAGAATATAACAGATGTTCAATTCACTAACAGAAAAGTAGTATCTGGTAGGTGGAGGTTGAAGGCACATGCACATAGTCTGAAAACTCGGAGAAGGAATTGATATATTTTCAGCTGGCCCAAACTGGGGAGGGTCAATTCTAAATGGGTCGCTTAACCTGGGCCTTCAAAGATGAATGGAGTTTTATTAGCCAGCGAGAGTGGAAATTACCTTTCTAGTAAAAGGAATAACAGGATAAATGGCATGGAGATGACAGGTATGCTAGGGGAAAGGCAAGAAGGCTAGTTTAATAGTAAAACAGTTTATTCATAGGGGAAGAAGTGTGAAATGATTATTGAAAGGCAGTAAGTCAATAAACATTGCTGAGCAAGTTTGAGCAAGTAATTTAATGTTTCCATGCCTCACTGTCCTTATCTGTAAAATGGGCATGGTAACATTGTCTACCTCACACAATTGCTACAGGGATAAATGAATATACAAATAAAAATATATGTATATATGTATTACACATACATAGAAATATATGCTTAGATGTAATATAATGTTATATATGTAAATTATATATAAAACAGCCTGAACAGTACCAGGTTCTTAATAAACACCACTTAAATATTGTTTGTCTGTATATTAATTATTAGTAGTAATTTTACTATTATTTCCTTTTGAGTATAGAAGTAAAGTTTAGAGGGATTTTGGAAATGATATTAATTATGTATTACATGGTCATTTAATTATAATTTCCATATAATCTTTCAAGCATGATACTTCAAATGATTAAGAAACTTTGCCTCACTGTAGCTGGTTTTACTCAGTGGATAGAGCATTGGCCTGTGGACTGAAGGGTCCCAGGTTTGATTCCAGTCAAGGGCACATGCCCATGTTGCCAGCTCACTCCCCAGTAGTGGATGTGCAGGAGGCAGCCAATCAATGATTCTATCTCATCATTGATGTTGCTATCTCTCTTTCTCCCTTCCTCTCTGAAATCAATAGAAATATATTAAAAAAACAAACACAAAACTTTAGCCTCTTAACAGGACTCATCTGTGGCCACACCTATGCAATTGTGACAAATGTTCTATGACATGTGTGCTTCCATTGCATCATATGCTGATTACAATACAAATGGGAGTCCCAAGTGAGTGGTATTATAAGTTAAAAGAGTCATACTACAAATAGCAATTTGTTAATAAATAAAACAGGCTTGTTAAGCCGACATTCTGGTTCTTGTTGACTGATTTACATTTTATCAAGAATATATTTTATTTGGTGCTCTTGATATAAAGTGCCATGAAGATAAATCTTGTATATTACAAACTTAATAGGTTCTAAGTGAACATTCCTAATTTTCTAAAAATTCTATAGACTCCACTCACATTTTTTTCTAGATAGTCCATTTAACTTTCATTCCGTATAGTATAGATATTGAGTTAAATACTTTTTATAATTACCCATTAATAAGATTTACATGAGTGGTTGTATATATCAGAAAAGATAACCCAAATACAACAGTATTATTGCTACAGCAGAAGGAATACCCATTCGGTGGTCAGAAGCTCTAGATTCCAATTTTAGCTTTTATTTTTAATTAATTAAATAATTTTAATCCTTACAAAAACAAATGAACACAAAAACAAAAAACATAAAACACTAAAATGTAAGATTTGACTGTAATCTTCAATGTCTCATTCAGCTTTAAATTCTATTGTTGTAAGCATTTTAATTAAATCTCTTATCATTGATTATTATGTTTGAATACAGTTGAAGGAGAAAGTTTAACCTGGAAAAAAATTATAGAAAACCCTAAATGTCCATCTCTGAAAACAACCATTCTTCATTGTCTAATCCGCATGGGTTATATTTCTGTATTTTCTGTGGGCTTAATGATGTAAATATGGCTGACGGGAACATTCACTAGTCTCATGATTCACGTCCACTTTTATTCATTAATGACCAATGGTGCTTATTGTTACTTTATGAATAAATGGAATTAAAAAATAATACTAAGAAAACACTAGTCTTAAGCCAATGTACTTAGTTTATGGCCACTGTAACTAGAACCATATGCAACTTAGCAATTTTAGCTCAGGAGAGGGGGTTAATAGTCACTTTTTAATTTATGTTGTAAAGATTGATGTGGAATCTTTTTTTCTGGTTTTTGGTCTCATGCCTTTTTGGACATGAGCTGGAGGACATGGAATATAACTCAACTGTTCCATTACACTGTTTTTCAAGTTTAAACGAGGAACACCCAGTTGAAACCATTTGGAATTGTGAGGATTTGTCCAAAACCTGTGTGGCAGTTATAACCAACTAACATATTCATAAGATCAAAAAAGGGAGAACTTTTGAGTTGGGTTTTCTTTATAAAGAAAGGTTATAGCAGACCTTGAAAGTTTTACAATATTTATTTCCAAATATCAGCAAATGCTATAATATAGTAAATTTGCTTATGTATATCTGATAATTGTAGAATGTAGTTTTCAGGGTTGCATTAAACTAGAGGATCAGTGAAAGAAATTCATGTATGGGGGCCATGTGTCCCTCAGCCAAGCCTGCACCCTCTCCAATCTGGAAACCCTTGTGGAATGTTCGACTGCCCATTTAGGCCCTGTCTCTTTCACAATCCAAGACTGCTGTCCCGCAACTGCTTGCCTGCCTGCCTTCCTGATTGCCCCTAACTGCTTCTGCCTGCCAGCCTGATCACCCCCTAATCACTCCCCGGCCAGCCTGATTGATGCCTAACTGCTCCCCTGTCAGTCTGATTGCCCCTAACTGCCCTTCCCTGCTGGCCTGGTCACCCCCAACTGCTCTCCCCGGCCAACTTGGTTGCCCCTAACTGTCCTCCCTTGCTGGCCTGGCCTCCCCTAACTGCCCTTCCCTGCAGGCCTGGGTCCCCTTCAACTGCCCTGCACTGCAGGCCTGGTCCTCCCCAACTGCCCTTCCCTGCAGGCCTGGTTGCCCCTAACTGTCCTCTGCTGACCATTTTGTGGCAGCCATTTTGTATCCACACTGGGGTGGCCATCTTGTGTGTTGGAGTAATGGTCAATTTGCATATCACCTCTTTATTTTCTAGGATTAGTGGAAATTCAGAATGAACCTAGCCAAAGGCATTCTAATTTGTGTTTTATATATCAAAACTAACTTTAATATGTTGACAAATAACAATGTAGTTATTGAAAGTAAAGTCCATTGTTGATTTATTAAACTAAAGAAGGCATTTTACTTTTCCCTTCTTAAATGATCAACAGCTGTCTGTTCTAACATACCTTTTCATAGCAACAGCTTCAGGAAAAAGCCATCACCCCAATAGCAATTTTGTGAACCTCTACATAACTGTGTCACTGACTGTAGGAGAAACTGAGTAAGAAGAAAATGCCTGCTAACCTAACACTTCTCAGCAACTCCTCCACCCTCATGCAAAATGGACAGTGAGCAGTTATAGCAGGAATTTTTAATCTTTTTAATTTCATGGCACACTTAAACTAATTACTAAAGTTATGAGGCACACCAGAAAAACATATTTTTTTTATGATCTGAAAAAAATTGGTATAATTTTGATTCAATTCACACTAGACAGTTATTGTTGTGTTGGCTGTTGTCATTTTTTTTAATCTAAGGGAAAAGAAGTCAGTGCCAAAATAGGTATTGCATGAGTTAAAAATTCTTATGGCACACTAGTTGAAAAATCACTGAGTTAGAACACTGAATTTGATGGTGTCAGAACTACTTTTTTCACTGCAGTGATAATGTCAAGAGTTAAAAACTAATGGTACCTGATTCTTGTACTTTCAAATCTTCAAGTTGTCATTTAGTTGAAATCTACAGCTTCTTTTTTTCTCACAAATGCTGTTTAATAATTTCACCATAAAAGAAGTGCTAACACATTTAAGTGGCCAGTTCCTCACTGGCTATCATGAAAATATGTAGGTGATTTTGTAGCTAAGTATGTTTTTAAGTGTTTCAATCCGCCTTTGTGATTGAGAGCCTGGATAATGTCAACTTGTAATACAAAATGAAAGAAAAAAGAAAGGGAAAATATGTACAACATGCAGATACAGATTTGGGGCAAATATATCTCTTACCTTCCACTCCATACACACATGGATGTAAGATATAAATAAAATCATGAGTTGTTTGATGCTTGCCCTCTACTCACAATCCAACTGACAACTTTTATTTTAAGAAGAACATTTTCCAGACTATGAATTATTGTATTTTTATGTTAAACTGTAACACCTGTGATGTTCATCAGTTGGGGCTTATGAAATGCTCTCCAGATTTTTGAAACACTCAATAAATGTGTGTCATCATGTTAAATTTAAATTCTGAGTTTGTTCAATTTTTCAGAAAGCGTTTTTATCTCTCTAAGCAGCAGCAAAACATGGCATGCAAATAAGACAACTAGAGGATTACTTTTATAGTCTTAGAAGGCAATTCTAAGCTTTTTCAATATAGATGCTATAGGAGTTTATGCATAACCTTTGCATTCAAAATAGTTCTGGAGGTGCAAATTTCTGCCTGGGAGGGACACTGTCTATGAACAATAAGCAGGGTGATGTTGGGAAAGTGAAAAGCTGCATGTTTGAATGAAATGAACTGGACCAGCATTGGAAATTACTATATATACCAAGTGCACAGGCTAATATTTAGTTCTATGGATTGTTAACATTCACATAAAACAGAATTATTTAGCATTTACTGAATCCTCTCAATCTTAATCAATTTGGGATCAAATGCAAAAGACATGTGTCTGGCTTTGTATGACCCCAAATTCTTCCATTTTCTCTTTGAGCAGATGACATGCCTTTTTTGCTGACTGATATTGGTTGCTAGGAGAAGTGCACTGGTCTGCTCTCCTTGTCCAGCAGTGAAACTGAAGAGTGTATTGAGTAAGAGAAAAAGAGGCAGGACACGATACAGACCATGAATCATGACTTGTCTCCAGTATGGCCACCTTCCTCCCATTGCTTTTCCCTTTAAAAACTTTTGTTTTTTACCAATGATGCCTTCTTTCAGCTGCTATCTATATTCCTTTTCAAGCCTGAGGGGATGAGTATTGCTAAAGGGAGGTTGTGCTGCTAAGAGTCCCCTCAGAGCAATAATAAAAGCCTTGAGAGTTATTCATGGAGCCACATTAGTGAGAATGCCCTACCCAGTGAATAGCATCAGTCAGCTGCCTTTGAAATCTGGTGATTAATACCTTCTGTTTTTAATGGGGGGAAAAGGCAGACAAGAAAGGTCTTCATACTACTTTGCCTCTTTTGCAAATTAGCTCTGATACATTGGCAAAGCTTTTGACAAAGAACTTGCTAAATTTTCAATACCTGCAGAAGTCATTTTTTTAAAAGTGTTTCATGAAATGTTTTTATTGAAATGGTAAAAAATATCCCAAATGAACACATAAAAATATTAGTTAGCCATTCTTATATTTTGGCAATGTTTGTGATGACTCAGAAGCTAAAACCATGATGTTAGTGAGTATATTCAAAATGTGTCTAAGCTGATCTATTTCACAGCATCCATATCACACTTTTGTGTGTGTGTATTTTAATAAAGAAACCAATTATAATACTCCTGAGATTTTAGAAAAGCATCTAATGAGAAAGTGTTAAGGGTGGCAGGTGTTTATTTCCCAGGAGCACTTCAATGTAAAGGATAGTCTGTAATTTACAAATAAGGTGTCATATATTACAGGTTTGTATCTGTAGTCTAGTTTAGCAGAAGGGGTTAGAGATGCTCCCTTTATACTCCCCATTACCTCTTGTCATATCCTTTTTTCCTGATGTTAATTCTCACCTGAGGATATTTTTCCATTGATTTTCGAGAGAGTGGGAGAGAGAGGGAAAGACAGAGAGAAACATCAATGTGAAAGAAACACATCAATAGGTTGCCTTCTGAAGGAGACCAATCAGGGCCCAGGCCAAGGAGGAGCCTGCAACCACGGTATGGGCCCCTGATGAGAACTGAATCCGGGACCCTTTGGTCCTGAGGCTGACACTCTATTCACTGAGCCAAACCGTCTATGGCTCTTTATATCTCTTGATTACATTAGGTACTTGGCATATTTCAAATAAAATTTCTTAAGGTTTCCGAACATTATCTATCATCTGAGATGTATAGATAGAAAAACTTTCTGTTTGTAACAAAATATAAGATGATGCTTTCCATACAGTTTGTCAACATGATTCTGATGTCATCCAGACATAATTAGATGGTAAATTAACCTAAACCTTGGTGTTCTTTAAAATTGTTCTTATTTTGCAGTTCATTTTACATTTATTTTTATATAGCTGTCCTTCTATCTGTTCTCATGTTCACTGAAAAGGCTTTACTATCTTCAGAATATGAGAGCAAACACTTAAACGACTCTGCATGAGTCCTCCCAGAATATGTTCTTCACTATGTGGAAGTGAAATATCTTGTTAAGAGATGGTAATACTCAAGGGCAATCAGAGATGAAAATGCAACGATTTGGTGATTTGGTAGGTGATGTCTAGAGATCAGCTTCAAGAGAGGTCTGATTTAACATCTTTATTAGTGATATAACAGAGGCAACAAAATGAAGAAGAAATTATATACCCCAAACTTCGAAATCTATCATTTTTTTTTCTTTGTACCCCCCCACCTCCCATGAACATAGACATAATATATAAAAAAAATTAGGCAGCAAAAAATCTTAGCAGAGTAAGAACAAATGCTTTATTTGGTATATAAATGTTAACTAATTCTTCAGGGAAATAATCTGAAATCTAGATTCTAACTAGAAAGAAAAGACAGCAAAGCTGAATGGACCCAAGGGATAAATGTGTGAGTGAGGCAAGGAGAGAATGTGGTTCAGATTAGAAGTGTTATGTCCAGTTTAAAGGTCAGGAGATTTTAGTACTCATTTAGGGAGTATTGCACCGTTGCTAGAGAGATCCTCTTCCAGTGAACCTGGCTTAAGCACAATTGATTTTGCACTTCATTGTCAGAACATGAGAATGGGGGCAAGATTTTGGCAGAGTAGAAGCAGGAGTGAGTATAGAAATTCATTTGGAAGATGCTTGTCAATTTAAAGCTAGTGAAGGATGCACTTACTGTCTTTGTATGCATTGGCCTATGCAGATGAGAATTAAGATGTACTTTATTAAGCCTTTTTAAATATTAAAGGAAACAATGAACAGAAATACAATCATGTTTAAAATATTTCACCAGCCAGTTTTCATGACCGAGTCAGAAAAACTTGAAGCAATGAGTTGTATTTAGGTGTTCTTATTTTAAAAGAATTGTTGCCTTAAATTATAGGAGTTGCTTAATGTAAAGTTGCATTATATTTCAAAGGAAAGGTAGTAAACAATATGAGCCTGCTAGGTAAGTAGACAAGATTTATAAGAGACTCACTGGCTGAACAGAGTCTAGAACATAATCCTCTTACTACTTTCGACATTAGTGAGGTCTTACTAGACATGCGTCTTTTGGGGCTATACAACTTAAGAGAAATGTGAAAAATTTGATAGTCTTTGTTCTGTAGAAAGCTCCAAAGTCATAACAAGAGTAGAAAATAATACCTAAAACTGACTACATTAGTTAGAGTACTTTTTGGTGTGTTTTTCTTCTAATTTTATTATTTGAAATAAATTATTGGTAACAGGCAGAACAATATCCTATTATTGGATTTAAAAAATCACATTTATTGATTTAAAACATTTTCAATTGTTTAATAGGAATCACCTGCAGCTGAGAATCCGAAATTTGGTGATTATTTTATTTCCTTAATAGCAAGTTCACAAAAACAGAAAGAATACAAAGCTGACTGCCAGGGCTTATCAAAGTCATCAGCATCCTGCAGGCTCCTGGGACTTAGTAAAGGAAGTATAATGTTACAGACTGGGGGTCCCAAAACTTTAAGGGCCAGATAGTAACTACTGCCAACTTTACTGCTCATAGGCCTCCTGCTTCACAACTACTTAACCTGGCTTTTGTAGTAAGGAAGTGGCCATAAACAATATGTAAATAAATGAGCAGAGTTGTGTTTCAATAATATTTTATTTATGTATACAGAAATTTTTATTTTTATAATTTTTGTCATAAAATAGTTTTCTTTTTAATGCTTTTTTCTATCATTTAAAAGTGAAAAAAATCTTATCTGTAGGTTGTAAAAAACAAGGGGTGGGCCAGATTTGGTTTGAGAGTTATAGTTGCTATAGAATACAAAATATTGCCTTTTTGTTAGAGAAGCAGGAGGGGCAAGCAACAGATGGAGCAGAAGACAGATATAGATATTGTACACTACCCCTAGATATTATTTTTCTATCAATCTTCATCTATTCGTTCAGTATACATTTAGAGTGCACCTACTACATGCAGTTAATTGAGCTTTTTATATAAAGTCATGAAAACAAGGTCATTGTCCTCAGTGCTGCTGCCATGGAGGTATTTGTGTACAGTTTGTTGAGAACATGAAAGGCTCTCTGAACAGAACCTTGTCAGCAAACTTTGTACCTGGCAGGTAACTTGAGCAGAGTCTGAAGTAGGGAAGGAATGTTGTGACTGCCATTTGGACAAGTGGTTGTCACGCTAGGCATACGACAAAAAGGGTATTTAAGGCATGAATTTAATAGATACGGTGTTTCTGATTGGAGTATAGGAACAAGGAGGAGATTCCTTTCTGGGAAATGGGGTTAGTGTGTCTTGAGAAAGACTCTGTCACAGAAGGAAGGCAATGCGAACCCACCTAGAGATTCTGAAGTAGGCTAATGTTATTAAAGTACAATGTGTGGCATCTGTGAGGGCGCCATTAAAGGGAAAAGACCAATGGCAGAAAGGGCAGTTTGGGGATAAAATGGGGGCATAAACAAGGGAATTGTCAGTAGATGTGAAGAAAGATAGACTAATTTAAAAAACTGTAATGGAGATAGGTTTGACATAATTGGACTTGAATTGGAAATTTCAGTTGGGTCCAAATGTATTTGTCCTAATAGTTTTTCAAATTGTCCAAGGGAAGCTTTTTCTTCATTCCTTCCTTTCTAAAGTTAAAGGTATTGGCAGTTCTTTTGCTTTGCGTGATTTCTTGTTTGGTGGGTATATATTTGAACTCAGCTCAAGATTTGTAAGTAATTTTGAAGTATGATATCAGCTTCTATATAAATGTTTTCCATTGAAAAGTACAAATAGTGCCATTTGTATGGAAATATAGCATCTTCAAAATGAAAATCAAATTCACAGAGCTTTCCAAGAGAAATCTCTGTCTGTCAGCATACAGCAAGGCCCATCTTTATATCTTGGTAACTTTATATCTGCTAAAAGAAAACATATGGCTCAATTAATGTTGGATGAATTGAATGTACCCTTTATAGACAGCTTCTTAAATTCAGAAGCCAACACAGTTTTTGTTATCTGACCCCAAATATGTTGAAGAGTAAAACCTCTTGTTGAAGTCAAGGATCTTGCTTCTTTCAGTAGAAGAAATTGTTGCATGAAGGGAGCAAGCTTGAACAATGGCTCCTTAAACTAAACATGTCCTCTACAGCAACTTGGTGGGCAATAAGCAATTGGCCTGAGGATTAAGGGGAGACTGTAAAAGTGAGATTCCCTGTTTTCTGTACAGCTATGTGCTTGCTTCATTCCCTAGTCCTTGGACATCTGATGTGAGAGACTGATAGACAGAAATAGAGCCAGCATCTCAGCAATATGAAAGTAAGGAATAAGTTAAGAGGTGATAGAGACCAGTTCCTAGCTAATTGGTTGTATTTTGTTAATTTTATTTTACTGTCATGCTTTAGGGGCACATGGTTGCTAATATTTGAAAGTATATGGGCACTGTGCCATAACTCACTGCAATTGGAGACTAAGTAGTGTAACTCTGCAAAATTTGGTCAAAACTATCTATCCTAATATGTAAAAACCCAGATTCCATAATGACTGGCTGAAGGTTTAACGGAACACCAGAAGTCAGTCCTGCAGTCAGTGCTGGGTTGCCATGATGACTCAGCACTGAATGCCGTGGGTGCAGGCACAGCAATCTAGCACTGACTGCTGAGGGAGCTGCAGATCAGGCCCAGAAAGAGGCCAGAAGACAGAGGCAGGGTCTGATCCACAGCCTCTATTACAGCTGTTGATTAGCTGTTGCCTCTCTCTTTCTCTCCAGGCTTTGCCAGCAGCGTACCTCTGTTTCTCTCCCAGGCCTGGAGACTCTGACTGGAATAGAAATTGACCAGTCAGAACCTAATCTGAGTCAACTGTGAGGAGCCAATGGTTGCTTAGGAGGCAGAGCTTTTGATACTGACTGGCATAGAAACCAACCAATCAAAACCAAATCTGGGTAAACTGAGGAGCCAGTGGCTGCCTAGGAAGCAAAGCTTTTGATGCTGAATGGCACAAAACTCGACCAATCAAAACCAAATTGTCCAGCACAGGAGGGCGGTTGGGGGCGAGATCAAGCTGGCAGGGGAGGGCAGTTAGGGGTGATCAGGCTGGCAGGGGAGAGCAGTTGGGGGCAAGATCCAGCCAACAAGGGAGGGCTGTTGGGGGTGAGATAAGGCTGGCAGGGGAGGGTAGTTGGGATCAAGATCAGGCTGTCAGGGGAAGGCAGTTAGGGATTACCAGCCAGGCAGGCAGAGGCAGTTATGGACAACTAGGCAGGCAGACAGGTGAATGGTTAGGAGCCAATGGTCCCAGATTGAGAGAGGGATGTCCCACTGCCAATTTAGGCCTGATGCCAAACTGGCAGTCATACTTCCCTCAAGGGGTCCCCGATTGGAGAGGGTGCAGACTGGGCTGAGGGAATGCCTCTCCAGGCACAAATTTTCTGTACTGGACCACTAGTATATCCTATCTAATAAAAAAGTAATATGCAAATTTGACAATACCTTCACCACACCATAAGCCACGCCCACAGCCACACCCACCAGCCAATCAGGAGCACATTATGCAAATAAACCCCAATCAAGATGGCTGCCACCATTGAGAGCAGGAGGAAGGCTTGGGTTTCCCTGGCAATAGAGGAAGCCAAGTTTTCCGCCTGCCATTGCCTGCCGAGGTCTCCACTCAATGTTAAAAAGTTTCAATTATGAAAGATACAGAAATTGAGGCAGCCACTGAGCTGGAGAAAACAGAGGCTTGGGTTTCCCTGGCAATGGAGGAAGCCATGCTTTCAGCTTGCTGTTGCCAGCCTAGGCCTCCACTCTAGGCTACAAAGTTTCAAACAGAAATGGCTGCCACCATGGAGTGAGCAGAAGGCTTGGCTCTGCTCCAGGCTACAAAGTTTCAATTGTAGACATAGATTAATCCCAGATACCAGGGCCTCCGTTTGGGTTGCTGGGGGGTGTGGCCAGCCTGCAAACCTCCACAGGCCCCTCGCCCAGGCTGCCCCTCACCACAAGAGAACCCCTACCCTGATCTGGGAAACTCTTCAGGGCAAACCAGCTGGCCCCGACCCATGCACCAGGCCTCTATTCTATCTAATAAAAGAGTAATATGCAGATTGACCATCACTCCAATACACAAGAGGGCTGCCCCATGTGGTCAAAGATCCTTTCCCCATGTGGACACAAGATGGTCACCACAAGATGGCCAGCAGAAAAGGGCCATTGCGAGGTTCCAGGCCCTGCAAGGGAGGGCAGCTGGGGGCGATCAAGCCTGCAGGGGTGGGCAGTTAGGAGTGACCAGGCTGGTAGGGGAGGGAAGTTGGGGGCAAACAGGCTGGCAGGAGAGCAGTTAGACATCAATTAGGCTGGCAGGGTAGTGGTTAGTGGGTGATCATGCTGGCAGGCAGAAGCGGTTAGGGGCTGTCAGGGAGGCTGGCAGGTGAGCAGTTTGGAGCCAGCAGTCCTGGATTGTGAGATGTATGTCCAACTGCCCATTTAGGCCTGATCCTACCAGCATCGTGCCTAAATGGCAGTGGAACAACCCACGAGGGGTCCCAGATTGGAGAGCGTGCAGGCTCGGCTAAAGGATATCCTCTGCCCCCATGCACGAATTTCGTGCACTGGGCCTCTAGTGTGTGTGTGTGTGTTTGGTGTGTGTGTGTATATATATATATAAAACCAGTGACTGGAATGCCTTAATGAGCAGAAGGAACAGTCGCTACGATGCCCACTGTGGTCAGCGAACCAGCCTGATCAGGGAGTGAGACCAGCTGGCCAACCTCCTGAAGCCCCTGCACACACCCAACCCCACCTCCAATTGGCCTCCACAATCCCAATTGGCCTGCAGTCTCTTCCCACAGCTGGCACCACTGCAGATCAGCCCCCCACCCCAATCAGGGATAGGGCTAGCCAGCCAACCAACTGCCTGTGGCCCCTCCCCCAGTCTGGCTCCACTACCAATGGGCTCCCACCACCCAGATCAGCTCACAGCCCCTCCCTCCAGTCAGCTCCGCTCCCAGTTGCCCCCCCCCCCCAACCTGATCAGGGGCAGGGCCAGTCAGCCAATCATCCATGGCCCCTCCCTCAGGCCACTGACCCCCGATCAACCCCCCAACCCATTTAGGGGTGGAGCTGGGCAGCCCACTACCTATAGGCCCTCCCCATCGTCAATCCCATACTAAATCAGCCCTCACAACTCCGCTTTCCCCATGGAAACTCCCTCTAGCCAGCTCTGCCCCTCATTGCCCTCCCCACACCAATCAAGTGTGAGACTGGCCAGACAACCTCCAACAGCCCCTCCTCTGGCTACTGATCCCCAATTGGCTCCCCTACCTCAATCAGGGGTGGGGTTGCTGGCAAATTGCCCTTAGCCCCTCCCCCCAGCCAGCCAGACTCTGATTGGGCCCTGATCAGGATGGGCTGTCTGGCTAACCTTCTTCTGTCTCCTCCTCCCAATAAGCCCGGCCCCAATCTGTCCCGATTGGGACCAGGCCAGCCAGACCCCACCCCTGCATGAATTTGTGCGCTGAGCCGATAATCCTATCTAATAAAAGAGCAATATACAAATTAGCCATCACTCTGTTACACCCACAAACCACACCCACCAGCCAATCAGGAGCAAATATACAAATTAACCCAACTGAGATGGCTGCAGCCTCTCTCCCAGGAGGTTTGGGTTTCCCTGGCAATAGAGAAAGCCAAGCTTTCCACACCCTCTGGCCAGCCCAGGCCTCCACTCAAGGCTACAAAGTTTCAAATACAGAAGTTAAATAAATCCCAACAAAAATGGTGACAGTCATGGTGCTGGAGAGAGCGAGAGGCTTGAGTTACTCCTGGTGATGGAGGAAGCCAAGCTTTCTGCACACCCTGGCAGGCCCAGGCCTCCACTCAAGGCTACAAAGTTTCAATTATAGAAGATAAATAAATTCCAACAAAAATGGCTGCAGTCATGGTGCAAGCAAGAGGCTTGGATCTCCTGAAGGCTACAAAGTTTTAATTATAGAAAATCAATAAATCCCAGATACCAGGGCCTCCACTTGGGTCACCAGGGGGTGTGGCCAGCCTGCAAACCACCACAGGCCCCTTGTACAGGCTTCCCCGTGCCCCAAGAGAACTCTCACTCTAATCTGGGACACCCTTCAGGGCATACCAACTGGCCCCCACCCCTGCACCAGGCCTCTTATCCTATCTAATAAAAGAGTAATATACAAACTGACCATCACTCCAACACACAAGATGGCTGCCTCCATGTGGTCAAAGGTGGCTGCCCCCATGTGGACACAAGATGGCTGCCACAAGATGGCCAGCAGGTGAGAAGGGCAGTTGGGAGGGACCAGGCCTGCAAGGGAGGGCAGTTGGGGGTAATTAAGCCTGCAGGGGAGGGCACTTAGGGGTGGCCATGTCAGCAGAGGAGGAAAGTTGAGGGTGACCGGGCCTGCATGGAAGGGCAGTTGGGGGCACCCAGGCCTACAGGGACAGCAGTTGGGGGAGGGGAGGACCAGACCTGCAGGGTAGGGCATTTAGGAGTGACCAGGCCTGCAGGGTAGGGCAGTTAGGGGCAAACAGGCTGGCTGGCAGGGGAGCAATTAGGCAACAATCAGGCTGGCAGGGGCATGGTTAGGGGGTGATCATGCTGGCAGGCAGAAGTGGTTAGGGGCAACCAGGAAGGCAGGCTGGGGAACAGTTGGGAGACAGCAGTCCTGGATTGTGAGAGGAATGTCTGACTTCCTGTTTAGGCCCAATCCTATGGGCAGTTGAACATCCCCTGAGGGGTCCCAGATTGAAGAGGGTGCAGGGTGGGCTGAGGGATACATCCCCCATGCACAAATTTTGTGCATCAGGCCTCTAGTGTGTGTGTGTCTGCGTGTGTGTGGTGTGTGTGTGTGTGTGTGTGTGTGTGTGTGTGTGTGTGTATGATAATAAAAGCATAATATACAAATTGACTGAATTGCTGAACAGCAGAATGACCATATGAATGACCATGCTATGACATGCAGCAGTGCCAGGCCAGCCAATATGGGTACGATGCAATTGGTCAGGGGGCGGTGACAGCACCCCATGACTCCCCACAGAGGAAGCTCCAGGCCTCCAGCCAGTGAGGTGATCAATTGGGGTTCCTCTGTGATAAACCTGAAGAGGGAGACCCAGGCCACCCTCTGCAGAGCAAACAATTGGGGGGGCTCTGTGATCGATTGCCCAAAAGAGGGAGTCCAAGGCCACTGACCGGCGGCCTCTGGTCGGTGGGCAGGGCCCCCCTCCCCTCTACAGGGTAAGTGACCACAGAGCTCTGCAATCAATCATATCATCCCACAGAAGGAGGCCTAGGCTACCAGGCCAATGGCACTGCAGTGGGTGGGTGGGGCCTCCCTCTGAAGGGCGATTGACCAGAGGACTCCTGGTCTGCAGGAGGGCACAGACCAGGCTGAGAGACCCACCAAGTTCATGAATTTTGTTCATTGGGCCTCTAGTTCTATATAATACAACAGTAATATGCAAATTGACCCTAATGGCAGAATTGCAGAACAACTGTAATGACCAGTTGCTATGATGCATACTGACCATCAGGAGGAAGATGCTCAGTGCAGAAGCTGCTCCCTGGTGGTCAGTAAACTTCCACGTGGGGAGTGCCACTCAGCCAGAAGCCAACTTATAGCTGGCTAGTGCAACCACGGTGGTGGGAGCCTCTCCCAGAGGGATGTCTGACTGCCAGCTTTGGCCCGTTTCCCTAGGAAGTGCATCCTAAGCTGGCAGATAGATATCCCCTGAGGGGTCATGGACTGTGAGAGGGTGCAGGCCAGGCAAGAGACTCCCCTGAGTGCACGGATTTTTGTGCACCAGGCCTGTAGTATACATACATTTGTCTAAAGTATACTAGTAATATTTTGGTAATGAGGTAAGTGTTCCAATAATTGAGTGCCTGCACATTAAGTTAGAAGTTATGGCACAAAGATAACTAGATAGGCATTTGTTCTCTTTCAGAAATAACATATGTAAGATTGTTCACCTGGAATTTACCCTTCTATAACTTTAATACACTACTGTTATAGTTTACTTTTTTTTAGATTTTCTCTTTTATTCAACTTCCACTGGTTCTTTTCACTAACATTAAACCCTTTTGCATGTAGTAACACAGAGCACATAATATTGAAAGGGATGACCATGAATTAGGAGTCTTTGCATAAAATTAATTATCCAGATTTTGTTATTGGGTCAATAAATCATGCATAATATTAAGGTATGGGCTTTCAATCTTATTATAGTCTTTAAACTCAGGAAGGACTAGAGACATATCTAAATCACTAGAAATATAGAAAAATCTCAAAATGAATCTAGAATACAAATATAGATAAATATAAAGGAAAATACAAAAGCCCCCCCAAATATGGTAGAATTATTCTACATTTTTTTCCCTTTGCATCATGATTTCCTAACATACTATCCTAGTGTGATATTTCTGAGTACCTTTATAATACCCATTCCATATGAAGTTATACCAAGTTGAAGAAAAAATATATTTTGAGGGATTATTAAAAACAATATATCCATGTATAATCTGATAAAAAGTAGGAGTGGAGTGGAACTTATATAAGTAAACTACATTGTTGTACACTAAATAGCTTATCAAAACCAGTGGGTAACTTTATTGCACCCAATCCCAATCAGTTTATTTCTTTAATTTGTATTACTGCCGGATCTTTTTATACATTTTCTTCTCTAATTTCAAGTTTTAAATTAATCAAAATAATGTTTACAACATAAACTTCATTTGGCAAAATGGTGATGGTTATAAAACACAACTTTTAAGAAGCATGAATGCATTAAATTAAAAAGGTAAATAGAGCAGTTGAACTGTCTTTATAACGGAAAATGTCACTAATAATGCCTTTAGGGAGAGGATTAGGACATATTTTGTAGGTATTAATCTCACACAAAGAAGAAAGTTTCCTTCTGTGGGAAAGCATTAGATCACAGGAAGGCCTTAAATATGTGCGTAACAACTTTGGGAAGCCACACTCAGTCTAAACAAGTTCCAACAAGACAGAGTCCCAGACAAAGGAAGAAGGATGATAGCCACGAAGAGCTACTATAGGACTTGGTTTCTCAGTGTTTTTCTGTAATGGAACTAAGGTTGTCTGAAGTCATCCTTTGTAGACCCATCTATACAAAAACGTATTCTTCCTCTCTCCTTTTTACAAAGGAGGTGGTATTTAGCAAATTTGGTAGAGCTTATGATGACCCAATTTTGTTTGATGAGATTCATTAGGATTAGGCAACAAAAAGGAAGATGTATATTTGTCAATAAAAGTTCCTACTGTGTATTATTAATAGGTTAAGTGATGATGTTCTTTTATTCATAAGATGTGAATGCTGTGTAACATTTTAGTTAGAAGTAGAATACACTAGTAGTTTCATTTCTTGAAATTATATAGGCAATGTAAAAAATTAAGGACTGGAAAATACTGGGAATGGAACATGGAAAAAATATGGTATATTTTGTGAAATTTTCACAGCTCTAAATATGCAAGTAGCTCAAAACTTAAAAGACGTAATATCTTGACAAAGGTTTTTTATTGTAGCTAGAACATAAAAATAACTAGTTACTTTTTTCAAATATATCTCCTACTATCTTAACTTGAAACATAAAATAGTTGAATTAAGGACATAATTGTAATCAATAATATATGCCACATATTTTGTAGCTTAAGAAATATACATGTATCCTTATGTTTATAATATATGTATATAGACATATACTGTATATGTGTGCATATAAATACATACAGATACATGTAAATGCACATATGCACACATAAATCTTATAATTTAGTTAAAAATGTACACAGCCAAATTAAAAGGTTTTGGCACTTCTATCATTTAAAAAAATATTTATATGAGTTAGTTAATAACATGCAAGTCATCCTTCTTTTCTTTGTATTTTATAATTTTTAAAAAATATATGTACTTGGATTGGAATTATAATTGATTTTTTTTCATTAGATTTGTCTGTGTATGTGTGTCTATCTGTGTGTGTTGTTTTTACTATCAGAAAAATGAATACTTAACATTTCTTCCTAACTTGATATTAAAGAAAATTCTGTTACAAAATTGGGAACAAGGAATATCTTCAATATCTTTTATTAAACTTTAAAATATCACCTAAATAGAATATGTGCACAAAAAATTTCAGGCATAGATGATTTTAGCTTTATAGTAGTCTGTCTTTATTCATTTCCTTGAGGCAAAACTCATATGACAAGTAAAGCTATAATGTTCTAATGTTTAATTACCTGGAAAATTCCTACTGAAAGTAAGTAATACAATACATTTGTTATTGTGATTTAAAAATATATATTGTACTTATCTTTTATAGCTTGCTCCATAATATCCCCAAGAATACGTTTGCAACTCCTCTTAGGGTTAGTGAAGACCTCAAATACATAGTTAGTACCCTTGAAAAAGAAAAGAAAAAAGTGAATCTGTGGAATATGGCACTAAAGGATAAATTGCTGTGGTTTTTCTTTAAATTCATCTTATTTTGCTATTTCCAAGTTTATGACTTATGATTAATTCAGGTTGTAGCACAGATGCACATTCATTCATTAATTCCTCCAAAAATATTTCCTGAACATCTGCCTTGTGCTTGTGAGATTGTGGTGAACTTTCAGTTTAGTGGGAAAGATATATATATATATATATATATATATATATATATATATATATGCAAAGTATCCCCTTGGGAGTTTGACTGAGAGACCCAGCATTTGATAGCTTGCAATGATGTTCCCTGACCACCAGGGGGTGGTACGGAGTGAAGGAAGGCCCCTGCAGGCAGCCAGGAGATGGCAGCCAGGGAAGGCCTTGGCCGGAAGCCAGAAGGCCCCAATTGGCCCTGATTGCCAGCCAGGCCTGGGGACCCTACCAGTTCATGAATTTCATGCACTGGGCCTCTAGTAGGTAATAATCACACTGAATATATTAGTGCTCAGAACTGAATTTCAGTCTTATAAAACAAAAGTATAGGATGTCATGACTAGATTTAAAGATCTACAAAATTTAGATTATTGGACCTGAAGGCCTGCAGGAGAAGTAATATCTAAGCTGAGGCCTGTGATATTAGAGATAGTTATCTGTGTTGGGGGGAGAAGGGGGAGAGGGGGATCTTGGAAGAGGATTCCTAGTTGGGAGAAGTTCCTAGAAGGAATGAGTAGGGGAGAACCTGGGATATCTTGGGCTGAGTCCAGGGTAATCACAGACCAGTTACATGAAAATAACTGGGAGCTGGTCCTGGATGTGTGTTTTATCGTGTGGTTTTGATGTGCATGGAGGGTGATAGTGAGAATTTAAGGAATTAATACAGGAAGAAGGAGCCAAGGGACTGGAAGTCAGTGGGTGAGACTGGAGCAAAGAGGTTAAAGACCGGATGAGTTAGAGATATACCTAGGAGTTTTGCAAAAATTAATGAATGAATGAAAAACATTTTTCAACTATATGCTGCAATTAGGGAAGCAAATGAAAGCTATCTTTAAACACTTCTATTTCATTAGATCCCATAACTGTTCCTTCCTCTCCCTGGATTATATTTTACTTTAATTGAATTGCAGTAATTTATGTATGTGCTTTATAAATTGCACTTGTGTGAGGCTACTTTATGTCAGAAGCAGTTTCTTCCTTCCTTGTTATTTCTTGTTGTGGGTAGCAGAAAACCTCACACATAAAAAGTGTTTAATAACTAAATTTAAATGGGTCATTTAATTCAGCTCTTCTTTACTTTTTGTAGGCTCAGCAAAATCTACTTTTTATCTTCCTTGGTTTATCCAAATTTATCAATAGTGTGTGCAGATTCAAAATGATATATTCATCACTTCTGGAATGTATATAATTTATATAATATATACTGAATTTGGTTGGATTAACTCTTATCTATATTTGTGTGATTAAATTCAAGTTCTCAGGAATATTTGGAATATATACTTTGCATTGTAATTGTTAATTTACTTACCTATATAGAAGTGCAGACCTATTTTTATGTTAATTTTAAAGCCTGCAGAAAAATTAATATGCTTATGATACTGTTGTTAAGCTTTCTATTATGTAATCTCATAAAGAAAAGTGCCTGAGTTCACTGTTTTAATTAATTATTATTTTTTAAATAAAGAATTTATTTTATTTAAAAATTACCTTAAAAAGACAATGTATTAAACTATGTCAGTTTACTCATTTCAAAGATAGGAAATTAAGGTATAAAGATTAGTTTATATAGTTTATAGGTTAGTTTATAAACAGTTGACTATATTTTAAATATTACCTTTAAAGGATATATTACAACTTCACCTAAGAAATAAGGTTAAAGTATAAAGATTAGTTTATAAGAGTTTGTAAAATAAAAGTCAAGAATATGAAATTTTAGTGGTAAAATATATTTTATATAAATTTCAATTTCATATTATACATAATCAATTAAATAGTTTAACACTAATGATATTTCAAAATATAATAAAAATATACTTTATTCCAGAATAAAAGTACAACATTTGTAACAATTTAAAAATTTATAATGTAAGGATTTGAATCAGAAGCCGATTTATATAATAATTTGTGATTTCTCAAACATATATTTTAATATTTTCCCTGAGGAAAAGGGAGGGTGAATTATTTTCTCTGATCAAATATTTGCAATAATGATTCTCCACTGTTCTCATTTTCTATTTTTCCAAAAAGTCAAAGACCACTTGTCAGATATGGAAGTCTTGATAGCATTAATACTCAGCTGAAGGAAAGAAATAGGTTTTCTGGAAAGTGACCAGAATTGTGTGTCTCCCCATTTGGAGTGCAGGGGTGCTTACAGTGTTTTTTTATTTTTTTATTTTTTTCCCAGTGATTTAAATGCAAGGTGGATCTGTCTTAATCAAAGTCATTGAATTAATTTAGGAAAGTAACATTCAAGGTAACTACATGTAAAAGAATAATTATTGAAATAATGTTTAGTAATATTATCCCACTCTTTCCCTAAGGAACTTACAGTGCTTGGCAATCATCTCATTAATTCTTAGAAGCTCTCTGGGAAGTAGTGGAGCAATAAGTCACATGTTGAAAAGAGCTGTTTAAAATAGGTTATGTAGGAATAGTTGCATTCTTAATGCATATAGGTTGGTCAACAAAGGTTGCAACTCATTTGTATGAATAAACACTGTTTTTCATTATAAGAAATGAAAGCCCACCCAAAAACTTTTTTCAAAATTAATTGTAAAAAAAATAGCTCATAGTTTCCCTATGTATTTTCATTTAAACCTAATTATCTATCATTCCTATGACCTATTTTCAAAATTCTATTAAAGTCAGCAAGTAACAAGACACCTAGCAATCTTTATTCAAATGTCATCAGTGATCAAGATTGAGAGCAACTTGAATGAGGAGTTTCAATCAATGGTCATCACCCATACTATTGATTAAACACTTTCTTATCTTAGCAATGGCCTAAATTTTAAACATTAGAATTTGTTAATCTTAAGGTAAAAGTAAAATAGTAAAATATAACTGTTTGCAAAATTAATTGAAAAATTAATGAATGTGAAAGTAAATATATGTTGTTGTTTTTTAATAGTGCCTTATGCTATTATTGCATATACAGATGACCTTTCTATTCTGAGGTCAGAGTTCAAATTAAGCCTTAGGTCCTAAGTAAATTGAGATGAATGGTTTGGCCTTTGTCCCTGGCGGAAAATAGACCATATCACAGAATCTCCATACATCTGTTTTTGCGAAATTGGCATAATTGGCATTCTCCAGGGATTTTGTTGGCGTTGAAGCTGAAGCTATTTTGTATTACATAGGAAGATTCTTGTTCAGGTCATGGGCTTTTTAAAATGTCTATAAAAAGTGGCCTAGAATTTGACCATTCACTTTTGAAAAGGAAAAATTATGTCTTATTATAATCTGTTTGGTAATTGATGATAGTAACAATCCAATAAGCTAAGAAGACCTATGGGAAATGACAAGATAAAAAGTTGGAATAATTTTGAAGAGGCTGCTTTTTTTTATCTTCTTAGCAGTTTTATAACTACTTTAACAAAATTATCCTGATAAAAATAAATATTACCTTTGTATTTTAATAAATGCTGTATTTATCATCAAATATAAATGCATAGGTATGATTTTATATGTCAAAAGATACTGGGCAATAATATAAAAATGCAAACTGACAATATTAATTGCAGGAGGGGAAATGCTGCTTTCAAAATCAACTTTCTGTTCCATAGGATGCTGTGTTATATAGTCTGTATAATTTCTCAAAACTTTTATTATGCGTATTAACATGTCAATTTAGAAAAGTTCCTTAGCCTGAAAAACTCTGTGTCTATAGATGTTTGTATATAGTGTCATACTGTAAATCATGCAACAATGTATATACAATAAATTAAAAGACTAAGAACAGGGAAAATGCGAATGTATAGAGGTGTATACATAAATGTTAAAGATACTCATATTTCTGTTATGTAGTTGAATTAATTGAGTTAATCTAGATTTTTGGGGGAATGGTTGTTTTATTTTCTTTTAAAACAGTTTTTGATGGTACAACCAGGCAATCTAAACAATTTGTGATAATTAGGGATACATATAGAACAGTTTTAATAAAACATACAACAGTTACCCCCATTATCCACCCATTTATTCAGAATAAAACAAATTACTTATATCCTTTCAGTAATTTAAGATGTTAGCACTCATGTTTGGGTTAGCAAAATTTTGTTTAAAAATTTTTTATTGTTGATAGATAGTATTACAGATATCTCCTGTCTTGTTTCCCCTCCAACCTCTACTCCCCACAAGGTTATCATTTTAAACTCTTCATTTGCTTTAGGTTTCAATATAATTTTAAGAAAATCTCTTCCCATCCCCCCTCACAACACACACACACACACACACACACACACACACACACACACACACACATGCACGCACCAAGGCAAAAATCACAAAATAGCTTGCATTTCTTATATTGCAAAGATTTTAAATACTATCTCTGCTTTCTTATTAGTGACTACCAAGGTTGTAGTATTGGATTAATTAAGCATCATTCCCTTTGCAAATCATACTGACTGAAGCCAAGTTCCTTCTAAACATATACAACTAATAGAATTTCTAGCATGTGGGCACTACTTCTCTTATAAGTTGAATTATATACTCACTAAAAGTTTTGCTTATTCTCAAACTTTTTTTATTTCTAATCAATATTTTATCAACCTTTTAAAACAAAGTAAAGCTAGTGAAAAACAGTTTAAAAATGAAAAGTTTTATCTATAGATACTAAATTTAAAATAATTGATATATGAATCTCTAAAATCTACTTTTGAGTTGAATAGGAGTTATAGACTACCAAGATATGAGATATCATGGACTTTTTGTGAGAATGTTAATCAAGGTAACACATGACAAGTAGAAAGATGCTTGGTATAGACTCAATGCTGAATTGAATATTTGTTTCTTCTTTTCATAAATTATTTGAGGAAGGTCATCTGTTTTTTACTGAGATAGTATCTTTAACCTATGTATACAAACCTTTAGGAAGTAGGTAGAAAAAAAGAGTCTTCTGTTAATATGAAATTTCTGGGTATTAATCCTACATGTCATGTTTTCATTCACAATTGCCAGATTATCTCAATTTTTAATGAGATAGAAGATGCTTCAAAACTTTTCTTTTTTCATTTTAGTGATAATGACTTCATATATTGATTTAAGTTATCATTACTAACTTCTTACAAAGTACACCTATGTTGAATATATTCTTCAACTCTATAAACAAATCTAAATCTTTGATTTACTTGTGTTTCTGTTTGTGTTAATTTTCATTATGTTTTTTCTTGACACTTTTAGTTCTCAAAATAATGATGCATGCATTTGCTAAATTTTCCACAAAGACACATATAGTGTCTTAACTAGAGAGACAAAGCGGTCCTGTATTGGAGTTCTGGTTTTTTCTTTCTCAGACTTGGGAACAAACAAAATTCTTGGTTAGTATTTATATTAAGGGTGTGAATTCGATTTATATGATAAAACATGTTTGTAATGAAAGAAAGCTGTCAGTCTTATGTGTTGGGAACGAAGAGTGAAATTAAGACACTATTAGCAAAGACGTTTCCTTCTGTTGTGCCGTGATTTCCCAGAGGAAGGATAGAAGCCATTTGGTTTTGACTCTTTAAAATGAGAATGAACAAATGACTCTATTGAGAGTAACCTTTATTTATATGAACATTGTATAGAATAAAACATAATTGTTTCTTCCATTGCTAATTTCTGAAACCTGTTACCATCCATCACCTAATAGTCAAGTTTAATATTCACTCTAGAGAAATATATGCCAAAAATATGATTTAAATACATTATTCATTTGTGAGCGATAGTGAATGGCATCAAAACAGCATGAGAGAAGGTAGAATTGGAAGTTAACTATGAAAATAAAACCTTTAATGTTTTTGTGAACATTAAATTCAATATAATTCCACAGTATGATACACAACCATTTCCACATGCTTTTGTTATCCTCAGTTAAAAGGCCACTTTATCAGATAAATAGGAGGGCACATTGCTACCTGGTCAAAGCCAAAAATATTCACTGTCTAGCTCTTTAAAAAATCTTTGCTGATCTCTGAATTAAAATAAAAGAGGTGATACTTGTGCTATAGTGTGAACTGTTAGACTATATACAAAAGTGATGAATTTTAAGACAGTAATTGACAAAAATGTAATTTATTTAAGGATATTGCTTAGGGGTGAGGAGGAGGGCTGCAATGGGTTTTAAACATGGTATGTACAATGATTGAAAAAATGATGACACTTTGTCAGAAAAAGAAGTTGATTCAGATAACAATAATCTTCAAATATCCACTGTCATATGGGACAATTATTAGACTTATTGTTTTTAATGCCAAGGTATAAAGTTGGAGTTAGAAATAACCATAATCAGTATGACCATATTTCCATCCATACCTTAATTATTTCTGCAAAGATCCTTTTTTCCAAATAAGGTCATATTTGGGATTCCATAGAGAGCTGATATGCCCATAGAGTTGTCAGCAAGAGGATGGGGTGGTACAAAAAGAAGGTAGAGAAGGCAGCGGATGGCATAGACAGGGTATTGTAGATTCTAGTGAGAAGTTTAGAATATATAGCAAATTCCTTGGATAGTTTTAAGCACACAGCATGATGATTAGACCTACATTTTAAAGGGGTATCTCTGGATAGTGTGTAGAGGATAGGCTGCAATGGGACAAGAGTAGAAATAAGGGAAGCTTGTTTGGCCTGTGGACAGGGATGCCAAGGTGCTCAGCACTAATGGGACATGGGGCCTCTTTTGGAATACATGTTGAGGGATTGGCTATAAATCAAAATATTCATGAGTGGTGTGTTACAGAGTGAGGAGAAATCATGGTGGTTGCCTTACTGTTTGTTTGCTTATTTGTTTACTAGAGGCCCAGTGCACGAATTAGTGCACCTTGAAAGAAACTGTGAGCTGCGAGTCTGTGGTAGGCACATCCTCTGCGCACCTGTCCAGCTCTTCCCGCCACGGCCCCTGGTCCCTTCTCTGTTGGCAGCCCCGCTCCCACCACCACCACTGATAGTGCTGGCCCTACTCACATCCACTGACAGCGTGGAGTGATTGGGGCTGGCACCGTCAACTGGTGCAAGTGGCAGCTGCTGCCATAATCACTCCACTAGTGCAGGGGGAAGTGGAGAAGCCCTCAGGGGCGATTCAGACCAGCCACCACTGCTCGCACTTGCAGATGATGCCAAGTGATTGGGACCAGCACTAGGCAGCTCTGGTACTGGCAGCAGGTGCGAGTGGGGCCATTACTGGCAATGAGTTTGAGAGGTGGCTGCCAGCCCCAGTTGTCCCTCTGGAGCAGGGGGAGGTGGAGAAGCCCTGAAGGGCGATTGGGGCTGGAAGCCACTGCTCACACCTGTTGATGGTGCTGGGCACTGGCAGCAGGTGTGAGCAATGGCTCCAGTGTTGGCAGTGGGTGCAAGGGGAGTTGGCGCCAGCAGTGGGCAGGAGTACCAGGCGGGACTGCAGCATGTGCAGGAACAAAGAGTTTTCAGTAACCACCAGAGGCTTGCCCCAATGATGGCAACTGGTGCCCTGCCTTGGTCTGGTGCCCCTGCTCACCTGCTCTACCATCCCATTGCAGCCAATATTTGCCATGTTCTACATGCACCTCTTGGTGGTCAGTGCACATCATAGCAACTGGTTGTTTGGTTGTTCTGCCATTTGGTCTATTTGCATATTAGGGTTTTATATATATACTAGTGGCCCAGTGCACAAATTTTGTGCACATTAAATGGGAATTAATTAGAGGAAATATTTCAATATTGCTATTTGCCCTTTCTCTATAATAGAAGTGTCAGAGGTGAAAGAAAATTAGTAAAATGTATATGAAAATATCCCTGGGTTACACCACGGGACCCAGAGTCAATTTCCCACCCATGTGCGTTCAACTCAAAATCACGTGAGACCCAAACCAGCCCCACCCCCTTGAAGCCTTGCTGGGCAGGGGGTGCAGCCTCAGGTCTCCCAACCTGGTGCCAGGCAGGGTGCACTGCCTCAGGTCCTCCAGCTCAGCCTCAGGTCTCCTGGCTTCAGTACCAGGGTTGGGGTGCAGCTTCAGGTCCCTCGTTCACAATATGAGGGTGCAAAGGTATGATGACTATTTGCATATTAGCATTTTATTATATAGAATATATATATATATATATATATATATATATATATATATATATATATATTAGTACTAGCAGACTATAGACAGTTTGGAAGCTATAGAAGGTTATATGGAAAAGAAACACTCCCACCCCACCCTGTGTCCCAGTCTCTATTCTAGGAAAAAAACAACAGTTTTATCTACATCCTTCTGAGGACATATTTCTACATATTTTTCTTCTAAAATAACATGTATTTGCTACTAAATTATTCATTTTCTATAAATTCCAGTTAGTGATTAGGTTTCCAGACCAGAAAATATTTACTTTCCAGAGTCACCTGTTCATTCAGTAACTGTTTGTCAGTATACTCTAAAATAGGATGCAGTGTGCCCTGGCTTGTTCGGCTCAGTGGATAGAGCATTGGTTTTTGGACTGATGGTCCTGGGTTTGATTCATGTCGAGGGCATATGCCCAGTTTGTGTGCTTAATTCCCAGTAGGAGGTATGCAGGAGGCAGCCAATCAATGATTCTTTCTCATCATTGATGTTTCTATCTCTCCCTCTCCCTTTTTCTCTGAAATCAATAAAAAATATACATATTAAAACATAGGATTCAATTTAATAGAGGCCAGTAGTTTTCGTATAAAGATCCTTTGTATTTTTACATAATGAACATATGTGGTTACCTGAGACTTCATAGCCGAGGCTTTCCCCCAGAAATAAGAACACCTCCTCCCCACTTGCTAAACACATAAATGAAAAATGAAATGGATTCTCTGACGCATTGTTCCTCTTCTCACTTTGAAATGAGTGATGGTGTTGTGGAAAGCATGGTCATTAAGCAGCTTTCCCAAGGGACAAAGTGAGGCCCCAGCAGAGTCCATTTGAGGTGGCGGCGAGGATCAGTGGTGTGTGTAGATGCTCCCTCCTGAGAGCTACTGTTGTCTTTGTGCCTGTTTCAGGGTCTTTCCAAGCCATTTAAAAAATAATTAGGAAATCATTGGCTTCCTGTGGCATAGGGATTGAAATAAAATTTATTTCCTAACATGAAACTGAGATCTTTGAAAATGTGAACCAGATTATATGAGTTTCCATAGATGTTTAAAATGCCTCAATGGTTTTTTTTAAGCTTATGATAAACTTCTAATAATTAATATGTTCCTACATAGTTGTAGCTCTACTTATCTACTTTTTAAAGATTCATTTATTCTTTTTGTTGCCCTAACTTTACCTATGTTGATATTATTTCAGTTTTTAGAACTGTCAACCAGTGGTTGTTGGCACCAATTCAACTCCAATAGGAATCCCCAATTCAGGGTGCAGTGAAGGAAACTCTTAGTGCAAACCACTAAATTTTGGTATAGCAGAGCTCGGAGGAGTCCCTGGGGTAATCTCCCTCTCCAGCTAGACAGCTCTGCTCTGCCCTGGTCTGTCTGGTCTTCGCCTCTGCTTTGTGCCCACCTGCTCCACCTGCTTTTCTCTGCTCTGGTCCAGTGAGAGACATCATTGGTGTTTCAGCTCCAGCCAGGGAAACAACCTTCAGAGGAAAGGGAAAGTGCTTCCTAAGCCAGAGAAGAGCTGACTTACATAGAGCAAAGTCCTTGTCCCTGGTCTATAATTGGTTGGTCCTCATGCATCTTGATTGGTCCAAAAGGCACTCTGATTGGTTGGTGATGATGATAATGAAGATATAGCTGCACAGCTCTAATTGAATGGAGAAAGTCTCAGTTCTTTTGGTTGAAATACAATTCCAGGAACTCCTTTATAAAAACTGGCCCACAATTCAGATACACAGTGCAGGAAGACAGTTCAGTTTAGAGAGGTAATTCAGTTCAGACTCTTCTCTAAAGTATGGTTTGCTTGAGAGCAGAGCCCCTGTTTAGAAACAGCTACATCCCAAGCCTTTCCCATTTAAGGGGATACCTGTGTTAGATACTCTGCCAGGAATGTTCTTTTTCGGTTCTTACTTTTGGTGAAGTCCATTAATTTTTCAGGATTCTGATTGAGAGTTATATACTTAAGAGAAGATTAGGTATTCCTATTACATTCTTCTCTATGACATTTACATAATTGTAAACAATATCTTCGGTGGTATTAACATGTATGTAGTAATACAAATATGTTTACAATTATAATTGTAAACATATTTGTATTACTACATACTTTTTATACCACCGAAGAAATTGTAATTTCTAATGTCTCTGATTTCTTCACCAGTGTATACCCAGTGCCAATCTGTGAGTAAGTGCTCAAAGCATATATTTGTGAACAAATATATTTGATGCTTAATGTGTACTAGAGATTGGAAACATTAATAGTCTCACATTAAGGCTGTGTCCCACATTAATCTATTATTACTTAAATTTAAGATTGAATTTATATTTATTTATTATAAACAACACACAGTGAAGTTGTTTTTATTTTATTTTGTTTTCATGGAAGAGCTGTTAGGCCATCATGATTTAATTAAATACAATGATTACCAGAAGTCAAAAGGGAAATCATTTTTAAAAACATTTTCAGGAAATGAATCTGCTAAGCCTTTATTATGTGTGTAATATTGTAACTTTCGAGTGGTTTTGTAGATAGGTTTCAAGAAAAATGCTTAATAGATATGAAAACAATTGCCCTTTAAAATTACTTGAACAATATTTAATCCAATGGGGGTTAATAAATTGCTCAAGGGAAAAGGGTTGTAATTATATTTAATCACTATCATTAAAGATAGTCTTTAATAGGTTGGATGCTTTTAACTCAGCATTCTGAATACCAGGTAAGCATCGACTATTATTTTTCTAATGTTTATTTTGTCATGAATAAATGAGCAAAGTGAGAGGAACATATTTTTATTTGCTAAGAGAAAAAAACAACAACATGCTGTTTCTGAAATTGCCTAAAGGGTGAAGTAAATATGAGAGGAAATATTTTTTAATTGTTTAAAATTCATTGAAAAGATTGTTTTTCTATACAAAAGTAGGGAAAGGTTTTAAGAGTCACATTACCAAAAACAAAGATCAATGGGACAATATGATTAATTTGAAGTTAAAGTAAGGAAGGTCTCATTTGTCACCCAGTGCCACTTTGCAGTAGACCTTAGCATTTCATCAAAGGCTTGCTGGTGAACTACTTTACAGCAATCAGCTTTCCTGGAACTGGGACCTAGGGCCTTCCTGAGTCTACTTTGAGAGCAGAGGCCCCATAATTAATCTTTTCTTCTGTCAACATGAATATTAAGTGATATCCTCCCTAATGTGTTATTAAGTTGTCTTATTTAATGCTACATTCTGAGGACTACGCCGTGAGGAACCTCACACTGAGGGTGGATAGGATTGTCCTGTAGGCATGGTGTTCTTTTCTTAAATTTGAAATTATGCAGGCATGCACCTTATGCTTCCTTGGAGATTATGGTCTGAAAAGATACACAGAGAAAGGGAGAAAATTAAGTTTGTTAACTAGCTCATACATTTTAACTTATTTAAAACAAGTTATTTTTATAACCATTTTTTTATATACTGTACAGTATATTGCTTAATACAAATGTAAGTGTATACCATTTACATTTCAAATTGAAATCCTATGTAGTATAAATTAGTATGTTCTCATTAAATAGGTAATGTTAATGTTTTAATTTTTCACTAGCACTATGAACATTTATGAAATTTTAAAAACATTTAAGTGTAGCTGTAGCATAAAATTTACATATGTTCTTTTTTTTCTACAAGTATTATTTTGAATGTAAAAAATACATTTTTTTTTGGTTCTCCACACTGAGGACTACTTTTAAAATATTACAGTATCATCCTAATTTACATTCTCTCATTTTCCTTTTCTTTGATGCTCATTTTTAAAATAGGTCCCATCCACCTGTACTATAACTGTAGGATATATTGGAAGTAGTTAGGAACATATGAGTTTTTTTTTAATGTATCTTGTTTCCTTACAAATGTCTACTAAAGCAATTAATCCCATTTCTGAGAGGGTTTTTGTATCTATTATATATGGAACAAATCAAGCCTTACTCTTTTCTTAACATATTAAGGTGTTTATTAGTTCAGCTGCTTCAATGACAGATGTTGCTTTTAGGATGAAAGAACTAATAGAGCTAGTTAAAAAAAAAAAAGAAGAAGAAGAACACCAAAACAAAGTTATTTCCTGGGTAAGTTGATGGCTTTGTCTTTCTAATTTTTAGAGTAATCCTTCTTAGAGAAAACATCACTTTTATTGTTTTTTTTTCTTTTCTTTCTGTGATGTATATTAGTCACTGGAACATTACTCAGGAGTAAATATAAAATGAATGAATGAATAAATACAATCCTTTGAAGAAATAATGTTATTTTAGCACAGGATAAATGTCCCTAAGGACTGAATGAGATGATGGTGTAGCAAGCTTAACTACAAAAGAAGTATTCCTTATGAGTATTTAAACTGATGTATTTTTCTTTACTGGGTCTTAAGAAGAAACACTAAAATAGTCAAACTTTGTATTTTCATTGTTTTCAAATAAAGGTTGTTGTTATGTTTCCATTATACCACTTAAATTTTCATAGTTGGAAAATTGAATACATGAAAGTCTGGCTTATAGAAAACAGGTCACAAGTAGAAGGGAGAAGTCATTTTGCTTGTGGTCATTGAAAAATACACAGGCATAGAAGTAAAAATGCATCCCTTTATATGGTAGCATTATAATTTATATGTTAGCATTCCATATTAGCATTATAGAATGACCAACCAGGTTGATTAGCAGTCTTTTCTTTCCTTTATAATTTTCACCTGAGATTTTTTTCTGGTGTGGGTTCATGAAGGTACAGTATATGGGGTGCTGTGTAGAAATAGGAACACCTCAGATAAGCATACTGGTGTATTTCAGAAATAAAGCAAACTAGGAACATCAGTAATATTTTTAAGTTGATGATATTGTTTTCCCTCTCTCACCAACGCTGGCACTACCTATTTAGATAATTTGAGATTCCTACTCCTGTGTTAGGAGACTTTGACCTGGAGGTGAGTGGGAGGGGTGCTCTGAGATGGTCACTGTGTCAGGGTTCGGACTTAGTCTCTGTTTACTTTTTTATCAGTAGCACCCTTATGAGAATAACTAACAGAAAAAGTAACTTCCTTTTGCATTGCTATGGTAAAATATGTACCATATATTTTCTGTAAGAGGAATGCTTTAATTATGTATATTATTTTTTACTGGAAAACTAATGGAATTTAAAATTACTTTTCTTTGTGGAGGTTAGAAAATGGCAATGGCTTGACAGCAGTTTGAAAAATCAAGCAGATTTTGTTATTTTGCAGTTTTATTTATGAACTCATTTTATTTCCTTAATTTATTTTCTGACTATATCATAAGATACAATATATAAATTCTATATTACTTTTCTTATACTATGGTTATTGTACTTGTTTTATTGTGTTTTCTTCTGAGTCCTGTCCTGCTTTGTTTTATGAATACTATAATTTTTAGAGTTTAAATTAGACTTAAATATAGCATGTCATATTTTAAGTTCTTAAATATTTAATATTTATTTAGAGGAATGGAGACATTTTAGTATATATATAGTTAAAAAGCATCTAACAATGATTTGTGTGTAGTTTTGCTTAAAGTTTGCTTTTCTAGCCCTAGCTGGGCTGGCTCAGTGGATAGAACACTGGCCTGTGGAATGAAGGGTCCTGGGTTCAATTCTGGTCAAGGGCACATGCCTGGGTTGCAAGCCTGACCCCAATAGAGGGCGTGCAGGAAGCAGCTGATCAATGATTCTCTCATCACTGATGTTTATATCTCTTTCCCTCTCCCTTCTTCTCTGTAATCAATAAAAAATATATTATTTTTTCTTTATTAAGGTATTACATATGTATCCTTATCCTGCCATCCTCCCCTGCCCCACTCATACCCTCACCCCCTGTTGTCTGTGTCCATTGATTAGGCTTAGATGCATGCATACATGTTATTTGGTTGACCTCTCCCTCTTACCCCCACCCTCCCCTATCTTCCCTCTGAGGTTTGACAGTCTGATCGATGCTTCCCTGTCTCTGGGTCTGTTTTTGTTCATCAGTTTATGTTGTTCATTATGTTCCACAAATGGGTGAGATCATGTGATATTTATCTTTCTCTGACTGGCTTATTTTGCTTAGCAATTTTAAAGTTTGCTTTTCTAAGTGATAAGAGATTTAAACCATAAAGAAAACAAATACAACTAGAGGGTCACTAGAATTTTTTTCAAAATATAAAATTTTTACGAATAATTGTCTTAAAAATTAGTTATTATTTCTATTATAAATAATGTAGTAATTGAATCATGTATACCTCATTATCAGACAAATCTACTTGAAGCATTAATACTTTGCCTTAATTAAAGCAATAGGTTTGGCATTTTATAGAGAATTTTGAGTTTTGAATGCATTTCTTCTCTAAAAAAGAATTCAAAATTCTGAGCTTTTAATATTAGCTTAAAGATTTAATATGATTACTATCAAGATGCCAATGGTGTATTTCACAGAACTAGAACAAATATTCCAAAAATGTATATGGAATCACAGAAGTCCCTGAATAGCAACAGTGATCTTGAGAAAGAAGAACAAATTTGGAGGTATGACGATACCTGATATCAAACTATACCACAAGGCCATAGTGAGCAAAACAGTATGGTTCTGACATAAAAACAGACGTATAGACCAATGGAACAGAATAGAGAGCCCATAATAAACTTATGCCTTTATAGTCAATTAATACTTGACAAAGAAGGTAAAAACATACCATGAGTTAAGATAGTCTATTCAATAAATGGTATTGGAAAATTGGACAGATATCTGCAAAAAGAGAGAAAGAAAGAAAGAAAGAAAGAAAGAAAGAAAGAAAGAAAGAAACTAGACCATTTTCTTACACCACACACAAGAATAAACTCAGAATGGATTGAAGACTTAATGCTAGACTTGAAACCATAAAAATACAAGAAGAAAATATAGGCAGTAAAATCTCAGACATTTCTTATAGCAATATTTTTTCTGATATATTTCCTCATGCAAGGGAAACAAAAGAACAAAATGAAGAAATCGGGCTATATCAAACTAAACAATTTTTGCACAGAAAAAGAAATCATCAGCAAAATGAAAAGACAACTCACTGAATGGGAGAACAAATCTGCCAATAAAAAGAACTTTTAAAACTCAACACCAAAACAAACAAACAATCCAATTAAACAATGGGCAAAGACTTGAATAGATACTTTTCCAAGAGGACATACAGATGGCCAATAGACATATGAAAAGATGCTCAACTTACTACTTATCAGAGATGCAAGTTAAAACCACAATGAGATACCACCTCACACCTGCCGGAGTGGCTATCATAAAAAAATCAACAAACAGCAAGTGCTGGGAAGACATGGAGGAAAGGGAGCCCTGTGCACTGCTGATGGGAATGCAGATTGGCGCAGCCCCTGTGGAAAGCAGTAATTAACAGTGGAACTGCTATATGACTCATTCAGTGCACTGTAAAATTTTGTTTCATTGCACTGATACATTTTCAAATACAAATATGTTAAAAAAACAAGAGAAAAAGATACAAATTTATTTGATATATTTGTATGTGACGGGGGAACTTCATAAGGAAATGAAGACTCAAAAAAGCAGTTCAGCTTCAGTATTTTTATGCTAGGTATGATGAAGAGTGGAAAGTCATAGGATAAAGGGTATGAAGTAAGTGTGAGAAACTGGAAAACTTGGCAAGACCTTTTCAGATTCCTCTCTCTTTGTCCCTCAGTTGAGATAAGGATGCTTCTTTCCTCCAGGAGGTCCTCTCCCACATGAGGGTTTTATGTCCTGCTTCAGGGGAGAAGGGAAAGGTGAGAAAGTCCTTCCTTACCGACCATTTATAAAATTTCTTCAATTTGAAATAGTCAGTATGCCAAGGTGTACCTATTTTCAGAATATCCTGAACCCCATCAACTATTTAGACTTGTCAGTGCTCAGGTTTTTAAGGAAGGGACTTAATAGTGGGGAGCTTCACAGATGGTTCTGTAATAGCTCACTTAAACAAGCCACGGTTCTCTACTGACAAACGATATGTCTCCGAGCAATCATCTTCAGCAAAAAATGCCACGCACAAGGACCACACAGCACTTGTGAAATATATACTCCAGCTTTTGGGAAAACAGAGCACAGAAATTTTCTATTATATTTGGCAACTTTAAGTACCTTGGAAATTAATTACATACAAGCAATGAAATTCTTATAACCAAAAAATATAACAGAAGTTATACTAAGGATGAAATGAAATCATTTTTATAAAGCACCCAGTGCCTACAAATTCAACAAAATATAGCTATATTGCTTATTTCTGTTATTATTAAGTATAGTATTATTGAAAATGAGTTAATGTTAGACATGCACACATACCAGGGTTCTATTCTAGGCACCAGGAGTACTTAAATCTTGCAATAGAAACAAGACCTATAGAGAGGTAATCAAAATTCCAGAAAATAATTGATAAAATATCTCTTTTACTCATATATATACAAATTACCAGCAAGTCTGGTCAATTCTGGTTTCAATTAGGACAGATGATTGCTGGGGTGGGGGCTTGACACCAAAATGTCACTGGTAAAATGTTAGAAATGATCTCATCAGCTGGGACTTGGATAGCACGAAAGCTGGGCCTGTTGTTTTTTCTCAAGTAGACCTTCCAATCTAGTGTAGATTGTCAAAGAGTTTATTTTTGAGAGTAGCAGATGCTCTTCTAGTTATTATTATGTATTATATGATTACATTGAGATCTGATGCATGAAAATTCATGCACTGGAGGGAGTGTCCCTCAGCGTGGCCTGCTCCTTCTCACAGCCCAGAAGCCCTTAGGGATAGGAGGCAACATGGCAATCAGGGGAGAGCGACACCCCCATCACACCTCTGCTGCTACCACTACTGGCAGCGCAAGCCTTGGCCGGCCCTGGTTACCTGAGCTTGGGCAGCCCTCGGCAGCTGGGCAGCGCCATCCAAGGCTTGCCTGCTCCTCGGGCCGGCCCTGGGGGGCTGGGGGGCTGAGGGGACTGAGGGACTCCAGAGGCAGGTGTGCAGAAAGGCCCCAGCAGGGCTGAGGGGACTGGGTACTACCTTCTTGTGGCTGTGGGTGCTGCGCTGCCATCATTGAGGATGTGGCAGTCAATTAGTTATCCCCTCTTTATTAGATAGGAGGGAATATAGACAGAGGTGGGCAAAGTAAGTTTGTAGTTCACATGTAAATAATTCAAAAAAATAATACAATAATAAGTAATAATACAAGAATAAAATCTTTCACATATTCACAACTGTAATCTACTTTTGCCCATCCTGTATTAAGCTGTTATATATTTGAGGCCTGTATATATCAGGAGCCATGTAAGATATACTATATTATTAGGGCCCATCATATATGAAGGGCCATTATTTGCTTTAGTAGAGATATAGCACAGAGTATTTTTTACTTTACAGGTGGCCAGCCAAGTATAGAATAATTCCTCAATGTTCTAGAATCTCTACCAGTTTCTCTAACTTTGTCCTTGAAGCCGGGATTAGGAGAGTGGGTTTTTGATCAATACTTTTACAATTCTTCGCAAATTTTACTGCCCAGAAGGGAATAGCTGTTTAACCAAAGTGCTAGGGCACAAGACTTTAAAGTCCTTGTGGTTGGGACTCCCTCCCCCTAATACAGAGCTTGGCACATGGTACCCAGGTATGTATTGCAGTAATTACCAATATGAGTAGGTCACAGTGTTTTCATATGAGAGTCAATTAAAAGTACTTTATAAACCATATTTTTTTCTACTCTATAGATACACACCTTTTGCAGCACTTGAAATAATTATATTCCAACTTAGTTTACCTTTTTATTTTTATATTTATTAATTAATTATTTTTATTTTTAATTTTTGAAAATTGTCAACAGTTCTGCTCTATAAGAAATGTAAGAGGAAATTACTCAAGTAGAAATCTATACGAAAAAAATAAGAACACTGTAAATGAATAGATGAAGGTACATATAAAATCATTTATTCTTATTTTTAATTATTCTAAATATAACTGACTGAAGCAAAGATAGTGCAATTTATTCTATGTTTATAGCATTTGTAAAAGTAAATATGTGTAACCACATTAGCACAAACAATGGGAGAAAGACATTGGGAATATACTCCCAGTTATTAGCAGATAACTGATATAATATTAGTTGAGGGCAGAATCTGATTAGTTAAATATAAATGCTACTATAAATGATGTAGTATCCATAAAATATTAAACTAATACTTTATATATTTTGGGTATTAATCCTTTAGCAAATGTATCATTTTTAAAAAAGTGAACACTTTTGAGTTTTATTTGAGAACTTTCAATACAAAGACAACTTTGTTAACTTTTACCTTTTAGCTGACACATGTTTTCAGAGCACACTGTATCCCAGCAATACGTGTAAGCATATTATACATATTAACTCATTTTCTTCTTGTAACATGGGGTAGGAGATATACTGAGAGGGTTAGTAATTTGCTCACTGTTTTCCATCTCCTAAGTCCAGTACTCAAACAGAGTTCATGTTTCTAATAGCCCTGCTGCACTGCCTGTGGTTTACAGGTACGATATATTTCATCCTTAACACAATGTGCAGAAGCAAATGCAATTTTAAATGCACTTCACAGAGGAAATAACTGAGGCTCAGAGCATCAAATGTGACTGAGTTGAGTTCATAGATGGTTGGTTTTATCCAGGGGGCAGTTGTGTGTCACTCTCTCTCTTCCTGCTGAGATGATGAGATAGAGCAGTGTCTCCAACAACTGCTGGGTTCGCCAGTTCTACCAGTTTCCCAGGAGGCCCTGCGGCATTGCCCTCTGACTTCCACTGGGTTTCTCTTGTCTAATTTAGATACCCAGAGCCTCATCTTATATATCTTACTCTACTCAGAACTATAGAAATAGAGTCTACATTCAGTTATTTAATCCAACTGTTTACATTA
This sequence comes from Antrozous pallidus, assembly GCA_027563665.1. NCBI lineage: Eukaryota > Metazoa > Chordata > Mammalia > Chiroptera > Vespertilionidae > Antrozous > Antrozous pallidus. Next base: position 104,953,974 of record CM050514.1, on the reverse strand, counting down.
TATGTTATACTTTATGGCATTTTGACATGTTCCCATTTCACATTGTTAATAAGAGTTACTTATTAAGCTTTCTTTATACCAGGATAAACCATGTTCTAGATGAAATATTTTTCTAGGCTATTTTTTCCAGTTTTCCTAATAACAAAAGTCTTCCTGAAGCCAATTTCTTATGTGGCTACCTTGAACACTTTAATATTTCTATTTATAGTGCCTTGAAATTTGGAAAAAATTAAATGTATTATCAAAACACACTGTGTAAGAAGGATGGCTATAAATGAATAAAAAACAATTTCACATGACAATCAGCTTCATCTCAAAGTAGTTCTATTTGTCCTGGTCCTTTATTTATTTACATTCTTGCTAACTACTATATCCAGTCTGTCCATAGGGGAACATGTAAATCGTGACATTAATTAGGGATTATAGTGGAACTTCTACAGGAGTGAGTGTTAGTGCAGGCCAGGGGTTATTCTGTGTATAGCACAAATTATGCTCCAGTGGGTACATCAGAGCATAGTTCCCAAATTCAAAAGGTTACTTTAGGAATATATTTGTTCATTGAAGTTTGGTCCCAGTATCACTTTAGTGATTATACAAAAGGGTTCTAATCCCCTAGCTTTCAGAGGGTAACATTTTAGAACAAACACTGTTAAATAATATTCTCACCCTGTTTGTTAACCCAAACAGGAGACAGATGGAATAGTAAAGCCCACTTGACAAATGAGCACATTTTATTCTCTTCCTGTAGTTTTCTTCTCTGGGCTTCTGGATCCAGTGTTTCTTCCCAAGCAGTGTTATGCAAATGAACCAATTAGTGATAAATAAAATGGTCTTCCTCCCTGGCCCAGTTTGTAACTGGAAGGGCAACACCCTGAGTCACGTACCTATTCAGCAGCTCCTGTAGGCTCCTGCGAGGTCTGATTAGCTTGACTGGAGAAGACAATCACACCGGCATCTGCTCCGTTAATTCTGAGAGAGAATTTACCAGATGGAGGCTGAAGATTTAAGTGATTAGAAGGTAGTAGATTGGAATACAAATTGGATTAAAAGAAATTAGATTGATATAAATCGAATTGAGTCACAACAGTTTGTGTTGTTCATACCAAGGGGCAGTGGATTATGGGAGAAGCAGATGCTCCAATGAGATAGGAATTAATGTGGCTTTGACAGTCCATCTGCGAAGGTCTGAATATCGAGTACATCCCTAATTTCTCTCTCCATTTATCAATGCCATAATGTTAATTAGTACTTCATTCATTAAGTTACTTACAGAAGAAAAAATTCTCACTCCTATCCCCTCTCTGCTTGAGAATTTGTTATTCAGCCAAGTACTGGGAATCTCCCTTTAGCTGAGCGAGGGGCACTTGACTGTGAGCTTAGACCCAGGTCCCTTTCCTCATGTGCCCAATTGCCTTTGACACAAGTGCGGTAAGTCGGAAAATCTGCTCATATACTTCTCTTCATTAATATATAAGTATTGGAAGTCTTGCATTACTGACTCGGCACAGTTCCAATAAAATGAGTGACTATATTAATCCAATAATTATGGTTTTTATAAAATATTTAATGGAGTTACATGCTTTGTTTAATGACTCAAATATTTGGCATTAATGTAGAGTGGTAAATTCCTTTTTAAAGAGAGCAATGTGCATATTTTTGTACTTACAATTCTGTGACTGCGTTTGTCCGTGTGTGTGTGTGTGTGTGTGTGTGTGTGTGTGTGTGTGTGTATGCACACATGTGCGTGAGGGGGCTGGGGTTAGGGTTGTGTGTACTAGTTCATGAAAAATTGCAAGTCACTGACTCTAGTATACAGTGTTTGGATCTGAGTGTTAAAGAAAAAAGTTGAATAAAACAAAATTAAGAGAAACACATTATTTTAAGTGCTTGTGCTTAGACTGGGAATATGACCCTTTGAAATCCAAGGGGTATTGCTTTGAGAACCTCATTATTACAGCATTGGCCACAACAGTGAAATTCAGCATAAGGCAGCTCTGTCTTGGACCCCATCCAAAGGAACTGAGCCAGTGGAGATCCAAAGGTGATGTCACCTCCAAGGCAGCCCATGGGTGTGGACTCTAAGGACAGCCATGCAGGAATGCCCTAGTGTATTAATAATAATCAGGCAAAGGCAACTTCTGGAGACTAAATAATGAGGTAGGCAAAAATGGAACATTGAATCCTGTGAAGCAAGAAGCACGTCATTAAAGGTTGTGCCAAGTCATTCAGAAATAATCATAGTACAAGAAAATGCGGGCTGCCTGCCAGTATGCAAGGAGAAAGAATTTCTATTTTTATTATGTGGTAGAAGGGCGGTGGCTTGTTCAAAAGTATATTAAGTGTTTTTAAAAGTTTAGTTTATCAATAAAAATTCTATGGGCAATGAGTTCTTTAGGCACTATTCTTAATATGGGAATATAATATCTCTCTATCTAACAAAAGAGTAATATGTAGATTAACCATCACTCCAACACACAAGAGGGCCACCCCCAAGTGGTCAAAGATCCTGCCCTAATGTGGACAAAAGGTGGTCACCACAAGATGACCTGCAGGGGAGGGCCATTGCAGGTGAACAGGGCAGCAAGGGAGGGCAGTTAGGAGTGAACAGGCTGGCAGAGAAGGACAATTGTGGGGGACCCAGGCCTGCAGGGGAGGGAAGTTGGGGTGGACCCAGACCTTCAGGGGAGGGCAGTTGTGGAGATGAGGAACCAGACCTGCAGGGAAGATCAGTTGGAGGGGGGACCAGGCCTACACAGGAGTACAATTTTGGGGGACCAGGCCAGCAGGGGTGGGCAGTTGGGGGAGACCAGGCCTGCAGGTGAGGGCAGTTGTGGGGAGGGGGACCAGGCCTGCAGGGGAGGACAGTGAGGGGGGACCAGGCCTACACAGAAATGCAGTTGTGGGGGACCAGGCCAGCAAGGATGGGAAGTTGGGGGAAACAGGCCTGCATGGGAGGGCAGTTAGGAGTGGCCAGGCCTGCAGGGGAGGACAGTTAGGGGCAATTGGGCCAGCAGGGGAGCAGTTGGGCATTATTCAGGCTGGCAGGCAAAAGTGGTTAGGGGCAATCAGGCAGGCAGGCAGATGAGAGGTTGAGAGTCCTGGATTGTGAGAGGGATCCCAGATTGGAGTGGGTGCAGGCTGGGCTGAGGGACACACACACACACACACACACACACACACACACACCCTGTGCACAAATTTTGTGCACTGGGCCTCTAGAATATAATAAAAGCCTAATATGCAAATATGCAAATTATCTCCTTGGGTGGGAGTTCAACAGACCAGAAGTTCAACCACTTGCTATTACATGCATTGACTACCAGGGGGGCAGCGTGGAACATGGCAGGCATCAGCAACGTGGTGCTGTCAGTGGGTGGCACTGGAGATGCTGCCAGCCCTGATGGGTCCTGATGAGAGTGGGACTATGGTGGGATGGTGGAGCAGGTTAGTGGGTGGTGCCAGGCCAAGGTGGGTGTGAGCTGAACCTCAATCACCCTGCCAGTCACCCAGCAGATGGTGACCAGTGGCAGTGGTGGGGGGCAGGGTAAGTGGGAGGTGCCTGGTGGGGCTGCAGAGCTGTGGGGCTGGGGGCATGAGCCAGTAGCCACAGGCCATCCTGAGGGATACCCCCCCCCCATGCATGAATTTCATGCACTGGGCGACTAATATATATATATATATATATATATATATATATATATATATGCAAATTGCATGCATGAGTAGGGTGTACCTCAGCCAGACCTGTGCCTTCTTGCAATATGGCACCTCTTTGATAGGGTACCTAGGCTTGGCTAACAATTAGGGCCTATCGGGGCTTTCCTTCCCCTGCCTGCCAGCAGCTGGCCCCGCCCCACCAATGCCACTGTTTGCCATCTCTGTGGCACTTCCCCCACTTGCCACCAATCACCTCCCTCTGTGGGCAACAGGCGGGGGTTATGATTACTTGGCAGGCCTGGGTCTCCCTCTCTGGAGTGATCAATCGCAGAGGCCCCCCCTCCCCCCCCCCATTGATAGCTCCACAGAGGGTAGCCTGGGCCTACCTCTGTGTGGCAATCGTGGGATGATGGTGGAGCCCCCTGAACAATTGCATCACACTCATTTTGGCTGGCCTGGCACCAGTGCATGTCATATAGTAGTTGTCCAGATCATCTGGATGGTCTTTCTGCTCTTCAGTTGTTCGGACGATTTGCATATTATGTGTTTCTAAGGGCCCGGTGCTAGAAATTCGTGCACTGGTTGTGGGAGGTTCCTCAGCCCAACCTGCCCCCTGTCACATAGGACAGCCCTCAGGGGATGTCCTACTGACGGCTCACCCCTGGCCTGCCCAAGGCCAAAAGCCTCTGACATAGGCTTTCATCCTTGGGCAGGGGATCTTAGCCAGATGACCCAGCCAGCGATCGCCCTGCAATGGGGCCCATAGCTGGCTGGCTCCGTCCCAGCCCTGGCCTGCCTAAGGCTGGTCCTTGGGCAGGGGACCTCGGCCAGGGGACCCCAGCCAGCGATCGCCCTGTGATCCGGCTGATTGCTGGAACCCCAGCCAGTGGTCACCCTGCAATCCAGCTGATTGCTGGTTGGCTCTGCCCCAAACCCGGCCCAAAGCTGCCCCAAGGCTGGGGGAAAAGGCCTCTTCCAAGAGGGAACCCAGCCTTGGGAACCCAGTGGATCACTCTGCCATGGGTCTGATCCACTGGCTGACCCCACCCCCGCCCCAGCCCCAGCCCCAGCCCCGGCCCAAGCCCACCCCAAAACCAGGGTTGAAAAAGCCTCTTGGAAGAGGCCTTTTCCCCCAGCCTTGGGAACCCAGAGATCACTCTGCCGTGGGCAGCAGCCATCTTGGTTGGGTGTTAATTTGCATATTGCTCCTGATTGACTGGTGGGCGTGGCTGGTGAGCGTGGTTTATTGGGTGCAACGAAGGTACGGTCAATTTGCATATTACTTTTATTAGATAGGATTATTATTATATATATTATATATATCCTGTATTAGTGTATGGTATATTTACATAAATGACCCCTCTACCCCCTGGCTGACTGACCTGGGGGTTCTCCAACATCCTCTCCAGACTCTAATACTAGGATAACTTTTGTAGTTCGCTCTAATATTGGCTAAAGAATCTGATTCTCATATCTTCTACTGCAGACATAACCTGCCCTCTAGGAGTTGGGATTGAACCCGAGGTCTATCTGAATCCAGAATCTATGAATTATCTGCTTAGGTCCTGTAACACTGTGTGTGCCCAATATCTCTAGTATGTACTTTTCAGTACAACTGACCATAATGAGAGAGTATATTAAGCTATTTCCAGTCAAATTTAGAAGATGAAAAATGTTAAGATGTAATCCTGGGACATAACGTGCAAAGCAGAATTTCTCATTGCAGTAAAGAACAATCATTTTCCTTTTGCTCTTGTGAGAGTGGTTAAATGCCACCTAAAAGTAATTTAGTATTCATGGGTCAGTCTCTTGTTCATGTTTTGACAATTCAGCTTTTGAAATAATTGTCAGTTGTCTAATTGGTGGCTGTTGTCTTCATTAAGAGCCATCAGTACATCAAGGTGGTACTTATTGAGCCTGCCAAAGTCAGACACTCTGCTCTTATTCATGCCTTTGTTTCTGTGATTTAATATCTTGTTGAGCTCCAAGGAGGATAATTAAGGAAATCACTAGGTCGTAAACTAATAGCAGCAGATACACAAACAACTTATTTCTTGTTTGTTGACAGACTTTAGATAATGGACATAATTTTGCTGTGAATTGTATTTATATGTTTTGTGCATTTGAGGTCAAATTGCACATACTAGGCCTATGAATACTGAGGTCGGTGAATGAGTTTGAACTACACCAGTGCTACCACACTTTTTTTTTTTTTTTGCTAATCATCTCACAAGGAATGTTCAGATATTTATTGAAGACGCATATTTACTAGATAATATTAATTTTATATTTCAAGGCACTGATAAGCCAAATAGAAAAAAATCAGCAAGATTTTATCAATGCCTGCATCATCATTTTAGGATTTATACAAGTCAGTCATTGCGCAGGTCTGTTTTCAATGTGGACACTTTAGATAAATATATCAGGTATAAGCTACCTCAATGAAAGGGAGCATTCTACATCTCATTTATCCTCATACTGTCAGCATAGTTTTCCACATTTTCAGCAAACTCAGAAAATGGAGAAATACAGCAGTTTTGGATGTAGGCAGTGATATTCTGGCACCTTTTGCTGTACATAAGTGTTACCAAGACACCACAGCAGTGTGAGTAATTGAGGTCTAAGTAAATGCCAAGACTTGGCGTGATGGTTCAGGGTTTTGCGCTTCAACCTAAGACTCACATGGCAATTTGCTTAATCCTGGTCACATAAGCTGGATTTATAAATGTACAATTTGTAATTCAGTCTGCTGAATAAATGTATTTATACTGGCCAAGGGAGTGAGAAGTTAGAACACTCCATGGTAGTTTGAAAATGTATTACCTACTTCTTTGTTGAAATAAAAGTTGCACTTATCTCTAACATCTTGGTGTATTTTTTCCTAGGTATATAGCGATGAGGGAGAGGAGTAGAAACTATATTTGGAACAGAGAAACTATGAAACTTTTGGCATAGTGTGAAATTGATTCTAGAGAGGAATGGAACTGACAGGCAGACATAAAGTGAAAGAAGAAAGAGTCCATAGGAATCTGTTCTAAAGGGATATGAACAAAATCAGAGTTAAACTTTGCAAATGCTAGGAATCTGAAGAAAGACGAAATTATGTTGGGAAGGAAAGAAGGATGAGTATAGAACAAAGAGAAAGGTGAAGGATCTATTTTGAGGTTATGATTGAACATTCAAGTGGACACATGATCAAGCCTAGAGCTTTCCATAACTGGAGACACTAAAATAGAGATTTGGCTCTTGTTTTCATAGAAATTATAACTGGCACATGAGAGGGGATGAGTTTCCTGTGGATAGCACTGAGAAGAGCAGAAGAAGTCTAAAAGCAGACTCTTTATGGAGTCAAACATTGTTAGACTCAACTCAGACTTCTAGTTCAATAGTTTACATATAACTCAGATATTTTTCCTTCCATGTGTTATTGAAACTTGTAACAAAAATAGAAATGATTTTTATTTTTTTATGTTAACAGCAATTTTATACCTCTTTAAAAACAAAACACTGTTATTCTCCATTGAAAGTAGCATACCTACAATATTAAGCACACATCATTACACTTTTAAAAATCCATATATCTTTTATTTTCTTCCTTATTTTTAGTTGTAGCTTCTTTATAAAACCCAGTTTGTCAGTTTCAAGCTTTCTGTACTTGACTATAAAATCAACTTCCTACTTTAAAAAAATACCACTCTATTCTAAGCTATCATTATGCTTGTCTCTTAGGATTGTTCTAACTCTATACATTTGAATTTCCTCACTTGTCAGCATATTCTTTCCCTTTGGCATCATCAGCATAATTCTGTGAGTTCCACTCTTTTTGCTTGGACAAGAAAGCACTGCATTTTGAGAGTGGCTGGATGGAAGTTAATTCCATGTCACCTGGTAGGAAGCTGGGAAAACTCGGGGATGAACTGGTTCATTTGATTCCTCATCTGATAAGACTTCCAAGTAAATGAACTGAGTGGAAAATAATAGTTTTATAAGTTTTTTTTAAAAAAGCCTTCAGATTTTTTTGAGAGACCTAAGGAATTGAGTCTTTGACATATTTTAGTGAAATGTACTTCAAGCAGAAAAAGATCACTTAAAAACATTTATAGCACTCTCATTTGCTGCTTTTCCCTATTCAGCAGAAAGAAAGCTCTTTTTATCTCTTTGCACACAGAATCTTGTAACTGAAAACTACACTCGGGTTTTTTTGTAGCAATGATGTTATCTTGCGGTCATTTTGCTCTGGAACAGACGACATTCCTTGAAAGGAAACTTACAGTTGTATTAAAAAATCACTCACATTTTAAAGATAATAAGAAAGCCAGATAGCATAAGTAGACAGAAATGGACACAAAATAGATCCACAAATGAAAAGTATCCTGATAATTAATGTAACTCATGTTCTTTATTCACTAGACTAAAGCAACTCTGATTTTCAGTCTAAATTTAAACAACCATTTGCAGAGCCTGATGGCAGATGTCATATCACAATCATTATGATTTATCAAATAAAGCTGGATGCAATGTATTTATTAAAGACATTAAATTATCTAGTTTAATTTTATTTTAATGCCTTGCATAAAGTGAGGGCAAAATGCCAAAGTTGAAATCTTTCTACAGTATCCTAAAAATTTGTAAACAGATTTAATTCCAAGCTTAAGAGCTATTTGCAGTTGATAAAACATGGCCTCTTTTTCAACATATTCTGGATAAAATTCTTGTCTAAGGTGCTTTTCATGGAGTAAATATTTTAAAAATAAATTTAGGTGTGTATCCTGGAAAGACCTCCAGACAAATGTGATGTTGTCACTTCCGTTCAGTTTGGTCAACTGTGAAAGCCATTTATTCTGAACATGAAAATCAAAGACAAAGCAATAAGTACAAGTTTTATTCAGATAATTTATAAACCTCCTTTACTCTCCAAGGTACAGGCTTCAGAATAAGAATTCCAACATATCATTGTATAATACAATATAAAGAAAACTAAATACAATATTGCCGTCCCACTATTCATGAGAAAATCTTGCTTTCCATCCTTGGGATCACTATACTCAGTTTTGGCTTGGGAGTTTATTATAAGAGATTTAACCTTATTTAATTTTTCCCAAATAATAACTATTTTAATATATTTACTTTATAATTTATTGTCTATCTCCTGCGAAGCCCAAACAAAAATAAATTAGATGAATATAACGAACATATCATTTTGCAACTTGCTTTTGTATTTAACAAAAATTATGAACATGTTTCATATACATAAGTCCTTTTTACAGTATAAATCAATAATTTAGAAATTTCAAAGAAAAACTTGTTCCTTTAAAAAAGGAAAAAGTAATTTCGTTATCACTGTCCCCTTAAACTACTAGTAAAAATTAATCTCAGACAGTGTTCTGATAATGCTCCTGTTCCTATCATGTCATTGTTAGGATAATGTGCCTTCACAATATTTCTTCTTATATTCTTTAATCTTTTGTCAATTTAAAATGGAAAAGCAACAACAACAAAAAACTGAAGCTTTCAATGTATTCATTATACATTGTTTTCAGGATTGTCAAAATAAAAATCATCACTATTAGTATAATCCATTTCAGTAAAATATTTAGGTGGTCAAAAAGTTTTTAAGCATCAGTATTTGATTAAGTTCCAGTAAATATAATTTATGAATAATTTCTTCTGCATGCATAGACAGTAGTGTCTGGTATTAAAGTCCCCCACATTCAACTTGTCATGAAACACAGTAGACTCAATCTTTAGCTGTTATAGTGTTCATTTTTTTAATAAAAAGGTTAGCTACCTATCACTTTATCAACAGAATAACAAAAGTTGTGTATATATTCATAAATTTTTATAATATACTAGAGGCCTGGTGCATGAAATTCATGCATGGAGGGGGGTTCCTTAGATCAGCCTGCACCTTCTCTAATCTGGGACCCCTTAGGTGTGTATCCATGTCCCATGGGCCTAAACTGGCAGCCGGACATCCTGACATCCTTCTCGCAATCTATGACAACTGGCTCCTGTCTGCCTGCCTGTCTTATCATCTCTAACCCCTCTGCTTGCCTGCCTGATATTCCCTAACTGCCTCTTCCTGCCTGATCACCCCTAATTGCCCTCTCCTGCCAACCTGATCTCACCCCAAACTGCCGTCCTCTGCTGGCCTGATCTCACCCTCAACTGCCCTCCCCTGACGGCCTGATCACCCATAATTGCCTCTGCTTCAGCTCCCATCACTATGGCTTTGTCTGGAAAGAAGTCATATATCTAGAAGGTGGATGGTTGACCCAGCCTAATTAGGATATTACCCTTTTATTAGTGTAATAGGTTATATAGGATTGTTTAAATGGGGTTGGGGGAAGCTTTTTCAGCAAGAGGAGATGCTCTTGGTCTACAAAAACACATAATTCCTATATCTGGACTGATAGCCAGCCATATGCACTATACTGCCAAACCAGTCATTAAAAAATTGAATCACTTTCTTACACCTTACACCAAACAGCTGTTACCTTTAAAATGCCTCCTCAAAACCCACCTTAGGTTCTTTCTTCCCCAATCACCCTGTTTGGTCCGTTTTTATGCCAGTCAGTGTCAAAAGCTCTGCCTTCTAGGCAGCAATTGGCTCCCTGTAATTCACTCAGATTTGGTTCTGATTGGTCATTTACTATGCCAGTCAGCATCTCCGGGCCTGATCATAGAGGTGGGGCTGATCAGCAGCCACCCCAATCTGCTGGCAAGCAGGCTGAACTGCTGATCTGTGGGGGAGAGAGAGAGAGCCTTGCCAGCAATTGCTGATGATGATTAGCCCCACCTCTCTCTCTCTTTGAGAGGTCAACAGTTTAGCCTGCTCACTTGCTGCACACACAGCCTGGCATTAGGTCGAGTCTTCAATCATTTTGGATGTTACTACCCTAGACTAGAGGCCTGGTGCACGAAATTCATGCATAGGGGGTGTATCCCCCAGCCCAGCCTGCACCCTCTCCAATCTGGGTCCCCTGGAGGGATGTCCAACTGCCCATTTAGGACCAATCCTACTGGATTGGTGGCTCCCAACTGCTTGCCTGCCTGCCTTCCTGATTGCCCTTAACTGCCAGCCTGATCACCCTCTAACCACTCTCCTGCTAGCCTGATTGCCCCTAACTGCCTTCCCCTGCAGACCTGATCATCCCTAACTGCCCTTCCCTGAAGGCCTGGTCACCCCTAACTGCTCTCCCCTGAATGCCTGGCCACCCCTAACTGCCCTCCCCTTCAGGCCTGGTCCCCCCCAAATGTTCTCCCTTGCAGGCATGGGTCCTCCCAATTGCCCGTCTCTGCAGGCCCAGTCACCCCCAACTTCCCTTCTCTGCCAGCCTGGTCACCCCTAAGTGTCCTCCCCTGCAGGCTTGATCACCCCTTTCAACCCTGTTTCCTCCCAACTACCATCCCCTGCTGGCCATCTTGTGTCCACATGGGGGCAGCCATCTTGTGTGTTGGAGTGATGGTCAATTTACATATTACTCTTTTATTAGATAGGATTGGTTGAGCACCTAGTATTGTCATCTTTGGAACTTAGAGTATGTGGCAAATCTAAGTTTCAGAGTTGTAGTAAACATGAAACTTTCAGAGAAATGTAAGTAAGATATATTGTACAGAATGACTTTTACTTTGGTAGGTAGGAGCAGGCAGTAATAGAATATCACAGTAGAGAAATAGGCAGAAGTAGTATTTTGACCTATTCTCACATAAAAAGACTATCCTCCAGATGGTAGGTAGTCCTTTATCCTTACAGGGTCAGAGTTCCTATGAGTATAGTAATAGAGGTTATACAATAAAAGAATTGTACATTATAAAATACTAGTAGTAGTGAACATTTACTGAGTGCTCAGCACATGGAAAAATCTCATTCAGTCATCACAGCAATATTATTAACTTAGTACTGTTATGTTTTATAGATAAGTAAACCAAGGTGTGAAGAGGGTAAGATATTTGCCAGCATTTGGTTAATACCAATTTCAATTCACAGTGTTCTTGTTCACAAAGAATCTTTATTAATGATGTAACTTATCATTTCTTAAAAAGGCCCATGCACACATGGCCACAAAATATTACATTTAATTTTTGAGGTGTTGTTACTTGCTTCTATTCCACATAAGCCAATCCATGGTTTAAGAATCACATTTAAAAAAAAACTGATGATGAAGTAATGCAATGAGATTCATATGTTAGGTCAACTTCTTAAATAGTTGAATGTTGATTGTAAATAAGCCTAAAATCAGTCATTGTGTGCATTACTACTTAGACATGATTGAGCTAATGTATTTGATTCATGGCAGTTGCAATTTTTTAGAGAATGTTTTAGCCTTTATTCTCTTTAAAAAACTTTCTGGATTATACTATATTTTCAATATTAAAAAAAAAATCCTCAGTATACTATATAGTAAAAATAGTTTGTCTACAATTGTAACTAGGCTCATTAAATCTCAATTTATCTTTATAAATAAACTAAAGGCCTGGTGCATGAATTTGTTCTCTGGTGGGGTCCCTCAGCCTGGCCTGCACTCTCTCACATTCCAGGACCTCTGGGGGGATGTTGGACTGCCAGTTTCAGCCCGAAACTGAGCACTGGGTCTCTAGTATCCATATAAGATCTTTGGTTAATCTCTCCCCATCCTCCTCACTCCCTGCTTCCCTCTGAGATTCATAAGTCTGTTCCATGTTCCATCTGTCACCTGATGGTCATTGGATGTCATAGCTACTGGTTGAATAGTTGGAATGGTCACTTAAACTTTTATATGTATATAGATATTTCAGGTTAGAGGAAAATACACTGAGTGGACATATTATTATGATCTCTGAATGCATAATAATCTAGCCATTCAATCCATTCATAATCTCCACTCAATAGATGTGGATGGTTTTTATAAAATTAAACATTATAAAACAATTGAGTTTTAAGATTTTGTTTCATCATCTTTTGTAAAGCCAAATGCAGTATATCAATATATTATAAATATGGCAGTAAGAAGCTCAATTTCAAAGATACCTTCCTGGAATAGAGAGTGCTTTTGTCATTATAAGGCAGATCTATGTAACCCATGAAAACTTCTGATTTGGTGGCAAATCACTCTTTAAAGAATGACTTCAACCATGGTAAGATATAGCAAATTGATTTAGAACAGTATTGGATGAATGTCCAGGTTAATACATTGGCTCCTTACTGAAGTGTTGAAAAATGAATTTATAAAGTGGGAAATTAATTAATTATTCAGGAGGAAAAGCACCTAAAAATTTACGGGAGATCATTCAGATTTGCAGTTTCAAAATCTGATGTTATATAGCTATTTCCATGTATCCATCGCTGATTTTGCTTGATTTTGGTTACTGCTTCTAACTTACCTGAAGCAGCACTGCCCTCCCTGTGAATGCTGGCGTCTCCGGGAGCACCTGTGCAGGTAAGGTCAGTGTCTCAGTGCATTTGATGTAGGCATCCACAAAGCGAAGTATTATAAAAAGCAATTAAAACTTAGCTAATTAAGGTACTGAATAAAATAGGGTGGTGAAGGAAAAAAAATGAAAGTGTGTTCCACTTTTAACATTTTCACCAATTTCTGTTAGGTGACAGAAATAAAGGCCTAAAGTACAATTGTGAAATTCTGAGAAAAAACAAAACAAAACAAAACATACAGCTTATATTAATGTTTTAATTACCTTCTCCTGAAGGAATAACCTGCTCACCCTGGAAAAGGAAAATTTAAATATCTTGATTAATGTTATATAGTAAATATAATATTTACTTTTAAGATCAATATCTATGCATTCATTACTAGTTGACTACAAAATATTTTTATTGATTTTTAGAGAGAGAATAAGGGAGAGGGAGAGAAAGTGAGAAAAGTCATTGTGAGAGCATCGATCAGCTTCCTCCTGCACTCCCCCTGCCAGGGATCAAGCCCACCACCCAGGCATGTGCCCTGACCTGGAACTGAATCAGTTACCTTTTGGTGCATGAGCTGATGTTTAACTAACTGATCCACACCAGCCAGTGCTACCAGTTGGACTTTGGTTTAAGTGATTTATAGAACTATGTACTTTTTGGCAATGTGAATAAATTATACAGAAAATTAAGAATAAATTCCAAGTATTATATAAATTATTTTTAAACAAAAGCTTTTAAATGTTAACTTTTGGAGGGTTCTTCAGGAAAGCATTTGATAACCTTTGCTTTTGATAGTAGACACAAGACCTATCAAAGACAAACCCTTGTAATGAACATTAATTTAAAATATGTATCTTTAAAAATTTGCTCTTTTAAATGAAATAAGTTAGACAGAAAAGAACAAATACTGTACTACCTGACATATATGTGAAATATGAAAAAAAAACTCAGAAAAATGATCAGACCACTTGTGGTTATCAGCTTTGGGGATTGTAAGGGCAGAAAGGCTTGTTGAGGGGGAATTGGAGGAGGAAGGTGGTCAAAGGTACATCCAGTTATAAAATCAGTAAGTTTTTTTGTTCTCTATTTGTTTTCTTCTCTTTATCTCTAAAATGGGATTTTGGAACAAGAGGATTTCTGGTAGCTCAACCTTCTTTCTGCCTGTTGTGCCTAGAAAACTGGGCCATAGGGATGCTCCTAGATGCATATTACACAACTGAAACTTTTGGAATCAAAGCTGCCTATTGAATAAAACACATTTTTTATATTTGTCAATTCCCTTTCATAGCATTGACCCTTCAGGTTTTTTTTTTGTTTGTTTTGTTTTTTTTACATTAGAAAGCCATGTGGGAAATTTGTAATAAGTAAGTAGTAATTCTAGGCCTCAATTTTGATGTTATTTCTAATTTAAACTTATTTTTAACATGGCACTGCCATGCTTCCAGAAGGAATAAGAATCTTATAAACTTTCTAGGTCATTGCAAAATTACATAATCAACTTAGAGAGTTTCACTAAGGTTCACATGAATAAAATAGTCTTTGTGTTTTCCAAACTATAGCTTTCTCACCATATCTGATCATATAATAGGACCTCTAGGGGTGAAAAAAAAGTTGTCTCACAGACGTTTTCCATTCCCCCCCCACCCCCGCCCCCCCGCAAAAGGAAAGTATGCTGGAATGTAGTCATCAAGACAAATTCAAGAACGGAAAAGCTGTAAGGACAGACTTGATGGAGTGATTGGTTAGTTTCATTTTATCATAAATTATGTTAGCTCAATCATTTGTAACAGCACCGAGAAAAAAAAATTCACGCAGAGCGTTTTGAGTAGGATTGATATCGGTAAAATAAAAAGTGGTAACAACTTTCAAATGTAAGGGGAAAATTTTGGAAAGGATTTTTGTAGGAGGGACAAATAAGATATACTGAATATTTACTGTCTGTATATATGGTGATCTGTCTGTATATATGGTTCTTTTTCATCATCCAAAACAACTGGGTAGACATTGGTGTTAAGGTTTGTATCCGATAAAAGTGAGGCATAATATTTGCTAATTAATAACCCACATCTAGTATTCCTACCACACTGCTCTCTTCTTATTCTGACTGATCAAGCAGCCTACAATTTTCATATTGCTTGCTGTGCCTCTCACCTGGGGGAGGGGTGCGGGGGGGTTGGGGAGTGAAAACTTAAGGAGCTATCTGGTCACATTCAGAATTATTGTCACAGAGAACCTTCCTGGCTTAATTTTGCTAGGAGATTTTTTTTGAAAATATTTTTTAAAGCATACATAGTTATGATGAACTAATTCACAGTATTTATATACATTTTTAGAAAAAGAAAAACTGACACCATCTAGATATTTTTCTGGAGGGGGGTTGTATTGCACACTGTCTCTCACTGGCCAATAATTTCTTCTGCCCTTGAAAAACTTCAGATATGGTTATCTAGTATGTGAATCAAGAGTAAATCTTAGCTGAAAGAAATACTGCATTCTACTGAATAATGAGACAGAAAGAGTTTACTTTGAAATGAATTATATGACATTAACAAGTGTGTTCTTCTAGGTGCTTTATCCTCCTTTATTTAATTACTAGAGGCCCAGTGCATGAAATTCGTGCAAGGGGTTTGGCCCTTGCAGCTGCTGTGGCTTGCCATGGCCCTCACAGTCCCGGTTTCACCTGGAAAGTCGTCCTGAAGGTCGTTTGGCAGTCTGGTCTAATTAGCATTTTACATTTTTATTATTATTGACTAAAAGCCCAGTGCACAAAATTCATGCAGAGGGGTGGGGTGGGGTGCCCAGCCTGCACCCTCTGCAATCTGGAACCCCTTGAGGTATGTCTGATTGCCCATTTAGGCAGTCAGACATCCCTCTCACAATTCAGGATTGCTGGCTCCCAACCACTCACCTGCTTGCCTGCCTGATTGCCCCTAACTGCTTCTGCCTGCCAGCCCGCTTTCCACTAACTGCCCTCCCCTGCCAGCTTGGTCACCCCTAACTGTTCTGCCATATCAGTCTGGTTGCCCCTAACTGTTCTTCTCTGCAGGCCTGGTCACCCCAAACTGCCCTCCCCGATAGGCCTGGGTCTCTCCCAATAGTCCTTCCCTGCAGGTCTGGTTCCCCCAAAAGTTATCCTCATAGGCCTAGTCCCCCCACCCCAACTACCATCCCCTGCTGGCCTGGTCTCCCCCAACTACCCTCCTCAGCTGGCTCAGTCCTTCACCAACAGCCCTCTCCTGTAGACCTGGGCCCTTCCCAAAAGTCCTCCCCTGCAGGCCTAGTCCCCCCTTCTCCAACTGCACTCCCTTGTAAGCCTGGTTCCCTCCAACTGCCCTACCATGCTGTCCTGGTCCCTCCCAACTGTCCTCCACTGCTGGCCTGGTTCCTTCCCCCCAACTGCCCTCCCCTGCAGACTGGGTCCTCCCCCAACTGCTCTCCCCTACAAGCTAGGACCCCCCCCCCCCAACTGCCTTCCCCTGTAGGCCTGGGTCCCCACAACTGTCCTTCCCTACAGCACTGGGTCCCCCCAACTGTCTTCCCCTATGGGCTTGGTAACTCCTAACTGCCCTCACCTGCCAGTCAGTTTACCCTTAACTGTCCTCCCCTGCAGGTCTTGCCCCCCCCCCCCCAACTGCCCTATCCTGCTGTCCTGGTGCCCCCCAAATACCCCTCTAATGGCCTGATCACCCATAACTACCCTCCCCTGCTGACCTGGTCTCCCCCAACTGTCTTCCTCTGCTGGCCCAGTCACCCCTAACTGCCCTCCCTGCTGGCCTGATCGCCCACAACTGCCCTCCCATCCAGGCCTGGTTCTCCCATAACTGCCCTCCCCTGCAGCCCTGGACCCCTCCAACTGCCCTCCCATGCAGGCCTGGTTCTCCCATAACTGCCCTCCCCTGCAGGCCTGGACCCCTCCAACTTCCCTCCCTTTTGGCCTGGGTCTCCCCCAACTCTCCTCCCCTGAAGGCTTGGGTTACCCCCAAATGCCCTCCCTTGCTGGCCTAGTCTGTCACGACTGTCCTCCTCTGCCGGCCTGGTCACCCCCAACTGCCCTCCCTTGTTGGCCTGGTCCCCCGAACTGCCCACAACTGCCCTGCCCTGCAGAACATCTTGTGGAGGCCATCTTGTGTCAATATGGGGGCAGCCATCTTTGACCACATGGGGCGGCCATCTTGTGTCTTGGAGTGATGGTCAATCTATGTATTACTCTTTTTTAAGATAGAATGTAATGGAAATGACTTTCTGAAAACAAGTTTCTGTACCACTCACTGCTGATGGGAGGTTGCTGCCTAATACAACTACATTTAAATACATTCACATATTATGATTTTAAACTTCACCTCTAAATCTCTAAAATTTGAAGAGCTATTCAATTTTTTTTTATTGCACATTTTACCAAAAATCATTGTTTGAGACCCTCTGAGAAGCAGAAATAATCTATTATGTAAATTTGGGTACTTAGAACATTAGTGGAAGATGCATCTGCATGCAGCTGAGGAATTTTATATTTCTGTAGGATGCTTACATTTCACCAGTCTAAGTGCATGGCATTCTCAAGGTGTAGCTTCTCAGACCCTTCCTCTTGTAAACCAATGCCTCTCGCTGGTTGTGGAGACCAAGAATCTGAATTTAAAGTAACATTCCAAGTGATTCTAAGACATGTAGTCTGAAGGTCATATTTTGACAAAGAAGGAAGATATTTTATGGCTACATTATGACAGGAGGCATTTATTTGACTAATTTTATGGAAATTAACTTTGGAGAGGGTTTAGGGATTAGCATAATGGTAATGTGCATTCTTTATTTACTTTTCCATCCATTTTTTAAAAATGCTTGCCACATTTTGGGTTAAAGGTCTTGAGTTCTAATTCTGCTTCAACTAGCTATTCAGTCATGGACAAGGTACCTTACTATTTTATAGCTTAGTTTCTTGGACAGTAAAAATAAACATTTGGGTGCATCATCTTTAGAACTGTGTGACTGATTTCCATTGTCTTTTTATCAAATAGCTAAGGGCATTTGAGTAAAAACAAAGCAGTATAAAATTAAAACTGGACCATCTAATGTCCCATTTAATAACTGAAATATAAAAAGAGGTCTACACTGTCAGCTGGGAGAAAGGATATAATTGCAGACAGCAATTGTCATACCTTGCTTAGCCCATGTGTTCATATAGGAATCCTGAACATTTCTCATTACACAAACAAAATTAAGATTGCTGTCAAAGATTTAAAAAAATATATATATATATTTTAACAGAGATTAAGGGAAAAGGATAGAGAGTTACAAACATTGATGAGAGAGAAACATCGATCAGCTGCCTCCTGCACACCCCCTACTGGGGATACGCCCGCAATTAAGGTACATGCCCTTGACTGGAATCGAACCTAGGACTTTTCAGTCTGAAGGCTGATGCTCTATCTACTGAGCCAAACATGTTTCCGCAAGAGGGATATAAATTTAAAAACTGAAATTATTAAAGTTATAAACAGGTACTCTATAGCAAGACTGGCAAACTTTTTCTGTAAATATTACAAGCGTTTTAGGCCATTTATTTTTCAATCTTCTTCTTTCCTTTCCTGTTCCTCAGTCTTCAAACCTTTAAAAAATGTAAAAACATTCTTAGCTCAGGGAAAACAAAAACTGGTCAGAGCAGTGCTTCTCAGATTGTCCCGAGCAAATGCATTCTTCAGAGGATCTTGTCAAAATGCTGATTCTGATTCTGCAACTCTGGGGTTGGCCCTGCATCTTGTATTTCAAAATATGCCTTTGGGTATCCAAGCTCTGGAGGTTAGTTACTTTGTTTCAGGGCACTTCATGTGATGGACAGCTTCCTCCGCTGATGTGATTTGAATTCCCAATGGTTTGATTGAAAATTCAGCTGTCTTTTTTGTTTGTTTGTTTAACCAAATAATGGTGTTGTTTTGGTACAATAATGTAGTAGTTTAATAGTTTAGTGGTCCTTCATATGGCCCAGAACCTCTTTGGAAATTTGATGAAAGCTATGGTGTTCCTCACCACTTCTTCATCTGGCTTACACATGAATAGACATTTTTACACATAATGTCAAATAATTCAAGGACCTACCTAAGTCCTATCCATTCTAAGAGTCACTGCTCTGCTATAGTTGTGTAATCTCTAATTTTCCTATTTTATTTCATTTATCTTTATTGCTGAAAGTAATACAAATGCACCTCTTTTCCCCCCATTGACTCCTTATAGCTTGCCCCCCTTTCCACCCCAGGCCTTCCCCACACTATTGTCTGTGTTCATGGATTATGGAAATATTCATACAAATTCTTTGGTTAATCTCTTCCCACCCACCCACCTTCCCTTTGAGATGTCTGATTTTAAGGGAACTCAGAATTAATCCCCTCACTTTGAATTACATCAAAACTTTTATATTATAGCTTTATTTTGCTCATCTATCTTCTATTTATCATCTATCTCTATCTATCTATCTATCTATCTATCTATCTATCTATCATCTCTCTATTATCTATTTATATCTATCAATCATCAACAATCATCTGGCTAGTAAGACCTTTCAACTTCAGTTTATGCCCTATTAGCTACTGCTGCCCTGATGATTAAATCCAAAACCTAAAATTATAAATGAGGAAAATAACCTAACTGTCGGTTAGAGTGAACACAAGTGTTACAACGCCCTGTATTAAATTTGTTCACATTGCTTCTACTCATAACTTTTTAAAGACTTCTTTATTGAGATATAATTCATATACCACACAGCCCACCCATTTAACATATGCAATATAATACTTTTTAACTTCATAGCACTGTGCAACCATTACCATAATCTATTTTAGAATATTTTCATCACCCTGAGAAGATTCCCCAGTCTCTCTTCATTCCCAACCCCATCACCCACCAAAGAAAACCACAAATTTACTTTCTGCTCTGGACATTTCATAAGAATGGAATCATATAATATATGGCATTTGTGACTAGCTTCTTTGACTTACATGTTTTCTAGGTCCATCTATGTTGTAGTGTTAATTAGTACTTCATTCCCATTTATTGTTGAATAACATCCCATTATGTGGATATGCATCATTTATCTATTCATAAGTTGATGGACATTTGTCTCCCCCCCTTTTTTCTTATTATCAATAATGCTGCTGCTATGAACATTACATTGCATTCATCTATGAATTTTTGTGTGGAGATAAGTAAGGTTCATTTCTCTTGGATATATACTTAGCAGTGGAATTTTTGGGTTATACATTAATTCTAAAATACTCTGACGAACTCTAGCTTATTTTCAAAAGTGGCTGCAAACATTTTATATTCCTACTAGCAAAGTATGAAACTTTCAATTTTTCCACATCCTTAACAATATTTATTTTACATTTTCTTCATGAATACCATTCTAATATTTATAAAGTATATCTCATTGTGGTTTTGATTTGCAATTTTCTTATAGTTAATGATGTTGAGCATCTTTTGATGTGCTTATTGACCATTGGGTTAGCTTTTTAGGATAAATGTCTACTTACATCATTTGTCCAGTTCTACATTTGGTTACTTGTATTTTTATTTAATTATATGAGGTTTTTAATGCCACCTAAATATAATTGCCCTATCAGATATATGATTTATAAATTTTTTTTTCTGATTCTATGGGTTGTCTTTTTATATTTTATGTGTTTTTTTTTCTCCAAGCACAAATATACTTAAATTTGATGAAGTCCAGTTTATGACTTTGTTTGCCACTTGTACTTTTGGTGTAATAACCACGAAGTTTTTTCTCAAGGTCATGAAAATTTGCTGCTATAATTTCTTCTAATTGTTTGATAGTTTTACATTTTACATTTAGATTGTATTTTTTTTGAAATTTTTATAATAGTAGAAATAAAGTTAATAGAAAATTACTTAAATGTGACAATACTAAAATAATTTTTATATATTACAGATAAATAACTAAAATTCTCTGAGTTGAATGTTCTAGATTCAGTTTGGCTATTTTGGCTATTTTTCTCTTATAAGTATATTAGAAACATGGTGCATGAATTTGTGCATGGGTGGAGTCCCTTGGCCTGGCTGGCCATTGGAATAAATTGGAGTCATCTTACCCATTCCAGGGGAAGGGACCATGGGATACTGTGCAGATGGGGGGCGGGGGGCAGGACAGCAGGAAGTTGGATGGCTGAGGGAGGTTGGCTGTGGGAGCACACTGACCACCAGGGGCAGCTCCACCATTGAGCACTTGCTCCCTTGTAGTCAGTGTAGTCATAATGACTCTCCCACCAGTCATAATGGTCACTTAGGCTTTTATATATAGAGGCTATTTAAAATTTTATTTGCTTAAGTATTAATAAACAGGGGAGGGGGACAAATGTAGATTTACAGTTGTGAGTATGCTAAACACTGAGTTTATTCTTGTATTTTTATAATTATTGTACTATTTTTCATTTGAACAACTGAACCTGCTTTTTCCAACCCCTGTACTTAAGGTCTTACCCAGGCCAAGTTCTTAATAAGAGAGGGAACTATTTGATATAGTAAATAACAGTCTGATAACATGGACCATTGACTTGCTTAGTTTTAAAAATAGGACAACTTTGACAGTCGTGAGAAAGTAGATGACTGAAAATGGGAGGTTAGAGAACAAGGAGGCTATCTAAACAAGATGATTGCAGTCTACCATATGTCTATTACATGAAAAGCAACATAGAACTTTTGATGCATTTCAGGATTAGAGTTTATGGCTGTGTCCAGACATTTACATTTGGGAATAGCTACTATTTGCAAACTATGATTAGTCCTTTATATTTAAGCTAGAAGTCCAGTGCATGAAATTTGTGCACTGATAAGGTCCCCAGCAGCTGCTGGCTGGGTACTTCCTCCCTTCCCCAGCCAGCCCACCCCTTGATCAAACTCTGGACAACTTCCTATTGAGGGGACAATTTGCATACTATGCATTTATTATATAGGATACTTTGAAATATTTTTTGATTATTGCTTTTTAAAATAATTCTTATTTTTATAGACAGCAAATTAGTTTATTTGAGGATGTGCTTTAGGGCCTCAGTACTTCAATATGTGTCTTTCTATATTACTGTGATACATGATGTAGCAGTCCATATTTAAATGCTTTGTGGTTCTTTAGTACTTTTTTGTATTTTAATTTTGGCATCTGTACTATGATTTACTCTTTTGCTATAGGTACCTAGCACTTGCAATGTGTAAGTTCCTTCTCAGATCTGATGAGATTACAAATGGTAATCAGCAACCTTTAAATGTTAAATCTCTTCAGAAAAGAAAATGTTTATTTACTACCAAATTCAGTTTCCTCTGTAAAAGTAGAATCTTAAATTTTAATTAATATTGAATATAAATAAAACACTTCCAGGACAGAAATTCCTTTTACTTGTACCCAATCCAACCGGCTCTCTTTTGGTTTTGTTGGTCATGAATCATGGGATATTAACTATAACTTATTAGAATTAACATTAATTTATTGTCATATTGTTTCATTACACAAAGAAATGGGGATGACTTATGAGATACATAACGAACAAAAGAGTGAAACAAATTAAATAGTAATAAGTGCATTTTGAATAAAGAGTTTCTTTTCACCAATGTCAGCCTAAATCAAACAAAAGCTATCACTAAGAAAATATCAAAGCTTGTCTTTATTCTGTCGTGTTTTTAGGATCTCGTCTTCGTCAGGAAGACTTCCCCCCACGGATTGTGGAGCACCCTTCAGACGTCATTGTTTCCAAGGGAGAGCCCACCACATTGAACTGTAAGGCAGAGGGCCGGCCAACACCCACCATTGAGTGGTATAAAGATGGCGAGCGGGTGGAGACTGACAAGGATGACCCGCGCTCCCACAGGATGCTGCTGCCCAGCGGATCCCTGTTCTTCTTGCGCATTGTGCACGGTCGAAGAAGTAAACCCGATGAAGGAAGCTACATTTGCGTTGCAAGAAACTATCTTGGTGAAGCAGTGAGTCGAAATGCATCTCTGGAAGTGGCATGTAAGTCAACACAATGAACCTCATAAATAGCATGCACATTTACTTTGATTGATTTGTAGTAAGCTTTGTTCCCATGAATCTCAATACCTAAAGAGTAAAACAATTAAAACACCCTGCATAATTTTACTTTATCTTCTCTAGAGAAAGCTAGTCAAAATAATACCAACCCAGGGTGTTGCAGTAAATGTATTTAGATGCCAGCATCGGGGTGATTGTTAGTATATTATAGCAAGGTGGCGATGCTACTCATATTTAAAATATGAGTTGGTAATGAGACATATAATCAAGCATTAAAATTGGCAGTGTTAAATGAAAAGTTTGTGTTAACCATGACAGAAAATACAAGGGATGAATTCAATATTGTACGGATTTCCGTTACCTATTTATAACTAATATAAATATATGTATAAATCTAACTTTTATCAGGAAATTTCTGATAAAGGAATCATTACTCTAGGCATGCTTGAAAGAACACACCAAGAATAATGACAACTATACTTTATTTATTTATTTAATAGAAAATTCATCATAGAAGATATCTTATTTCTATAGAGACAGAATGTTCAGACATGAGAGGTCTAAGTCTTGGGAATCAGCAGTATCCAAGGATTTGGCCTGATTTTGACATTGAAAAAGTATATTTATTAAGCAGATAACCCAAATAACACTAGTAAATCACAGTATCAATGCTTTGTAGAAATTTTTACATTATTTCCAAAACTTCATGAATTGTTTTTTCAGAATAAAATAAAATATGATAGATTTTTTCCCCTGGTTTACAGCAAGGATTTGGTATAGTGAATTATACAGTATGATACATTTTTTGATATTTCTATTTTGAGGAAATAGTTTATCTATAACTAATTGTGAAAAAGATGGAAACAGTTGAATCTTTAAAAAGTTTGTACTTTTCAACTTTCTGGTTGTACCATCAGTCTCACAGTTAAATATGTCTTAAAGGGTAGTGCTAAATAATAGCTCATGGTCTCCTGTCTGTAATTAAAGTTGATATTTTGAGTTACATTCTAAATTTATTATACTAGATTATAAAATTTAATGCATTTCTGTACTAAAATTCTCATCAATATATCACTACCTTTTATCATTACCTTTAGACATGAAAACATCTTTTAGTAAGCAAAATCATACTATTTCTTATTCAGGTAACTCAATGACAGTTTTTGTTATCAAGTGTCCATCTAGTCTTTTGGTTTATAATTGATACCAGGAAATCTGGAACCCACCGATGCTTGAAACATGTATGTCAAATAGGAACAGATTAGAAGAATCCTAAACCCAAATTTGTTTTGTGAAAGACTTCAATATATGAGCTTTAGAACCTTAGCTAGCAATACCATTTTGCCTGAAAAACAGGTAATTCATAGGTAATTTACTTTTTATAAGTTATTTTAAAAAGCAGTTAAATTAAGTTTAGTGAGAATTGAAACATACACAAAACCTTAAAAATGCAAAATTCCTAACTCCTCTCTCCCCCTTTTAAAAATATTATCTCTGAAACTTAAAAAAAAATATTGAAATAATTAAATGTCAAATTCTATTGATATTTTTTCTACCAGGCCCCTTTCTAGTAAATATAACAGGCATTATTCTCCTTTTTATAGATAAAATGAAATAACTGAAATTTTAACAGGTTAATGGGGAATTCCAAGTTCAGATCCAGATTTTAACTTTCAGTTTTAGAAAGTTGTGCCATATTTGGTAAAAGTAAAATAAAATCTTAACTATTTTATACAAATAAAAATTATGAATGTTGAGTTTTTTAATTTTATCTACTTATTGGCAAATAACTATTTTATTAATGTTTAGAGAGAGAAAGGGAGAAAGAGAGAAAGAAATGTTGAGGTCAGAGCAAAACCCTAATCAGCTGCTACCTGCTTCCCCTACCAGGAAGTGAGCCCCCCACCCACGCCCCATGCCCTCACTGCAAATCACAGCAGCATGGGGCGGCGCCCCACCAACTGGGCCACAGCAGCCCAGGCGGCAAACAACGATTTTTAAATTTAACCTTTCTTCTCAATATTAAAATTTATCAAAATTGGCCAGTCATTTTAGTGTTGGACAAATATAAGATTATAATTTCTTTTTGAAGCCTTAGTTCTATTAAAATTGCTCTCAGTAAACATGCATCTTGTATTTTTATTCAGTAACCTGAAGGATTGCTTTCTTTCCTAATCCCATCATTAATAATGAAACAAACTGTTTTAAGAGGAAAATTTAAAATAATGACTTTTTTCCAGTAATATGACAGTACCTTTTAAAAAAATTAAATCAATGAGCTTTGAGAAATGCTAAAAATATTTCTGAGCTAGAGAGAAAAACACAAGTCCTCAAAATTGAATTTAGCTAGTGAATAAAATTCTTTCTTCTAATGCCATGTCAACAGTTCATGTCGTTTGAGGCAATACAAGATCAAACAGTATTCATTTATATGCATCTTTTTCACATTAGTTCATAAGTATTCTGTCTTTCCTTGTGTTTCATAAAAAGTATTAATATGGAAATTAGGGCCAAAACATTAGGATTTTTCAATAATATTGTAACCAATATATTTTTATAAAATGGTATAAATACGTGTTCCTCTACCATATTATAAAATACTTGATTTTCATATTGGATGCTTACTATAAATGCTCAATTATAGAACATCATTTCTTTTATATACATTAAAGGAATGAATGGAAATCTAAAAACATTTTGTATTTGGAAAAATGCAGGTGGTTTGATATGAGGTTGTTGGGGCAGCATATGTTTGAAAGGTAGGTAAGTTCTGATTCATAAAATCTAGTCATTTTTGTTCTGTAAATGAGAGACTTTGAAATGAAGGAGAAATAAAGATTGGTTTAAAGGCATGATTGAAATCAGAAATCAGAGAGGAATTTTGAAGCTGCCAAATAACTCAGAAGAGAGTATATGTTAGATTTTAAACTGAAAGTAGCAGTGAAGATTAAAAGATCCAAATAGTTTAAATTACAATAAGAAATTATAAATCGCATCACTTTATGGTCAGTTTGTGAGATGATATATATGTTTGACAGATTTACTGTGTATATTGCTACCATCTCTAGGGATGACAGCTACAGGACAAATAACTAGTAGGAACCAGAGACTTAAGTTACTTTGGCTGTATTGTTTGCCAGAACAATGAGATATGAAGGTGAAAATACCCCATGTTCAGTTTTTTAAAAAGCTTCTAGAATTTAGAAGAAAGGTCTTCCCCAGATAGAGGACAAAGCCATGGGAGTAGATAGAAGCACACATGATTGCCCAGGCAGGCCGCATGCCCAGTGGTTAATGAGGATGAAGACCTCTCCCAGTGCCTGATGTTTAATGGTGGGCACAGGAAAGAAGTGCAGGTGCAGGATGCTCAGAAGAGGTTTCAGAGTTTAGGGGATTTCATCAGTGAAGTACAAGAAAAATAAGATGATAATTTTCAGAATAAAAAGTTGACGATGTACTAGTAAATGCCGCATGTTGGTCAAGTAAAAGGTGTCTCTAGGTTCTAGAAAAAAGAGTAGGTGGTGGAGTTGAAGTGCTAAATTTGGAAGTGCTAATTCTTCCAAGAAATTAGCTCTGAGTTTGTGAGGGAACTGGAGCAGATCATTTTTTGTTGTGGAGATTTGTGCTGTGCATTGTAGGGTATTTGGTAGCATCTCTGTTGTTTCCTCAGGACCCTCCAACCCCACTGGGACAGCCAAAAATGTCTACAGGTGCTGCCAGATCCCTGGGGCAGGAAGGTAAAGGGACTGGAATTCAGTTAAGAATTAGAGATTTAAGTGCATCTGGCTTGTTAAAAGTATATAGATAAGTGGGAAACAAACTTGTTGCAACTTTTATTGTGAAATGATTAATAATAAAATTATGATTTTTCTTACACTCTTTGCTTCACCTTGGTTTTCATTCTTAACTTAAATCTTAGTTTCTGTTGTCTTGGCTGGTTGTATAGAAGTCCCCCTGTTCCTCAAAAAATAAAAACAGAGCTTCCATTTGACCCAGTAATCCCACTTGTAGGAATATATTCCAAGAAATCAGAAACACCAATCAGAAAGGACATGCACCATAAGGTTCATAGCAGCACAATTCACCATAGCTAAGATTTGGAAACAGCCTAAGTGCCCATCAGCAGATGAGTGGATTAGAAAACTGTAGTACATCTACACAATGGAATACTATGCTGTGGTAAAAAAGAAGGAGTTCCTACCATTTGCAACATCATGGATGGAGATGGAGAGCATTATGCTAAGTGAAATAAGCCAGTCAGAGAAAGTTAAATATCACATGATCTCACTCATTTGTGGAATATAATGAACAACATAAACTGATGAACGAAAACAGATCCAGAGACAGAGAAGCATTGAATAGACTGTCCAATCACAGAGGGAAGGCGGGGAAGTGGGGATAAGAGATCAACCAAAGAACTTGTATTCGTGCATTTAAACATAATTCATGGACATAGACAGTAGCAGGGGGTGAGGGCATATGAAATGTGGGAGTCGCCGGAGGGGGAAAAATGGAGACATATGTAATACTTTTAAACAATACAGAATTTAATTTTTTAAAAGTCCCCTGTTCTTTACTGTACTGTACTGTACTGTAATCTCATCCTTGTTTTTCTTTAGTATATACTTCAGTTTTATGTAAGGGAACAAGGTAGTGGAGGAAAAAATATACAGACACAATCATTGTAATGTGGATTTGAACCACTTACCTCATGTTTGCTTTCCTTCTTTGGCTTTTCTCTGAGGATGGGGGGTTGGGTTGGGGGAGGCAGGAAGCAATCTGGAAAGTACTTTTCAATAACTTGAACTGAAGGAAGGTCTTCTGGCAAACGGTTCACGTATTTAAAAAACAGAATTGTAGGGTCCATAATAAGGCTTAAGGCACTGAAGAAGCTAATGCAGTTTCCTAATGGGATCACCAAGAAGGCCCAAGCTTGGCTATGCAGATAGGATTTCAGTTTGAACACCAATGCGCCTGTGTTTGGATCAGAGGGAACTGGGTCCTCACACAGTTTGTGGCTGCCTGAGATGCAGCCTGAGTCAGTGGCAACCCCCAGAGATAGCAGCTGTAGCCCCAGGTGGTAAATATATGACAGCAGCTTGATCTATCGACCAGGGTAAAAGGGAGTTCTGGCCTAAATGAAAATTCATGAAAAATTGATGAAGTCCCAGATTATTTTTTCCGTTTTCTTTCCACAGCACTCTTGAGAGAGAAGAGATTAAGGTGCTGCTTGCTTAGTGGTATAGAGGTTGTGGTGTTGTGGTTCAAAGCTCAAGGGTCACATAGAAAATTATCTTTTCTTTTTGTGCTTTCTTTACTTCTAAAGCAAAATATGAGAGCTTTTCATATTAGCTATGATTTACCTTTGCTTTGATAAAAGTGAAATAAACTAAAATAAGATAAAAATGAAATGGCTAAACATCTAAAAGTTGGTTTTTGATGCAACTACTGAAGAGAAGATAGATAGCATGATGGGATTCAAATGTAATTGGGAACTAGAAATATATTAAATTCCATGACTGCAGGGTGATTTCTTTCTTTCCTTTTTTTTTTTTTTTTTTGGTTTCCATGTATCAAGACTCATGTTGCAAGAAAGTCGTTTAGAGAAGAAAAAAAGGCCTTGCATTATTTATAGGTCACAGATTGGTAGAATAGCAAAGCTGTGGGACACACTACAAACATAATGATCTTGTTTGCTTTAAATCCCACACTAAATTGATGTTTTATCTGTATAAGGAAGGAATGTTTCAAAAGTAGACTGACTGCAGTAAACAGAGGTTACAGGTGGCATTAAAAATGAACACAAAGTAAATAGTTTCTTTGATATTTCAACTTAATAAATATGTATTTTTCTTTCTAAATTTTTTAGCTATAAATGAGTGTTATACAGGACATACCTTTATGTTTCATAAAAATAAAAGTTAAATTAAATTGAAAAACAGACTAAGAGTTATAGAGAGCTTTTAAAAATGATTTATTGACATGTAATTCATATGCCATATAATTTACCCATTTAAAGTATATAATTCAATATTTTACAGTATATTCAGAGTTGTTCAACTAGCACCACAATTTAATTTAGAACATTTTCTCTACTTCTAAAAAAAATCCTATACTCATTATCATTCAATTCCCATTCCCTTGGAAACTGTCCCAGTCCTAGGCAAACACTAATCTACTTTCTGTCTTTATACATTTGCCTCTTTCAGACTTCTATACAAATGGAATCATATAATATACAGTCATCTTTTACTAGTTCCTTCTTCTTAGTATAAAGTTTCCAAAGATCATCCTTATAGCATGTATCAGTACCTCATTTCATCATATTATTGAGTAATAGTTCATTGTGTGTGTGTGTGTGTATATATATATATATATATAATTGTTTCCACTTTTGTCTGCTATGAATCATGCTGCTATGAAAATTCCTATACAAATTTTTGTATGACAATTGTAAAATTTATAACTTCCTGAGAGTAGCTTTTACTTATCATAATTTAATTTTATTTAACTTTTTGAGGAATTTATATGTAATTTAAAGTATAGAATAATAGTATTTATTATTGACATTGAATTAACTGTATCTAACTTCCATCAGTAAAAAGTACAGCTATGAAACATTGACAGTATTTGATAAATATTATATGTTATACCACCTGTGTCATATGCCCATAACCTATATAATAAAAGGCTAATATGCAAACCATCCAAATGGCGGAATTACCTGTCGCTATGGCATGCATTGACCACCAGGGAGTAGATGCTCAACACAGGTGCTGCCCCCTGATGGTCAGCATGCTCCCACAGGGGGAGCACCACTCAGTCAGAAGCTGGGCTCATGGCTGGTGAGTGCAGTGGCAGTGGTGGGAGTCTCTTCCACCTCTGGGGCAATGCTAATGATGTTCATCTGTGGGGACCAGGCCTAAGCCGTCAGTCAGACATCCCCAAGGGTTCCCAGAATGTGTGAAGGTGTAGGCCAGGTAGAGGTACCCCTCTGAGTGCAAAAATTTTGTGCACTGGGCCTCCAGTTTAAAAATAAAATAAAATTACTAAAATATAAAATAAGTAACAGTATGAAAATATAGAATGACTACAAAGTCTCTATTTTTTGGACCCAGTTATTTAATTCAAGTAGGTATAATTTGGTGGAATAAACTTTGAAATCATTTCTACTAGAACATGCTGACTTTGGCCCCATTTAAGTTGGATGATCTTGCTGCTTAAGTCTTTACTCCATAGCACATTTTTATGTAACAAGTTTGTTTTCTTCTTTTTTTAATTTTTACTATTTAATTTTATTTTTTATTTATTTAATTTTTAAAAATATACTTTATTGATTTTTTACAGAGAGGAAGGGAGAGGGATAGAGAGTCAGAAACATCGATGAGAGAGAAACATCCATCAGCTGCCTCCTGCACGCCCCCCACTGGGGATGTGCCCGTGACCAAAGTACATGCCCTTGACCCGAATCGAACCTGGGACCTCTACCCACTGAGCCACAGCGGTTAGGGCAAGTCTGTTTTCCACTTATCCATATACTCTGTCATATTTTTATTTGTTCTAAAAGGAGGCAATGTTCTGACTTCTCAGGAGATAATAATACCTTTTCCTAGAATAACTAACATCACCTTTCTCTTCACAGTTGCTTATCCTTCCAAATGTCCTTAGTTGTTTTTGTTTTGTTTTCTTCTTCACTTGTAATGTTTACAATAAGAAATTAATGATACGTTATAATAGAAGTTGGTTTAAGTAATTTCAGGAGTGGAGAAACAGACATTTCATGACTCTCCTAAAACACATAAACATGCAAACAAATCTGTCCATTGAAATGAATACAAGGTCATGAGTTGAACTAGAATTCATTGTCATAGATTTTAACCATAAAGAATATAGAAGCAACTGGCTTTTTCATGATTCCTGTAGTTGCATTTCTAAAAATTTTAAGAGAAAATTCAGTTTTTGTTAGGGTGAATCAGATATACAAACAATTGAAAAACATTTATAGCTCAAGGTACATTAGGACTGAATTCTCCCCCCGTGACTTTCATATGTTGAAGCCCTAATCCCTATTGCCTCAGAATGAAACTGTATTTGGACATAGCTCCAAATGGTAAAATTAAAATGGTGCAATTCTAAATTTAGGTTTTAGGGTGGGCTCTGATTTAATCTGACCCATGTTCTTATAAAAAGAGAAAATTTGGACACATAAAAAGACAACAAGGAAGCACATGGATGAAGGAAAGACACAGGGAAAAGGTGCCTATCTGCAAGCCTTGGAGAGAGGTATCAGAAGAAACTAAACCTGCCAACACTTTAAATGTGGACTTCCAGCCTCTAGAACTGAGAGGAAATAAATATCTTGTTTAAGCCACCTAGTCTCTGGTACTTTGTTATGGCAGCCCTAGCAAGCTAATGCAGGCCATTAATTTTCCAATGTGAGTAACACAAAGTCAGAGACTGTGTTAAGAGGGAAGTAAGTGATGGGTATCATATATTGTTTGCACTCAGTAGTTTTTGTACTTTCCTGTATCCACATTGTTGGTCTGAGGCTCTTTTAAATAAAATCTGTAAACTCAATTGAAACCATTATAAGCCATGAATCTGTCAGCATCAAGGAATCAATCTAAAATATATTTGCCTGTAAACAAAAGACCAAATGGCAAATATTTTGGTATGAGAAAATAGATAATCTTAGAGGATTATGCACACATCTGTATTATTGGGTTACTTTGTGTGTATACCTTTTAATTTGGTGATACTTCATCACATTTTTAAAAATACAGTCTTCTCTTTTAGTCTTTACAACTGAAGATGCAGTTACAATGCCTGGGGAACATGTTTGAATTTAAGATCATTTCTATATAATAAAAACCTGATACGTAAATCGGCTGAACATGGGACGACCTACAGAAAGACTAGTCGCTATGGTATGCACTGACCACCAAAAGGCAGACAATGCAGGTGCTGCCCCAAGCCCACAGGTCCCAGGCCAGCTAAGGTGGGTGCCAGCGGGAGCCACCCAATCGCCCTGCTGGTCACCCCACAGATTAACCCTAATCACCAGCCTGGCCTAGGGACCCTACACATGCACGAATTTTGTGCATCGGGCCTCTAGTTTAAATATGTATTAGGCTGAATGCTTATATCAGATTTCTGTTGATTGAATTAACTGTGCCCTATCCTTCTTAGCACAAGTCTCAAGTTGCTATTCACTCAAATTAGCCTGAACTAATTTGAAGAAAAATACATAATGAAGTGAAATCTTGATGTTCTCTACTTTTTAAAATATTGTTTCCAAAGACAGTATTATCTTGATCTCGGCAGACATATAAATCCCGTACATTAAATGATACACAAAATGTTCATAGTGTTATGAGATCTATCCAATAGAAGGAATAGCACTTGTAAACTCCAGAAATCTTTATTAGTAAAGTTAAGAATATTCAAGGTTTTGGAGGGTTTCTCATCTACAAACCTTAAATTCTATTTCAACTGGTGTATAAATAGAAGTTTCTATTACTGAAAATGTATACAAATTGACATTGTTATTAGGAATTTTAATTTTGTGCAACAATGTGTATGTTTTTCTCAGAATGTGTGTTTCCCAAAATGACAGGTCTCCTATTTTAGTTCTTTACTTTGAATTTGTTTTGATAGTTACAATAAACATCCTTCAATTCTGAAGCAGTATGCACAAGGTTTCTATAATTACATGAAGTTTGTCTTTATTTCATGCATGGTAAGCTCTTTGCTGGAGCGTAAACATAAAAAAAAAGTAAGTGAAATTTTGTGCAATTCTGGAAATTTATTTTTGTATAGAAGTTTCTAACAGCCTGTGGCTTAACTATTGAAGGGTGAGGCTCAATCTTCTTTCCAACCTATATCATTGAAATTGTTTGTGTGTGTGTGTGTGTGTGTGTTTATGTGTGTGTGTGTGTGTTAGGAAATTTTTAAAAGCAAAACAACACTTCCAATCACCCATTTTTTTTAAAATTAGAAGATAGGCATATATTTCTGTCAATAGGATACACATTTAATAAGAAAGAATCTGGGAAAACAATATTGGATACATGCTTAGGGTGATTTTTGTAAACTCATTGAAGTTTCCTAGTATTAACCTCCTTAAACTGCTCATACATTAACAGTTTGGTGTCTCTGGCCCTTGGAAAGAAATCAAGCAAGTATTGTAGGAGAGGCAGGTGTTTTCATGATGTGATAGATATACTAGTATAGCCTCAAACCTGGTGAATGCCAACAGGATATTTGTATAGTAGAGGCCCGGTGCATGAAATTCATGCATGAGTGTGTGTGTGTTTGGGAGGAGGGGGGTCCCTGAACCCAACCTGTACCTTCTCCAGTCTGGGAGGGGATGGGCCTAAATCGGCAGTCAGACATCCCTCTTACAATCCAGGACTGCTGACTCCCAACTGCTCGCCTGCCTGACTTACTGATTGCCCCTAACTGCTTCTGTCTGCCTGCCTGATCACCTCTTAACCACTCCCCTGCCAATCTAATCAATGCCTAACTGCTCCCCTGCTGGCCTGATTGCCCCTAACTGCCCTCTCCTGCCACCTGATTGCCCCTAACTGTCCTCCCTTGCGGGCCTGGTCACCACCTACTGCCCTCCTTTGCTGGCCCGGTCACCCCTAACTTCCCTCCCTTGCCAGCGTAGTTGTTGCCAAACTGCCCTCCCCTGCCAGCCTGGTAACCCCTAACTGTCCTCCCCTGCAGACCTGGTCACCCTCAACTATCTTCCCCCTACTGGCCTGGTCACCCCTAACTGCTATCCCCTCCATGTCTGGTCCTTCCTAACTGCTCTCTCCTGCCTGCCTGGTTACCACTAACTACCTTCCCATGCCAGCCTGGTCACCCTTAACTGCCCTACCCTGGAGGCCTGGTCCCTCCCAACTGCCCTCCCCTGCTGGCCATCTTGCATCCACATGGGGGCAGCCATCTTTGACCACATAGGGGCGGCCATCTTGTGTGTTGGAGAGATGGTAAATTTGCTTATTACTCTTTTATTAGATAGGATATATTTTCTTTTGATTTTTTTTTTTTGCTGAAAATCTACCACCCAAAATAGCCATTTCTTTGTTGTTTGGTCTAATCCTGTTATTCAATTGATCCTCCAAAGGCCAGCAAACAAGGCTGTCAGGCTGGATTATAGGCAGCAAGAAGAGTCTGATTGGCTGATGCCACTGGCCCATTGAATAATATAGCAAGTAGGGCCAGGAAATTGAGCTTAAATTGACATCTAAGAAGACAAGGACTCTTTTTTAAAAAAAATCATCCATATGTTTTTTGTTTTATTCTGAAAATCAAAGTATTTCCCAGTTATACAAGTACTTATTAGTATTCAGAAAGGCAATCATTAAGTTTTTTAAGTTGTCATCTAACATTTAGGACAGACTTTTCAGTATGTGTGTGTAAACATAATGTCACTATTTCAAAATACAAGTCAATTTAATATAGTTATTTTATATAGCAAACTGCCTCATTTTCCTCCTTATTTTCTTCTTCTTGGCTTATTTACATTCTATGCTTTGTTCTTTAAATTAAGTTAAAGTCTTTATTGTGTTTCCTAGTTATTAGGAATAAAAAGTGGCTTAAGAGATTATGCCATCAAAGTTGCTTGTGCTATAAGTGAAAAACCATGCAGCCTCGTCAAGCAACAGCTAACCTTCTACTGAGCTGTATAGTAAGGGTCTCAGATAGGACATGCAGCAGGAGTTAGAAAGAGTGGATGAATATGATTGAAACATGGCCTTACAAAACTGGAAATGAGTATGAAAGCAATGGCCTGAGACTGTGTTTGGCTAGTTTGGGGGCAAGTGAGTATTTTTCATTGAATGGAGACATAAGTAGGGGGGTAGATCTTGGAAATGACTAGGTATACTAAGGAACTTGCATGGTATCTTAGAAGACTGAAAGGCACCTTTCAGTGTTTTTTGATTTCGGAATGTTACTTGTAAAATATGAAAGGATACATGATAAACACAGTGTGAGGTATATTGGAGCATGGAAAAATGTGGAGGTAAGAGATCAATTATAAAATAAAGTATAGTAGGATGAGGGTTGAATTAATTTGATGAGTTCATCTGATATCAGAAAAAAGAGGAGATGGCACTAAAATGAAATTTATATGAATTTAAGAAATGAATTTGTGGTTCAAGAGATGATATAAATTTAGTTTGCTATATTTTTGAACAGTACCTTCTAATTGCAAGGTACTGAACTTTAACTAGGTGCTACCGATACTAGGTTCTAAGATACCGATACTTAGAACAAGAGTTGCTTAATGATACAGAGTTTGAGTTTTGCAGCATGAGAAAGTCCTTGACTCTGTTGTACAACACTGTGACTATACTAAATATTATCTAACCACACACTAAAATGTTAAGATGGTATATTTCATATTATATTTTTTTTACCTCAAATAAAAAAAAAATTTACTCATAAAACATAGTAAGGCATGACTCATCATAACATCAAGTAGTGTTCAACAGGATGGGAAAAATGTGGTAGTTCTAAGGCAAGGGACAACTTACCTGTTGTAGAATTCAGAGGGATAAGAGGTTGATTCTGCCAAGGATACTGTGGAACAAGTAAAATTATTTCCTTGGGTAGGAAATTAGTAATAATAATCATGGGTGTTTACTAAATGCCAGGTTTTTTATGTGTTTTATACATATGGCTTATTACATTTTTTAAACAACCCTATTATTTTCTCCGTATTGTATCTGAGGCCCAAAGAGCAATTTTTACACAGCAAGAAGAGTTAGGATTTGAACCTGGCCAGCCTTCTTCTAGAACCTGCTTTCTTAACCACTATGCTAGGTTCGTTTAAATAAATGAGAAAAATCATTTCAACCTTAAAAGAAATTATTAACATTTGTTCTAGGTATTTTACCAAGAAATAGTTACCCAACTGTATATATACAGTGAAGATGCTGAACTAGAGAAAACCTAACGCTTTGTTGTGGTGCTAAAATTCTGTGATTCATGGGGTACTAAAGAAAAGAAACATCAGAATCATCTTTTTATTTTTTTATTTAGTTATGTATTGACATTTGAGAGCTCATTAGTTTATTCAAGTAATTTGATTTTGTCTGTACAGTTCCTAGATGTCAAATATCAGTATCAGAAAAATCCATCACTTTCAGTTCTTATTGACATGTTTCTAGGGAGATTAAGAATCCAATTTATAGGACAAGTCATCTATCATTTAGTAGCTAAAGATAACTTGACTAAGTTTTATGGTCAGGAATATGATAATATCAATGATACCTTTATAATAAGTTCTTGAGTCTTTTAATTAATATATTCATATGCATTATCTCATAATATATATATTTGTAGACATTTGGTGACTGATAGTTTCTTTCAAAGTTCAGTATTGGTATACTTAACATTGATCAATTTGGTTTTGCAATAAGAATTTATTTTTAATTAATACATGAATTAAAAGAAGAAGATACTGGGGCAATTGGATATCCATAGGCAAAATAAATAAACAAACTGACTTAGACCTCACACATTATACAAATATGAATTCAAAATGGGTATAGATTTAAATGTAAAGCATAAAACTATAATTTTAGAAGACAGGACAAATCATTGGTACCTAGAGTTCGATGAATAATTCTCAGACATGATGCCAGAGACAAACCAAAAAAACAAAAATATAAATATAAATTCATTAAAAAGTGAAACTTTTATTCTCTTAAGGGCACATGAAGAGATGTCAAACATCAGTTATCTTGGGAGAATGCCCACTAAGACTGTGATGAGCTATCACTACGTATCTTTAGAATGGCCAGAATAAAAAAAAATTGACATCACTAAATGCTGATGAGGATGTAGAGAAACTGGAACTCTAATATAGAACCTATAGGAGTGTATAATCGTACAGCCACTCTGGAAAAAATTGAGAGTTTCTTAAAATGCTAACTATACACTTAACATACAGTTTAATTTCTGGCAACTTATTTCAGACAAATGAATATTTTTATCTGCACAAAAACCTGCATATAGTTTTTAGTAGCAGTTTTATTTGTAATAGGAAAAAAAATGGAAACAACTACTAAAATGTCCCTCAGTTGGTGAATAGCTAAGCAAATAATGCTACATATATACTTGAATTAGTACTCAGCAATAAAAATGAATGAATTCCTCACACATACAATGACTTGAATGGACCTTAAAGACATTATTCTGAGTGAAGTAAAACTATTCCAAATGGTCACACATTGTATGATTTCATTTATATAATCTTCTCTACATGACAGAATTATAGTGATGGAAAACAGAGTTGTGGTTGCTAAGGATTAAGGATGCTGGATGAGAGAGGGCTGGTTGTGACTACAAAGGGAGAGCAAAGAGGTGAACTTTGTAGTGATGAAGTAGTTGTGTGTGTTTATTGTGATGATGGTTACACAAATGTGCACATGTGGTAAAATGACATAGAACTACATACACACCTTGCATCAAGGCCAGTTTCCTGCTTTTTGACTTGTACTATAATTACATCAGATTGGGGGAAACCAGGGTAAAGGGTACATAAGACACTTCTGTATTAGCTTTACTATAAACTTAACTTCCTATAAACCTATAATTATTTCAAAATAAAAGTTCAAACAGGTGAGCTGTCTAACTAAAGTAGACATTAAAATATAAATTAACATGTCATATTAGGAACTGAAAATTTATTTATGCCTTCTTAATGTATATGTGTTTTACTTAATTGTTGGTGAGCTCATCTTTTTATTAAATGTCCATGACTTGTTAACACCCACTTGTTCAGATTCACAAATGCATTGTTTGATATTCATAAGTTCAATTTGAGGTGCAGTCTACAAACAGTTCTACAGATTTACCTTTTAAACTTTTGCCTCATCATTGTTTTTAAATTTAATAATAGGATTCTTTTTTCTCAGGCAAAGGAGAGGTTAAAGAACAAGGGGAGTGGTTGTTCATGGAAGTAAAGTCTAAGTCCTCAATACATGACCTAATGAATAGGGTCCATTATATAACTCTAAAAATTATCTTACTAAATGCAATAATAGTTCAAATTAAGAAATTAATCTAGTTTGATTCTTTGCTGATAAAACTATGTGTGGAATACTCAGTAGTTCTGAGTGTCTGTTTAATTATGCAATTATACTGGAATACCACTGTAAGAGAAAGATCAAAGACAAGACTGTCACAAGTAGGAAAGTGGAAGGAATTGGTATTATTGAGCCAGGAGCAATTGAAGACATTGGTAGTTATTGCCAAACATATCCAGAACAGTCATGCCAAAGGGAAAACATTTTTGTTTCACGTGACCTTAGAGAAAACGAAAAGACCACTGGATAGAAGTTAGAGATTTTGTCTCAGCAGCTGGACCATTATCATGGTGTATGTGTTCTTTCTTGAGATTTTAAGAAATTAGAGGCAAATCAAAACCAAGATGATGATGTAATCAGAACGGAACCTTAAAAGTTGCATACAACTATATGTTTAAGTATAGATTTGTGTTAAGTTTTTCCCTTAAAGGAAAAATCAGTCTCCATGTTTAATGTAATAGATAACAAAACTTAGTGCTAGTGACTTAGTCAGTTGCAGAAATAATTCTTATCACTTTCCTATTCATAAGGAATTACATAAATTGGAAATGACTTTCTTAAATTCAGTATTATGTTTCAAATAAATTTCTTGGAAAAATCCCATTTGGGTATATGTCTTACACATCTTACATTAAAATCCTTTGAGATTATAAGCAATTAAATTAATTTCATTTTGTAGTCTATCCCCTCATTTATTTATATATCTTTGTATGTATATATATGCATCTATATTTATCTATTATCTATCTATCTATCTATCTATCTATCTATCTATCTATCTATCTATCTGTCTGTCTATCTATCATCTATCTCTATATATAAAGAGCCAGGGTCCATACTGTCCAAAACAACCAAAGGTGCGATCAAACACTGGAAGTCAGTCCTGCAGTCAGTGCTGGGTTGTCATGGTGACCCAGCACTGACTGCTGAACTGAGGGCACCTCAGTGACCCAGCACTGACTGCCAAGGGGGATGTGGTCAAGTCTGGACAGAAGCCAAGAGAGAAAAGCAGTGTCTGATCACAGCCCCCATAGCAGTCAATGCTGGGTTGGCGTGGCGGAAGTCAGTCATGCAGTCAGTGAACATAGCGTCAATTAACATTAAGTTAACATAGGGTCAATTAATGTCTCTTTAAGAGGAGTTGAGAATATAAAGTGCAGTGTAGAGCAATTACGTGTATTATTTCACATAAAACTCTTTTCAACTAAGATATTTTCCTTTATTTAAAATGTATATTGTTGAAAGTATTGCAGATGTCCCTTAGTTTTTTGTTTTGTTTTGTTTTGTTTTGTTTTTTCTCCCATTGATCTCCTCTACCCTGTGCCTGCCCCTTCCAGGCCTTCACCAAACTATTGCCTG
The DNA here is from genome assembly GCA_027563665.1 of Antrozous pallidus. NCBI lineage: Eukaryota > Metazoa > Chordata > Mammalia > Chiroptera > Vespertilionidae > Antrozous > Antrozous pallidus. Next base: position 104,914,427 of record CM050514.1, on the reverse strand, counting down.
TGTCCATGGGCTATTCCTACCTAATACATAAAAATCTAGAAAGATTTAGAGAAAATAAAATAAAAGATATGCCAGGTAAATATTGAACAGAAGAGCTGAAGTTGCTGCATAAATACTGGATGCAGGTTTGGAGCCAAAACACAACTCATGAGATAAAGTTAGTCATTGTAATATAACAAAAGGTTCATTTCACTAAAGAAATAAGATGGTTCCAATACTTATACACATAATAGGACAGTGTGAGGTTCAGAATGAGCCTCACTCACCAAGATGTGTGTCAGTGGTATGTAGATTTTTGTGGTAAGGGCAATTTTAGCTTTAGGTTCAAGTGAAAATTCTGCCTCTCCCTTTAACTACCTAAAAAAAAAAAAAGAATTAGAGGCCTTGTCCATAATAAGACATTATCCTATATAATAAATGAATAATATGCAAATCTGCTGAACAGCAGAATGACTGGTTGCTATAACACGCACTGACCACCAGGGAGAAGATGCTCAACTCAGGAGCTGTTCCCTGGTGATCAGTGTGCTTTCATAGGGAGCTGCTCAGCCACAAGCCGAGCTCATGGCTGGCTCGTGCAGTAGCATTGTTGGTGGGAGCCTCTCCTGCCTCCACAGCAGCACTAAGGATGTCCGACTGATGGCTCCTGGACTGTGAGAGGGTGAGGGTGCTGTCTGGGCTGAGGGAGCTCCCCCACCCCAAGTGCACAAATTCCATGCACTGGGCCTCTAGTAACATATAATTCCTAAGAAACCATATGTCTATATTCAAGAGCAGCTTGATAGAAAGGCTGATTTATTTTTGTTTTCTTCCTGAATCTGCTTTGAATATTTTTTAAAGAGGAAGAAAAATGCTGTGTTTAATATTCATATAGGATTTTGTTTTAAAAGCTGCTTCTCTCAAAAGCCTATTTTTAAACAGGACTATTTAGAAAAGAGCCAAATTTGCAAAATCCTTCCTAAGTACTTGTTTGGTTCTTTTGGATTGATGGATAAGCTGAGAGAATCTAATCTTCAAATGTGTGTGTCATTAATATAGATGCAAGAACCTCAATTTACTTTGTCTTTTCTTTTCTATCACAGCATAAGGAAAATCTTTACTAATGAAGTGCCCAATGGTAATAACCCATTATATGCTAGAATCTCTCTTTATATCAGATGACATGCAAATGAACTATTCTATTTCTATGGAGATAGAGAGACAAGGAGTGGTCTAGTTAATCATACTTGAGGGCTGCCATCCTTGTCTTCTGGGAAATATTATCATTATTCATTCTTACTTAAGAGTCCTTATCTTGTGCATAAGAAAATCTCTCATTCATTCCATTTGGGTTTGATGTTAATTACAGGGGCATTAATGGAAGCTTTCTCATAAGAAATAAATGTAGGATTAAATAGGGGAGGGGGAGCAAGGTTTGGCTGAATCAGGTTATCATTAGACTGTGCCTGAGGAAGCTGGTAGGTGGGAGGAACCTGAGAGATCCTCAGATTCCTATTGTTTGGATGCAGAAACTGAGGCACTGAGATAAGAACTTACTTAACCAAAGCCTCCAGTTGATAGTAGGGAGCTTGAGATGAGGAATGAAGGAGCCAATTTCATCAGACAGCAATGGAGGGAAAGATAAACCTGGGAATCTCTTTCCCCAAAGGACCAAGGTATGGTCCTTCTCTACTGTTTAAACACTTCTGTGATTTTGGGCAAACCTTTAAACTCTGTGGGTCTGTTTTCTTGAATTTAATGTGAGAGGAATAGACTAGATCACTTGTCCTTCAGAAAAGCGGGTCTCTAACTGAGCTAAAAAAGAGGGTCAGTATGTGGTTAGGGGGCGAAGTACCTTTCAGTAAAAATATTTCCAACATACATTTGAATCTGAAATATTTTTCACCAAAATATTTTTAACCAAACTTGGATGTCAAGTAAATTTAGCGGCAGTCTTTTTAACTGGCTTTTCCTCAGTCTGTGAATAATACACCTGTTTTGTTTTTTTTTCTCCAATTTTTAAATATGAATTCTGGTTGACAACAGGTAATTGCTGGTAAATTAATTTTTCCTTAATATTCTATGTCTTTTAATAAATCAACTGATCAAATTACCATGTCTATGAAGTTCCTCATCACCTTCTCACCATAAAATTATTTTTTTCTATTTCCAGGGGATATTCCAATCTAAGGAAAATGTTTTTGTTTTTTAATTAGGTACATTTTAGTTCAGGATTCTGGTATCTTGCAATTTATTGTAAACAAGTATAAATTTCTAGTTCATAAAATGCATCTTCTTCTATTTTTCTAAAAATGTATGAAGTAAATAAGCTAATTTTTGACATATATTTGACTTAGTGTATATTTGATTAGGAAAAATGTATGTCTGCTACTTATCAAAATAAATTCACTCACATTTCATATTTATGCACTTAAACAGGCATATATTAGACCAACATTACATTTGTCTTTTCTTTGTATTTAAACTACCATAAAGACTATTTATTGTATGTCTTTTTGTTTATTGTTTTACTTTTTAAATTTTGTCTTTTATTTCTATATACTTTTGGTTATATGTTATATATTATTATTTTAGGAATGTTCGAAGCTGTAGAAGAGCAAAAAAGAAAAATTACTACCAGAAATAAACATCGCTCTTTCTCTGTTCTTTTTAAAATTGTCAACAGTATCATTTTAATAATAGACAATCTGTATAAATTGATTCAATTTTGTTTAGAACTTAAAAGATCAAAATGCTACGTATGCAAATAAATAGTTCTATAATTTTATCAAATTGGATAAGCTTTAACATAATTTAAGTTTTTATTTCTTCAGAGAACATTTAGAAATCTCATAATAATGGCTTGGAAATGTACTCAGGAAATAGAAATAACCTAAATTGCAAATATGATTAATAAGTCCTTCCAAATTCTAACATTGTGGTTTCTTGAAAGTTTTCATATAAGAGTCTTAGTGCCAAATATTTTATATTATCTCTATAAAATAAGTTAATTTCATTAATTTTTCTGCCACAAAAATCTTGTCTTTCAGCTTCCTATTTTGATGATACCTTTGTGATTACTAACTAGCCCTTCTTCCACCATTTTAAACCAACTAACATACACAATAGGCCAGCTTTTTCATGGTAAAAATCAGTAAAGTGATTGTGAATTTATGGATAAACTTGACTATTCTGGTCTCTTTTAAAATGTTTATCTTTTGCTTGGATGTTTAGTCTTAATTTCTTAAAAGTCTTTATTTTAATAAGTAGATGTATTTGGGATTAGAGAGCAAAATTCTGCAACTTTGTATTTATATGTGATGTCAGTTCTGAGAAAAATCAGTTTATTTCATCCAACTAGTTTTCCTTTACCTATACCACAGTCCTCAGTTGCAGTGACCTTTGGAGTGACTGGTGTCTTGAGTGATGTAGTTAATTAGATCTAGTGACATCATGTCCCTGACCCCTTCATGGCCTGGCTCCTCTCATTCATCTTCTTAACCCCACAGGCTAAATCAGTGTGTAGAATCAAGATTAAACAAGTGTGAATAAACAAGTTCAAGAGTATTCTGTCATGTTTGCCAGCCTCGTGGCAGTGGCAAATTTAGACACAGAACTTAATACTGTACTTCCATGAATCCTGTTGGAGAAATCACTACTGTTTGCGATCAGTGCAGTAGTGTGGTCTAATCTTCTGGGTTTGCTCTATTCCTGGACAGTGATGGCAGTTGGCCTTTAAAATCACAATCACATAGCTGTTGGCACGTTCAATGGGAGGATGGCTGATCTATCACTTACCCAATGTCACACGTTACTAAAGCTTTTATCTCATTAACGATGATTAATGTTTGTATGGAATGGGCTTGTCATGTAACTGTTCATATTCAGCAATTTTGAATCCCTTAGCTTAGTGGAACGCTGAAGGGTATTTCTCTTTTCAGAGAAGAGCCATATCGTAGGGGCTGAGAGGCCTTATTCACAAATCACTGCTGCCACATGGCTTTCCCCATTATTGGCATTTAGTGTGTCCTCTGTCATTTAACTTGGGATCCTTATATAAGGATCCAATTTTAATCGAAACACATGTTGAGTTTGGCTTACATAGAAAATAATAAAAGAAATGCATTAAAATTTAGAGAATCATTTGTCTAGTACTTCTTAGCTTTAGCCTAAAAGTGCTTTTCTAATACGATTGCCACTTAAGTCTGTTTTCTCAAAGTGAGATATTAAAGGATAGAGGTAAAGGATGCAGTTATTCTTTTGCCCAGGGCTGTGGTTCTTGCTTTATCTGTTCTATCTTTGACAAGTTCTTCATCTTATCCCAGGGCAGCGTTGATAAGTTGACCAGTCAGTGATTAAACATATTTATTTAGTTCAGTGGGTCAGAGATATTGCGACAGATAGAAAATTACTGATGGATTATCAATTTTAGCACCTCTGACATATGGCCTCAGTATAGTCCATCATCTGAGAATTCATAACATATTTGCTCGAACAATAATATGCTCAGTTACCCGTGTGACCACAAACTGGATATTGGAAATATTTTGATCAGAATTAATAACATAGAAATTGCTGAAATTAGGAAAGTTCTGCACCCACACTTGAAAACCTAAAACACCCAGTAGTTTACACTGTTTCAGGCTGGGATGAAAATTGACTTGTATTATAAATATGTTTTGCTGTGTTTTGTGGTGTTTTAATAATTTCCTTAACAAGCACATTTTAAAACTGATGAAACAGGTATATGAAAATACTTCGGAAATAGTATTACAGGTAAAAAGATTACATGTGTCAAAATACACTATTTACAAATTTTAATGAATTAAAATAATGGCCTTAAATTTGTGATCTACTGAAGTTATGAAATTACCAAAATAATATCCCAACACAACTATTGAATTTTCTACCAAGTTCTTTTAAAATCATAAATAAGATTTAAATATGAATTGTAAAAACCTTTCTTCTGTGTAATCGATCCTGTCAAGTGGTTCTTTTATTCTAAGTGAATTCTAATAGTAAAGAATAAGGGTCTTGGAGCAAATGTTAATCTAACATGGAAATCTATTCTCCTCCTCTGTTTATTTGAATAAAAGTATTCCAATACAATTTTGTTCACCTTCTTATTTCAAAGGTTTACACGAAATTTAACAACAATCTTGTGATTAGTTTTTGAAACAAAAATGATTTAGGTGAGTAATTTGTTTTAAGTTATATTCATATTAGAGGCCTGGTGCATGATTTCATGCACAGATGGGGTCCCTTGGCCTGGCTGGTGATCTGGGCCAATCGGCCCGTCAGGGCCTGCCGGCTGGGGTGGAAGAGGGAACCACGGGAGGTTGGCCAGCTACAGGAGGTTGGCTGTGGGGATGCACTGACTACCAGGGAAGTTCCTGCATTGATCATTTACCCCTTTGTGGTCAGTGCATTGGCATAGGGACCAGCCAACTGGTCAACCAGTTGAGTGGTCGACTGGTTGTAAAGGTCACTTAATCTTTTATAAATATAGATACTTTAAAAACTAGCCACATTTGTTGAAAAATTAATAGATCATCACATATATTAAACTTTAACTTTTATTTTGCTTTTATTTTAATTGGTAAATATTTCATGTGATTATCCTTATATCTTTATATCCATGTGCCTAATACCCTACTTTATAGTGATCCCACATTTCATATTTATGTGTGCTGTCATAAAAATATTAATGAAGCTGAAATTGGTTCTTGATCTTCAAAGAGTTCATTTTTCACTTTCTGTTGAATCTCCAAACTAGTAAGAAATTAGAAATGTTATCGCTCTTCACAAAATAAAGATTGAGCTCCTTAACGTTATAGTTTATATTTATTTGTTAAATCCATACCAGAGCTATTTGACATAAAACTGGCAGGCTCTTTGGAATGTTCAGCTTTTCTATAATGTGAGATAACTTGGCAAAATTACAGGTAATAATGGGTCATTTTTATAGCTAAAAACTTTCTGATTTGTCTTAAAATTAAGTGATACTTCTTCTATAAATCCTGGAAAACCCTCTGTAATTGACTGTAGCATTTAATTAACCCATCTCTCCTTAGACAACTCTGAATTGGCTTGAGAAATTCTTGGATGAATCACTATGGCAGAATTCTGTCTGGAATGTATATGTGTGAATCAGAAAAATTATCAGGAGTATTCAGTTAAGGCACAATTGGGACATCTGAATGTGATTTGAAGAATTATTTTGAGCAGCTACAAGGAACCTATTTTAATATTTCCTTAAAGAACATCCTTTCTAAATACTAGAACATCCTACATCTGTCATTTGCTTTAGTCCGTACATATGATGTCCAGCGCTTAATGCTTCTTCAGGTATGTTACACAGTGCCTTTTAAAATTGTGTCTACTCACTATGTGCTCTATATTTCTTATTAACTTAAATGACTGTTCGCCTTTCTCTTTTTTTCTAGACAACCTACTACTTTCTGAAATAACATAAAATTTATAAGTTATAATTTCTGGCATATAAACTGTATATAAGTTGCCAGTGTCACATCAACATCCTATCTAATAAAAGGGCAATATGCAAATTTGACCGTACCTTCCTATACCAACAAGGCATGTCCACAGCCACGCCCACCAGCAAACCAGGAGCAGATTATGCAAATAAAGCCCAATCAAGATGGCTGCCACCACTGAGATCAGCAGGGAGGCTTGGGTTTCCGCAGCAACAGAGGAAGCCAAGCTTTCCGCCTGCCATTGCTGGCCAAGGCCTCCATTCAATGCTACAAAGTTTCAATTATAAAAGATACAGAAATGGTGGCAGCCACTGAGCTGGAGAGAACAGAGGCTTGGATTTCCCTGGCAATGGAGGAAGCCAAGCTTTCTGCCTGCCATTGCTGACCTAGGCCTCCACTCTAGGCTACAAAGTTTCAAACAGAAATGGCTGCTGCCACAGAGCAAGCCAAAGGCTTGGCTCTGCTCCAGGCTACAAAGTTTCAATTGTAGACATAAATTAATCTCAGATAACAGGGCCTCCTCTTGAGTTGCTGGGGAGCATGACCAGCCTGCAAACCTACACAGGCCCCTCACCCAGGATGCCCCTTGCCCTAAGGGAACCATACCCTGATCTGGGACACTCTTCGGGGCAAACCAGCTGCCCCCCAGCCATGCACCAGGCCTCTATCCTATCTAATAAAAGAGTAATTTGCAGGTTGTCCATCACTCCAACACACAAGAGGACTGCCTCCATGTGGTCAAAGATCCTGCTCCTATGTGGATATAAGATGGCTACCACAAGAATGCCAGCAGGGGAGGGCCGTTGGGAGGTTCCATATCTTCAAGGAAGGACAGTTGTGGGTGACAAGGCCAACAGGGGAGGGCAGTTGGGAGGGACCAGGCCTGAAAGGGAGGACAGTTGGGGGTGACCAAGCCTGCATGGGAGGGCAGTTAGGGGTGACCAGGCTGGCAGAGGAGGGAAGTTGGGGGCAAACAGGCTGGCAGGGGAGCAGTTAGACATCAATTAGGCTGGCAGGGTAGTGGTTAGGGGGTGATCAGGCTGGCAGGCAGAAGCAGTTAGGGGCAATCAGGGAGGTGGGCAAGTGAGCAGTTTGGAGCCAGCAGTCCTGGATTGTGAGAATGATGTCCGACTGCCCATTTAGGTCTGATCCCGGTAGGATTGGGCATAAATGGGCAGTCGGACATCCCTCGAGGGGTCCCAGTTTGAAGAGGGTGCAGGCTGGGCTGAGGGACACCCCCGACCCACCCCCGTGCACAAATTTCGTGCACTGGGCCTCTACTATATTTCCTAATAAAACAAGAAAGCGACAATGGAAGAGTAATCTTGAACTGAAGATCACATGGATCAATCTATTACATCAAAACTTGTAATTCTGTCTAAATGAAATGAATCAGTTTAGATGAAGATATTCATTAACATGAGGTGTGTGTTAAAGTTTTTTAGATAAAGGACTATTTATATGTTAGATTGCCAAGTGCTTTCAACTGCTATCTCACAGTAAGACTGAGAAATCAAGCCAAGAAAGGCATGTGAATATGTCTTATAAGCTATAAAGAGATCTAATAATGTGAAATGTTATTTTAACATTGTTTGCGTTTATTGGAACAGAGATAGTAAGGGAGAAAATACACAATGATCCATTCTTAGATGCTTCTTTGGCAACAGTCTAAGACATGGCTATACAGAATTCATATTGACATGTAATGATTTTCCATATAAGGATAATCACTTTGCCAATTTTATGTACTAATATGTAATGCAAAAAGATGCTCAGAATCACAGTTTTAATAATGCTGCCTTCTACATCGACCTTGTAATCATTTGAATTAGTAATTTGGAATGACTTTCATCCTGGACTATGATCCGCCATAATTCTTTTAAGAATCAGTAATATTTTTTCACTTTTTTTCATTGTTGGATTAGTATTTTGCATCAATAATCTTGTTTTCTGCATTTAAATTGTATTAATAAAGCATGGTGATGAAAAACTAAGGTAACACATGGATGAAAGAATGATTTATTTGAACTTGGGATGTGCATTGGAACTTATTCTAATAAATCCAGCATATACATTTCTTCTTAAAATTTGCAAGTTATTTTGGGAAAATATGGAAAAGAATTAAGCCAATGATGTTCATACAGTGATCTAATAATTGTACTTTGGAGATTTAAGAGAATGTAGGCACTGGGGAAATTTGGCAAAGAATAAATCTTCTGAAATGTATGCTGAAGTAATTAAAGATAAATCACATTATATCCTTGATATGTATAAATTCATAGTTAATTATACTATGATTTTAATATTAACATTAAATTGGCAGTTAAAGGTTAATAGTAAAATTTAACATGTGGAATAACTACATAAAATATGGAAGGAAAGTTTGTCTTCATTCTGAGATTTTTAAGTTTAGCCAGGTATGATTATGATTTCTATCAGTTATAAAGGTAAATTTCACTGGAATAACTGGAAATACAGTGACAGCATTGGCTTTGAAAAAAAGCTATTTTTGCCACAGAAGTATATTGCCCTCCTCTGCATTCAGAATATTATACAGTGAAAATTTCAGCCTTCACATAAGTTAAACACTAAATATATTCTGGAAACTTTTAAATACCATGTCATATTCACTTTGCGCCACTGCTGTTAAGGCTATTAGTTTCTTTTTCTCTTTGTGGGGAAGTTAAATGACAGAAATTCTTCTTTTTTACAACTGCAGAGTATTCCAGGGTGTAGGAGGAGGTCAATGGGGAAAGAAGAGGACATCTATAATATTTATAACAATAAAGATAAATTATAAATTTAAAAATATAAATGGCAAGTTGGATAAAAACCTTGCGCAAAGCTAGTCAGCTAGCCAAAGGAGGTTTTAAATTCCTATGTGTCAGTTCAGTGATCTGGATTATTTTCCACTTAAAACAATATTTGCAGTATCTGACTAAGGGAAAATTCTTAGGACTGATCTCTTTGTGAGTATGATATGCAACAAGCAATTCTGATTTGGTGAAAGTTTAAGGATTACAGTTTATTGAGGTTAATTCTTTCTGTGTAGATGAAGGAGGTAACTGTTCCCAATGCGGGAGTGTGTGTGAGTGTATGCATATGTTTGTGTGTCTGTGTATGTATGTGTTTATATGTGGGAAGCAAAAGCGAAAGTGTATTCAATTAAAACCTGCTTCCTAGTGCTATTTGGGTTGTAGTTACAAATATAAGCACTTTTTGTTTGTTTTGAAATTTCAGACTAGTGCCCTTTGCCACTTAATGCTGGAGATATAAACTTAGTGGCCATAAATAACAATATACTAGTATAAATGAATAAGCATTAGCCCTAGCCTAGCAGCTCAGTTACAGCATCATCCAGATATGCCACAATTGTGGGTTCGATCTTCATTCAGGCCACATTGGAGAATTAACCAATGAATGCAGAAGTAAGTAAAACAATAAATCTGTTTCTCTCTAAATTATCTTAAAAATGAATAGGCACTACCTAGGCAAAGAATTGAGGTTATAATTTAATTCTCACTGGCCCTTTCCTTTGGTATGGATTAAAATAGCAAACAACACATACATTTTTATAGCTTTTATATTCAAAGCATATGTAGAAATACACAAAGTTTGGTAATTTAAACTGAGGTTATTGCTACACCAGTATTAAACTCACAGAAAAGGACCACTGTGAGGGCTGAAGTCCAGTCAGATATCTTTTTTACAGCGATGACAACATAAAAAATGAACCTATGATACTTTACTCAGAGCTTCCTCCTCAGATCTATTCCACATGTGGTATTGTGGTAATATTGTGAGCAGTGAAGTATTAAAACAGTTTTGTCTTGTGTTTTTTCATTCTGACAGGCTAATGACATAATGTTGACAAGCCATGTCTGATAGATTCAAAATTAAAAGTGTATGCCCTGTCTTTTTTTCTAGCTCCTGCCTAATGGCCTTTGAGGCAATGTGCCATTTCATTGCATCTAACATCCAGTCTTCCATAGCGAGTCTGGGAGCAGCCTGTGAAGGCCTTTTCTTGGGCTGCAAAGGATGGTTTGATCTAAGCCATAATACTTTGTTATTAAAGAAGAGGAATGGAGAGGAATCAGCAACAAAAACAAAGGCTAGTTCAGGATCTGAACTCTGAAAATTGCTTGGTTGATGAAAATATAAGCTATCTACATACAGTTTAATATTTTGTAAAACATAAGTAACACTGTAGGACAGTAAAAGTTGTTTCTTTCTTGAATCTTCAGAGTTCAAATGGGTAGAAACCATTTTCATAGGATACCATGGAGGCCTGAACTAAATGTGGGCTATCAGCTAGAGAAGTTGAAGCCTTCTTTGTTGGAGAGATCTTCTCTGAACTAAAAAAAACAAACAAACAAATAAATGAATTGAAAAATTGGAAGAAGGGAACACGGGCCAGGGCAGAAGGGAAGAGCCTTGTGATGGTAGAAACTTGGAGCCAGGAAGATATAGTCATCTTGGAGGGGCTGTAGGAAGACCAGCCTGGCGGAAGTGGAGTTTATTGTGTTGATTGATGAGGACCCAGGCTGGGCCAAGTTAATAGGAGCCTGAAATGTTAGGCAGAGAGTTTTGGGTCTATACAAGAGGTAATATGAGTATTTTTAGAACCTTTGAAAATAGACATGACACAATGAAATCAGTTCATGGTTTATGTTCTATGATGTAACATTTGGTAGAGTTGCAGGAATGTGTTATTGTGCAAAATAAAATTGAAATAGAAGGAATTGGAGGTGCCTGTTTGATTCTTGTGCTCACTGTTGGTAAAAGGAATATGAACTCTGGGAATAGTAGTGCAGTTATCTTTCTTTTTGTGCTGTATGTTAGTCGTAAAATAAGTGTACACCCAGCATACATCATATTTAAGCTACCATTTTCATGACCAATTAACTTTACCAAGTTGATTATTCATTATGAATACCTACAGCTTCTAAGGACTTACTTTTCTTCTTCCCTCCCTTTCTTCATCTTTTCTCTCTTTTTATTTCCTACTAGAGGCCCAGTGCACAAAATTCATGCACTCAGGGGGGTCCCTCAGCCTGGCCTGTACCCTCTCACAATCTAGGAGCCCCCTGGGGATGTCTGACTGACCCTGTGGAGAGCGGGCCTAAGCTGTCAGTCAGACATCCTTAGCACTGGTGCAGTGCCTGGAGAGGCTGCCACCACTGCTGCTGCACTAGGCAGTCATGAATCCAGCTCAGGGCTTCTGACTGAGCAGCAATTTCCCTGTGGGAGTGCACTGACCACCAGGGGGCAGCTCCTGAGTTGAGCATCTACCTCCTGGTGGTCAATGAGCATCATAGCGACTGGTCCCTCTGCCATTTGCTTGATTTGCATGTTAGCCTTTTATTATATAGGATCATTATTCTCTATTATTTTCTCTGTTTTCCTCCTTTTCCTTATTTTCTCTTTTCTGTATTTCTTTCTGCCATACAGCATATTGCCATTTAAATTATTATATTATAAACATTAAACTTATATTATAAGATATCCTCATGATACAGGAATATCAGTGTTGAAAATGGAAGACTCCAGGCACTTTTCAAATTTTCAATTTAAAGAATGATAGGTTTCTGCTTTTATTTATTTTCCATTCAGTGGTTAGATGCCACCATTATTTGTTATGAAATTTTGGATTATAATAAAATTGAGGCCAGATATCCACACTTAGTGGAAAAGCCATCTTAACTGTAACAGATATGGTCTGTCTGCAAAATGTCACAATTATGGTCAAATGAGTTTTTCTGGTTTTCTACCTCTCAGGGGCCTGTTAACATAGGTTCAGGTAATTTTGTTGAAGGAATAGATGTGCCTTTGAAATGTAAATTACTACAACTTCAACATTTCCAGGAATTTAGATATTCTACTGGTGTTGGTTTCATTAAGTTTGCATTTCATTCAGAAATTATGCTATTGTTTTAATATGTTAATATTAGAGGCCCTCAGCCTGGCCTGTGCCCTCTAACAAACTGCAGGTTTTGGCCTAATCCCCATTCAGTCCTACATCACCCAAGGGATGTAGTAGTGCCCAAGTGGCAGGAGGCTGGAGAGGTGTCCACCCACATACATCAGGGCCTGTTAGCCATGCTGCCACAGAGGCAGGAGAGGCTGAGGTGGAAAGGCTTGCACCACTGCAGCTGCGCTCACCAGCCAGCCTTGAGCCCGGCATCCTGTGCCCTTGGGTCAGCTGAGCAGCACTGTGGGAGCACACTGACCACTAGGGGACAGCTCCTCCATTGAGTACGTGCCCCCTGGTGGTCAGGGAACATCATAGCAACCAGTTGACCTGTCTTTCAGATCTTCTGGTTGCTTAGGCTTTTATAGAGGCCTGGTGCATGGGATTCGTTCACTGGTGGGGGGCATGGCCTGTGGGGATCAGCCCACTGTGGGAGTGCTACTCATCCCAGTCATCCTGTGTTGGGCGTCTCCCCTCGGTGGTCAGTGCACATCGTAGAGACTGATTGACCCGTCATTCTGGTTGTTCCACCATTCGGTCTCTGGGCTTTTATTATATAGGATAGCTGCATGCTGCTCTGGGGGCTCTAGGTCTCTGCCCCTTGCTTTATTGTTATCCATTTATTTCTCTCTTTAACAAACAAAAGATTGAGAAGGGAAAGAAAACAGATACTGTTCAGGCTGTATGTGTGTGCTTATGTTATCACTTCTAAGGTGTGATGTGAATAAACTAAACTTTTTATTACAAGGACATATAACAATATTTTGGATATGGAAATAATTTCCTTTCCCTTAATTATAATTTTAATAAATGAATTTACTAGGTATTTTGTGTATAATAATTTTATGAAGTTTTTTTTATGTGTAAAATTATTAACAACTAATTTTACAGAGTGCAATTATTAGAAACTGACATCACAGTATAAAATATATACACTTGTCATAACAGTATGCTTACATTTAGTTTGTTTCTACTTCTGAAGTACCACTAGTTTTTTGGCTTTTATAAGTAAAGGAAAACAGGTAGCAAAGTGTATAGCCGACAAATTCAAAACAGGTTATTATTATTTATTCAGCTCCAGCAATTGCACACATTTGACCCTAAATGACAAAGTAAATGAAAGCTCTTTTTCAAAGTAATATAATCAGTTCAAAAAATATTGTGCTAATAAAGTTATATATTCTAATTGAAAGATTGATGGCAATCCATTTAGTTGTTACTAGGTTATTTGTGACAGACAGATGCAGAGTAACCTTATTACAGTCAGAATTGTGATGACTTGTAGCTGAAGAAAGAAATAAAGCTTTGAACCACTGTCACAGTCCATTTCCAAAATGTAGTCAGAATATGATTTAAAATAAAATATTCAGAAATTAAATATAAGTTTGAATTAGTTACCTAGCAGTATTATTACAGAAAGAATAAAGTAATCATCTGTTTGATCTGTAATTGGCCTACTTAAAATTCACAAATCAAATTGCAATTTATGTAAGAGAAATGCAGAAGCAAACACTAGATTAAAAACATTATGTTTTGTGGTTTGATATTTCCAGTTTATATATTAGTTGTTTTATTTTTATCATTAAGTCTCTATCAGTTTACTTTAGACATTTCTTTCCACAATTAACAGTCCATGATAAATATTTCAGCACTTTTAAAAATATGTATTTTTATTGATTTTATAGAGGTAGAGAGAGAGCAGTAGAAATATCAATGATGAGAGAGAATCATTGATCAGCTGTGTCTTGCACACCCCATACTGGGCATCGAGCCCACAACTGGTCATGTGCCCTGACCAGGAATCATACCATGACCTCCTGGTTCATAGGTTGATGCTCAACCACTTGAGCCACGCTGGCTGGGCTATGAAGCACTTTTCATTTGTATGTTACCCAGTCGGTTAATGTCAGCCTTTCAGCACAAGTACTCAAGGGAATTCTTATCAACATTTTAAAGTTACGTGGTGTGGGAACCATGCCAGAGTTGCCAGATAGTCAAGGCCACTCAGAGTGTGAAAGGCCCTGTTGATAGTATGCCGAGTGGCCAAGTCCACTCTGAACACAGCTGCAAACCACATCAATCTTGTGGTACCCTGTGCCTTTCTATAGCCCAATATGATCGATGCAACTATTTTTAGGAGGCCTTTGTCTAAGGAGTAATATACAGGCCAGCTAGTCTGCTAGAATGTGAAGAAGTATGCTGGAGAGAGGAGCAGAGAGTTGGTACAGCTTCTGTAATATTAGCATGTATCACTGGAATTACTTATATTTAGAAGTATCTTCATAGATATATTTTTGTGTTAAATGCTGTAGTCTGGTGCTATGTCTCGCACATAAAACCCACTTTATTTTATCACATCTCATTTCTGTTACAATATCATTCACAATTGTCTTTGCTTCCCTTACATCTCAGCATTTGCACTTTATCTTATTCTTCTGCAGCCTAAACTTTTTCTTGGCGCTTACAATCAATGTCATGTCTTTGTCACGGCTTATATTTCATTATTAATTCTAAAATTCTCTTATATTGATAAATACTCTTTTGGAAAAACTGCACTTAGAAAGATTATGTTTTTTATTGTTTAGATAAATAAATTATGTGTTGGCTATCTTGTATCTGCTAATCCATTTAATATGATATTCTATGTAAAATAGTGTTTCTACATAAAGTTGATATTTTACCTGTCCTAAATAAATTCAAGAAAGCTGAGGATAGTGCTCTTTCTTAGGTTGTATCATAAGTTTAGGCTAAAATTTTGACTGGCCCAAACAAGTGAATTTAAATATAAATATATAAATATAAATATATATCTATACTAATAAAAGGGTAATATGCTAATTAGAGTGGACATCTTCTGGACATTCTTCTGGAGTAAACCACAGCAGTTGCCTGAGGCTCAGGCAGGCTGTGGATGGCGGCTACCACTGCGAGGGCCAACCAAGGCTCAGGCAAGCCTCAGTGGCTACAATGGCCAAGGCTCAGGAAGCCATGGCAACCGGCCGTGGCTGCAGCAGAATAGTATTAGGGGTGTTGCCTTCCCCTGATGGGTCCTGTCACCTTCCACAGAGGGAGGCCACAGGCAGCAGCAGCTAGAGGTTGATGAGGGTGGTACCTTCCCCGAAAAACCAGTGGCCTCACACAGAGGGAGGCCAGACTGTGGCTTAAGCCTACTGCCAGTGGGCCCTAAGCCTTTTTAGTAGGACATCCCCTGAGGGCTCTCGGACTCTGAGAGGGGGCATGCTTGTGCATGAATTTTTATGCACTGGACCTCAAATATAAATATAAATCTATCTAATAAAAGAGCAACATGCTAATTGACCATACCTTTGTGACGCCCAGCAGCCAATCAGGAAGGAGTATGCAAATCAACACAACAAAGATGGGTTAATTTGCATACACAGGCATCAAGCTGCTGGGGTGGGGCAGGATGCTTGGTGATGATGCAGGCATTCCACACCACTCAAATGTCCTGGGACTTTGGACAGCATGGGAAGGCAAAAAGGCGGCTCTAGCTAGAGAGAAGGCACTGCCAGCAGGCAGAGGATGGAAGGGCTATTCTTGCACAAATCTTCATGCATCATGCCTCTAGTATAAATATAATAAAATAATAACCAGCGGAACACCAGTCAGTTGAGATTGTGTTGTTCAGGTGATATGCTAAGGGTGAAGTAAAAATGAAGGTTCTTCCTTCATCCTGGGTATAGAGCACTTACATTGATTACCTGTTAGCTATATAATCTCAGTCAAATTATTTAACTTCTGTGTCAGTTTTTTTTTTACCTATGCTGTTGTACTTATACATATAATATTATAGTTATATAAGATTGATCCATATGTGATGTATAAAAATTGGAAATACTTTAAAAACTATACACATTTTTAATTCATTTAAGCAAATGATTATAGAAGTTGTATCAGGTTAAGTGCCAGGTGTTAGGCATATGTCAGTGAATAAACAGAAAAAAGTTATGGCTTATACTCTCAGTGTTTTCATATTCAGTATAGAAGCTTGAAAAATATATGAGTGTGAATATACAAATATGAAATACATAGAAGTTCACTTTTATTGATTTGTAGATAACTATACTTTTTGCATATTTGTATGTGTACATGTGTTTCACAATTTTTTTCAGATTATCATTGTAGCCTGTGTCTTCTAGCATATATTTATCTCATCAATATTTTTCCATATCAGATTCTTCATCACCATGTTGTTTAATGGTACACATTTTATTCCATGTTGTATGCTTTTTAGCTTTTAACCTTTGGATATTTAACTTGTTTCCAGTTTTTCAGCATTACTTATGAATATATGATCTAAAAAGAACAGACTATGATAAAAATACTTGTGCACATCCTGAGTTATTTCCCTCAAATAAATAATTCATGTAGAATTTCTGAGCAAATGCGTGTAGATACTTTTAAGTTTTGTAAGTTCTTCAATGAGATTGTTTCAATTTAAATTCCCATCAGTAATGTCCTGTGGGTTCAGGTAACTTATACTCTTCTTTTAGGAAATTTTTCTTTGCCAGTATGATAGATGAATTGGTCCCTTCATA